>OY728129.1:756049700-756712190 GCA_963277665.1 Viscum album | reverse complement strand
AGCCTACCGGTGATGCCTTATTACTGTGAAATAAATTAACTGGAATAGTTTTACATTTTTATAGTGACCCTATCATGTAGTGAAACCCATATAATAGTTTTATCTTTTATTTTTTCCACCCCTTTGGGTGTGACCAACCTATAGGGACTTATCCCATGTTTTATTAGTGAAAATCACCTTAGGTGTGTGTGTTTCCCATGGATTAATGCTTTAATTGATGTATTAAGTTAATTTAAATGCTGAATAATGATTCTTTTCCTTAAAATACTTACCTTAAACCTTATATTTAGATTCACATGATGGGTTCTTCATAATGAAACCCTTAATCCTTATGTTAAATTATTATGAAAGTTGGTTAATTCCTATACTTCATGTCACATACCTTACATTTGAATTTTTATTTCCAAGTTGGGTGAATAACTTATTACATGTCTCATCTTGTGCTTAATTTATTTTTTTACTCATATTCATGTTATGCTGTTTCCATTTCCTTGTTTAATGATTACTGTTTAATCCCATGATTTAGTTTGAATGGAATGTGATTCTTAGTCAATCTTGATAGCTTGAGGTATAGAGATGTCACAAATGACATGTTGGAAAGAATCAAGATAATGTATTGTGCTTGAGGTTATTTTTCCATTATTTACATGTTATTTATTGTTTCTTATGCCTCTTTCCATGTTTACTCCTATTTAATTCTTCTTTATTGACACATTGTGCCATTGTTGTTGGCTTGAACTACATGGATTGATTAAATGGTAAGCATGTGGTGTTGAGATGACTATTGTCGGCTTGTCATTATATGTATATATATATATATGAATGCCTTTTGATATATTCATTTCTTGATATGGTTTACATGATACGAGTCGGGAGATAATGTGGGTTCCATATTAAGTACTCATGGATGGACTCGTTTTACTTGTTTGGTTACAAATCGATGCACCAGGGGTGATGGTTTTTCTTTCCACGCAAGGGTTTTCTGGGTGGTTTCTTATACTCCTGAGTGATACTGGTTCCCAAGGAGAGTAAATATAGATGAAACCATTGGAAAGATGTCTATTCCATTCCATGTGTGATAGTTTTTTTCATATGTGAGATACCTAGGATGAACTCATAGTTAGCATGCCTTGAGTGATACTAGGGACGTCGTATGATTTTCCTTGGATGGACTCAGCGTTATTGAATTACATTGGATGTTCCCATACTGATACTTGGGATTCATTTAGATCACCTTGGATAGGCTTGGGACTCCACCTTGGATTTGAAGGACTGAATGATTTTTTGCTCTTATGATATGCATCCTTTATTATTATTATGAGGTTTCTTAGGCATATGTGATTCTTCTTCTTTTCTATACTAGAATGCTTGTATGTTGACATATGAATTAGACCCCAAGATGAAGTACAATCTTTGGGGAATACCTTTTTTAGTTTACCTTATTTAATACAATCCCTTTTATACCTATTATGGTTTCATAGGTACCTTGTTCCAACTTCCAACATATAGTGAAGTAGTTGGTATGGCATGGGTGGCCATTCAGGAACCTTGACCAAGTTTTACTTGTTTATGTATTTTTTTCCCTTATCTATTTATATACAGAACACTTTCCTTCATTTACAGTATTAAATGGAAAGTTCTAGACCCTATGGGTTCTGACCTACAGAGATTTATATCTCACACCCTGCCCGGGCACCATTTGGTACTCAAGTAGATTTTATGATTGCATGAAAGGATAAAGGGAAGTACACTTCTTCCAATTCTTGATTTCTCAGTGCTTAATATGGATTTTTGGGTAGAGGACCAAGCTTATGCTTGAGATCTTTTGTAGATGTTTTTGACCTTTTTTAGTATTTGATAGTATGTTATATATGCTATGTATCCCCTGATCCTCAATACTTTCATTTTTTTATAGCATCATGAACATCATCACTTTTGTATCTATTATTAATTTTTTTATTTCCTCCAGTTTCTTATTTATCTTGTATGAATTATTCCTTTACTTACACTACTATATGTTCATTTATATGATTCTCCCATTGTCTTTATGTTGTTTACCACTCTACTTACATTGATCTATGAGGGCATAGTCTCCCCCACAGACACACCCCAGGTCCTCACAACTAGTCGGCAGCCTCTGGAACTCAGGGAGATGCGCTTAAGGTCATGTGGCCCACTTTCTCGGGCCAGGTCTCAAAATAACTTGGGGAGGGATTATAACAAACTGAAACTATTATAAATAAAATCCCCATTTTTATTTTATTAAATTTATTCTTATGTAATATGGTTATCGAAAACACATGCGCTTATTTTATTTTATTATATGAAATTGGATTTAAATGAAATTTAAGTATCATTACCATTCATAATATATCCATTGAAAAATAATCACATGATTATTATAAATATAGGGTTTTAACAAATATAATTGTCGCAGACAAATGAAGTGATTACCTCAACCAGTAGGTTCATACCCTATAGATCCCATTTATTGAAGCTTCTAAGGGAGATATAATTTTTTAGATTTACCCTAGACCAAGACCAAGTTAATATCCAATAACTTAAGCATGAGAGAAACCATTTACAGGAGAAGTTCAAGCTCATCGAGATCACGGTCCAAACCATGTTCATCGAATGGCCCCATGAAATCCCCACCATCACACACCTTACTCATAAGTAGTATGATATTGTATTAAAGGAATGTTTATCAAGACCTTAGAAATAGTAATATGTGAATTATTTTTTATATAGTAATGAATATATTTTCATCCTATTATTGTTACTTTTTCAATGATTTTTTAAGCATAAATTATATTTTTGGTTAACATTCAATTTTAATTAATAAATTTATAAATTAAGGTATTTTTGGAAATAAATAATATTTAATGGAATATTTTTATAAAATAATATTTATCAAAAATAAATTATCATATAATTTTTATGAAGTCAAATGCAATTTTTATAAGGGTTCAAATAAATGTTACTCTCAAAAAACCCGTCATTTTCAATAAATGTCAGTTATTATTTTAAAATTAAAAATTCACATATATATAAAATTATTTAGATAAAATGAATATTAATTTTGGAACCATTATATAGAAATTATCCAATGCTTAATTTTCCTAATTTTCTCATATAGTCGAATTTTCGGGTAAAAATTAAATACTGTATAAATATACTTTGTGATCTATGACATCATAATAACCCAAATGTGATGTAATAAGTAACATAAATGGGATAAATGGTGAAATATATTCCTTCCATTTAAAATAATTTTATTTTAATTTTATTTTATTTATTTTCAAAATCCATTATGATTCCTCCAAGACTTATAATATATTTTAAGATTTTAAAATCATTTCTTTAACAGTGTGACTCACCTCCACATCACCAATGGAAATATTTTAATAATTCCGTCCATTTAATTATAAAATAATGTAAACCACTCATTTTGGTAGAAACCATGGTAAAAAACCATGGTATGATTTTTGTTTTTAGATATTTTATTATGTAGAGTTCAAAACCAAAATAATAACGAAATCACCCTTATTTCCTATATAACCCCACCCAAACTCTAATTTATCTTCACAAAAACTCTTTTTACCATAGAAAAATCTTACATAAACTCCCTATATTCCTCCTAAGGAGACTACATGCTCTCAATAAGTCCTTCCCAAGCCTTTGGAGTCACACATTCAAGTAAGGGAACCTCATCTTCCACTCTCCTCTTTTATCAAGCACTCCTTTTATGATATGTCTTTTACTTTTCATTTTATTATGATGAGATATGATATTTCATATTCCTATTAATTGTAATTTGATTTTTAAATTATGAGAGATTCCTTTCACTCTCATTAACCCTCCCATGATCCTTTATGTACACCTGTTACCATGCCAAAGTTTCATAAGGATTCTTTTCTCTATTCATGTTTCTTCATTACCTTATGCCTTCTATTTCCAAAATTATAATATTTGGATATGATTTTCCATTTCCTTTTTATATACCATTTTATTTAAAAATTAATATATACCACTTTTTTTCTCATCAACCATTTTTATTAATCTTTAAGTAAGGCCATTAGGCTGTAAAAATTTCACCGTGATTTTCCATGCCCAAATAATTGTGTAATAGATACCATACCCATTTTTTCTATAAAGGTTATTCACCTTCATTCACATATACTTATTGATTTGGGACATACATTTATTTATTATACATTCCTTTATCTTGGAAAAAATTATGATATTGTATGAATCCATGTTGAATGATCTATGTGGAAAACTTAAGCATGAGAATGAAATAATTATGATGGGTATGCTCAGATAGCGCTCCAATGCATTGGTTAATATTTAGTATCATGATACATAATGTTGTGAAATGGGTGTACCTGATTCCATTATGGTAATATTTACACTATTATGTCTTTGAGTTTTAGACTTGAATTATTTTTATGATTCAGTGTTTTAAGTTGTTGTCACATTTCCATATTATTATTATCACACTATATCATGTATCATTTTTCATATTGATGATTCCTACTCTTTTTATGTCCCATTTATATACCTATTATCTAAAATGTATCACTTATTCCATTTTTATTCCCTTATTGGTATTTAAATCTCACCCCTTTCTTATGTTTGTCCCTAGGTTATCCCATGTAGTTTTAAGTTCGTTGGAATATTATGATCATGTCAAGGAAGTGATCAATAATGTTTTGTATCCCATGTTATAAGTTGTTATTCCATGTACATAATTACTAAATAAACTAGACTTATTTATCTTTTGGGTTGTATTTAGTGTAACTTCATGTAATAAATAAATTATTAATGTGTAATAAAGAGTCGGTTTGTTATAGTTGGTATGAGAGGAAAACTTTAGTTATTTTTGGGATTAGGATTAGAAAACTCTATAGAAAAACTTATGGATAATACTAAGTATAAGAAAACATCCCAAAATATTGGTAAGTATATAGTAATTTTTTTATAAATAAAATACATCCTTGAATGGATACTATAGGTAGAGGTGGTTCTGGAACAGATATACCTAGGAGTAACTACATCAACAAAGTGTTCTGGGCCTGACTCAGAGTAACCTGGTACATGAAAATGAACCTTACTGTGCAACTGATTTGACACTCCCAAGGGATATGATTTAGTAAATTCATAAGCTCATTATGAAACATTATTAAGGGAACAAAAAAAATCCATAAGAATAAATGTTAGAAAATAGATCATGGATAACATAGATTGAATCCTAGAAAATCATAAGTTTAGGAGATAAATGTAATTTATAAGTTATCCCTTTAATATCATTAGATTCCCCTTTATGTATTTAATTATTTAAAATAATCATCCTTAATTTTCCTTTTATTCTAGACAATGGCCTAAAATAGGTAAAATTGGGTAAATAATAAATGCGATGGGAAATGTGATGACTACTCTAACGAGATACCCAATCTTATTGGAGTAGGAATCACAAAATTTATCATGATACTCTCTCAGTAGACTTAGGTTATGAATATAAACCTAGATCAAGAATAGTTCCCAAACCCCCCTAAGAGAGAATAATCCACAATAAGGTATTTATTTTCCATAAAGTTTCTCCACATAGAGCCCATGTTCTCTTTGTTTAGAAGAAATATGGATCCATAAGGTTATACATTGATTATAGATAAATAAATGAAATTATGATAAAGAACAAGTATCCACTTCCTCACATTGATGATTTATTTAATCAACTTCACATATCTCAATATTTTTCTAAGATTTACCTTCATTATGGATATCATAAATTGTGAGTAAAGAAGGAATACATTCGAAAGACATATTTTCGAATGAGGTATGAACATTATGTGTTTATAGTAATTCTATTTGTATTGACTAATGCACCCTCAGTTTTTATAGATCTGATGAAGAGAGTATTCAAGGAATATATTGATGATTTTTTTGTAGCATCCATCGATGATATTTTGGTGTATTCTAAAATCTATGAAGAAAATTATAATCGCTTGTAGATCATTCTTGAGAATATCAAAAGGAAAGAGTTATATTGCAAATTTAGGAAGTGTAAATTGTGGCTTCTGGAAATTTATTTTCTTGTCTATATTGTATCTAAAGATGGAATATCAGTTGAACCAGTGAAGATAAAGGTAATCCAAGAAAGGCCTACACCAATGAACATAACCAAGGTATGTATTTTTATTGGTTTAGAAGGTTAATATTGGAATTTAGTTTAGAAATTTTCTCAATTGTCTAACCCATTAACCGAGATCACATATAAAGGGGTTAAGTTTGTATGGACAAAATAATGATAAAGATGTTTTAAAAAATTGAATAGAATATTATTCAATGCTCTGATTTTGACTACACCATCAGGGATTGATGGGTTTTGGATATATAGTTATGCATTGAATAAAGGACCGAGTTGTGTCCTTATGAAAATTGATAAAGTTATTTTATATGCATCAAGGTTGTTGAAGATTCATCAAAAAAATTATCCAACTCATGATATTGAGTTATCAGTGGTAATATTTTCTATGAATATATGGATACAATGTCTCTATGGTGAAATATGTGAGTTATATGTGGATCACAAGAGTTTGAAATAACTATTTACATTGAAATAAATCAACATGAGGCAAATATGATGGCTTGAGTTACTCAAATATTGTGATTTCTCAATAGACTACCTCCCAAGAAAAGAAAATAAGTTAGCAGATGCATTAAGTATGAAAGATCATATACTTATAACCCAAATGAGGATTAATAAAGATTTTTATGTTCATGGATTTAGTAAATATAGATATAAGAATTATTAAGGAAGAGGAAACATCACTCCTTTTTCAAATGATTGCTAAAACATATTTATTAGAGAAGATAAAAAGATCTTAATATAATTATGAGAATTTTCAAAAGAAAATTAAAGTCATTAAGGATAAAAAATTGGAAGACTTCATGTATGAGAATGGAATTCTGAAATTTTGAAATAGGTTATGTGTTCCATCAATACCTAGGCTAAAAGGTAACTATTATATGATGCTCATAACTAAAATTTCTCTATACACTATGGAATTACTAAGATGTATAGATAACTGAAGGAACATTTTTTGCTGGATAATATGAAGCGGGAAATTGATGACTATGTGTCAAGATGCCTAATTTTTCAACAAGTGAAGGATGAGATATAGTATACTAGGGGATTAATTCAATCTATAACTATTCCTATGTTTAAGTGGGATAAAATTATGATATACTTTTTTATAGGACTGCCAAGGACACCTAGAATGAATGATGCAATATGGGTTATTGATGATCATCTTACAAAATAGGAAAATTTTCTTGCTATAACAAAATATTTATCTTTGAGATCCTAGGAATGATTTTTATTAATGAATTTTTAAGACTTCATGGTGCACTTATATCAATTGTGTCTGGTCAGGATCCCCATTTTACATCAAAATTTTGGAAGTCTTTAGAAATATCTATATAATGATCTTCATTTGAGCATTTCCTACTATCCTAAAACTGACAGATAGTCTGAAAGGAATATTCCTACATTGTAAGACATGTTAAGATCATGATCAGTTTAATTTAAAAGTATTTGGGATAATTATTTATCTTTGGTAGAGTATTCCTATAATAATAGTTTCTATTTGGGTATTTAAATAGTTCCATATGAAACATTATATGAAAAGAGATGTCATTATATGGAAAGAGATGTCATACTACTACTTGTTGGGATGGATTTGGTTAAAGAAAACTTATATTCCGAGAACTTATTGAAGAAAAAATTACAAAGGTAAATACTATTTAGGCTCATATTAAATCATTTCAATGTAAGTAAAAGAGTTATGATGACAATCATAGAAATGATTTAGAATTTCAAGTGGGATATCATGTATTTCTTAAAGTATATCCATGGAAGGGTGTCATAAGGTTTGGTAAGAAAGGTAAAATGAGTCCCATGTATAATAGACCATTTGAAATTCGAGAAATTATTGTATTTGTAGCTTACTAATTAACAATTCCATCAAGTCTCTCCAAAGTTCATGATCTGTTTCATATATAATTGTTAAAGAAGTACATATCAAACACAACTCCTGTACTCACCTATGATGAAATAGAAATGGGTCCTAATTTATCTTACTATGAAGAACCTATCAAGATTATTGATAGTAGAGAGAAAGTATTTAGAAATTGGATGACTCGACTGGTAATGGTTATTTGGAGAAACCATAAAATGGAAGAAGCAATGTGGGAACCTGAGGATGTTATGAAGAAGAACCATCCTCATTTGTTTAAAAGTATATATTCATGAAAAAATTTAAGGATTAAATTTTTTGAGGAAATAATATAAAACCCTAATATTTTACAGTATGTATCTTCTTAAATAAATTCAATTTATCTGATAGCTTACGTTTCATGAAACATCGAGCTTAAACAAACCATGATATACTTTTAAATATTAACATGACTATTGGAATAGTAATGTGACCTTTATGAATAGTAAACTATCCATTATAATAATAACCTCGACTATGAAAGTAGAAAAAAATTTATGCATCTCATAAATGAAAATATGAGATAGTTATATCATGGAATAAGTAAATAAAATTTCTACAAATGATAAATTAAGTGTTGGTATTTTTATGAAATGTAAATATTTATTTACTATTTTATAATTAATATAATGATTTAATGTAAGATTTGTTTTCATAAAATAGATTCATAAATTAATATTTTGTTTTCTTATAATTATAATATAATTTTATGAGACCTTAATTAATATTTCAAAAGTGTCGTAAAATCTGTTATAATATTAAAATAAGTATTTTTAGAATAAATAATGATATTAATTATAAATTAAGATTATCATATTTAAAAATTTATTTTCATAAAATGGATTAAATTTTTGAAATCTACATCTAAAAAATTGGTTAGGGTGATTTTTTGGGATTTTTCTAAAATAGATGAATTTTTTGTGAATAGAGAAATACTATAATTTACATATTTAACATTCTGAATATTTGTGTCATGGATGATGTAAGAAACCATTAGTTCAAAATAAAATGTACTATTCACTATAAATATTCATGATAATAAACACTATTGATAGTCTTGATCCAAAATAATAAAAAATGAATAAAATAATCAAAAACACCCCTCTCTTCTCACTATAAATACCAACCCTTATATTCACACATTATAAGCCTTGAAACTTGTCTAAATTATTCCCAAATACATTACAAAGCCTCTTAAATATGTCCAAGAATTTATAGTCTTACCAAAAGACCAAATCAAAGTTTCTTAAGTAGGTTCCCAAGGAGACAATATTCGAGAGGTAAAATCCTCCTTTTTCTCTTTTAATTTCTTCTCTTTTCTTATCCTCTACTCACCTACCTTATCCAAAGTGGAATGGTAACTCTAATATGATATATATACTATAATTTTTTTATGTTAATTTAATATTCATAATTAAATCTCTTCTTATCTCCTTTTAATTCTAAAAATGAAAACATCATCTGTGAGGTTTCGATTCGCCGCCTTCATGGACGATGAGTTTTTGTTTTTCGTTACTCCCTTCAAGGATGGTCATAAAACCATTTTACAGTTAAACCAGATTAAAATATGTGTATTAAAAATTATTTAATTTTATTTATCCAGTATATAAACATAATATTAAATAAAATTATACTATTTCATGAAGGTCATAAAAACTACCCAAATAAACTAATAATTTTTCATTATTGTTTTATCTAATGAATCATACTGATACCATTTAACCAAATGATATATTAGGATCATTTAAAATACTATAATTATATTAATATCCTTACATTACATTTCTATAGTTTTTCTACCATTTTACAAGAACTCTCATAATTATACACAAGGTAACTAACCATAAAACCTTGAAATGAATTCTCCTAGAACAACTAAATTAAACATTATAAATCATTAGAATATCCATAAAAGAACTTAATAAAGTTATAATAAATAAAATATGTGTTGAATATTTTATTTAAAAATTAATTAAAGAATCGAATTTTATTATCCATGACATATAGTACAAGTATATAATTCTTTCATACATACATTCATCTCACTTTTATTTCTATGATATATGCCTTATTCACCACTTAGTTATTGTGTGTGGTGTATGTATACTATAATTTGATATGTAATATCATTAAAATATTTATAATAATGGTATTAAATGTTTCATTTGATTAATATTAATTTATGTGGAATACAATTCGATTGATTACAAGTGGTAAGGGGTTTCTCACCTCACTTTTATTTCTATGAGATATACGTTATTCTGAAATTATTTATTGTGTGTGATCTATGTATATTGACCCTTTTATTTATGATCATAATTCATTGAATATTTCATTAAATATCCATATTTCTTGTATCATGGATATGATTATTTTCTTATATGTGTACCATTTTTACATACTGTCTTTTCTTTGAATATTGTTTTAACTGGGGAAATATTGATAAATTCATAACCTATACTCAATACAAATATTTTGAAAAGGCATATTGTTCATGAATTAAATATATTTATTAATAATGATTTATAATTGTAGTTATGGGTGGGGCCTAACATTATATATCCCCTCGATGCATCGATAGGTCTCATGAGACAAAAAAGTTTGTGACAAACCCTTCATGTTTATTTCCAAGAAGAATTAGATGGGTTTCTACCCTCAAACTTAAACCATCTTTTAAAGGGTCTTTACAGTAGGGTTCCGTGTTCTAGATACATGACATACAATAATTAATCATTTCATTCATTTAGTATTCAGTCATTACTATACATGATATTTTCATTATGAAAAAATCTATGGTTTCATTTTCATTCTCAGTTTATTGATTAAATGGAATGTGTTTTTTAGTTATTTACCTTGTCATTTTGATTATTCCTTATTGATTATGATTAAATTGTTATTGATTCATATCTATACTATAAATAAACCTTTTTAATCATTTGATATCACCCTTTTATTTATTTTCCTTCCCTAGGTTATGAAGATGAAATCTTTGAACAAGTGTCTAGGAAGAAGTTAATTTTCCTTTATTATGTTCTATGTTTAATTTTCTATGTAGTAAGGGAACCATATATGTATATAGTTATTAAATACTACTAAATTGATTGATACATGGTGATTTTAACTCTTTTATATATTCCCTTATAATAAAATAACCACCAACTTTGGGATACTGGGGTTAGGGTTGTTACAATATTTTCCCTTACTGAGCATATGAGGTCACTATTTATTATTTCCTTTCCCCAAGTTATAAATAAATGATTTATATAGGGTATTTATAAGAATGGTACTATGTGAGAATATATTTGTGAGATATGTTGAAGATCCTTCATGAAATAAGATGATTGTGCATCTAGTCTCCTAATACACTAAACCATTATGGCCCTCAAGCATGTATTTGTAAAATATATGGAATATTTATCTATTATGATGTTATATCTATGTATGAAAATGTTGGGTCACTATATAAAAGATGTCGTCACTTTGGACACATGATTAAAAAGGTATTATCTTTATGAATATATTAGGTTTCTATTATATTCATTTCTATTATAGATAATGGCTTACTCATATTACATTATACTAAAAATATATAATGAGGTAGGACTCGACAATCGTCCTAATGATTACCATTTTTATCAGATTTTGATACACATTATCAAATAATTATTTGATTTTAAAGACATCATCTGGAATTTGGGTAATGGTGGATAATATAATTTTCCTCCTTAAAAGATATATTTTACTCACATGGATTTCAACCATTCCAAAAAAGAAAATGTGTTTTTAGATGTTCCAAATAAAAATCATAGATGTTTAAAGTCTAGATTACCTAAAAATTAATTATTCATGCGCATTCCATTATCAAGGAATGGATGTACCCACCAATCATAACCAGTTTTCCTTTATATAACTTGTGAATATATATTTGGTTGTAATGAGTTCCCAAATTCAACACAACCACCATTAGTACACTAAAAATATTGAGTACGGACCATTATAGGTCCCCTAACCAGTAAAAACCCTTTTTTGATTTTAATCACCAGGTATTTAGTGGTTGGGAACCACCCTATAAAATATAAATCTCTTTATTTTAGGAGTACTAATACGTTTTATTCAAAGTTATCAAGGTGATGGACTTATATAATGGTGAAGAATACTTATACATGTTGCATTATAATTATTTCACTAATGGGAGAGCCTGTTGAGTTCGAGGTTATGGGGGAATGATCCAAGGATCACCTAGGATTGAAAAAAAATTTCTAGACCATGGTTTTTAGAATATAACAAAAACATAATTGAAGATAGAGAAATATTATAAAATATAGTGTTATTTGGATCTAGTACCTTCCAAAGTATGTCTAACTAATATTCAACTAATTTAATTCTTAGTTGAAGTATCACTACAAGGGTAGTGTTACAGCCCCATTAGTCCCATATCTCTAGGCCCAAATACAATGATGACACAATATTCATGGATTTAAATAGCATTATCATCTCAAACCCAAAACTTTTTCTCCTATAAAATACGATAACAGGTTCATAGTATAAAGTTTAGGACTTTGGTCTAAAAATATGATGGTCTAAAACACAATTCCATAGTATCTGTATGACATTTTATATTTTATTCTCTTTTTCTATCCAAGGATCTTAGGGAGGCTCCTATGAAGCATAGAAAAAAAATTAGGAGTTTGATACTAAGACGGATATATGTACATCCTGTCATCATGGGAACAAATTTTATGAGTGACATGCACTAATTTATTTCAAAGAGAAATTTCAAAGAACAATGATCCAAGGGGAAATTAGGCCAAACTATATTTATAGTCTTCTCAAATAATGTATATGTTCACTAGTTTTTTTGTCAATAATGGTTCTATTATTAATCTCATCCCATCCTAAACCCTTTGGTTTCTAGGATCAAAAGAGTCTAATTTGACCCCTTCTAGGAAAATGATCTGGAGACATGGCTAGGGTGAGAAGAATATGAGGGAATATATCATTATGATGATTTAATTTAAGTAGCTAATTTCTAACACAAAATTCATAGTTTTTATCTAGGATGCAACTATAAACGCCTTGATCAGTCAGTTGTGGCTACATATGCATACGGTAGTTCCATCATCACATAATCATTTCCTAAATGAATCCCTCAATAAGGAAATAATAGTACTTGATGGTGATATCTACCCTTTAGATACATGTGAAACTTCATATATCAATGTTATTATTACAAAATTGATAGAAAACAGAATCAAACTAAGAATTAGTACAATTAAAATCGTTGAATAGACTGAATGTTTTCCTTGATAATCCATGGAATTATGTAAAATAAAAATTATTACTACTTATCCATCGTACTAAAGAATTAAATCTAAAATTAGGGAGATTATAGACAATCCCAAAATCAAAAAAAAATGCTACTAAAACTACTTATTTTTCTATTAGGGGTAGTTATATATGATCATTGAAATAACCTATAATACCACAATAAGAAAATATACCATTCACACTATATATATAGATATTAATATAATTAGAACCTATTATATATCTCTGATAACCTATATCAAATTTATATAGTTCAAGGTATTTGTTGGAATGAAACAACCTCATAGGACGAAGATGAAAGTTTTGGAAGCTCTTCCAAAATATATATGGTCTCTAACAAGGTGTAAAACACACTATTATAATCCACTATAAATAACTTAAGTGAAAATTACCCTTATAATTTATGTGTGAACAAAAACCCTTCATCAGAATCCAAAGGTGAAGATTAATCCTTCTCCCAGTTTTAACTAGAAACTTGATGTTACACCACTCGATTTTAAATAGGGAGACTTAAATACTATTAATGATCTTATATAGATAATAGTTTTTACCAAAAAAGACTTTCGGATCATATTAATTAGTAAAACCATGAATTTCTAGGAACATAAGTAGTATAACACATTTATTAAGAAACCCTAGGAATTTATCATTTTTAATTACATGACGATTCCAGGATTATCCCATGTCTCTTGCATAAACGTCATAGTTATAATCAAAATATAAGGAAGATACGTGCGTATTATAGAACCATGGTTGCGGTCGAGGTGGATAAGTTAATCATAGATAATTTCATTAGGGAATTCCAATGCCTTAAATGTTTATCCACAATAATTCTTTCCAAAAATAATAATGGATATATAATAGTATATATCAACTTTTAATACCTTAATAGAAAATGACCAAAGGATAACTTCATGGTCCAAATCACTAAATTGTTAATCAATATAATGAAATTTTCTGATACTCTTTATTTTATGTGTAGATATTACCAATATAGACAAATCTGAATGGATCATAAAGATAAAAAATACACTAATTTCCAAACACCACATTATCTATTGATTTACTTCAGTTTAAAAAAATTTAATCAAATTATCATCCTTAAATGAACTAGGTATTTAAACCTCATATCATAAATATAGTAGAGTGCTAAATTGGAGATCTGGTGGTGAAGTCCCTCTAAATCTTTGAAAATATTACTAATCTTATAATATTATTCACTAGAATATCATAGAATTTACTCAAAATAAATCTTATAAAATTTACATTTTGGATTACCATTGGGAAATTCCTTAAATTTTTCATTAATAATTAAGGTATTGAAGTTAAACCTAAAAATATTGGATCCATTAATGACTTTACTTCTCTTAAAAAAACCATTGGTGTTAAGCGGAATTCAAGGTCTCGTGATGAATATCAGATGCTTCATTGAAAATATCATTACAATATGGTTTTCTTTCATCAGATTAATAATGAAAGTGGAATCATATCATTTGGTTGATGAAATCCAAAGGTATTTTGATATTTATATGTTTTATCTTTCCAATAATATATTTTTAATTTAACATTTAGAAATAAAACCTATCATCATCTATGTATCATATCTAGAGTGTTTGATCAGTTCACTTTTAGAATAGAAGAGTGATAAAGGAAAATCAAATAGCCTATATTACCTCAATCATACTATCTTAAAGGCTGAGAGAAGATATAACACAATAAAAAATTATTTTCTCACCTTTATTATTTTATTATAGAAGTTGATCCACCATGTGAAGAATCATGTGATATATATAGTATTTCACATTGATATACTAATGTATATTCCTAGTTACTCATCACTAATTGGGTGTTTGGTGTGTGGAGAAATGGTTCTATAGTATTTTGACATTAGTTTTCTCTCTTATAAGTATCTAAGGGGAAGAAACTTATGAACTCCTAGGACCCCCATTCTTTATTAAATGAATTAACGATCAAAAAAATATATTGTAATGGAAATATTTTTCTTAGATGATGAATCTCACAAACCCAATACACTTCGATGGATGATATTAGAGCCCAACCAATAGAATAATGGAGGAACCAAAATTCAATAGGGTTATCTTAGAGACTGTATTTAATTCCCCTAAAAATTCACTTTAACCATATACATTCCTCCTCTCAAAGGGATTAATTAACAACAATGTAGAATACCTATCTCTCATAACATGTTATGGGAAAGTCTTTAAAATCATGACCACTAACCTCAATAATAAATGTATCTCCGAGCTATTTTTAAATAATGTAAATAAAGTATACATAATAGATAAAGTATAATCTATACCCTTACTCAATTATACCTAAGAATTAATGAGACAATTTTCCACAAAACCTATGATATCATATATTAATTTTTCACAGAATATCCCTTGCAGACTAATTATGCAAATTCATCACTACTCTTGTGGGTTATATCATATTTAAATAGTTATATGTGTAAGGAATCAAAGGGTAGTGGTTCCCTTATCTATTGAAGGTTTTTATAGGGTGGATGAAATAAAAACTAATACACCTTATCCATATGCCTAACCTCCCTTTCAAGAAACTCAAATAACTAATTTGATGTCTCTAATAGTTGAAAACCTCCAATTTTAGGATCTCCTATAAGATCAAGCTAAAAATATAGAATATCCATAAAATACCAAGAAACTTCATCTTCTAAAATAGACTATGATATATTAATTTTTTTTATAAGTGAAGTGTTGATGGAATACTATTTATGTACATTGAAGGAGGGGGTATTTATGATGTTATAGAATAGTTACACATAGGAAAATATTGGGTTCTACAAACAGTGGCCAAACTCAGTCACTATATCTGAAGGCACTAGTAATTATTTCCTTAAATGATGTAAGATTGTACTATGTAAGAATAATGTGTCATCTATTTGAGATTTATATTAATTTCATACTTCAACACTCAGAACAATTATATGTCACCATATACTCTTGAAGAATCACCACATGGGGATTAGGAGTAATGGGCTCATAACCTTCAACAACAGTCCAACAATATAAGTTCATCCACACCAGAATAGAATTACTCTCTAATTGAAAAGAATAAATACTATTAAAGGTAGTCAGGAAGAAACCCATGATCTTATTAATATGTTTTAATTTTATCATTCTATTTAGTTTTCCTCTCTTTATCCTTATATATATTGGCATGATCCTATATTCGTGTTTGATTAAAGGTTTATATGAATAGTATTATATCCTACCCAACCACTCTTCTGGATAGCATGTAGCTATTAATGTATATATAGAGGCCTTTGAAAAGGCCCAACCAAAAATCCTATATAAGATAATGTGGAGGGAAAAAATCATATCAATAAAAACTTCTCAATGAGTTATATAACTATGAAAAAAATGTAGAAACCCATATACATATGACATCAATACAAGAAATATCATTTTGTTTCACTCATTTCCTCTATGATAAATGAGTATCAAAAAACCTCAATACCACTAATACCATCAAACCAAACAACTATTGTGGATACTAAGAAACATGGAACACTCTAGGGATAGATTAAACCTTTTTATGACCTATTGGTGCATGCAGGCCCATGGAATCCACACCATTGGTAACCCAAAATGATATCACCACTAAACTGATCAACTAAATAGGACACCATTGGGGGAACAAACTATAGACAATCCCAATTCCATTTAAAATTTGGTAACATACCTGTCATTAGGTTTTCCCAAGCACATATTATTCATTAATATTTCCTAACATATCTGACCCATGTCATTGCATTTTTCCTTGGCCTTTAGCTGGAAACCTGAAATATTGACCTTGTTGGTATGGGAACCTCATAACCCTATTATACACAATTTAGATGATCCTAGAAAACCTAACCCAATCATAGATCAAAGATATGATCAAAAAAATATAACACAACCACTCATGTATGACTTGTCATTTAGGTTTATTTAGTATCAATATAGCAGGTTTTTGACTAAACTTGGAAGCTCGAGTTGATTCCATCCATTAAAATAGAGACATGGACATATCTATTAAACACAACACCTATTCCAAGTAGTTCTATCGGTAGTGTATGATTTGAATATGATGATATCAATGTGTGAGAAATTTGGTTCATGGATTGAAAATCATTCCCTCATGTGATAAAATGAAACATTTGGTAAATCTATAGTGGGTTATGTCAATACCTATTGATTGGTTTTTGAAAAGAACAGATTGATAATATGGATAGTACATCAAAAGAAACCATTGGAACCTTAAGATGTATAAAATAATGATTTGATTATCTTTCCATTTCACCTCAATTCCTACTCTTTCTTTCCCCCTAAAAATTTTAACCACATGGTGTATTTTTAATAATGTATTCATCATCCATTTACATATTTCATTATTCTATTAGTAGAATAGTTTCTTGGATGGAGTCAAAAGTTCCTACTAAATCCATTAATGTGATGGACCTGTGAAGAGTGAACTACTATCAAAAATGTTAAAATTAATCATAAAGAGAGTGAAATACCACCTAAATACTCAAGAACCCCTCATTGTTTCCCTAGTTCCATAATGAATTTCATCACATGGAAAAACCATCCATTATAACCCATGAGCTAGAGGTTTTGAATCTCCATGATAACTACCATAAAATGACATTCCTAAGTGTGATTCACCATTATTAAGATACTCTTATGAATTTCATTAGTAATAGGTATTATTTGACACCCAATATCCAAATGAATTCCTAAATAATTATTTAAAGATGGTATATTTGGTGAATGGGGCTACCTATTGGACCTATCAAATAGTATTTTAGTCATATTCCTCTACTACAGATTGTTCTTCATGAAATGGTGTAACTATTATGCACATATTCCCACTATCTATAATACTCAAGAAAATTAGTATTATTGGGTTGATAATTTCCTTCTTCATACAACTAATCACACTATTGAATTGGTGGTTAAATTGGAAATTACAATTCTAAAAAATTTAAGCTACAATGTCAGTGGATATATACTTTTATCTATGAAAACATATAGGTTATAAAGTGTTTTTAATGGACATATAAATGAAAAAATATATTTATTAAAAATTGTGGTAGAGTTGGGGAATAAAAAACTAAACCTGTGGATTTATTTTATATATTCATGAAACATAAACTCATTCTTTTACCACTTAGTGTATAGAAACAGAACCTACTCTTATAGTATGAAAGGCCTCACGAGCATTCCCTAAACCACCAATCACCCTAGTTCCCAGGTAACTCACCACAATGTCTACCACCCTATATCATCATGCCATACCTGACCCACCAAAAAACCTTTATGTTCCTCTTCATACTACATTTATGGCCACCCTTTGGGTTTACTATATAAGTGGGTCATTCTACCAACTTAGTTCTATACCCACTAAGGCCTATATATATTCCATGGCCTTTTAGTTCACTTGGTATGGTTGGTGTTGTATATATGCCTTCATTATTAAACAATCAGTGAGACTCAGTAGTAATAACACCAACACCACTCTATGATACCCATGACCATTCCACCATATCTATGAGAATCAAATGACCTGTTCCATATCTCCCTGATTTAGGTGAGTATTTTTTGGAGTTGGAGATGTGAGTTGTTCAATTAATTGATATATATATATATATATATATATTCATGTTGGGTCAATAGAGATTTCAATATTTACCTGGAGTTTCTATTATTCTATTTATATCAATATTCTATATTTGTATGATGAGAAACGGTAGGTAATTTGGGTTTGAATATAACCATCATGAAACCATGTGATTGTTGTTCAAATAGTGGTAATGGAAGACCCCATATTCCTTTCAAATGCCACCTCATACACCATATTGAATATCAAGAAACAAGGTGGCCAAGTTATCTTGATTCCCCACCTCCACTCTAACTATTTTTTAGACCATACACTTGATCATTTCCAGCTCCTAAGTATAAAATATTGAGAATTAATGTTGACTCTTCACTCAAAAGACCAAAATCATATCACCTGATCACCACCAACTCCATTATAGTGGCAATTCCATCCACCATATATTTATACAAATCATAAATTAATATCATATCTATAATAACCCTTTTTTATTATAACACATTGTAATACCTTTAGGAATATTTCTTGAGCTGGGTACTAAGACAAAGCAAGATTCCAAGGCCCGGTGAGCCTTAGTGTTGATATAATAAAAATATAAAATATATTATATCACATGCGCATGTTTTTTTTAAAATAATGGATTAATTCTTGGGATTAGTCTCAGACTATAAATCTAATAATTCCTTTGAATTCATAACATGGGTTTTTTTCCAAGGTGCAATATAAGATTTGACATCATCGAGCATTCATTTAGAAGCAGCTGTTAGCGGGTGCATTAAGTGAATTAATTAATTTTTTAATTAAATTATTTAATATCTTAAAAAACTAATCCCCTCTATAAATAAATAATTATTTTTTTTTCTATGTTTATCCACATAAACTTGGGAGGATTGTAATAGTAATTAGAGAAAATTTTCATCATTATGGAATTGAGGATCGACTAAGAACAAATCGAGGTTGATCATGAGATGGATGATGAAAATGATGGGAATATTGTATTCGATGCTTATAGATGTTCTATGAACTAATGATAAATCCAAACCTAAGGTTGGGAGTTTGTTTTATTTGGATTTATCCCATTTCTATCACATGTCTTAATCAAACCAATTAATCAAACAAAATTGTTTTGCGGATCAATGGTTGATTTCAGTTGATTATTTATCTTCTTACAATTTAGGAATTTATTTATTTATTGGTTTATCATTTGATATTAATTCATCATTATAATGAAAATTAATTTAGAAAAACCTAAATAATGGCTAAGGATTATTATTATTTTGTGTTTTATGGATTCCTCCCCCTGTTTTACGCACATTCATTCACTGTTATTTATTTCATCCAGAAATTCGACAAAATTTTTGTGGAAAATCACTGCACATTCAATAATTGGAACAAAGAACTGTCACCTCAGGTTTGGGTACACAATTGAGAGGTTGATCGGGTTATATAGACGACTAAGGAATATTGAAGATAGATAAGAATCAGTGTTTGGTCATTCCCATTGTAGATTGACATGTGGAAATGATGTGGTTTGATGAGGAATAGATTTTTGAGTGAATAAAAGGTGATAATATATTCATAGTCAAAGATACGGATTGATAAACATTAGATATACGATTTTCAGCTTGGTTGGTGGTGGATTCACTAGTGGATATGGCATGGGTGAGATGCATAAAACAGCCTAGGATTTCTGGGAAAATTCTAACTACACAGCATGTAGTCCAAAGAAAACATGTTGTTTAGTCCCATTATATGGTGATAGGGTTCATTGATATAGAAAAAAAATCACACATCATGTGGCATGTGTCACATGTTGTGTGATCCAGTGCTAGAGGTATGACATGTACCCTAGAGGGTACATGGGTATGGATATTTCCAAACATAAGGGAATGGGTAGAGTACATGGGAACAAACAAGTACTCAAACATATCCAAGTATACATGAATAGACATAGTACATGGGAACATCCATATGTATATGGGCATAAGAGGATATACATGGGCATGGTCAGGTGGCATGTTAGGTGTTATCCCAACATCTATACACCATGTACCCCTATGGTATATCTCATATATTTATAGAAATGCATTTTGTGTGATCACGATACATAATAATTTCTAGGCTTAGTGATACATGCCATGTACCCATATGTGACATGCCATGTAATCCTTGAAGGGTTGGTTGGAGCCCTAATTATTCTCAGTTCAACTTTTCTTTGAGCTTGGGTGTTTTCCCTTAGACAATTTTAATATGGACCAGTATCAGTTGAGTGTTTTCCCTTGGTCCATACCAATGAGGGTATAGTGTGGTATTATATCCTTTATATAGGATTGTGATCCCCTATATGGAATGAGTCTTGAATAGAGTTTGGGGTGTCCTTATTTATTCCTTGGGGTGTGATCCTCTATCATTCCTTCATTTACCATGATTAGGGTTCATGGTATCAGTGTGACCAACATGCATAGGGCATTGATCCCCTATCTAGAAAGTTGATCGAGTAGGGTTTATGTTATCATTGTACATATGATCCCATACTTAGGAGGTTATTCCAGTAGGGTTTGAGGTGTCCCCCAGTGATCCTAGGTGTGATCCCCAATCTAAGTATTGATATTTTCTAAGTACCATAATATATATTTTATGGAGATACCCAATGAGAATTGCCTCTTTGGTAAGAATCATCAATGATATCATATCTCATGGAGTGGGATCTCCCGAACATGTGTTACCATGAAACCTTGAGTGGAATCCAATTGCAGATAGTTTTTAATAACTATTTGAGACTTAGATTCTATTATAAATATATCTTGTTCTTATTTATGTCTCATATCATGATTGGCATACCAATTTATGATATGACTAGTATCTTGATTCTTTATGTTTTTTATTATTGGGGTTTCTTACTGGGTATTTTTATACTCACCCTTGTATGGGTTCTTCCCATACATTTAATTTCTTATGTAGATGACTGACATTTCTATGGGGTCTTTAGAGGATTGGGAGTAGGTGGAGCATAGTTTTGGGGTTGATATACCAAGTTTTGTACCTGTGTTTCATTTAATAGTATTCCATTACTTCTAAGTAGGTTGGATATTATTTCTAGTTTTGGGTGGGCATGTATTTATCCATTTATTACTTTCAATAAATTTTGCATACTTTGATGTGGGATAGATGTTATTCATTCATTAAGGTATCAATTATGGTTACCTTTATACATTATATGGTTATTTAGAGATGCATTCATGTGTTTAGGTACCTTAAAATAAGTTCTATCATATGTGTGATATACCTACCCGAAGTTGGTCTCCATACCATGGCTTATTAGATGCGGGCTTGGGGTTTTCATTCTCAACTTATCAGTAGCCAAGTGATCTCTATTTGGTCTGGTCATGAAAATGTTATAGTAGTATGGATGACTAATTGACTATAAAATAAGGGCATGATAGGTACCTTCTATAATTAGGAAGTTAGAACATTCTTTATCCCCATAAAATGGGTTTTTTGATAACTTGTTCAATCAAATCACATTTTAAATATATTTGTCTTAGCCCCATGTTGAACAACCAAGGTACAAGGTTGCAACTCGATTCCCTTAATTACTCTTCTAACTCCAATCTAACCCTATCATGCATACCCAACAATATAGACCTTGAGTTTTACTATTATATTATTGGTATTATACATTGTATGATTTTATTTTTAAATATAATTTCCTCATTTATGAAATAAATTAGATATCCTTTAATGGAACAATCCAGTATCCCATATTTCATTGAGTTGCATATTTTTTAGTGGAAAGGTAATATTTTTTTCATGGTGTCATAGATACACTATCCTCTCTTAGAATCTTGGGCTATAAAGCCTTTGTATATTTTTTAGTTGGTCATTCCACCTCAATTCCCACTAACTATACTATTTTAGACCATTCCACCAACTATAAAAAAAAGTTTTGCCTCCTTACATAAGGGATTATTGAGAGATAGCCTGGGAAACTATTTACCAAAATCATAGGTACTTGGAATGTATTAAAACTATATATGGGGGTTGACACCAACCCAGTGCTTTAAGTTCAAGGAAGTGGGTGACTTAATTATTTGGTTATCGAATTGAGAACTATTGAATATAAGATAGTTGAATTAGTAATTTTTTCTATAATAAGAGGTGTTTAATTAACCATTTTTGGGATATTTCATGCCACTATCTCCTCTTTTGACTTAGTTCTAGTTCCTTATAGTTCTTTAGAAGATTATTCTCTCATAAGAATTCATATTAAAGGAGTTAGTAAACCATTATATGATCTGAGTAATTATAATATCTCTTGGGTATTTAATGAGAACGTTTTTGATAAAAATTGGTTTGTTGTTACACAATGGTATATTTCACATTGTGAAGGTTAAAGTAATCTAGAATTCAATTAATAATGATGTGTTATACGTGGTTCTTAAAGGGTATATCAAACATAATTCTATAAGACCCTCAATCATATCCCATTATGACTACATGGCCTAGATAGATTTAATATCTAGATAATATGTGGGAATGGTTAAATATAAAGTATAATATAAAATCATTTGAGATTTTTTAGTATTGAAAAGAGATTATAGAAAAATAGTGTGACTTGTAGTTATCACACATAGAAGATAGGATGAAGAAGAGAAGTGGAATAAAAATTAATCAGGAGAAGAGGAAGAAGAGGAGGAAGAGGTGGATAAAGAAGAATAATAGAAAGAATGGAAAAAATTGATGGAGTTAAATGTTTAGTGAAGACTCTATTATTGCTAAAATTCAGATTTTACATCTTTTTTTATGTGTCACAGTATTAAAAAAATTGGTAGAAACATTATTTATGGGGGTTTCAAGGATAATCAATACTCATTTGTAATCCATATACCGATTTTAGAAGAATGTGTGATCATGATTATTTCCAGGTAATTATAATGATGTAACTACTCATTTTGTGTCATGAACCAAGTAAAAATATATTGTTCTTACTTTTTATGTGCACTAGAGTGTGTGATAGTGATCTTTTAATCTTTTTAATAGGTGTTGAAGGTTTTTTGGAAATAATAATTAAATCCATGTTAATTCACTAACCTTCCCACTCGGTTAGTGGATTATCACTAATATTATGGGTCCTTTCCTAGTGGTACTATAGTATTCCAAGAACCCATTGAAGATGATAAAATATTTATAGTTTAGTGATTAAGGGGTTCGTTTCTATTTTGAGTCTTGAGATTTCAATTTTTCTTTTGATCATAGAAAAAATTAACTCAGTAAATAACAAGTGGATTCCCATATTCTACGGAATGAAAATTTATATTTGGAAAGATTGAATAATTCCATATAATTTTTCAATAAATTTATATTTATTAAAGAATAATAATGGATATTGTTTTTTTCCTAATATTTAAGGTAGTACTTGGACAATAGTGTATATATGGAATTTAGAGAATGAAGGCCTTGCTCAAAATACTATCTTATCTTCTCTTTCAAAAAAAAAGTTTCTCGAAGTTAATGGGATCAAAAATAATATAGGGAATTTTGGATAAATTTTAAAATAATTTATAAAGGAAATGAAAAAATAAATCATTCCATGTTATAGGAATGAAGAGTAATGTATGAAGATCAAAAGATTGATGATGATGGTATAATGGATGACTTATTCACTAGATTTAATGAACATAATATAACTATCTAAGAATTTTGTGAAAATATGAAGGATTATATTGTTGTTGAAAACATACTATGTTATCTTTAAAAATTGAACTAATAAAATGGTTTCAAGACATGCATATTTTTTTCTTGATACATTTCTATTGGATTTCTTGTATAACATTTTGATTTCCTGTGAAATGAGTAAATGTGGTGTTTTCAATAAAAATAGCATGGAAGGAAGGGAAACATCTTTTAAATCATTAAAATAAGAGAAGATAAAAAAAATCTATTATTGAAAAATACAATTCTAAATAATAATATGATTTTGAAATGATATTTGAAAAACTAATTCCATTCAATTAAATTAGTGAGAGAATAGGCAAAGTAAAGTGTCAAGTAAAGCTACCACTGAAATGTTTTAATTGTAGATAAATTGGAATTTTTAAAAAAAAAATATTTAAAGAAAATATAAATTGTTAATATATGGATTAAAAACTAATAAGTCACTTAATTATAAATACTTAAAAATAAAAAAAGTTATATTTTTCTATAAAGTGTAAATGTATGAATTCCTCTCAACCTCAAAAAGTAAAGATATTTATCTATGTGTAAAAATGATGATAGTAGTGAAGATTAAGAGGAAGTAGAGTCTTCTAATAATAATGATGAAAATGTACTTATTAAAATAGTGTATGGATAATAAATTACCATTGATGAGAGTATCAATGATTAATGCAATGAGGAAACTGAAATAAATTTCATGCTAAAGAGGGAGATCAAGGAATTCCTTTTAATGTTTTCAAAACTACAAAGAGAGACTAAAAATTCGAAGAAAGATAGAAAATAATTCAGAATCAATAACCATTTACATGATAAAAATGAGTAAAAGTGGATTAATGAAATTGAAACCTTGAAGAAGTTACTCACTCAAGAAAAAAATTGAATGCTTCCCTAGAATTGAAGGCTAAATAAAAAGAGAAACATCATAATGTTTTCCAACAAAAATTAGTTTAATTATAGAAGGGAATGAACATATAAAAATTTATCTTTTATAATTATATTTGTTAATTTAGATAAATATAAATGAATAAAATTATTAAAAATGGTGATGAAATAACATAGTTAGAGAATTTTGTGTTTGTGGGAAAACAAGACAACTCTTAGAAATCATTAAAATTTAAGAATATTGATT
Organism: Viscum album; assembly: GCA_963277665.1. Lineage (NCBI taxonomy): Eukaryota > Viridiplantae > Streptophyta > Magnoliopsida > Santalales > Viscaceae > Viscum > Viscum album. The sequence continues at coordinate 756,686,315 of OY728129.1, read as the reverse complement.
TGAATTAAAAATATACTAAAGATGGAGAATTAAAAAGGTAATAATGAATAATATAATGAAGAATAATGTGTTGGGAGTCTACTATATTTTTTCTAATAAAGGAGGTGGGGTTAATGGTTAAGATGTTTAAGAACAAGAAGAGTCTACTTCTGGAAAACATAAATTGTTCAAATAGATGTAATCATTTTATAGTTATTTATTTCATTATGGAGACTTTGTGAACATGGAATTAAATTTTTGGTTCAACTAAAAATATCGCTATAATAATAGAACAAATAGTAGATAGATATTTAGGGGAAGTCATCCCACTGAAATAGAATATTTTAGAAACAGTATTAAAATTATAGATAGAAAGTTGATAACAAGTTTGAATCATTAGAGGTGGTTTGTGGGAGATGTTTCCAACCTGTTTAAATCACATGTAACGTCCTAGCTTTATCCAATGTTACGGACCATTTAATTTTTGGTTTAATTCATTTAACTGGGCCTTAATTTTATTCCTAGAAGGTTAAAAGAGGTTATGGGTGCATCTGGGGCTCGTTTGATTCTCAGAACATTGAAAATGCGGAAAAATGATAGGCCACATAGTTTTTCTGAAATAGTGTGAACCAGGGTGCATGCCTATGCAGCTATTTTAGATTTTGGATTGTGAAAAATGAATGGTTTTATAATTTTTAGTCAAACTATGTACCTAGCTCATGTAGTGTGCCTAGTGATATAGAACCTTGTGTATGGTTGGCACACAGTTTGGCCAAACCATGTTTCCCAACCATGCATAGTGTAAAATGGGGGTGAAATTATAACTTTTCGCTTCATTAATGTTTAAACCCTATTTTTATTTTTCCCTATTTTTTCCTAGTCAATTATCCTCATTTTCCATGAGTGTGAAGCCTCTCTCCTCCTCTTTTGGGGTTTTGTGATATCTCCCTTGATTCTCCTCTGATCTCTTAATCGTTGGAAGCAACGGAATCATCTTGATAAGATATATATTTTTCACTCTTATATTTTAAGTTTCTCTATAATATGTTGTGTTATTTTAGTGAAATTTAATTTTACCATATTTTTTGGGTTTCGTTAAATCTTTTGATTTCTTCCATTTTAGGATAAATCGATCCTTTTTGTCAAACATGTGGAGTACTATGACTATGAGGTAGGGAGCCTATTATTTTTCCATCATTTCATCTCTTTTTAGTTAGCCCACCATTGTGCCACTCACTAGATCCTACTGGTGATGCCTTGTTCTTGTGTATTAAATTATCAAGAATTGTTTTTCATGCCCGTAGTGACCCTAGCATGTGGTGAAACCCATCCAAGGGTGTTCTCTTTGATTTTGGGCATCTATTTGGTTGTTCCCAACCTATAGGGACATTTCCCATGTTTTATAAGTGAAAAATACCATGGGTGTGAGTTTTTTCCATGGATTAATGCCTTAATTGATGTATTAAGTTATTTTAAATGTTGAATCATGATTATTTCCATTGAACTACTTGACTCGCAACTTATATTTAAACGCATATAATGGGTGTTTCATAATGAAACACTTAAGCCTTTTCCTAAATGATTATGTAAGTTGTTTAATTCTCATAATTCACATCACATACCTTATATTTTATTTTATTTTCTTTGAAATTTGGAAGAAAACCTTATTTCGTGCCTCATATTGTGTTTAATGCCTTATGTTTCTCATACTCATGTTATGATATGATCCATTCCTTGTTAAATTCTTATTTATTAAGCCTGGGATTTTGTTTGAATGGAATTTGGTGGTTTTTCAGGCTTGATATATTGAGGTATAGAGATTTCATTGATGACATGTTGGTAAGAGGGATGATAATGAGTTATTCCTAAGGTTATTTTTTTAGTTTTTACAAGTTATGACTTGTTTCTTATTCTTTATTCCATGGTTACCCCTAATTAATGCCTATTTCTTGACATATTGTTCCATTTTTGTTGGCTTGAATTACATCTCTTGATTAAATAGTAATAATGTGGTGTTGAGATGACTATTGTTGGCATGTAATTATATATATATATATACATATATAATTGACATGTGATAAATGCCTTGCTTGATATGGTTCACTTGATACACGTTGGTAGAGAACACGGGTTGTTTATTAAGGACTCATTGATGGACTCGTTATAATCATTTGGTTATGAATCAATGTGCCTAGGGTGATGCTTTGGTTTGCTAGGCAAGGGTTTCCCATGTAGTTTCTTATACTATTTAGTGATACCAGTTCCCTAGGGGAGAAACCATGGATGGACCCATTGCAAAGATGGCTACGCCATGCCATGGGTGACACTCGATCACCTATGTGAGATTCCCGGGTTGGAATCAAAGTTATCATGCCTCGAGTGATACAAGGGATGTCATATGGGTCGTCTTGGATAGAAACAAAGTTTCCATGACTTGAGTGATACAATGAACATCATATGGGTTGTCTTGGATAGGCTCTATAGTATTGGATTAAAATGGATGTTCCTATAGTGATACTTGGGATTCTTTTAGATCACATTGAACAAGCTCGGGACTCCACCTTGGATTTGATGGATTGAATTATTGTTTTCTATTATGAGTTGAATCCTTTATTATTATTATTATTATTATTATGTTGATTACGCATATGTGATGCTTCTTATTTTATTTACTAGAATTATTGTATGATGACATGTGAATTAGACCCCAATATGAAGCACAATATTGGGGGGATACCTCTTTTGGCTTTACTTGTTTACTATTGGCCATTTTATACATATTATGGTTGTGCATTTACCTTGTTCAAACTTCCAGTATAGGTCAATGTAGGTGGTATAGAAGGAGTGACCATTCGGGAACCTAGAACAAGTTTTACTTATTTATTTTTTGTTTTTCTGTTCTATTTATATATGGAACACTTTCCTTTATTCACAATATGAAATGGAAACCTCTAGACACTGTGGGTACCAGCCTACTGAGATTTATATCTCACACCCTTCTCGGGTTCCCTTTGGTACCCGAGTAGACTTTGTGATCAAATGAAAGGATAAAGGGAATTGTGCTGCTAGTTGGAAACCTCTGGCATTTGGGGAGATACACTTGAGGTCATATGGCCCAACATCTTGAGGAACTATTCGGTGGCACTCGGGGTGGGATCCTACAAAGTGGTATCAAAGCACTTTTTCTTTTTTCTTACTATTTGGGTTAGAAAGTAGAATAGAATAATGGAATTTATATCATAACATATGCTTGGACATAGCTAACCCATGTGCAGAGGACACCCAAATTACCTAGGTTAGGAATTGTGTTATTGATTTTTTCATTGATGTTTTATACAACTTCATCATTGGATGACACACTTCTTTTGTGCTTATATTGTTATTGTTATTATTGAGATGATGATTTCTACTACCTCCACCCAATGAAATGAGGTTATTTAATTACATGTATTATACTTGGCACCATAGGGATTAAAATTTCATGCATTATTCCATGCCATATCTACTTTCAGCATGCATCTTCCTATTTTCATGTAATTGTTGTTGTGCTTAGTTGTTATATCTTACAGTGAATGTTTACTTATAAATATAGAATTGTTGCAAATTCACTTGTAGGAAATGTTATGAATTGAATTAAGTTGGAATCCAATTTCAATTTATAAGGTGTATGGTCCCTTATAAATTGGAATGGTGATTCACCTAATTCAATCGTTTGAAAAGGGGATTAATGCATAAATGAACTAAAATTAATACCACACTTTGAAATGAATTGGCCATCTCATATGACAAATTAGAGACCTTGTCTTGAAATTTTCCTTGCAAATGGGATTTAGGCCATGTATCTTGTGATCTTCTGAGGTCTTACCTTGTATCTAGACCTGGATCTTTGAGTGGGCTATCAGTGGTGTTCTACTTACAGGCAAGCCATGTACATGTCCCATTTATGGCTTTCTTTATCTGTCATTTCATGTTTCTAGTAGGACTTTCACCTTCCCTTTCTTATTTCTTTCTTACCTACTATTCCAATCTATTACAAAAATCTTTTATAAGGTCTACACATGGAAATTTTAGAGTTATTCTGTTACAACTTCCTCGTTCTATACTCTAAGAGAGTATAAATGAGCACACACCGGAGGTGGTGGGACTTGACCCACACATAGGAACTTCTATAATTCCTCCTGAGGCACCTCATACTAATATTCCATTGGAGATCGATGCTCAATTTAGGGATAGTTTTCTTAGGTTCATACTGACAGTTTAGGGTTCTCCAAGGCCTACCACTACTATGGGAGAGCTTACATAGTACTTTCAACACTAGCATACTCCCATATTATTTTGGGGATAGTGGTACTCTTGATGAAGAGTCATATATATAATCTATGATATGTATCTTTTTCCATCTTGATGTACCTTCAGAGTGGAGGGTCAAGATCACTACCTACATGTTATGTGACTCTTCTAAATGCTGATAGGACTTCTTTTCTCAGTCATAACTTTATTGAGATATGGTTTCAGAAAACTTCCAAATGGATTTCTATGACCATTTCCTTCTGAAGACCTTGAGAGAAGATCGATCTAGGGAGTTCGTACATATTTATCAGAGCTCTATGATAGTACTTGAGTATTCTTCTCATTTCACCGAGCTTCAGCATTTTTCTCCATCTCTGGTCGATGATGAATTGATTATTATGAAGCACTTTGGGGATAGGCTTGGGTATGTTGTATGCTCACATGTGAATGTTTTTTAGATAATAACTAGTACATAGATAGTGAACCATGCCATAATTATAGAGCATAATCTCAAAGAAGCTAGTAGGGTGAGCCAGGGCAGTTCTATTCCACATCGGGTCAATGGTTCTTCCGACAGTAGAAAGTACTAATTCAAGGGTGAATGTGGGGGTGATACCAGCCAGGTGACTCATACCAATAACTATAAAGTGCATAACCGGTGAGGTGGAATAATCTATAATAATTCACAATGCATGAGAAACCCAATGGAATGTCAAGATTGTGATTTTATGATTCTTCTTTAATGATTTTTCTGTTCTTTTACTCCAACATCTGGTGGCAAGGGATCCATACCAGCACCTCTATTCGGTATAGGATCTGCAAATCTATGTCAGATTGGGAGTTGGTATTCCACAATCTGATCATGAAAATGTGTAAATTCTCATGTCCAAGAAATTCAAGCTTCATAACATCTATGATAGCTATGTATTTCTGTTCAGGCTAGTCGAGAGGCATCTCAGGGCCAAGGTTTAGGCCATATTTATGTAGTGAATCCATCACCAATGGATCAGTGTCTAGGGTGATCTACAGTTAGAGGTACTATTCTAGTAGATTCTATGTTATTTTATTCCCTTTTTTATATAGGTTCATCACATTCCTTCTTATATGCTATGTGTGTGGAAAGTATTGGCCTCGTAATCGAGTAATTTAATTACTTCATGTCTCTCTACACTCTGTTAGGGGTCATAACAGAGGGTGTGAATAAATGCGTGGAGTTCCTCCCCCCCCCCCTCCGAAATAGGTGGGTGTTGTTTCTTCTGTATTTTATTCATCATAGAGATGAAAACCTTTAACTTCATCCTCAATATGGATTGTCTCATGCCTTGTCATTCCCAAGTGGACTACTACTGATGTTGGGTGTCTTTAATATCACTTGATGGAAGAAAATATATATGTAAGGGAGAATGGGATATCCAGGAAGATTGAGATGGACCCAGGTGTACTGGGTTGGGCAGAGTGACATCTCATATCTGAGGCTAGAATATCAATTGACCCAGATATAGTGAGTAGTGTGGTTTCCTAGGAGCATTCCAAGAATTTGTTTGACAAATGCATCTTCTTGGGAATAACAGACTATTATAAATGTTTCATCTAGGACTTATCCCACTTAGCATCACCTCTTATGATCTTGACTAAGAAGGGTGTGTAGTTCCTATAGTCTAAATCTTGTGAGAAGGTTTTTTAAGATTAAAAAGGAATACTCCATTAAGCTTTTATTCTAAGTCTTCCTAAGCTGGGTAGAAGTTATATAGTATATTGTGATGATTCGGGTTCTGGAGTGGGTGTGGTTTTGATGCAAGGTGATCGAGTTGTGGCATATGGATCTTGCCAGCTGAGGACGAATGAGCAGAATTATCCTACGCACAACCTCGAGTTATAATATGTTGTTCATTATCTACATTGTTAGAGGCACTGTATATTGGATGATAGATTTTTGTTACCTGGATAATAAAATCTTGAAATATATCTCCAATTATTGGGACTTGGATATGAAATAGCACATATGGGTGGAATTCCTACAATCGTTCGACATTTATCTTTCTTACACACCTAGTAATGGTAATGTCGTGGATAATTAATTGAGCTATAAAATGTAGACACAAGTCATCCAAGTGGCCAAAAATGAGAGGAATATGATGTTCATGTTTTCTAAGTTTCACCTAGAGGATTAAGAATAGAACAAGAAACTAGTATTAGCATCTATGATAGTGACATCCTCTATCCTAAAATGGGTTCAGATGCATCAGTTATCATATTCTAAGGGCCTCGTTCTGAGGTAGAGCATCATCAAAGAGAACCCACCTCCTAGTTGGGTTGTTTATGGAAGTGAGACCTTTCTCTACCATGGGTGTGTTTGGGTGCCTTCTGATATATGGGAAGAGCTAGTGAGGGAATATCATGCCTCTATTTTGGAGGTTCATCTTGGGATTACCAAGATGTACAGAGACATGCATCTTTTGTACTGGTGTCCAGGTATGAAGAGGCAGATAGCAGGCGTTATCACTCATTTATCCACCTATAAGTTGATGTAAGAGCTGAAATGGAACTACATCACCATGGTTTTTCGGAAAAGATTTCTGAGATCTTCTTGAGGTGTGACGTAGTATAGGTGATCATCAATAGATTGACCACAGTCTATCACTTACTACCTATCCATGATACCTTCTCTATTATGATATTGAATGGATTTACATTTGAGATATAGTGTGACTTCATGGTATTCCTTATTCTATTTTTTTCAGACTGATACACCCATTTCACATAATGATTCTAAAAATGATTATAAAAGGCACTGGGTTCATAGGTGATCATGATTATTACATATCACCCTCAGACCAATGGGTTTTATGAACGGAGGATTATGGTTTTAGAGGATATGGTCAGGGAAAGTATCCTTTATTTCATAGGTTCCTAGGAGAAGTATATTCCTATGGTTGAGTTTTCCTACAGAAAATATTTAAGGAAATGATTCAGATGGATCCATATGAATCACTCTATAACAGACCATGTCGTTCACCTCTATGTTGGCTTGAGGTTGGGGAGGTAACTTTATTGGGTCCTCATCTCATTTAGGAGACTGTAGAGAAATTCCAGTTGATTCAAAAGTGTATGGTTATAGCTCGTTCTAGAGAGATGTCCTATATTGATCATCATCGTATAACTCTGGAGTTTGATGTGGGAAATTGGGTCTTTATGTTTGTATTTCCTAGGTTGGGTCATAAACAAATTTGGAGATAGGGAAAGTTATCACCTCAGTATGTTGGGACATTCAAGATACAAGAGAGGGTTGGTCTGGTAACCTATCGATTTATGTTACCTCAAAGGTATCATTCCATGAAATACATCTTCAATGTATCTCAGCTTTGACAGTATCATCAATATTTGTCTCATTCATTTGATCCCAACGATATAGATCTAGAGGTGTATGTGTTCTTCAAGGAGAATATGATTTGTATCATTGATCGTAGCATAAAGGTTCTCTAAGGGAGGTTATTTCCTTTGGTTTGGGAGAAATGGAAGCATGGATTTGTTCAAGACAAGACTTGGGAGTGGGAGGTTGATGTATGTATGCAGTGGTTAAAAAATTTCCCATAAAATGTTCATCGACCCTCGAAAGGGAAACTTGGGGAGGAGTTGTCTTTAAGAGGGGAGGTTTTAATGTCCTAGCTTTATCTAAAGGTATGGACCATTTAGTTTTTGGTTTAATTCCTTTGAATGGCCCTTAATTTGATTCCAAGGAGGTTAAAGGAGGCTCGGGTTGCATCTAGGGATCGTTTGAAGCCTAGAGAACAGAAATGGGGGAAACAAGATGGGCCGCACGGTTTGTCTAAAAAATGTGTAAACCCGGGAACATGCATGTCTGGTTGTTGTAGGTTTTAGATAGTAATCAAACACACAGTTTATGCATGGTTATTAAAACCATGTTCCTAGCCCATGTAGTGTTCCCAGTGTGACAGAACCTTTTGAATGTTTGGTGAATAGTCTGGACAAACCATGCACAATGTAAAGTGTGGGTTAATTTACAAATTTTCCCTTAATTAATGTTGAAACCATATTTTTCTTCTTCCCACCTCTTCCCTAATAGATTCTCCTCCTTCTCTAGGCATTCGAAGCCCCTCTCCTCCTCCTTTAGGGTTTTTTAATATCTCCCTTGATTCTCCTCTAATCTCTTCACTGTTAGAAGAAATAGAATCATCTCGATAAGATCTATCTTTTACACTCCCCTATTTTTAATTTTCTCCATCATCCATTGTGTTATTTCCGTGGAATGTAATTTTACCCTATTTTTGGGATTTCATTAAATCTAATAATTTCTTCTATTTTAGGTTGAATCAAGGATTTTTACTATATTTGTGGAATACTATGACTACAAGGTAGTGCTTATGCTCTTTTTCCATTATTTCATCACTTTTTAGTTGTCCCGTCATTGTGTCACTCACCAGAGCCTACCGGTGATGCCTTATTACTATGAAATAAATTAACTGGAATAGTTTAACATTTTTATAGTGACTCTAGCATGTAGTGAAACCCATATAATGGTGTTATCTTTTATTTTGGCCACCCCTTTGGGTGTGACCAACCTATAGGGACTTATCCCATGTTTTATTTTTTAAAATCACCTTAGGTGTGTGTGTTTCCCATGGATTAATTTCTTAATTGATGTATTAAGTTAATTTAAATGCTGAATAATGATTCTTTTCCTTAAAATACATACCTCTAACCTTATATTTAAATTCACATGATGGGTTCTTCATAATGAAACCCTTAATCCTTATGTTAAATTATTATTCAAGTTAGTTAATTATTATACTTCATGTCACATACCTTACATTTGAATTTTTATTTCTAAGTTGGGTGAATAACTTATTACATGTCTCATCTTGTGATTAATTTATTTTGTTACTCATATTCATTTTATGTTCTTTCCATTTCCTTGTTTAATTATTATTTTTTAATCCCGTGATTTATTTTGAATGGAATGTGATTCTTATTCAATCTTGATAGCTTGAGGTATAGAGATGTCACAAATGACATGTTGGTAAGAATCAAGATAATGTATTGTGATTGAGATTATTTTTACATTATTTACATGTTATTTATTGTTTCTTATTCCTCATTCCATGTTTACTCCTATTTAATTCTTATTTATTGACACATTGTGCCATTGTTGTTGGCTTGAACTATATGGCTTGATTAAATGGTAAGCATGTGGTGTTGTGATGACTATTGTCAGCTTGTCATTATATATATATATATATATTAATTCATTTTGATATATTCATTTCTTGATATGGTTTACATGATATGGGTTGGGAGATAATGTGGTTTCCATGTTAAGGACTCATGGATGGACTCGTTGTACTCGTTTGGTTATGAATCGATGCACCAGGGGTGATGGTTTGTCTTTCCAAGAAAGGGTTTTCTGGGTGGTTTCTTATACTCCCGAGTGATACTGGTTCCATAGGGGAGTAACTGTAGATGAAACCATTGGAAAGATGTCTATTCCATTCCATCTGTGATAGTTTTTCTCATATGTGAGATACCTAGGATGAACTCATAGTTAGCATGCCTTGACTGATACTAGGGACGTCGTATGAGTCACCTTGGATGGACTCAGCGTTATTGAATTACATTGGATGTTCTCATACTGATACTTGGGATTCATTTATATCACCTTGGATAGGCTTGGGACTCCACCTTTAATTTGAAGGACTGAATGATTTTTTTCTCTTATGATATGCATCCTTTATTATTATTATGAGGTTTCTTAGGCATATGTGATTATTCTTCTTTTATATACTAGCATGCTTGTATAATGACATAGGAATTAGACCCCAAGATGAAGCACAATCTTTGGGGAATACCTTTTTTAGTTTCCCTTGTTTAATACTTGCCCTTTTATACCTATTATGGTTGCATATGTACCTTGTTCCAATTTCCAACATATAATAAAGTAGTTGGTATGGAACGGGTGGCCATTCAGGAACCCTGACCAAGTTTTACTTGTTTATGTATTTTTTCCCTTATCTATTTATATACAGAACACTTTCCTTCATTCACAGTATTAAATGGAAAGGTATATACCCTATGGGTTCTGACCTATAGAGATATATATCTCACACCCTGCTCGGGCACCATTTGGTACTCATGTAGATTTTATGATTGCATGAAAGGATAAAGGGAAGCACACTTCTTCCGATTCTTGATTGCTCTGTGCTTAGTATGGATTTTGGGTAGAGGACCAAGCTTATGCTTGAGATTCTTTTGTAGAAGTTTTTGACCTTTTCTAGTATTTGATAGTATGTTATATATGCTTTTTATCCTCTGATCCTCAATACATTCATTTTTTATAGCATCATGAACATCATCACTTTTGTATCTATTATTAATTATTGTATTTCCTCCAGTTTCTTATTTATCTTGTATTAATTATTCCTTTACTTCTACTATTATATGTTCATTTATATTATTCTCCCATTTTCTTTATGTTGTTTACCACTCTACTTACATTGATCTATGTGGGCATAGTCTCCCCACAGACACACCCCAGGTCCTCACAACTAGTCGGTAGCCTCTCGAACTTAGGGAGATGCGCTTAAGGTCATGTGGCCCACTTTCTCGGAGCAGTGTTCAATAGAACTTGGGGAGGGATTGTAACAAACTGAAACGATTATAAATAAAATTCCCATTTTTATTTTATTAAATGTATTCTTATGTAATATGGTTATCGAAAACACATGCACTTATTTTATTTTATTATATGAAATTGGATTTAAATGAAATTTAAGTATCATTACCATTCATAATATATCCATTGAACAATAATCACATGATTATTATAAATATAGGGTTTTAACAAATACAACTATCGCAGACAAATGAAGTGATTACCTCAACCAGTAGTTTCATTCCCTATGGATCCCATTTACTGAAGCTTCTAAGGGAGATAGAATTTTTTGGATTTACCTTAGACCAAGACCAAGCTAATATCCAATAACTTAAGCATGAGAGAAACCATTTACAGGAGAAGTTCAAGCTCATCGAGATCACGATCCAAACCATGTTCATCAAATAGCCTCATGAAATCCCCACCATCACACACCTTACTCATAGGTAGTATGATATTGTATTAAAGGAATGTTTATCAAGACCTTAGAAATAGGAATATGTGTATTATTTTTTTTATAATAATGAATATATTTTCATCCTATTATTGTTACTTTTTAAATGATTTTTAAAGCATAAATTATATTTTTGGTTAACATTCAATTTCAATTAACAAATTTATAAATTAAGTTATTTTTGGAAATAAATAATATTTTAATAGAATATTTTTATTAAATGATATTTATCAAAAATAAATTATCATATAATTTTTATGATGTCAAATGTAATTTTTATAAGGGTTCAAATAAATGTTACTCTCAAAAAACCCGTCATTTTCAATAAATGTCAGTTATTATTTTAAAATTAAAAATTCACATATTTATAAAATTATTTAGATAAAATGAATATTAATTTTGGAATCATGATATAGAAATTATCCAATGCTGAATTTTCCTAATTTTCTCAGATAGTCGAATTTTCGGGTAAAAATTAAATACCGTATAAATATACTTTGTGTTCTATGACATCATAATAACCCAAATGTGATGTAATAAGTAACATAAATGGTATAAATGATGAAATATATTCCTTCCATTTAAAATAAGTTGATTTTAATTTTATTTTATTTATTTTCAAAATCCATTATGAATCCTCCAAGACTTATAATATATTTTAATAATTTAAAATCATTTCTTTAAGAGTGTGACTCACCTCCACATCACCAATGGAAATATTTTAATAATTCTGGCCATTTAATTATATAATAATTTAAACCACACCTTTTGGTAGAAACCATGGTAAAAAACCATGGTATGATTTTTGGTTTTGGATATTTTATTATATAGAGTTCAAAACCTAAATAATAACGAAATCACCCTTATTTCCTATATAACCCCACCCAAAATCTGATTTATCTTCACAAAAACTATTTTTACCACACACACAATCTTACATAAACTCCCTAGATTCCTCTTAAGGCGACTACATGCTCTCAATAAGTCCTTCCCAAGCCTTTGGAGTCACACATTCAAGTAAGGGAACCTCATCTCCCACTCTCCTCTATTATCAAGCACTCCTTTTATGATATGTCTTTTACTTTTCATTTTATTATGATGAGATATGATATTTCATATTCCTATTAATTGTGATTTTATTTTTAAATTATGAGAGATTCATTTCACTCTCATTAACCCTCCCATGAACCTTTATGTACACCTGTTACCATGCCAAAGTTTCGTAAGGATTCTTTTCTCTATTCATGTTTTTTCATTACCTTATGCCTTCTATTTCCAAAATTATAATTTTTGGATATGATTTTCCATTTCCTTTTTATATACCATTTTATTTACAAATTAATATATACCTCTTTTTTCTCATCAACCATTTTTATTAATCTTTAAGTAAGGTCGTTAGGCTATAAAAATTTCACCGTGATTTTCCATGCCAAAATAATTGTGTAATAGATACCATACCCATTTTTTCTATAAAGGGTATTCACCTTCATTCACATATAATTATTTATTTGGGACATACATTTATTTATTCTACATTCCTTGATCTTGTAAAAAATTATGATATTGTATGAATCCATGTTGAATGTTCTATGTGGAAAACTTAAGCATGAGAATGAAATAATTATGATGGGTATGCTCAGATAGTGCTCCAATGCATTGGTTAATATTTAGTATCATGATACATCATGTTATTAAATGGGTGTACCTGATTCCTTTATGGTAGTATTTCCACTAGTATTTCTTTGAGTTTTAGCCTTGAATTATTTTTATGATTCAGTGTTTTATATTGTTGTCACATTTCCCATATTATTATTATCATACTATATCATGTATCTTTGTTCATATTGATTATTCCTACTCTTTTTATGCCCCATTTATATACCTATTATCTAACATGTATCACTTATTCCATGTTTATTCCCTTGTCTTTAAATCTCACCCCTTTCTTATGTTTGTCCCTAGGTTATCCCATGTAGTTTTAAGTTCATTGGAATATTATGATCATGTCAAGGAAGTGATCAATAATGTTTTGTATCCCATGTTATAAGTTGTTATTCCATGTACATAATTCCTAAATACACTAGACTTATTGATATTTTGGTTGTATTAAGTGTAACTTCATGTAATAAATAAAGTATTAATGTGTAATAAAGAGTCGGTTTGTTATAGTTAGTATTAGAGGAAAAGTTTATTTGTTTTTGGGATTAAGATTAGAAAAATCTATAGAAATACTTATGGATAATACTAAGTATAATAAAACATCCCGAAATATTGGTAAGTATATAGTAATTTTTTTATAAATAAAATACATCCTTGAATGGATACTACAGGTAGAGGTGGTTCTGGAATAGATATACCTAGGAGTAACTACATCAACAAAGTGTTCTGGGCCTGACTTAGGGTAACCTGGTACATGAAAATGGACCTTACTATGCAACTAATTTTACACCCCCAAGGGATATGATTTGGTAAATTCATAAGCTCATTATGAACCATTATTAAGGGAACAAAAAAATCCGTAAGAATATATGTTAGAAAATAGATCATGGATAACATAGATTGAATCCTAGAAACTCATAAGTTCAGGAGATAAATGTAATTTATAAGTTATCCCTTTAATATCATTGGATTCCCCTTTGTGTATTTAATTATTTAAAATAATCATCCTTAATTTTCCTTTTATTCTATACAATGGCCTAAAATAGGTAAAATTGGGTAAATAATCAATGCAATGGGAAATGTGATGACAACCCTAACAAGATACCCAATCTTATTGGAGTAGGAATCGCAAAATTTGTCATGATACTCTCTCAGCAGACTTAGGTTATGAATAAAAACCTAGATCAAGAGGAGTTCCCAAACCCCCCTAAGATAGAATAATCCACAATCGATATCTTAATGCGACAGAGGCCTCCTACTTTCAATGGATCATCTTATCCCTTAATCACAGAACAATGGATCAACTCCATTGAACATATCTTCTCTATCCTTCAATGTTCCAAACAATAGAAGGTTATTATGGTTGTTTATCAAATACAGGTAGGAGTTGATCAGTGGTTTACATTGATAAAGAATATGAATCCTGATGAATATATCAAATAAATGAAGTTTATGTAATTTCATAAAATATTTTTTGATAAATATTTTCATTGAACTCTTCATATTAAAATGGAAAGGGATATCCTTACACTAATGAAAAAAGATAATGAGTATATTGGGGCATATGAGGAAAATTCACAAGATGTGAATGATATGCATTCTTTTTGTCATTACCTCTGAATGTAAGGTTAACCTCTTATTTGGTGGGTTAAAACCTATTCTACAAAAGGCCTTGGTGATTTGTGACTTTGATGGCTATAAGGAAATTTTTTGATGTGCCCTCAAAGTAGAAATGGAGATCAGTGAATATTAAGGGTATCATGGGGATAAGAAAAGAAAAGTGGATTTTAATTCTAGTGTTCCAATGGAGAAATATAATGGTTCTAAGAAATTTCATCACCCCACTTGTTAAATGTGTGGGAAGAAGAAACCTAGAAATTGACTAAGGGGGAAGAATAAATGTTTTAGGAGTGGGAAGGAAGGTCACCAAGCTAATAATTATCTATAGGAGAAACCCACTAATGTGATGGAGGAAATTAATGCTCCATTCAACCCTAATAGCTTTTATAATTGATAAAACTACAAGTAACTAGGGAACTTTTCAAACCAATTCCTTGAGACATGGGTTTTTAGAGGAAACCAATAACCTCCAAGGAAAAAATGGTGATATTTTTCCATCATTACCACTAAATTGAATCCTGAAAACGAAGTGGTGAATAGTATGCTAGTTATTCATTCAAGAATAGTTAATTCACTTATTTATTCTAGTTCTACACATTCCTTCATATCACAAAATTTTAGTATAACTATTAAAAGAACACCACAAATCATTGAAGTAAATATGTAGGTGAAAATAGTAAATGGGGAAATTATTGCATCTTGTGTATATAACTCCTCCCATGCCACAATTTTTGTGATGGAATTCCCATAAAACCATTTCATACTTACTTTGGTGTAATTTGATGCAATTATAGGAATGGATTGTCTTTACCTATATAGATCTAACATAAATTTTCATGATAAGGAAATCACTCTTCGTATGGAGAATCAACCCCCGATTCTTGACAAACACAAGTATGAATCTTCTTTAACACCACCATCTCAAGCATGGATATTGTTTCCCTATGAGTAAGAGTATCTATATCAAATGATCGAGTCAAAGGAAAGGATTAACCTTGAAGTCAAGATTATTGTTGTAACACCCCAAGATTTCATAGTGTGTTATTTCTTTAAAATAATACAATAACTTCCACTACATGCAACACCGAGTTCAAGCACACCATGACTTACCAAACAAGCCATTCAAAAGAGGTTATGAATAGTATTAACTAAATTTTAAACTTTATATAATCCTTATAATTTTAGAATCCATATTATGAGTTTCTTAGACATAATGTAAGAACAAATTCATTTTCAGTATTGCACTTTTACCAACTTTTAATAGTGAACCCATTTTAAATACAATATTTTAAACTTTTTGAGTAAAGGGGGACATCAAAAAAATTTAAAATGAAACATCCCAAGCTTCCACGGTACGCTTTCCTTTGAATAATACAGTAGTGTGTGTTGTACGCAACTTCGAGTTCTAACACACACCACAACCAATCAAACTAGTCGTTATGAATAGTGATACCTACTTTTTGAAATTATATATATTTTATATTTCGAAATGGACTTCATTTTTGGATTCGGAATATCGAATTTAGCCTAAGGTGAAATTTTGGTACATTTCGGATAACTTTCATATTTTGATGAATAGTGAAAATTACTAAATTTTAATTAAAAACAACTTTTTTAATTAAAATAATTAATAGTGATAAATTATGAATTTGAGTGGTTTTAAAGTATATTTAGAATATATTTTTACCATTTAATATAATTTTGTTCATTGGACATAATTTTACAATTAAACCGAACATAAACAAGTGTCAATCTTTTGATAGTTATTATCTCTTAAAAACACGCTTTTTGTTTTGACAGCGGGAATTAATTTTAAATTAATTTCTGCCACTTCTGTGTTTTGAATTTAGAAAAATGGATTCCATATTTGGAATCAGGATGTTCAAATTGTGTAAATAGGTAACTTTTATTTTTAGACATTTTGAATAATTACTGCGGTAAATATTTTATTTACCATGGTTAAGGGTAAATCCGGTAAATAAGGGTTAAAATATAATATTATAATAATACTAAATTACCCTAAAACGTGTCCTAGCCTTATTGGTTGATACATGTTCGACCATAGGCATCTTTGGGTATATTTTGGGACCCCATGGTGCCACTTGTAGGTGATAAGGACACTTTATTTTAATTATGTTAAAATGAATACAAAAATGACACAAGCATATATCTTTTAGAAAAAAAAATTTACATAGGGTTATATATGTTGGATTTTAGATTATAAATATTCATTAGAAAGATAAAAAGATTTCCTACATAGTGATAGTTCATTTATAATTTTTAGAAATTAAATAATTTAATTTATTTATGACACAGTGATGATGAATTAATTACTATAATAGTGAAAAATTAAAATAATTGATATTATAAATACCCAAATAAATATAATATTAAACTTTTAATGAATTAAACTAATTTTCTAGGATAATATGACATATTAGTATTGATTTACTTGACTTTGTTCGAAGTAATCAATCTGTTATGGGTTTCACAAAAATCAACTATTGAATAGTGTCAAAATTGACATAAAAGAGTTCTTAAAAAAATATTATATTATTAATTGATATTAAATTCCTAAAAATCTAAGGTTCGGCCAAGAGACTTATATCATGATAGGTTCATCATTAATGGACCACTTTGTGGTCTCTTGGATGTATATAGTAAGTTTATTAACCATATTATATAAAAATACAAAGAGACATTGTAAAAGTGAAACTAATTAACTTAGAGTTAATACTTAATGATAGGGTTAATATAAGTACCCAAACCTGTCTAAATTCTCTTTGTTGAGTGGTTTTCGACCTATCCCCACCTTAAAATTTGAATAATCAACTTTGGAACCATTATAAACCGAATATAAAATTTATTATAAATTAATATTTCTAGCTTTTCCAAAGGTGCCCCTCACCCCTCTTATAAAAGGGCACTCATCCTTCTCATTTCTTAACACCTTCAAAGCCTTTGGGTTCAGCGAAAACTCTTCCCAAATACTCTCCCAACATCCCTCACTACAACGTAGAGGCCTTAGTTTGATTAGAAAACCAACCTAAGGAGCCCTTTTGATCAAATCAAAAGGAAGAACCCGAAGAAGAGGTAATGTTTTCACCACCCCTTTTCAAGTTCCTTTCTTCTTCCACTTCTTCTTTCTTTGTTCTTACCATTCTAAAATAATAACTCCAGTATCTCACATATACTGTGATGTTATTATAAATATGGTACAACCATATTCAGTATTCTATCCACCCTTTGAATAACATGTCACCATACGTGCGTACGTACGGCTTACCGTCTCCACGTCGTGGTGTAATTGTTATTCAATATATTATTATTTGGATGGGTATAATAATGATGTGTAACTCATGTAAATAATAAATATAACATGTTAATGATTCTGTATATATGATATACCATCCATTTATATATTATTTTAATATCAAACGAATGATATTGTCGCTCGTGCGTACGTACGGACTACCGTCTCCACGAACGCGATGAGATTCATTCTCCATCGTATCCATTCAAGTATAATTATCATTTGATGATTTAAAAATGATGTTTAAGGACTTGATATCATTCTGGATATGAATAATATACAACCTATCCATTACAAACATGTCTTACGTAACAAAACATATAAAATAAAACAAGTAAGTTAACACCCGAAACAACGATAATACTAAGATATTATTACCAAATCTATATTAAAAGATCATATATGATATCATATTAATATATATGATTCTTGTATAATTTAATAAAAATTATTTCACCATTATACAGGAGGTTAACCTACCCCAACCAAGGAAAAGTACAAGGTAAGGGGTTTTCATCTCACTCCTTATTTCCGTGAGATTCATGCCATATTTCCACCATCACCTTTTGTGTGGTGTATGTACTGCCCATAATTATATTCTTTGTGTAATAAAATCTAATTTATGTGTATTTACATATTCATTGTATGATACCTCTTTCATGGGTTTTATGTTTCATAAGTTACCAAATTGGTAAGGGTTATTTCACAATCTCTTCATTATCCGAGGTTGTTTATACGTAATAATATACTGGGATCTCTTTATCATCCACATCCATGTTTCTTCAAAATGTATTTCAAAACATTTTTATTATTTACAAGAATATGGGTTAAAGTCATTTATACCCTTGTTTGACTTTTTATAAGAGGAATGTTTCCGTCGTTTTCAAAACAAGGTCCTTTTTAACCTTTTCGACAGAATTAAGGTAAGAATGTTTTTTTAACTTATACGGCGGGTGCTGTTATTTTCCGCTGTTATAAAATCGTCAAAGCTTCCATTACAAGATTATAAGAATATTTTCAAAGTAAATGTTTTATTTTATAAATATGTGATTTTTAAATGATTTCAAAAAAGAGATATTTCTCTCAAATACATGAAAACCCAGTGCAAATGTATACGTATTTAATGCAAGCTTAAAAATGTTTTCAGAAAACCTGACTCTCGAGTTTGGTAGACAGGAAGGGATTGGGAGTGGACCCATCATGGCTTGTAATTAGTCGAGTAGTCTCAGAATTAGTTATTTTGTTTTCATAAGCTTGCATAATATTTTCAGAAAAGCACTGAAGTATATTTGAGCAATTTTAAACGTAAGTATCTTCTAAAAAAAATGCATCGGTAGGTCTCATGAGACAAACTAGTGTCTTGGCACAAGGCCTTGACAAAATCTTATTTGTAGTCTTGGCACGAGGCCTTGGCTATGTGGTTATGATAGTCTGGCATTATTCATTCCATCATTATGAAAGTGGTTATTGATTTTGCATGTGATTATTCGATTAGTAGAATATCCATGTGAATAAGTAAATGGAATTATTTCATTTTATTTATGCCATACTATGTTAAAAGTTCAAGATTGAAAGGATTTTGTTTCAATAATGCATTGCCTTAAATGTTTATGCTTATTATGAAAGTTTCCGCTATATTGTTATCCTTACTGGGCATTTGAGCTCACCCCTTTTCTATGTTTTATTTTTCCCAGGAAGTGAAGAAGTAAATTATGAATGACCTGCAGGGATATTATGTGGGGATATGAGTGTGGATTATGAAGACAATATGTTGTTGTAATAGTTTTTCATTTTATGATGTAATGTAAGACTTATGAATATATCTTGTGTTTCCAAGGCTACTAAACCAATCGGTCTTTCGAGATTTGATCTTTCTTGTGATCATGCCAATGTTATGTAATAATGTACCGACTCTGGGTAACTAGGGTTGGGGCGTTACAGTTGGTATCAGAGGAAGTTTAGTACAAACCTTGGAAGCTAGATTTAGATAAACTCTGATTAGAGCATATAGACCTAAGATGAACTTTGAGGATTAGTATAGAAGAACTTCCTAGAATTTTGGTATTGTAGAGATTTTGTGAGTTTTCCGAGCAATACATCCCTGTCTGGATACGAGCAGGTAGAGGCGGCTCTGGCACAGATGTACCTAGGGGTAAAACCCGAAAACACCGCTTTGAGCTAGACTCGAACGGGAACTGGTGCACGAAAACGGGCCTTGCTGCACTCTTGGTTACGACACTCCCGGGGGATATGCTTAGGATAATTCTCATTTTCTTTACAAACCATTATAAAGGGTTTATGTGGATTTACTTCCTCAAAGGAGAAATTTATATGATTATGGATTATATCCATAAACTATTTAATTTATGTTATGTGTCTTACAAGTTTGGGATTGGGTATTGTGATTCATAAACTAATCTTGTGTATGCCATTGTTTAGAAATGGCGCCCAGTAGAAGGAATGAGAACTCCAGAAATGCACATGATCCAAAGAGAAAGAAGGATCATATCTTTCATGGCAATAAGCCAGAATTTATAAGAGAAATAGTCTCCCATTTATTATCATCATACTAAGAAATAATATCATGTGTTGATAAGATAAGTAAAGATTTTACTGAGTCATATGGCTTTGAAGGGAAGAAAGAGAAGAAAAGGATGGAAGAAAGAAAGAGGGATAAAGGGAAGAGGGAAAAGAAAAATTTTCCCATATGTGATAACTGTGGGAAGAAACACCCTGGAACTTGTCTGAAAGGAATGGGAGTTTGTTATAAGTGTGGTGGAAAAGGGCACAAAGTACATGACTGCAAGGGTAAGAAAATGGTTTCAAATGTACAATGATTCATTTGCAAGGAGTTTGGACACTATGCGAACCTATGTCCCAGTCATCAGAATATGACGCAAATGATGTTATTGGATAATAATCAAGTTATGATACTACCACAGATGAAGAGGAATGATTAGAGTTCTTATGTTGATTATGTCAATTGAGTGTTGTATCAACAGTGTACTTGTTATAATAATTATGGAGTATATAAGGATTGTACTGTTGTACTACTTCATTAAGGACTTGAGATTGTGTGGAACAAAGAAAAGTGACTCAATAGCAGGTTAAATTTTTGGAAAATATATGGTTGAGAGTATGATAAACCATAATATGGTTCTGATACCGAGGTAGTGATTTTAGAATAATACATGATTGATTTGGATAAATTATATTGGATATTCTTGACTACCTTGAAACTAATTAATGATTTGTATATTCCATCATTGTTGGGGTTTAAAACATTTTTGGATTGATGAAGTATATCCAGCATTCTATATGGAATAAGGGAGCATGAATGTAATCAATATAGATTATGGTAATTCAGGATGTTTCAGTGTCTTAAAAGAATACATGATGAAGGTATTCATATGCTATTACGTGGTAAAAAGGATCTACATTATGTTTAACTTCGTTATAAATGTTGGACTGTGAGTTTGGTCAGAAGTATTTTGGATAAATTCTAGTTTAGATTAATTTTGGATTGCCATAAAAGGACAACCCGGAGGTCGGGCGGCAACCCGTCGCGTCCGGCAAGGCCGCGAGACTTGAACCCGCAACTGAAGGGCGACAAGGGTGTATCACCTACCACTGGCCCAAGAGATGTCCTGGATTAAATAATGTAGTTTTTTTTAAAAGATCTGGTAGATGAATTATAAATTCGTTTATTTTGGAACCCTGTACGAATAGTATAAATAGAATTTTTTTTTACGAGTGAAAGATGAGTTTGTGGTAGAAATTTATTAATGGAAAAAACTCTAATTATAAATTAAGTATATCTCCTTATGATCTTAGCCAATCTCATAAATAAATTCCTCAACATTAAGAAAAGGAACTTAGAACAAAAATGTTGTCCTAGATGGTACCTTAAATAATCACTAATTTATGGATTTGGGATTGTTGGCCTTTTCATAGCCATGTTCTCTACCACTCTCCATCAGATAATTGATGGTTAGATTTCTCTTCCATATCCATATTTTTCTACATGGAACCCTAGTATGTGTTATATTCGGTAATCTTCATACTTTCCACTCTTTATTTTAAATAGAGGCCTCATTAATTCATTTTTCGATGTGGGATTTCAACTAAGATATTTTGAAACGTCAAAAATGTGTTATCCTAATACCCTATGTTTTGTTGAACCGATGGTATTTCAAATCATCATAGATTGATGAGTTTAAGGACCTCAATTTTATACTTGTTTGTGATTGATGACCTCAATCACTACCTATAAATATTTACGTTTTTCCTCCAATTATATGTCTCTAATTTCCACCAATGTTCTCCTAATCGAGATCATAATTTGGTGGTGACCCTTTCATTTCTCTTTTCCTCATATTAAGACTAAATTTTAGTAACCCAATTTCCGATGTGGGTTTTCCCACAAAGATATTTTTTATTTTAAACCTTTTATTTTCGAAGAACAATTTCAAATTGCGAGGACGCAATTTATTGAAGGAGGGGAGAATGTAACACCCCATGATTTCATAGTGTGTTATTTCTTTAAAATAATACAATAACTTCCACTACACGCAACACCGAGTTCAAGCACACCATGACTTACCAAAAAAGCCATTCAAAAGAGGTTATGAATAGTATTAACTAAATTTTAAACTTTATATAATCCTTATAATTTTAGAATCCATATTATGAGTTTCTTAGACATAATGTAAGAACAAATTCATTTTCAGTATTGCACTTTTACCAACTTTTAATAGTGAACCCATTTTAAATACAATATTTTAAACTTTTTGAGTAAAGGGGGACATCAAAAAAATTTAAAATGAAACATCCCAAGCTTCCACGGTACGCTTTCCTTTGAATAATACAGTAGTGTGTGTTGTACGCAACTTTGAGTTCTAACACACACCACAACCAATCAAACTAGCCGTTATGAATAGTGATACCTACTTTTTGAAATTATATATATTTTATATTTCGAAATGGACTTCATTTTTGGATTCGGAATATTGAATTTAGCCTAAGGTGAAATTTTGGTACATTTCGGATAACTTTCATATTTTGATGAATAGTGAAAATTACTAAATTTTAATTAAAAACAACTTTTTTAATCAAAATATTTAATAGTGATAAATTATGAATTTGAGTGGTTTTAAAGTATATTTAGAATATATTTTTACCATTTAATATAATTTTGGTCATTGGACATAATTTTACAATTAAACCGAACATAAACAAGTGTCAATCTTTTGATAGTTATTATCTCTTAAAAACACGCTTTTTGTTTTGACAGCGGGAACTAATTTTAAATTAATTTCTGCCACTTATGTGTTTTGAATTTAGAAAAATGGATTCTATATTTGGAATCAGGATTTTCAAATTGTGTAAATAGGTAACTTTTATTTTTAGACATTTTGAATAATTACTGCGGTAAATATTTTATTTACCATGGTTAAGGGTAAATCCGGTAAATAAGGGTTAAAAAATAATATTATAATAATACTAAATTACCCTAAAACGTGTCCTAGACTTATTGGTTGATACATGTTCGACCATAGGCATCTTTGGGTCGATTTTGGGACCCCATGGTGCCACTTGTAGGTGATAAGGACAGTTTATTTTAATTATGTTAAAATGAATACAAAAATGACACAAGCATATATCTTTTAGAAAAACAATTTTTACATAGGGTTATATATGTTGGATTTTAGATCATAAATATTCATTAGAAAGATAAAAAGATTTCCTACATAGTGATAGTTCATTTATAATTTTTAGACATTAAATAATTTAATTTATTTATGACACAGTGATGATGAATTAATTACTATAATAGTGAAAAATTAAAATAATTGATATTATAAATACCCAAATAAATATAATATGAAACTTTTAATGAATTAAACTAATTTTATAGGATAATATGATATATTAGTATTGATTTAATTGACTTTTTTCGAAGTAATAAATCTGTTATGAGTTTCACAAAAATCAACTATTGAATAGTGTCAAAATTGACATAAAAGAGTTCTTAAAAAAATATTATATTATTAATTGATATTAAATTCCTAAAAATCTAAGGTTCGGCCAAGAGACTTATATCATGATAGGTTCATCATTAATGGACCACTTGGGGGTCTCTTGGATGTATATAGTAAGTTTATTAACCATATTATATAAAAATACAAAGAGACATTGTAAAAGTGAAACTAATTAACTTAGAGTTAATACTTAAAGATAGGGTTAATATAAGTACCCAAACCTTTCTAAATTATATTGGTTGAGTGGTTTTAGACCTATCCCCACCTTAACCTTTGAATAATCAACTTTGGAGCCATTATAAACCGAATATGAAATTTATTATAAATTAATATTTCTAGCTTTTCCAAAGGTGCCCCTCACCCCACTTATAAAAGGGCACTCCTCCTTCTCATTTCTTCACACCTTCAAAGCCTTTTGGTTCGGCCAAACTCTGCCCAAATACTCTCCCAACATCCCTAACTACAACCTAGAGGCCTTAGTTTGATCATAAATCCAACCTAAGGAGCCCTTTTGATCAAATCAAAAGGAAGAACCCGAAGAAGAGGTAATGTTTTCACCACCCCTTTTCAAGTTCCTTTCTTCTTCCACTTCTTCTTTCTTTGTTCTTACCATTATAAAATAATAACTCCAGTATCTCAAATATACTGTGATGTTATTATAAATATGGTACAACCATATTCAGTATTCTATCCACCCTTTGAATAACATGTCACCATACGTGCGTACGTACGGCTTACCGTCTCCACGTCGTGGTGTAATTGTTATTCAATATATTATTATTTGGATGGGTATAATAATGATGTGTAACTCATGTAAATAATAAATATAACATGTTAATGATTCTTTATATATGATATACCATCCATTTATATATTATTTTAATATCAAAATAATGATATTGTCGCTCGTGCGTACGTACGGACTACCGTCTCCACGAACGCGATGAGATTCATTCTCCATCGTATCCATTCAAGTATAATTATCATTTGATGATTTAAAAATGATGTTTAAGGACTTGATATCATTCTGGATATGAATAATATACAACCTATCCATTACAAACATGTCTTACGTAACAAAACATATAAAAGAAAACAAGTAAGTTAACACCCGAAACAACGATAATACTAAGATATTATTACCAAATCAATATTAAAAGATCATATATGATATCATATTAATATATATGATTCTTGTATAATTTAATAAAAATTATTTCACCATTATACAGGAGGTTAACCTACCCCAACCAAGGAAAAGTACAAGGTAAGGGGTTTTCATCTCACTCCTTATTTCCGTGAGATTCATGCCATATTGCCACCATCACCTTTTGTGTGGTGTATGTACTGCCCATAATTATATTCTTTGTGTAATACACTCTAATTTATGTGTATTTACATATTTATTGTATGATACCTCTTTCATGGGTTGTATGTTTCATAAGTTACCAAATTGGTAAGGGTTATTTCGCAATCTCTTCATTATCCGAGGTTGTTTATACGTAATAATCTACTGGGATCTCTTTATCATCCACATCCATGTTTCTTCAAAATGTATTTCAAAAAAAATTTATTATTTACAAGAATATGGGTTAAAGTCATTTATACCCTTGTTTGACTTTTTATAAGAGGAATTTTTCCGTCGTTTTCAAAACAAAGTCCTTTTTAACCTTTTCGACAGAATTAAGGTAAGAATGTTTTTTTTAACTTATACGGCGGGTGCTATTATTTTCTGCTGTTATAAAATCGTCAAAGCTTCCATTACAATCTTATAAGAATATTTTCAAAGTAAATGTTTTATTTTATAAATATGTGATTTTTAAATGATTTCAAAAAAGAGATATTTCTCTCAAATACATGAAAACCCAGTGCAAATGTATACGTATTTAATGCAAGCTTAAAAATGTTTTCAGAAAACCTAACTCTCGAGTTTGGTAGATAGGAAGGGATTGGGAGTGGACCCGTCATGGCCTGTAATTAGTCGAGTAGTCTCAGAATTAGTTATTTTGTTTTCATAAGCTTTCATAATATTTTCAGAAAAGCACTGAAGTATATTTGAGCAATTTTAAACGTAAGTATCTTCTAAAAAAATGCATCGGTTGGTCTCATGAGACAAACTAGTGTCTTGGCACAAGGTCTTGACAAAATCTTATTTGTAGTCTTGGCACGAGGCCTTGGCTATGTGGTTATGATAGTCTGACATTATGCATTCCATCATTATGAAAGTGGTTATTGATTTTGCATGTGATTATTCGATTAGTAGAATATCCATGTGAATAAGTAAATGGAATTATTTCATTTTATTTATGCCATACTATGTTAAAAGTTCAAGATTGAAAGGCTTTTGTTTCAGTAATGCATTGCCTTAAATGTTTATTCTTATTATGAAAGTTTCCGCTATATTGTTATCCTTACTGGGCATTTGAGCTCACCCCTTTTCTATGTTTTATTTTTCCCAGGAAGTGAAGAAGTAAATTATGAATGACCTGCAGGGATATTATGTGGGGATATGAGTGTGGATTATGAAGACAATATGTTGTTGTAGTAGTTTTTCATTTTATGGTGTAATGTAAGACTTATGAATATATCTAGTGTTTCCAAGGCTACTAAACCAATCGGTCTTTCGAGATTTGATCTTTCTTGTGATCATGCCAATGTTATGTAATAATGCACCGACTCTGGGTAACTAGGGTTGGGGCGTTACAATTGTGAGGGAATATACTGATGTGTTTCCTGAGGAATTGTATGGTCTTCCTCCTAGCCAAGAGGTTTAATTTTCAATTGAGCTTATACCTGGGGAGTTTCCAATATCCAAGAATCTCTATAGGATGGATTTTTTGGAACTTGAGAAGATAAAAAACAACTGTAGAAGAATATGTATAAAGGGTCCATACACTCAAGTGCTTCATCATGGTGTGCACTAGTCCTCTTCATCAAGAATAAGGATGGGTAAATGTGCCTTTTCATTAATTTTCATGAACTAAATAAGATCACAATAAAGAAAAAGTGTCATTTCCCATGGATTGATGACTTGTTCTATCAGCTACGTGGAGCACAATACTTCTCCAAGGTGGATATGCAGTCAAAATATTATCAGGTTAGGTTTAAGAAGTAGTATATCCTCAAGACTTCTTTTTGTAAAAGGTACGTGCACTATGAGTTCATAGTGATTCCTTTTGGACTCACTAATACTCCAAAAATTTCATTGATTTGATTAAAATAATATTTATAGATTACCTCAAAATAATTGGTAGTATTTATAGATGATATCCTAATGTAATCAAAAAGAAAGTAGGAGCATGAGGAGCATTTGAACATTATGCTAAAGAACTTACAAAAGGAGAAGCTTTATGAAAATTATTGAAAGTGTGAATTATGGTTCAAGTAAAATTATTGGGGATTATCATCGTAAGAAATGGGATATTTATGGTTTTTTAAAGACAAAATAAATTGAAGGATGTCCAAGGCCGAAATCCGTGACAGATATCAGTAGTTTCCTTGGGTTAGATAGGCAGTATCACCAACTTTTTAGAAATTTATTGTGATTATTGAACCATCTTTCCAAGATAACATAGAAGGGAGTCAAGTTTTATTGGAATGATGAATGTGAAAAAAGATTCAAGGAGTTATAAGTATGTTTATCAATTCTCATGTGCTCACACTATCCACAAGTGGAGAACTTTTAATAATATTCATAGATTCATTGAAGAAGGGATTGGGCTACATGTTAATGAAAAATGAAAAATTTGTAGCCTATACTTCAAGGTAGTTGAAAGTTCACGAACAGAAAAATCCAACGCATGATCTGGAGTTTGATACAATGATCTTATCTTTGAAAATATATTATCATTATCTCTTTGTGGAGAAGTGTGAAATATAGACGAATCAAAAAAGTATCAAATATATATTAACACAAAAATAACTTAATATAAGCCAATGAAGATGGTTATAGCTGATCAAGTACTATGAATTCTCAATTCACTACCATCCTAGTAAAGAGAATAAAGTTTTATATGCTCTAAGTAGAAAGGATCCAACAATTTTATCATTGTTAATAATTTATAAGGATCCTATATTTTTATAATTTAAGAGTATGTACATGGGTATCATATAGGAAGGAACATCATCAATCCTTTCACAAATTATATATCAGCTGTCTCTTCTTGAAAGGTTAAAGGATTCTCAAAAAAATGGTGTGGGAATACAAAAGTAAGTGGAAACTATACGAAAATGGAAATCCTTGGAGTTTACTGTTAATTGAGAAGTGATTGTGAGATTTGGGTCAAGACTATGGGTTCTATAAAATCCTAAGTTAAAGAATGAACTATTGGATGATGCAGATAGTTTGAATTTCTCCATTTACCCAGGAAACACAAATATGTATCAGGATATCCAAGAAAACTATTGGTGGGACAACATGAAGATGGATATCACTGAATATACATAAAAGTGTCTAGTATGTCAACAAAGTTAAGGTTTAAAGGTATAATTATAAGGGGATTATGCATCCATTACCCATACCAACATGAAAATGGGAAAACATCGCCATATAATTTTTACAGGACTTTTGAAGAAATCCAAATGAAAAAATATTATATGGGTTATTGTGGATCATCTTATAAATATTGCACACTTCACTGTGATTTGAGAGGATTTATCACAGGATCAATTGGTACAGATATACATCAGAGAAGTGGTAAGGTTGCATGGATTACCACTATCGATTGTGTTCAATAGAGATCCAGGATTCACCTCTATGTTTTGGAAAAGCCTCCATCATGCTCTAAACACTGATCTCAACATGTCCTCAAGTGTTCGGATAGTCCACTCATATTGGCCATCAGTTTGAGGGACTATCATATTCCTCTGGTCGAGTTCTATTACAACAACAGTTTTCCCTCGAGCATCCAAATGGTTCCCTAGGAATCCCTTTATGGGAATAGGTATTGAACACATGTATTTTGGTATGAATTTGGGGAATTCAAACACTGGTTCCTAAAATGGGTAAGTAAATACTGGAAAATGTTGAAACCATTCAACAACACATCAAATATTCTCAGAGTCGACAGAATAAATATGATGACAATCATAGATGAGACCTAGATTTTGATGTTAGAGACATGGTATTCCTCTGTATATCTCCATGGAAGAAGGTGATGATATTTGGGAAGAAGGTAAATCTTAATACATGATACACCATCCCCTGTGAGATCTTTGATCGCATTAGAGCAATGGCCTATCGACTATCACTCCCACCAAACATATATCAAGTAAAAGATGTATTCCATTTATAGAAATAACATACTAGACCCCTCACATGTACTCAATCCAGAGGTTGTACAATTTGATAATGACATTTCCTATGAGGATCATTCGATGAAGATCTTAGATCGTAGAGAAAAAGTTATAAGAAATAAGATGATTCCCCTAGTAAAAGTGTTATAGAGAAACCACAAGTTTAAAGAAGCAAAGTGGGAACCAGAGGAAGTGATGAAGTAGATTTACCCTCATCTATTTTAATGTGGAAAAGAAAATTTCAAGGGAAAAATTTCTTAAGGGGGGAATATTGTAACAACTCGAACTATTATAAATAAATTTCCCATTTTTATTTTATTAAATGTATTATTATATAATATGGTTATAGAAAACACATGCACTTATTTTGTTTTATTATATAAAATAAGATTTAAATGACCATTAATTATCATTACCATTGATAAAATATCTATTTAACATTGATCACATGATTAGTATAAATATAGGGTTTTAACAAATCCTATTGTCATAGACAAAGGAAGTGATGACTTCAACCAATAGAATCGTACCCTATAAAGCCTATTTATCGAAGCTTCCATGGGATATTTTTTTTTTGAATTTTTCCTAGACCAATCCCATGCTGAGATCCAACAACTTAATCGTGAATGAAATCGTTCACGGGATAAGTTCAATCTAATCGAGATCACATCCCAAATCATGTTTGCTAAACGACCCCATGCAAGCCCCAGCATCACACACCTTACTATTAGGGCATATTCTGATGTATTAAAAGGATATGTATCAAGACCCTAGAAATAGTAATATGTACATTATTTTTTATATAATAATGAATATTTTTTTATCATATTATGGTTCCTTGGAGAATTATTTTTAAAGAAAAAATTATATTTTTAGTTAATATTCAAATTCAATTAATGAATTTTTGAATTAATGGATTTATTGAAATAAATAATATTTTCATGTAATATTATTATTAAATGATATTTATCAAATGAAAATGATCATATAATTTTTATGATGTCAAATGTAATTTTTATAAGGGTTCAAAAAAATGTTAATGTTAAAAACCCCATCATTTTCAATAAATGTCAATTTTTATTTTAAAATTAAAAATTCACATATTTAGAAAATTATTTAGATAAAATTATTATTATTATTGGAATAATTATTTAGAAATTATACAATGGTGAATTTTTCATAATTTTTCAAGGAATTCAAATTTTCAAGTAAAAATTAAATATAATATAAATTTACTTTGTGTTTTATGACATCATAATGACCCAAATGTTATATAATAAGTAATATAAATGGGATAAAAGACAAAATACATGTTTTAAATTTAAAATAATATGATTTAACATTTATTTGATTTATTTTTTAAATCCATTATGAATCCTCCAAGACTTATATATTTTAAGATTTCAAAATCATTTCTGTAAGAGTGTAACACACCTCCACATCACCAATTGTAATATTTTAATAATTTAGGACCTTTTCCTTATAAAATAATTTAAATAACTCCTTTATTAAAGAAACCATGGTCAAAAATCATGGGATGTTTTGTGGTTTTGTATATTTTATTATGTAGAGTCCAAAACCTAAATAATAAAGAAAACCCCCTCCTTTCCTATATAAACCCACCCAAGGTCCAATTTATCTTAACTAAAACTCCTTTTAGAACATAAAAACTCTTCCCTACACTCCCTAGAGTCCTAAAAAGGTTCCCAAAATCTCTAAATAATTCCTTCCCAAGCCTTTTTAGTCACACATTCAAGTAAGGGAACATCGTCTGCCACCCTCGTCTTTTATCAAGCACTCCTTTTATGTTATGTATTTTCATTTTCATTTGATTATTATGGAATATTATATAATATATTCCCATTAATGTACATTTTATTTATAAATTATAATATATTAATTTTACTCTCATTAATACTTTCATGATCCTTTGTGTACACTCGTTACCATGGTGAAATTTTGTACGGATTCTTTTCTCTATTCATGTTTCTCCATTCCCTTATGCATTCTATTTCTAAAATTATAATGTTGCGATATGATTTTCCATGTCCATATTACTTTAAATTTTATTTAAAAATAATTAGAGACCCATTTATCACTATCAATAATTTTTTTGAATTTTTATGTAACGTCGTTTTGCTGTAGAAATTTCACTGTGATTTTCCATGCCAAAATAATTGTGTAGTGCATACCATGCCCATTTTTTTCTATCAAGGGTATTAACCTTAATTAATATATACTTTTTTATTTGGGAAATAAATTTTTATATTCCAAATTCCTTTATCATTTAATAAATTATAATATTTAATGAATCCATGTTATATGACCTATGTATAAAACTTAAGCATGAGAATGAAATGATTGTGATGGGTGTGCCCAGATAGCGCTCTAATGTATTGGGTAATGATTAGTATCATGATACATAATGTTGGGATAGGGGTGTACCCAATTTATTTATGGGAATTTTTTCACCATTAAGCCTTGGAATTTTATCATTGACTTAGGTTTTTTATTCAATATTTTAAGTTGTTTTCACATTTCCCATGTTATTATTATCATGCTATATCTTGTCTATTTGTTCATATATATGATTCCTAATATTTTTATGCCCCATTTATATGCCTATTTTATAATATTTATCACTTATTCCATATTTATTCCCTTACTAGGATTTATATCTTTCTCCATTCTTATGTTTTTTCCCAGGTTATCCCATGCAGTTTTAAGTTCATTGGAATATTATGATCATGTTAAGGAAGTGTTCAATAATTTTTTGTATCCCATGTTATAAGTGTTATTACATGTACCTAATTCCCAAATACACTATACTTCTTGATATTTTTGGTCGAATTAAGTGTAATTTCATGTAATAAATCAAGTATTAATGTGTAATAAATATTCGGGTTTTTATAGAGACACTACATCACTAAAGGTTGTGTCACGAATATGTTGGTACAATTATTTATAAATGGATCTATTAAAAAGTATTGTAATAAGAATGAGGAAGGAAAGAAAAAAATAAGTGGTTATTAAAATGGAACTAAAAAATCTCAAAAGGAATGTCCATGAATATTGGATAGTGGATTCTATTCAAATATTATAGGATATTATATGATTTTGAAAGATATTGAAAAGTGAAAGGAAGAATTAGAACCCTTTCTCATTGATGGGTTACTCAGTATAAAAGCAATTAGTTTATTGTTCTTTATATAAGACAATCTAAAACTGAATAACACTCAATTTTTATAAGGATGTAAATATAAATTATCAACTGTTTCTCAACTATTTGATAAAGTAAATTAAATGTTTTTTAGTAAATATGATTTTTTTATTCGGAGTCTTAAATATTGATATACAATGATGAATTTAAATTTAACATGGGGAAACTTATTTTAGAATTGTGATGCTTAAAATTCATGCTACAAAAGCTTAAAGGTATAAAATAAACAATATCATTAAATATTTTTCTAGATTTTTCAAAAAAAATATCAATTATAACTTATAAAAGAGTGTTCATGATGTTTCAATTATTAAGAGAGAGAGATAAATTTGATGTTATTTACATGATAAAAGGGGAATATTGTTATTTATTCCCATTATAAAGTGGAGATTCAAATATATTATACAATATATCATTTTTATTCAAATGTTTTTTTATGAGGAAGAAATAATCAAAGGGATATAATTATTTTACTTCTTATAATGATTAATTCAATCCTATTACATTCATTATGTTTATTATATAGAAATCATAGGTCAAAATATGTTTAATTATTTTAAAATATGTCTTAAAAGGGGTGTGATTTCTTATTAAAGAAGTTATAGAAGGACAATAGTCACAAGTGGAAAATTAAAATAATATCTTGGAAATAATTATATTCATTATTAATTATCAGAACATATACTCGAAAAAAGGGTGTTTCTAAAATGAAGAAAATTAACTTAGTTTAAATGGATAAAACTTTATTAGAAGATCATGATAGTTCTCTATATTTATAGAGGAAAAAACATAGTGTAGTGGTTTTTATTTAAAATTATTGTTTATTCCAACATAATTTAGACATGAAATCATATGAGATATATTATAATAATTCATTGGTATTGTAATTAATTTTATCATTTCCAATTCCTTTTATAATAAAGGTGAAAGGTAAAATTTTTGGAAGTTCATGAAAAGAAAAATCAATGGAATATTTCTTTGTTGTCCTCTAAATTCAAGAGGCAATTTTTTATATGAAAAGGAAAAAAGGTAAGATTATGGATTCTATTTCTATGTAGATTATAGTACACTCAATTAATTAATTCATTAAATAATAATAATGTTTCAAAATTAAATATGATAAATCTTAATTGGTTTATATATAGAATGATGTTTCTAAAAATGATGGGTATTCAAAAGAAATGCAAGGTAAAGATGATGATTTAGGGATTTTTAGTGATGAATAACAACCATTTATAAATCTTATTAGGCTGAGAATGCAAGTAGATGTCTAATATGTTATTATATATCAATTAAAAGCTATTTATAGTAGGATAACATTAAGGAAAACATTACATGACTCATTTTTTTTCTTAGGTTGAACCAAGATATGTGAAATATTCTCTGGACAATCAAGAGTGTTTTGGAGTTGTGAATTAGGAGTTGGATCATATTTAAAAGAAAGGTACATTAGATTTGATACCCAAATAAACAAATAGGAATGTTATTTGGACAATATTGGTGTTCTATAATAAGTTTAGAGAAAAAGTATAATATATTAGAAATAAGGAAAGATTTGTGTGAAAAGTTTATTCATGGGTTAAAGAAATTGAATTTCATGAGAACATTATATTGGTGTGTAGGATTAAAAGCATTGTAATTTTTCATTATATTATATAATAATAGAGATTCAAGATAATTAAAATATAGTTCATGTTATACTTCATCTATGGAGAATTAAAAGAGGAAGTTTACATTCAGTAGCTTGAATGATTATTTATTGGAGATGATAAAGGAAATGTTGTAACGCCCTGAACCCAGTTGTCAGAAGCCAGTGCATTATTTTTATACATTGGCATAGATACAAGGAAGATTCATCCTGAAGTACCGATAAGTTTAGTAGTTTTGGAAATAAGATACATACAAGAGTTCAAAATTACAACTCGAAACTAAAAATAACATAACAACTTCAATAGAAAATCTAATAATATCTTAGATTAACCCTGCAATTCATTTATAGAATAATCATCCTCATAACCTGGAAGGAAAAAACATAAGAAAGTGGTGAGATCAAATTCTCATTAAGGGTAATAAAAACATCATAATATATCCTAAACATAAACATTAGGCGTGGTGAATAACTAAAAACACATGCCTTTAAAAAATGAACTTGAACACATTATGGAAGGGATAAGAGATAAATAAATAATGCCATATTATAGTATAAACATGGGTATTATACTAGTATAATAAACTCATGAAATTTCAATTATTAGTTTTATAATGAGCTAAATGCATATTCTAGACAATCAAAAACATAACATCAAGACCTCAACTAAGAAATATAAAAATGATTAAGGCCTCGGCCAAAACCGTATCTAAAAATGGGCAAGGCCTCAGCTAAGTCCATATATATTTGTCTCATGAGACCTACTGATGCATCGAGGGTCTATAGAGGTCCCCACCCATCACATAATATGTCCAATTAATTATTCATATGAATGGTGATAAACAGAATATACATTCATATTGAAACTAACATATGAAATGTAAATAACTTTCCCCAAACATTAACCATCAACACTAACCATTCAGAGTAAAATGGTGAATGGTATTAAGATAGAACATCCATAGTAAAACTAATAATAAATCATTAAATTAAATATGGTAGATGATTTCATAAAATATTAATACCAATAATACATAATAATCAATAAGAGTTTTGAAACAGATGAATATACTCTTATAATACCATCGAGTAATTGTTGAGATAATTACTCTTTTTCTTTGAAAAGAAGAGTTATTTTGGAAAAATATTTTTATAAAACCAAATGTGAAGTAATATGGTATTTTAATAATAAAATAATTTATTTTATAAAAATAATGTTTTTCAAAAATAGATTATATAGTGCCCTTGAAAATAAGTAAGAATTTAGGAAATTCCTATGAAACTGGCTTGAATTTTGGGATTTTTTTTGAAAGATCCTTTTTAAAACATATAACTCCCCATAAATGAAAATAGGATTCTGGTTAGAACATATATATTGAAAATTCTCACCAAATATATGATTAGTACATATGAATAAATAATAATTTAATTGAGTTAAGTTGATAATAAGAGTAACCTGAATGAAAATAGAGGTTTGGGTAGAAAATCCTTACAACTTTGTAATCAATTGAATCGTATGCCTAAAAATTAATAATCATAAAATTATATATTGAATATCATGAAAACAAAAATATTCATGATATGAAACATTAATGTTAAGTATACATACACCATACACAAGTAATAGTAGTGAATACGAAATATCTCACAGAAATGGAAGTGAGATAAAGAAACTCCTTACCTTATGCCCAAATGTGTTCCTTGAATGATCTTAATGACCTGAATAATAAAATTTACATTCATTAATTAATAATTCCAGAACCTATTATATATTTAATTGATTTATTTTAACCTTATTAGGTTCATTTATGGTATTTTTGATGGGTTTAAGAGGTTCAGTTTTATTGTTTTGGAAGCGCTTTCTTCCTTGGTTTTCATGATCGGTTTACTTGTATTTACAAATGGAAGTTCATTTGAAATGCGGTTAAACATATAGAATTGTTAATATATATTATTAGTGAAATAATATATATATAAATGATCATATAATAATTTTTTTATATACCATGAGGATGACTCATTAGATAATGGTTAATGATAAATGCTTGGATTAACTTGGCGGTTTTGTGCATGATGAACTGGTTTTGTAATATTATTTTATATTATGATTGTGTAAGGTTTAAATAACATTAAATAAGATAAAATACATATATTATGATCTTTTTCAACCATTACAAATTTTTCATGACCAGTCTTGAAGATAGTTTTTCAAATTGAAAACTCGTCTTCCTTGAAAGTGATAATTAACACATCTCGAACAGCGTTCTCATTTATAGTATAAAAGGAGGGAAAAGATGAGATGATTATGTAATATTACATTATCATAACAAAATTCCAGTATATATAAAATAATTTAGTTTTCATGAATAATTGGATAATAGGCAGGGATAAGGTATAAATGACAAAGAATTTAAAAGGGAAGAATAAGAAATCTTACCTCTTGAAAATTTCTCTTTTGAAACCACCTTAAGGATCTTATAAGTGGTATTTTTGTGAGACCATAAGAAAAATAATGTGTCAAGGGATGAGGAGGATGGAATTTTTACAAGGTTTTATAAAAAATAAGGCTTATGCTTATGGAATTTGTGAAGTAAGGAACCTCCTTTTCTAAGTGAGGTGAGGGATGACTTAGGAATCACTAAAATTATTAAAATATAACAAATATATTATAGGATTTAAGACTCTAAAAAGGATTAAAAAATAAAGGGGTAACATTTTAAAAGCAATCTTATCATTTTTGGACTTGTTAAATAATTTTTGGATTTTTAAATAATTTAGTAAAATATTTTATTCATCAATTTGTTTTGTCAAGATAAAAACTATTCATATCTATGACTTTAAAAACATTAAAAAAAGTTTAAAAATAGAAT
The DNA here is from genome assembly GCA_963277665.1 of Viscum album. Classification (NCBI taxonomy): domain Eukaryota; kingdom Viridiplantae; phylum Streptophyta; class Magnoliopsida; order Santalales; family Viscaceae; genus Viscum; species Viscum album. Next base: position 756,649,259 of record OY728129.1, on the reverse strand, counting down.
AAAATTTTATATTATATCATAGAAAATTCATATTCTTCTATGGAATCCGTTAATTAGCTTAAAAATATAAAAATATAATTATTTTATTATTTTTAATATCATTTATTTGATTTGTTCATTATTTAAATTAATATTGCATCATCTTTGTGGAAGCCATTATGGTATTTATTTGTTGTCTAAAAATTAAAAATAAAACTCAATGAGAAATATAATTTTATTATATTTTAAAATAATATTCTAGTTCAAATAAAACCTTTGGAAAATCTCATATAAAAATTTTATTAAATTAAAAACTATAATGTGACAATATGATTTCCTTTTGAAATAAAATATTATAAAGGATTTAAAGTGATTCATATGGGTCCAAAATGTCCCAAATTAGAATTTAAACTTGATAATAGTATAAAATTGATTATATAAAATGTCTTATCTAAAATATGGGTCATTTAATAATTCTTATAATTTTAATTAAAAACATTTTATTTATTTTTCATATGCTTGCAAAAGTGATGCATCAGCGTTGCATAAGCATTAATATTAATTATTTCATATATAAAAATTAAAAAAAAATACTTTCATAAAGATAAATTAATTGGGTTCAAAATAAAATTATGAATTTATTCATTATGTATAGTCACTATTATACAAAACAAGACATCTTCTTAATTTTGTTATTTTTTCTTTTCTTTCCCTACACAAGCATTGCACATACATTTGGATAATACTCATGTCATATAACACTAAAATTTTAAAGTAAAAATAAAAAAGATAAATAATACATAATAATTAATAAATAATTCATGAATGTAATTTTTAGCACTCAATTATTATATATAAATTACCAATTTTGAATTTGTCAGCACTGTGCAGGAACTGCGTCGACATTGATAATGATTTTTATACTTATCATGAAAAAATATACTATTCATGTTCCAAATTAATTTTGTACAATATTTCACTTGTAATATAATTATTCAGTTATTACATAGTTTAAATAAATTTTTATATCATAATAATTTCATTACAATGTCACAAAAAATTCCATATTTTATAAAAAAATGTGTTTTTTACTATTCAAAAAAGATTAAACTATTTCATAAAAATATCAAAAACTCATCCAAACCATTTTTTTACATGTAGAATCCAAAATGGATCCCCATTTTAAGAAAATAAATTTCTAATTATTAGAAATTTAATTTTTAATTAAAATCATCATTTACTCGAAAAATAGCAATTTTTAATATTATAACTGATTTTATGACACTTCGAAAAATTGACTGTGGTATTTTAAAATTATCTTATAATAATAGGAAAAAAAATATTTATTCATGAATATATTTCATGAAAATGAATTATCTTTTAAATTAATCTATTAATTATAAAATTGTAATTCATTATTTATTGCTCATAAAAATACCAACAGTTAATTGTTAATTTTTAAAACATTTACTCTTATTGATAAGGTTCCTAAATTCTACTTTTACATATATTGGTGATGTTACTATTCATAAGGGTATATTACTGTTCATAAGGTCCAAGTTAAAATTCATAATGGTATATTACTGTTCAAGTTAATATTCATAAAGGTATATTACTATTTATAAGGGTCAAGTTATTATTCATAAGGGTAGGTTACTATTCGTAAGGGTAGGTTACTATCCAACAAAAAATATGTTTTTTCTATTAGACTCCTAAAAAAACCCTGAACGCAACCGTGTATGTCAAATTTTTAAAATTCAAATCACAGAAGTGGAAAAATTCTGTTTATTGGCTCGGTTATAACAAATTGTTTTTTAAGAGACTCAGTGTTTCATGCATTCAATATTAAATTTATTTTCAAAGTCTTTGGGTGTTACATTATCCCATCCTTAAAAAAGTATTCCTTGAAATTTTGAAATTGAATTTTGAAATTTAATGGTTGATACCTGAAAAATCCCTTGTGGGAAACCAACATCAGAAATATGGTTAAAATATCCTCTTAATAAGATGGAAAGGGAAATGCATCGGTTGCTAAAAAAATATGAATTATAATTGAATATAATGGTCATTGAAGAATAATCAAACCATTATGTTCTTATGGAAAGTGATAGAGGGCATGCATAGGTGAAAGATCATTACCTAAAAACAATAAACTACAGTTATGAAAAAAATGATAATAGGGAAATATTTTTGTTTAAGACTCTTTTCCTAGAGTTCTGGAAGTATTCCACTCTAAAAGAGTATAAAAATACTTTTTTATTTCATAAACACAATATTATACTTTTATTGTTCCTTGAACTACCTATACTTCATCTCTTATCATAATTTGTATCATGTGGTGTAATTAACCTCTAAAACCTCATACAATGATCAATTTAAACCATTTAATAAATTTTTTAACATAATAGAGATCAAGATCCAGTACTTTAGAATCATTCCCATGGTATTTAGTACTATCCAATTTACTTTATTCGTATATATCATCTCTATATTTATAAATTGGCATCTCAATATTATGAACATAATAAGGTTTGTCTATCCCTCGACAATATATTTTCCAAAAGTTTGACCTGCTACTAAGTCAATTTTCCTTAGTACCTTTAATCATACAACATAAAATCATTAAAGAAAAAGTACTGCAGTATAATCCTCATATATTCTATAATTCTTATAACTAGTACATTGCTGATAAAATATTCAAAATGACATAATTTTTGAAGAGGAATATTAATCATTCCACTTCATCTACGGCAGTATCATGACTTAATCATCATCCAGTAACATCATTTGGGGAATATTCCTTTGACTCTTGGGACATTGATTCGCATAGTGTCCCATATTCTTGAATTTTAATCATTGTACATTTCAATCCTTTTTCTTGTCCTTACAATCACGAAATTGGTGTCTTTTTCTCCACACTTATAACAAAATCTCATTCCCTTCTAGTATTTACCAGGGTGATTCTTTCCACAGTTATCACATGTGGGAAAACTCATCATTCCCTTATTTTCATTATCCATGTTTTTCTTGGACATCCTCTTCTTTTCTTACTTCCTTTAAAAGCCACAGGACTCAAATAATTATTTACATATCTTGTTAACACATGATATTGTTTCCCCGTATAATGAGGATACTTGGGAGACTATCTTCCTTCGAAATTATGGCTTAAGACCATAAGAGATATGATCCTTCTTACTCTTTGCATCATGTGCATTGCTGAAGTTATCATTCCTTTTTATAGTCCCTATTTATAATAAATTATATATAATATTTTAGTTCATAAAATATTGAACTCTCTATAACTCTAAAAATAGAATAAATTAATGCATCGTATATCCTAGAACCATATACTTTGGTTACATTGGATCATAAATCCTTCAAAATGGTGGGTAAAGAAAATTTTAATTATCCTAAGCATATCTCCTAGGAGGGTCATATCAGGTGCTCAGTTAGGAAGGTTTTTGTGTACCAGGATACCATGGGTCAAGTCTTAAACTCCTTGTCGAAGTTGTTACTCCTAGGTACATTTTTTCCAAAACAAGGTCCACTTTTAGTATCCAAACAGGGATGATTTTTCTAGAATGATCCACATAATATATTCCTTACCAAAGTTCTAGTATGTTCATATATACTTATCCTCAAAGAATATCTTAGGTTTTTGTTCTCTAATCTACATTTTCTAAATCTAGTTTCTAAGTTTTCTACTAAACTTCCTCTAATACCAACTGTAATGCCCTGACCCTAGTTTCCTAGAGACAGTGCGTTATTTCAATACATTGGCATAGATACAAGGAAGATGCATCCCCAAGGAATGATCAGTTTAGTAGTTTTGGAAACAAGATACATACAGGAGTTCAAAATTACAACTCGAAACTAAAAACAACATAACAACTTCAATAGAAAATCCAATAATCTCTTAGATTAACCCTCCAATTCATTCATAGAATAATCATCCTTGTAACATGGAAGGATAAAATATAAGAAAGGGTGAGATAAAATTCTCATTAAGGGTATGTAAAATAGTATAATATATCATAAACCTAAACATTATGCATGGTGAATAACTAAAAACACATGCCTTTAAAAAATGAACTTGAACACATTATGGCAGGAATAAGAGCTGAATAAATAACGTCATATTAAAGCATAAACATGGGTATTCTACTAGTCGAATAAACTCATGAACTTTAAATTACTAGTTTCATTATGAGGGGAATTCATATTCTGGACAATCTAAAATATAATGTCATGGCCTTGGCCAAGACATATAAAAATGATTAAAGTCTCGGACAAAACCATATCTCAAAATGGGCAAGGCCTTGGCCAAATCCATATCTATTTGTCTCATGAGACCTACCAATGTATTGAGGGGATATATAGGTCCTCATCAATCACATAATATGTCCAATTCATTCCTCACATGAAAGGGGATAAACAAAATATACATTCATATTGAAACTAAAATATGAAACGTAAATAACTTTCCCTAAACATTAAGCATAAACACTAACCATTCAGAGTAAAATAGTGAATGGTTTTAAGATAGAACATACAAAGTAAAACTAATCATAAAACATTAAATTATATATGGTAGATTATTTAATAAAATATTAATCCCCATAATACATAATAATTAACAAAAGTGTTGAAACAGATGAAGATACTCTTATAAAACTGTCGAGTAATTCTTGAGATAATTACTCTTTTACTTTGAAAAGAAAATTTCTTCAGGAAAAATATTAGTATAAAACCAAAAGTTAAGTAAGATGGTATTTTAATAATAAAATAATTGATTTTATAAAAATAATAGTTTCTAAAAATAGATTATAGAGTTCCCTTGAAAATAGGTAAGAATTTAGGAAATTCCTTTGAAACAGGCTTGTATTTTGAGAAGAATTTTTTAAAGATCCTTTTAAAACATATAACTCCCCATAAATTGAAGTAGGATTATGGATGGAACATATATATTGAAAATTATCACATAATATATGAGTAGTACATATGAATAAATAATAATTTAATTGAGGTAAGTAGACAATAAGAGTAACCTGAATTAAAATGGATGTTCAGGTAGAAAATCCTTACAACTTTGTAATCAATTGAATCGTATTCCCCAAAAATAATAATCATAAAATGATACATTGAATATCATTAAAAATATATATATTCACAATATGAAACATCAATGAGTAGTATACATCCACCATACACAATTAATAGTATTGAATACGGAATATCTCACAAAAATGGAAGTGAGATGAAGAAACCCCTTACATTATGCCCAAATGTGTTCTTGGATTGATCTTAATGACTTTAATAATGAAATTTATCTTCATTAATAAATAATTCCAGAAAATCCTCTGCATTTAATTGATTTATTTAAACCTTATTAGATTCATTTGTGTCCTTTTTGATTGGTTTAAGAGGTTCAATTTTATTGTTTTGGAAGCATTTTTTCCTTGGTTTTCATGATCAGTTTACTTGTATTTATGAATGGAAGTTCATTTGAAATGTGGTTAAAAATAAAAAATTGTCAATATATATTATTAGTTAAATTATAGAGATATAAATGATCTTATAACGATTTTGGTTATATACCATGAGGATGACTCATTAGATAAAGGTTAATGATAAACGCTTGGATTAACTTAGCGGTTTTGTGCATGATGAAATTGTTGTATACTATTATTTTATATTATGACTGTGTAAGGATTACAGAAAATGAAATAAGATAAAATACATATATTATGATCTATTTCAACCATTATAAATGTTTCATGACTAGTCTTGAATATAGTAAGGCAAATTGAAAACCCGTCTTCCTTAAACGTGATAATTAACACATCTCAAACGGCATTCTCATTTATAGTATAAAAGGAGGGAAAATAAGAGATGATGATGGAATATTTTATTATCATAAAAACATTTAATGACATATAAGGTATAGTATTTTTCATGAATAATTGGATAATAGTTAGGGATAAGGTATAAGTGAGAAAAAAATTTAAAATAGAAGAAGAAGAAATCTTACCTCTTGAATATTTCTCTTTTGAAACCACCTTAAGGATCTTGGAAGTTTTATTTTTATGAGACCAGAAGCACAAGAATGTGTTAAGGGATGATGAGGATTGAATTTGTCAGAGGTTGGCTGAACAAGAGGGCTTATGGTTATGAAATTTGTGAAGGAAAGAACCTCCTTTTATTAGTGAGGTGAGGGGTAATTTAGAAATCACAAAAATTATTAAAATATAATAAAATAGTATATGGTTTAAGACTCCAAAAAGGCCTAAAACTAAAGTTGGGTTACATTTTCTAAGTAATCTTATCATTTTTGGACTTATTCAATAATTTTGGGATTATTAAATAATTTAGTAAAATATTTTATTCATGAAAACAAATTTTTCAAGATAAAAACTATTCATATATATAACTCTAAACATATCAAAAAAAAATTAAAAATAGAATCAAATTTTATAATATATCATATAAATTTCATATTCATCTTGGGAATTCGTGAATTACCTTAAAAATATAAAATTATAAAATTTAAATTAGTACTGCATCATCTTTGTGGAAGCCATTATGGTATTTATTTGTTGTCTAAAAATTAAAAATAAAATTTCATTTGAAATATAATTTTATTAGATTTCCAAATACTATTCTTGTTATAACAAAAACCTCTGTAAAATTTCATATAACAATATCATTAAATTAAATACTAAAATGTGACAACTTGATTTCTTTTTGAAATAAAATATTATAAAGTATTTAAAGTGATTCATGTGGGTCCAAAATGTCCCAAATTTAAATCAAAACTTGATAATATTCTAAAATTGATTATATAAAAATTTTATCCAAAATAAGGTCATTTAATAATTCTTATAATTTTAATTAAAAACATTTTATTTATTTTTCTTATGCTTGGACAAGCACTGCATCGGCGTTGCATCAGCATTAATGTTAATTATTTTATATATAAAAATTAAAAATAAAATAATATCATAAAGATAAATTAATTAGGTTCAAAATAAAATTATGAATTTATTAATTTTTTATATTCACTCTTATACAAAACAAGATATCTTCTTAACATTGTTATTTTGGATTTTCTTTCCCTGCACAAGCATTTCACATACATTTGGATAATACTCATGTTATATAAAACTTAAATTCAAAATTAAAAATAAAAGGGATAAATAATACTTAATAATTAATAAATAATTCATGAACTGAATTTTTATCACTCAATTATTTTATATACATTACCAATTTTGACTTTGTTAGCACTGCGCAGGAACTACGTCGCCATTGACAATGATTTTTATATTTATCATGAAAAAATATCATTTTCATGTTCCAAATTAATTATGTACAATATTCCAATGTTAATATAATTATTAAGTAATTAGATAGTTCAAATAAATTTTTATATCATAAAAATTTCATAATGATGTCATGAAAAATGAAGTGTTTTATAAAAAACTGTATTTTTACTATTCAACAAAAATTAAACTATTTCATAAAAATCCCATAAATTCATCAAAACCATTTTTTGATGTGTAGAATCTAAAAAGGAACTCAAATTTAAGAAAATGATTTTATAAATATGATAAATTTAATTTTTAATTAAAATCATCATTTACTCGAAAAATACCAATTTTTAATATTATAACTGATTTTATGACACTTCAAAAAATTAACTAGGGTCTCATAAAATTATCTTATAATCATAGGAAAATAAAATATTGATTCATGAAAAAAATTTATGAAAATGAATTATCTTTTAAATTAATCTATCAATTATAAAATTGTAATTCATTATTTATTGCTCATAAAAATAATAACACTTAATTATTAATTTTTAAATATTCACTCTCATTTATAAGGTTCCTAAATTCTATTTTTACTTACATTGTTGAGGTCACTATTCATAGGGTACATTACTATTCATAAGGGTCGAGTTACAATTCATAAGGGTACATTACTATTCAATTTACTATTCATAAAGGTATATTAATATTCATAAGGGCCAAGTTACAATTCATAAGGGTACATTATTATTCAAGTTAATATTCATAAAGGTATATTACTATTCATAAGGTTTAATTTTCTATTCAAAAGGGTGCATTTCTATTCATAAGGGTCAAGTTACTATTCATAAGTGTAAGTTACTATTCATAAGGGTAGGTAACTATTCACCAAAAAATAAGTTTGTTCTATAAAACTCCAAAAATCACCCTGAACGCAACCGTGTATGTAAAATTTTCAAAATTCAAATCACAGAAGTGGAAAAATTATTTTTATTAGCATGGTTATAACAAAGTGTTTTTTTGTAGATACTAAGTGTTTCATGCATTCAATATTAAATTTATTTTCAAAATCTTTGGGTGCTACATATGTTTTCAACTTAAAAAGGGAGCTTTATGGCTTGAAAAATCCCCAAGGACATGGTACTCAAATCAATATTTGGTCTTGAAAGCTACGAAATTCAAGAATGAAAGAGTGGATAGAAACTTATCTATCAAAATAATATAATTATATATCTTTAAATGTTATTATCTATGTAGACAATAATGTTTATTCTATAAATGATGAATTTTCTTTTGAAGATTTTTCTTTAGAGATGAAAAAATAGATGTCCATGCTTAGAGAGATGGAGAATTTCATGAGTTTTCCATTTCTCATGAGAAGTATCATATTTTACTCTCTCAAGATAATTATTCCTAACAAATTTTGAATAAATTTAGAATGGAGAGTTCAAAGCGGGTTTCTACCTAAATTTCTATATAAATCAAGCCATCTAAATTTGAAAATTTAAGGGATGTGTCAAAATTGTTTATAAATCTAATTCTGAGTTTTCATTACATGATATATTTAAGACCAGGTATAGTGTGTAATTACACATTCTTCCAAATTTCATACTACATCAATGGATATTCATATAATTTCTTAAAAAAATAATGAATTTAAAAATCAATGGCATAGTGAACTATGGTTTAAAATATTATATAAATGAAAATCCAATTTCAATGTATATGATTATGTGGATTGGGATATAAATGTGGATGATATAAGATCAACATCCAGAGGAGTTTTATTTATTAGTGAGAGGAGTTTGGCATGGAACAAAAAAAAATAAGTTTAGTAGCCCTTTATAATACTAGGGTCTATTATGTTGTTGCAAATCAATAATAAATCTATTTTATATTGATAAAATATTAATTGTTTTAACGCCCCGACCCCAGTTACCCAGAGTCGGTGCATTATTACATAACATTGGCATAATCATAAAAGATCAAGTCTCAAAATACCGATTATTTTAGTAGCCTTGAAAGTACTAGATACATTCATAAGGTTTACATTACATAATAAAATGGGAAACTACACACAACATTGTCTCCATAGACAACACTGATATCCCATAGACTATCCCAGGAGGTAAGTCATAATATACTTCTTTGCATCCTGGGAAAAATAAAACATATAAAGGGGTGATCTCAGATGCTTAGTAAGGATAACATTATAGAGGAAACTTTCATTAATAAGAATAAACATTTAAAGCAATGTATAACTAAAACAAAAGCCTTTTAAACTTGAACTTCCGCATAATATGGAAAAAATAAAATGAAATAATTTCATTTACTTATTCACATGGATATTCTACTAGTCAAATAATCACATGCAATATCAATAATCACTTTCATAATGATAGAACTCATAATGCCAGACTATCATAACCACATAGTCAATGCCTTGTGCCAAGACTACAAATAAGATTTTGTCAAGGCCTTGTGCCAAGACACTAGTTTGTCTCATGAGACCTACCGATACATCGAGGAGCTGTAGCAAGCTCCCCCCGTCACTTACAAAGACCAAGGCATTCCTCATATAAAAAGTTTGAAACATAACATAAACATTCGTATTAAAACTAGCATACGAAATGTCAATACATTATCCACAAACCATGAATGGTATAAAAATAGCACATCCACAGTCAAACATAACTCATTCGATACAATATGGAAGATTTTATTTTATCATATTAACATCAATTGAGAATAATGAAGGATATGGACATAGATGAAAATAATCATCAAAACTATTAGAGAGAAATATCCCCCTTTTTCTTGAAATCATTTAAAAGTCACACTATTTTTCAAGAAGACATTTAAAAATAGATTTTTGAATCAAAGTGTCCTATACCACTTTGAAACTTTTAAAAGATATTTTGATTTGAAAACTTTAATTTCCATATAAATAAATCCTTAAAACTATTTTTAAAACATGGACATTAATGAGAAATATTTAGAATAATAAATCTTTAAAACATTTAAAATGATATTTTAGTTAGAGTTCATAACCAAAAGAGAGACACTTGAATACAAATAATTGAGGTAATCAAAACTTTTTAATATCATGAGAATAAAGGGATTCATGATATACTATGTCAATGTACATTATATACATCATATAAAAGTGATTTGGTGCATAACAAAAAAGGAGTCTCAATGGAATGTAGATTGAGATGAAATATCTCATAAAGACCGTATCCTTAGGTTAAGGATAAATCAATGACATAATTATGTGTGAAAAATATAAATACACTCAATATTATTGGATATTCAGTGTAAAACAATCAAAGGACATTCACACATATTCTTGTAAAAACAACACCAATGAATTAGATGTTTAACTCAATAAATAGAGATTGTGTTAAAATTACTCTTATTAAGTTCATATCGATGACTTGAGAATTTATCAATGGAGTTATTATGTGTATAAAAAGTATATCCACATAAAGGGGAGTGGAAATTATGACATAAGAAAATGAATAGTCATTACACGCATAATCTAGGGGTAAAATAATCAATGAAGTATGCGTAAAGCCGAATGAGTGGAAATTGAGATTTCAAATTCCCTTATCGATTTGGTAACTTACGAAACATACACCCATGAAAGAAGGATAATAAAATTATGATGTATATATCCATAAATTAAAGTATATAACACAGTGAATAAAATCATGGGCAATACACACACCACATGCAATAAATAAGTGGTGAACAATGGAAATCTCACGGAATTAAAAGTGAGATAAGAAACCCCTTACTTTGTACTTTTTCCTTGGTCAAGGGTAGGTTAACCTCCTGTATAATGGTGAAATAATTTTTATTGAATTATACAAGAATAATATACATTAATATTATATCATATATGATATTTTAACATTGATTTGTTGATAATATCTTAGTATTATCATTGTTTCAGGTGTTAACAAATTCATTTTCCTTTATATTCATTGTTATGTGAGCCATATTTTTTATGGATGGGATTTATCTTATTCATATACATAATGATACCATGTCTCTAAACATTATTTTTAATCATCAAATGAAATTTATTCTTGAATGGATATGATGGGGAATGAATCTCATCGAGTTTGTGGAGACAGTAATTCGTACGTACGTACGAGTGACAATATCATTATTTTGATATTAAAATAATATATAATTGGATGGTATATCATATATAAATAATAATTATCATTTTATATTTATCATTTACATGAATTACACATCATTATTATTGTAACACCCCGGGTAAATAAAGAATCTGAAATTTTCATATTTATCCGTATTTGTGAATAAAATATTAATATGTCTTTAAAGGGGACGCTATGCTCGATGGTGTACCCAACACGCAACAACGAGTTTCTTGGGAATCTTACGTTGCACTCTAATAATAAAATAATATTATTTTAAATGGTAGTTAACATGTAGCCGTTGTATTGGCGGTAATGGATAGAAATAACTAAAATATGATTATATATGTTTTTAAATGTTTTTACATTTATCCAATAAAAGATAAAGGCATAAAATACGGAAATAATTCAATTTTAGGCGTATATGCCCTAGTTTTCACTAAAGGTTCACTTATCGCCTTTTGATGGAGAACCGTCATTAAATATTGTTTTGTTCACTCTTATACATTCTATGGGACCAAATGAAACTCTTCTTAAGAATTGGGACATCAAAATGTACTTTGTGTAAATTTTTGGTATCTTTCCGATAAAGTTCATTTTTTAATGAATAGTGTAAAATGTTGTATTTTAATTCAAAACCTATTTTTAATCTAATTTATTTATATGATTATATTATATTTTGAATTGGTTTTAAAGTAAAATTAGAATATATTTTTACCATTAAATCCAATAGTGGTCGTTGGAATTAATTTCACTTTGAAATCAGACTTAACCTAGTGTCAATCTTTTGATACTTATTGTTTCATAAAAACATGCTATTTGCTCTGACAGCGGGAATTAATTATTAAATTAATTAATGTGACTTATATGTTTTGAATTTTTTAAAATAGACTTCATTTTTGAATTCTGAATATCAAATATATCTTAGGGTGAATTTTTGGTAATTTTCTGAAAAACTTCAATTTTTAATGAATAGTGAAACCACTAAGTGGTAATCAAGCAAACTGATTTTTCAGTTAAATGAAAGTTTACCACTAATTTGTATTGAATTTTGACAATCCGACATACATGGTTGTCATTAGTATGTAAAATGTGGTTCAATGGGATGAAAATAATTTTTTGGTGAATAGTAACTTTTTTTCATTAATCGCGATTAGAGGTAATTAGTGTAATTTAAGGTAAAAATGATATTATAAAAATGTGAAAACACCATGACACTTGTCCTACCCATATTGGATGAGTCATGGCCTACCAAGACAACCCATGGGTCGATTTAGGGGACCCTATGGAGCCTCTTGGGTGAGATAATGACTTTAATGCCTTTTTTTAAAATAAAGGTGAAAATGACACTAACATAAATTGTTTTACTAAAACAATTTTTAGAAGGGGTTATACTAATCATAATTTTGTCTATAAATACTATTTGGAAAGATAAAAAGATTTCCTACATCAGGATAGTTTTTTTATAATTTTTAGACATTAAATAGATTAATTTAATTATGACATCATGATGATACAAAGATGACCTCATTAATGAACAGTTTAAATAAAATGAAACGATAATATAAAATCTAAGACCTAAAATTGTCCAAAAACTATTGGATGGAAATATTTCGAAGCCTTGTCATCTTATCTTCGAAATATATCAATGTGGGACCTTAGAAATTCGAAACACTTTTGAAAATAAAATAATAGTTTCATGATTTCCAAAAGTGCCCCTCCTCTCCTCTTATAAAAGGCCCCCACCTCTACCTCATTTCACACACTCCTCAAGCCTTTGGCTCGGCCATCCCCTGCTCATTTACTCTCTCCAAATCCCTCTCCTCATCATAGAGGATTCCCTTTGGGCAGAATCCTTTCAAATGAAGCCTTTAGGCTCAAATCAAAAGAGGTTACACTTTTAAAGGTAATTCATTCTCTCATGTTCATTTGTTTTATTTTGCTTCTCCAATCCCCTAAACTCTTTTTATTTACTTATTTTGTAACAACACCAGTATCTTCAATATACTAGGATGTTTTTATAAGATTTATTCGAGCTACACTCTCACAAAACTACATCAAATGGTTAAAGAACATACTGTTTCCGTGGATGGCGAAATTCTGCCTCCCGAAATGATGATTGTTCAATACTCATTTAACACCTTCAAAGGTGGCCATTAAGATGTCACTATATTTATATATGATATATAATATGTTTATGTTTTACTTAAGCTTCTGTATTTTCATTTTTGGCTTACCTTTATGGCTTCCATTATGGGTATACGTGATATCTTCATTTTAGGAAGTGCGGACTACCGCCCCCTCAAAGTGATGTGATTCGTTAATGCCATACGTGGGACGTATAAAGGATGGATTTAATGTTATTATATATGATGTTATACTGTAATTATAATATACCTATATATCATTATTATTTCTTTCCATTAAAGTATGAGATAGAAATGAAAGTAGCGTTAATGCGTACGTACGGCTTACCGTCTCCATGAACGGTGCATTTCATTTATTATCCCCAAATGTAATGTACTATTATAAGTACATGTATATAATGTATATATATGATGAATGATACATCTAAATGATGAATATAATTCTGGAATTAAAATATACATACCTCTCATTTAGTTTTAATTCCATTAATATGACATAGAAATGAAAGTAGCGTTCATGCGTACGTACGGCTTACCGTCTCCATGAACGGTTCATTTCATTTATTACCTCTAAATGATTATTTAATATTATAAATACATGTATATTCTGGATATATATGATATATATGTTATCCAAATCATTAATGTCATTCTGGATATAAAGAACCTTTGACCACATGAACAACATGTAATTGTAAGAAGTCCACTTTCGACTTAAGAACCAAATATCGACAAAACAAACATTATTAACTTAAATGATTACATAATGTTTATAACATGACAATAAGTGATCTAAAAGGAATAATGAACTAGAAAAAGGTTCTTAATAAAGTGGAAATTAACTCATGTTTATTATTCAGGACGTTAAAGAATGATCGAGTCAGGTCGGACCCGAGGTAAGGGATCTTACTCCTCTCTTTCTTTTTAAGTACACTCTTTTATGTCATTCCCTCTAAAGCTCATATTTCTTGTTATTGGGATGTTATTTTATATTAAACTTACTGTAATTTTTTTGTTCATGTGATGAGAGACCCTATTCTCTCTCATCAATCCATTTTGGAAGTTTTGAGTGGCGCCGTTAGGCTGCCGAATTTTCGTAAGAGATCTATCCTCTCTCTTTATTTTTAAGTACTCTCATTTATGTCACTTCTTTTAAGCTCATCTTTGTTATGTTGGGGGATGTTCTTTTATATTCCTCTTTCTGTAAACTTAATTTTAATATTATGAGAGACCCTATTTGATCTCATCAATCCATTTTTGTGGCGCCGTTAGGCTGCCGAGTTTTCGTAAGCGATTTCTCATCTCACTTTTATTCCCGTGAGATTTATGCTACATTTTCCACATTTTCCTTTGAGTGGTGTATTTACTTACCATTATTTTACTCATTGTGTAATGTACTTTCTTTTATGAGTATTTACATAAATGTTGTATTTTCCTTCTTTCACGAGGTGTATGTTTCGAAAGATACCCATGTCGGTAAGGGAACCTTTCACCCTCCTCTTTTTAAAAGACTCCTTTTGTTGGGTCTTTTAATTTACATATTGTTATGTTGGGATATGTTCTCATATATCCTTATTGATGTAAATGTTATGTCCATGTGATGAGATACCCTTTCTTTTATCTCTCATCAACTCATTTTGATGTGACGTCGTTAGGCTGTCAAGGGAACTTCTTATCCCAATTTCGATTTCTTTGGGTTCAACATGTAGTTATTGAATATGTCATATTTTGAATATGTGTGAATGACCTTTGATTATTTTACACTTAATATCCACTTATATTTGGTGTATTCGTTTGTCACACATAATTATTTAATTGAATTATCCTTAAACCAAGGATACCGTCTTTGTATGGGACTTCGTCTCAATCTCCTTTCACTGAGGCATATTTTGTTTTATACACAACCTTCTTTTATATGGTGTATAAACCCCTTTGACTTTTACGTTTATTCAAAAGGAATCTTTTTTATATGAAGCATTTACTAAATGACAAAAGGGAATGTTTTTGTCGTACGTATGCGGCGACAACAACTTCTCCACCGTCGTGACCACTATTTGAGTTTCGGCTTCCTCTACAAGCCATGCCTTTTTTTAAAGAAAAATAAATACAATGTTTTACTTTTCTTTTATATTGGTATTGGAAATGGTTTTCATAATTTTTTTATATCAATGTGTTGTATTGATATCTTGTGATTGAAAGGTGGAAATGTTATGTTTCCTTTATGCATGTTTTATGTGATACGACTATGTTGAGGTTCTTGGGCATTATTATGAAGACGGGTGGTTCCGTGATAAACTAAGGGCGGGTGAGCCCGATATAGCTCTCCAATGCATTGGGTAACGCGAAGGAGTGAAACGTTTAGGTTTCTCCGAAGAGATTTAGGGAATATACTTTGATGGGTATTCCAAACGTAACCAAGAGGGTTACTCCCTACGTAAGAATGTTATGAATGCCTCAAGTTACCTTTATGTCTTATGATTTCTATGATTTATTCATGGTTTGATGAGGTATGTTAAAGTGCCTATGTTTTATGGGTAAAGTATGATTTCATTCTTATGTATATATGAACTCATGTTTCCTTTCCATATTTTTATAACCCTTACTGAGCTTTTTATGCTCATCCCAAGTTTTTGAAATGTTTTTCACAGGTCAAGGGAAAGGTACATGATGTTATGATAGTGTCAAGGATGTGTCAAGAAAGAATCCATGTTTTATTTTAGATATGTTTCCGTTGATGGGAAGAATGAATACTGTCTTTTATGTAACCACTTTGTTTAAATGTGGAATGTAATGCAATTTTCATGATCTAATTCTCTAAAACTCTAAACCTAAAAAGATCCTCAATGTGTAATCTTGTAATAACTCAAGATTAAGTAAGGTTTAAGGCTGGGGCCTTATAGTTGGTATCATAGGTCGGTTTAGATAACTTTAGTGGTTAGATTATTCTCTAAGCATAAGTGACAGTACCATAATGGATAGGATTTCAGAAAGATTCCTAGTTTTAGATAAATTGAATGAGTAAGTATATCTTAGTATTTACCTTCCTCATTAGTACATGATGGTTTTGTTGATATACTCACACTAACCTTTTTGGTTTTAGTAAATGGCTGGATCTAGCAGGCACCAAAGTGACAGTGGGTTTGAAGGAAACTGTGGTGGTTCTCTGAATAAGAGACTAGATGAAATGGGGGATTCAATGAGGAATCTCATGGTTGTTCTAAACCAACTATCAAGGAGTCATGATAAACCACTTGTACCTTGGTATGTTTTGTAATGCATCATGTATGAGATGACCAATCGATGTGGAAGCTCAGGTAATAATTATAAAGGTAACCAATAGGGTTTATATGATCCTTACTTTTGAGGTAATTATGGGTTATTATATGATATGATGGAATAAGAAGGCATGAGATAAACTTGAGGAATATGTTATATTTATTTTTGATGGTTTTATCTATTTTTGGGGAATGATTTGAGAATTATATAGTTTTGGAAAAAGGACAACATGCAGACCGTGTGACAACCCGTCGCGTCGGACAAAGCTGCGGGAATCAAACCCACAACCAAAGTGCGACTGGTATTTATCGCCTACCACTGGACTACGTGAAGTCCTTGGTTAGTTTAACTAATTCTTTTTAGTTATATGATATTATGAATCCAGAATGAGCTGATTTTGGGTTATTTATGAAAATGATTAACCTATCATGGAGGATATGTGATTAGGTTAATTACTTTTCAATATGAGACATTAGGAGAAACTGATGTTGTTTGGAGATAAATGTTACGAATTAACTTGGAAGACTATGTGACCTAAATCCTTCAAATATTTGGGTTTTAATCTTATATTGGTTTACTTTGAAGAATTTTATGGACAAATTTTTTATCTAATGGTCCTCGTTGAACTTTGGGTTTTGTTGGACAAATTTTGGAGGTTAAGAATAGATTTTCTTTTTATAAAGGGTTATCCTTTTCTAGATTATCTGATCTTGTACTATCCTTTTTGGTTTTGGTTTTGGTTAAAGTTTAAAGACATGGGAAGTATATAGTTCTCTTTTGTGGATTAGGTGATTCTCTAAAAGTTGATTATAGTACTCTTAATGTGAACAAGTCTTCCTAAATACTCGCCTTTTGGAGAAAATATGAGTTTGTGTAAGGAATCTAATAAAGGTTGAAAGTCAACATGATAAGTGATTATGTTTCCTTATGAATAAATTCCCCAATAAAAAGTATCTTAAAACAAAAATGTTGTTTATTAACTTTTCCTACCGGGGAATCGAATACCGTTTAACCCATCACAAGTTTGTGATTTTCTCATGGTTAACTTTCCCTTAAACATGTTTTCTATCACTCTGCATCAGAACATGACCCTATGTTTTCTCCTCCATGTCCATGTTTTCATACTTGGAATCGTAGTATGGGTTAACTCGGGTGACCTTTGCACTTATCTTTCTTTATTTTAAAGTGATTGTTTTACCGACTCTTGTTCCGATGTGGGACTTTCAAGGATGTTTCCAAGCTCAATTTTAAAAATTGTGAGGACGCAATTCCAAAAAGAGGGGAAGGATGTAACACCCCAGGTAAATAAAGAATCTGAAATTTTCATATTTATCCATATTTGTGAATAAAATATTAATATGTCTTTAAAGGGGACTCTATGCTCGATGGCGTACCCAACACGCAACAACGAGTTTCTTGGGAATCTTACGTTGCACTCTAATAATAAAATAATATTATTTTAAATGGTAGTTAACATGTAGTCGTTGTATTGGCGGTAATGGATAGAAATAACTAAAATATGATTATATATGTTTTTAAATGTTTTTACATTTATCCAATAAAAGATAAAGGCATAAAATACGGAAATAATTCAATTTTAGGCGTATATGCCCTAGTTTTTACTAAAGGTTCACTTATTGCCTTTTGATGGAGAACCATCATTAAATATTGTTTTGTTCACTCTTATACATTCTATTGGACCAAATAAAACTCTTCTTAAGAATTGGGACATCAAAATGTACTTTGTGTAAATTTTTGGTATCTTTCCGATAAAGTTCATTTTTTAATGAATAGTGTAAAATGTTGTATTTTAATTCAAAACCTCTTTTTAATCTAATTTATTTATATGATTATATTATATTTTGAATTGGTTTTAAAGTGAAATTAGAATATATTTTTACCATTAAATCTAATAGTGGTCATTTGAATTAATTTCACTTTGAAATCAGACTTAAACTAGTGTCAATCTTTTGATACTTATTGTTTCATAAAAACACGCTATTTTCTCTGATAGCGGGAATTAATTATTAAATTAATTAATGTGACTTATATGTTTTGAATTTTGTAAAATAGACGTCATTTTTGAATTCTGAATATTAAATATAGCTTAGGGTGAATTTTTGGTAATTTTCTGAAAAACTTCAATTTTTAATGAATAGTGAAACCACTAAGTGGTAATCAAGCAAACTGATTTTTCAGTTAAATGAAAGTTTACCACTAATGTGTATTGAATTTTGAAAATACGACATACATGGTTGTCATTAGTATGTAAAATGTGGTTCAATGGGATGAAAATAATTTTTTGGTGAATAGTAACTTTTTTTCATTAATCGCGATTAGAGGTAATTAGTGTAATTTAAGGTAAAAATGATATTATAAAAATGTGAAAACACCATGACACTTGTCCTACCCCTATTGGATGAGTCATGGCCGACCCAGAAAACCCATGGGTCGATTTAGGGGACCCTATGGAGCCTCTTGGGTGAGATAATGACTTTAATGCCTTTTTTTAAATAAAGGTAAAAATGACACTAACATAAATTGTTTTACTAAAAAAAAATTATAAGGGGTTATAATAATCATAATTTTGTCTATAAATACTCTTTGGAAAGATAAAAAGATTTCCTACATCAGGATATTTTTTTTATAATTTTTAGACATTAAATAAATTAATTTAATTATGACATCATGATGATGCAACGATGACCTCATTAATGAACAGTTTAAATAAAATGAAACGATAATATAAAATCTAAGACCTACACTTGTCCAAAAACTATTGGATGGGAATATTTCTAAGCCTTATCATCTTATCTTAGAAATATATCAATGTGGGACCTTATAAATTCGAAACACTTTTGAAAATAAAATAATAGTTTCATGATTTCCAAAAGTGCCCCTCCTCTCCTCTTATAAAAGGCCCCCACCTCTACCTCATTTCACACACTCCTCAAGCCTTTGGCTCGGCCATCCCCTGCCCATTTACTCTCTCCAAATCCCTCTCCTCATCCTAGAGGATTCCCTTTGGGCATAATCCTTTCAAAGGAAGCCTTTAGGCTCAAATCAAAAGGATTTACACTTTTAAAGGTAATTCATTCTCTCATGTTCATTTGTTTTATTTTGCTTCTCCAATCCCCTAAACTCTTTTTATTTAATTCTTTTGTAACAAAACCAGTATCTTCAATATACTAGGATGATGTTATAAGATTTATTCTAGCTACACTCTCACAAAACTACATCAAATGGTTAAAGAACATACTGTTTCCGTGGATGGCGAAATTCTGCCTCCCGAAATGATGATTGTTCAATACTCATTTAACACCTTCAAAGGTGGCCATTAAGATGTCACTATATTTATATATGATATATAATATGTTTATTTTTTACTTAATCTTTTGTATTTTTAATTTGTGGCTTACCTTTATGGCTTCCATTATGGGTATACGTGATATCTTCATTTTAGGAAGTGCGGACTACCGCCCCCTCAAAGTGATGTGATTCGTTAATGCCATACGTGGGACGTATAAAGGATGGATTTAATGTTATTATATATTATGTTATACTGCAATTATAATATACCTATATATCATTATTATTTCTTTCCATTAAAGTATGATATAGAAATGAAAGTAGCGTTCATGCGTACGTACGGCTTACCGTCTCCATGAATGGTGCATTTCATTTCTTATCCCCAAATGTAATGTACTATTATATGTACATGTATATAATGGATATATATGATGAATGATACATCTAAATGATGAATATAATTCTCTAATTAAAATATACATACCTCTCATTTAGTTTTAATTCCATTAATATGACATAGAAATGAAAGTAGCGTTCATGCGTACGTACGGCTTACCGTCTCCATGAACGGTGCATTTCATTTATTACCTATAAATGATTATGTAATATTATAAATACATGTATATGCTGGATATATATGATATATATGTTATCCAAATCAGGAATTTCATTCTGGATATAAAGAACCTTTGACCACATGAACAACATGTAATTGTAAGAAGTCCACTTTCGACTTAAGAACCAAATATCGACAAAACAAACATTATTAACTTAAATGATTACATAATGTTTATAACATGACAATAAGGGATCTAAAAGGAATAATGAACTAGAAAAAGGTTCTTAATAAAGTGGAAATTAACTCAAGTTTATTATTCAGGACTTTAAAGAATGATCGAGTCAAGTCGGACCCGAGGTAATGGATCTTACTCCTCTCTTTCTTTTTAAGTACACTCTTTAATGTCATTCCCTCTAAATCTCATCTTTCTTGTTATTGGGATGTTATTTTATATTACACTTACTGTAATTTTTATGTTCATGTGATGAGAGACCCTATTCTCTCTCATCAATCCATTTTGGAAGTTTTGAGTGGCGCCGTTAGGCTGCCGAATTTTCGTAAGAGATCTATCCTCTCTCTTTCTTTTTAAGTACTCTCCTTTATGTCACTTCTTTTAAGCTCCTCTTTTTTATGTTGGGGGGTGTTCTTTTATATTCCTCTTTCTGTAAACTTAATGTTAATATTATGAGAGACCCTATTTGATCTCATCAATCCATTTTTGTGGCGCCGTTAGGCTGCCGAGTTTTCGTAAGCGATTTCTCATCTCACTTTTATTCCCGTGAGATTTATGCTACATTTTCCACATTTTCCTTTGAGTGGTGTATGTACTGGCCATTATTTTACTCATTGTGTAATATACTTTCTTTTATGAGTATTTACATCAATGTTTTATTGTCCTTCTTTCACAAGGTGTATGTTTCGAAAGATACCCATGTCGGTAAGGGAACCTTTCACCCTCCTCTTTTTAAAAGACTCCTTTTGTTGGGTCTTTTAATTTACATATTATTATGTTGGGATATGTTCTCATATATCCTTATTGATGTAAATTTTATGTCCATGTGATGAGATACCCTTTCTTTTATCTCTCATCAACTCATTTTGATGTGACGCCGTTAGGCTGTCAAGGGAACTTCTTATCCCAATTTCGATTTCTTTGGGTTCAACATGTAGTTATTGAATATGTCATATTTTGAATATGTGTGAATGACCTTTGATTATTTTACACTTAATATCCACTTATATTTGGTGTATTCTTTTGTCACACATAATTATTTAATTGAATTATCCTTCAACCAAGGATACCGTCTTTGTATGGGACTTCGTCTCAATCTCCTTTCACTGAGGCATATTTTGTTTTATACACAACATTCTTTTATATGGTGTATAAACCCCTTTGACTTTTACGTTTATTCAAAAGGAATATTTTTTATACGAAGCGTTTACTAAATGAAAAAAGGGAATGTTTTTGTCGTACGTATGTGGCGACAATAACTTCTCCACCGTCGTGACCACTATTTGAGTTTCGGCTTCCTCTACAAGCCATGCCTTTTTTGTAAAAGAAAAATAAATACAATGTTTTACTTTTCTTTTCTTTTGGTATTGAAAATGGTTTTCATAATTTTTTTTATATCAATGTGTTGTATTGATATCTTGTGATTCAAAGGTGGAAATGTTATGTTTCCTTTATGCATGTTTTATGTGATACGACTATGTTGAGGTTCTTGGGAATTATTATGAAGACGGGTGGTTCCGTGATAAAATAAGGGCGGGTGAGCCCGATATATCTCTCCAATGCATTGGGTAACGCGAAGGAGTGAAACGTTTAGGTTTCTCCGAAGAGATTTAGGGAATATACTGTGATGGGTATTCCAAACGTAACCAAGAGGGTTACTCCCTACGTAAGAATGTTATGAATGCCTCAAGTTACCTTTATGTCTTATGATTTCTATGATTTATTCATGGTTTGATGAGGTATGTTAAAGTGCCTATGTTTTATGGGTAAAGTATGATTTCATTCTTATGTATATATGAACTCATGTTTCCTTTCCATATTTTTATAACCCTTACTGAGCTTTTTATGCTCATCCCAAGTTTTTGAAATGTTTTTCACAGGTCAAGGGAAAGGTACATGATGTTATGATAGTGTCAAGGATGTGTCAAGAAAGAATCCATGTTTTATTTTAGATATGTTTTCGTTGATGGGAAGAATGAATACTGTCTTTTATGTAACCACTTTGTTTAAATGTGGAATGTAATGCAAGTTTCATGATCTAATTCTCTAAAACTCTAAACCTGAAAAGATCCTCAATGTGTAATCTTGTAATAACTCAAGATTAAGTAAGGTTTAAGTCTGGGGCCTTATAATTATACCCATCCAAATAATAATATATTGAATAACAATTACACCCTGATGTGGAGACGGTAGGTCGTACGTACGCACATATGGTGACATGTCATTAAAAGGATGGATAGAATACTGAATATGGTTGTACCATTTTTATAATAACATCACATTATATATAATATACTGGATTTATTATTTTATAATGGAAATAACAAAGATAGAAGATGTGGAAGAAGAAAGGAACTTTAAAGAGGGTGGTGAAATCATTACCTCTTCTTCAGGTTCTTCCTTTTGATTTGATCAAAATGGCTCCTTATGTTGGCCTTATGACCAAAGGAGGGCCTCTAGGATTAATTGAGGGAAGTTTAGAGGATATTTTATCAGGTTTTAGACACGAACAATGGCTTTGAAGGTTTGAAATTTAGAGAAGGGGGAGTTCCCTTTTATAAGAGGGGTGAGGGGCACCTTAGGAAAAGATAGAAATATTATTTTATAATAAATTCATATTCGGTTTATAATGGCTCCAAAGTGGATTATTTAAAGTTTAAGGTGGAGATGGATCGAAAAACCACTCAACATATAGGTTTTAGAAAGGTTTTTTTCACTATATTAACCTTAACTTTTAGATTTAACTCTTAGTTAAATAGTTTGACATTTACCATGTCTCTTTGTATTTTTATATTATATAGTTAATAAACTTACTATAAACTTCCAAGACACACCCAAGTGGTCTATTAATAATAATACTATCATTATATAAGTACTTTTGCCGAATCTTAGATTTTTAGAAATAGAATAACAATTAATAATATAATATTTGTTTTAAAAACTCCTTTATGTCAATTTTAACACTATTTAATAATTGATTTTTTTTAAGTCTTAACGACTTTATTAATTAGAAAAAAACTCATTTAAGCAATAATAACATGTCATATTAAGCAATAAAATTTTTTATGTCATCAAAACTTTCAAATTATATTTATTTTAACATTTATAATACTAATTATTTGATTCTTTCATTAATAAGGAAAATACTACATCATTATTGTGTCATGAATAAAAGTACTTATTAAATGTCTAAAAATTATAAATAAAATACCATTATGTAGTAAATCATTTTATATTTCTAATGAATATTTATAGTAAAAAATATAACATATATAAACTTATGTAAAAATTGTTTTTCTAAAAGATATATGCTTATGTCATTTTTGTATTTACTTTAACTTAGTTAATATAAAGTGTCATTATCACTTACAAGTGGATCCATGGGGTCCCTAAATCGACCAAAATATTCCCATGGTCGGACATGTATCAAAAAATAGTGTTAGGATATATTTTAGGGTAATTTATTATTATTAAAATATTATTGGTTTACCCTCATTTACTGGATTTACCCTTTAACCATGGTAAATAAAATATTTACCAAAGTAATCATTCAAAATGTCTAAAAATAAAAGTTACGTATTTAAACAATTTGAACCTCCTAATTCTATATATTGAATCCATTTTTCTGAATTTAAAACACAGAAGTGGCAGAAATTAATTTAAAAGTAATTCCCGCTGTCAAAACAAAAAACGTGTTTTTAAGAAATAATAATTATCAAAAGATCGACACTTGTTTATGTCCGGTTTAAATGTGAGATTACATCCAATGACCTAAATTGTATTAAATGGTAAAAAAATATTCTAAATATACTTTAAAACCACTCAAATCCATAATTTATCACTATTAATTATTTCGATTAAAAAAATTGTTTTTTATTAAAATTTAGTAATTTCACTATTCATAAAAATATAAAAGTTATCATAAATGTACCAAAAATTCACCCTAAGATAATTTACATATTCTGAATCCAAAAATGAAGTCCATTTTGAAAGATAAAATGTATAAAATTTTAAAAAGTGGGTATTACTATTCATAACGGCTAGTTTGATTGGTTATGGTTTGTGTTAGAACTCGAAGTTACGTACAACACACGCTACTGTATTATTCAAAGAGAAGCGTACTGTGGAAGCTTGGGGTGTTACATTATCCCATACTTTAATAAATTTCCTCCTCACAATTTTTAAAATTGGGCTTGGGAAAATAATGGAAATTCCCAAATCGGAAAAAGATTCAATAAAACTATCACTTTAAAAGAAAGAAAGAGAAGTAAAAAGGTCACCCGAGATAACCTATACTAGGATTACATGTAGAAAAACATGGATATGGATGATAAACTAAGTGTCAAGTTCTGATGGAGAGGGATAGAAAACATTATCAGGAGAAAGTTAACAATAAGAAAACCATAGACTTATGATGGGACAAATGGTCATTAGTTTCCCCGTAGGAAAAGTACACGGACAACATTTTTTTAAGTTACATTACATAAAAATGAGGAATTAATTTCTGAGTTTGACTAGGAACATAAAGAGATATACTTACTTTTTAAGTAAAGTTTCATTATTTAATAAATTTCTACTACTGACCCATTTTTAAACGATGAGTATTCCAGAAGACTTGGTCACACTAGAAGAGATAGAATAAACTTCTAGAGAATCACATGATCCACAAAGGATAAACTATATATTTACCTTGTCTTTAGAAGATAATAAAAACCAAAATGGTTTGTACAAGATCTGATGTTCCCTCAAAAGGATATTCCTTTAGAGAAAGAAATTCTAATCTTGATTTCTAAATTTAAACCAACAATACCCTAATGTTAAATGAATACCATTCAATAAAACATTATCCTTAAAATCCTTCAATATAATCCAAACTAATATTTAAACCCAAAACTTAGAAGAATTTGGTTATGTATTCTTCCATGTTAAATTGTATCTCCAAATGACATCAACTACTCTTAAAGTCACATACTTAAAAGTAATTAACCTAATCACATATTCTCTATTGTAGGTCAATAATTTCCATAAATAACCCAAATCACTATAAATCCACAATAAAAATATAGATAAAAACCTACCATTACTCCTCAAATGAAATCCCATAGTATTCTAATTTCCATGGGCATATAGTGTTCCCAACAAAGCGAACATCTTCCAAAATAACATTTATCACTTAATCACCAAATAATTTTCCTATACTAAGGGTATTAATTTGATAAGAAATAAGATCCCAAATCAACTTCTTATTTATCAATAAAATAATTTAACTAAAAATAATTAGTCACACTAACTAGGGACTTCACATAGTCCAGTGGTAGGCGATAAATCCCAATCGCACTTTGGTTGTGGGTTCGATTCCAACAGCTTTGTCCGACGCATCTGGTTGTCACACGGTTTGTGTGTTGTCCTTTTTAAAAAACTATATTTTATAACATTTCCAAATTGAGATAAATTCCTCAAAATAACCATAACATAATTTAACCACAAATGTTATCTCATACCTTCCATTTTCATCCCAAAATATAATAACTTGTAATTGCCTCAAATTCAAGGATCATATAAAACCAAATGGTTATTTATAACTATATCCATAAGAGAAAAGATAATTCTTCTTCAAATATCATTTTCACAAGATAAATTTTAGGGTTACACATATAAGATAAAATTCACCCAAAGTAATCTCCACAACAAAGAGCAATAATACCTTTAAACATTTTTCCATCCATTTATTCCCACATAGGTTCTTCATTGACCAAGAGGTTATCCTATAGAATAAGGAATTGACTTGGGTGATGCTAAGGTCCCTTACATTTATGACAAATGACCGTAATTGGAATTTTAGATTCATTTTTATTTTCTTCCATAGTACTCTTCATTTTTCCTCGGCAATTCTTTACTTTATGCCCTTCTTTACCACACGTAAAGCATTTCTTTGTTCCATTGAGACACTTTCCTGGGTGTCTCCATCCACATTTCTGGCATGATGAAAATTGAGCTTTCTTCTCTCCATGGTCTCCATAGCTGGAGCTCTTATCATTCACTACATTTCTATTCTTTTTTGAGTCCGGTAGTTGGTTAATATATATGTTATTGATCATATTTTTGGAAAAATGATTTGGAATGAACATGATATCTTTTACTCCTATCAACATTCCATTTTTTTGCTCGTTTCCACCACCGTTCCCACCTTGTACATCATTCTCAACGTTATTATGACTTCCTTGGAATCCATCCATTGACTAAAACCAGAAAGCATTGTGTGAGTAATAGTAGTCATAAAATCATTTAGAGAATATCATGAATCCATATTCTTAATTTAAAACACCTTAGGATTAACCAAGGTCATTTATTCTCATCTTATATTAAAATAAATCAAATCAATTTGTAAAGAAGATGTAAATTATCCTAAGAATATCCCTCGTAACCAAGAGTGCAGCAAGGCCCGTTGTCGTGCACCAGTTCCCGTTCGAGTCTAGCTCAAAGTGGTGTTTTTGGGTTTTACCCCTAGGTACATCTATGCCAGAGCTGCCTCTACCTGCTCGTATCCAGACAGGGATGTATTTCTTGGAAGACACACAAAATCTCTACAATACCAAAATTTTAAGAAGTTCTTCTATACTAATCTTCAATGTCTATCTTAGGGCTATGTGCTCTAATCAGAGTTTATCTAAATATAGCTTCCAAGGTTTGTACTAAAATTCCTCTGATACCAACTGTAACTCCCCGACCCCAGTTACCCAGAGTCGGTCCATTATTACAAAACAATGTCATGATCATAAAAGATTAATTCTAGAAAGACCGGTTAGTTTAGTATCCTTGTAAGTACTAGATACATTAATAAGGTTTACATTACATCATAAAATAGAAAACTACAAAAACATTGTCTCCATAGACAACATTGAGATCCCATAGACTATCCAAGGAGGTCAGTCATAATATACTTCTTTTCATCCTGGGAAAAATAAAACATAGAAAGGGGTGAGCTCAGATGCTCAGTAAGGATAACATTATAGCGGAAACTTTCATAAATAAGCATAAACATTTAAGGCAATGTATAACTAAAACAAAATCCTTTTAAACTTGAACATCAGCATAATATGGAAAAAATAAAATGAAATAATTTCATTTACTTATTCACATGGATATTCTACTAGTCAAATAATCACATGCAATATCAATAACCACTTTCATAATGATGGAATGCATAATGTCAGACTATCATAACCACATAGTCAAGGCCTTGTGCCAAGACTACAAATAATATTTTTTCAAGGCCTTGTGCCAAGACACTAGTTTATCTCATGAGACCTACCAATGCATCGAGGAGCTGTATCGGGCTCCACCCGTCACTTACTAAGTCCAATGCATTCCTCATATGAAAAGTTTGAAACATAACATAAACATTCGTATTAAAACTAGCATACAAAATGTCAATACATTATCCATAAACCATGAATGGTATAAAAATAGCACATCCACAGTAAAACATAACTCATTCGATACAATATGGAATATTTTATTGTATCATATTAACCTCAATCGAGAATAATGAAGGATATGGACATAGATGAAAATAATCATCAAAACTATTAGAGAGAAATATCCCCCTTTTCTTGAAATCATTTAAAAGTCACACTATTTGTCAAGAAGACATTTAAAAATATGTTTTTGAATCAAAGTGTCCCATACCACATTTAAACTTTTAAAAGTAATTTTTATTTGAAAACTTTAGTGTCCATATAAAAAAATTCTTAAAAAAATTCTTAAAACAATTTTTAAAACAAGGACATTAATGAGAACGATTTAGAATAATAAATATTTAAAACATTTAAAATGATATTTTAGTTAGAGTTCCTAAACAAAAGAGAGACACTTGAAAAAAAATAATTGAGGTAATAAAAACTTTTTAATATCATGAGAATAAAGGGATTCAAGATATACTATGTCAAAGTACATTATATACATCATATAAAAGTGATTTGGTGTATAACAATAAAAGGAGTCTCCATGGAATGTAGATTGAGATGAAATATCTCATAAAGACTGTATCCTTAGGTTAAGGATAAATCAATGACATAATTATGTGTGAAAAATATAAATAGACTCAATATTGTTGTATATTTAGTGTAAAACAATCAAATGACATTCACACATATTCTTTTAAAAACAACACCAATGAATTAGATGTTAAACTCAATAAATGGAGATTGAGTTAAAATTACTCTTATCAAGTTCATATCGATGACTTGAGAATTTATCAATGGAGTTATTATGTGTATAAAAAGTATATCCACATAAATGGGAGTGGAAATTATGACATAATCAAATGAATAGTGATTCCACACATAATCTTGGGGAAAAATAATCAATGAAGTATGCGTAAAGCCGAATGAGTGGAAATTGAGATTTCAAATTCCCTTATCGATTTGGTAGCTTACAAAAAAGACACCCATGAAAGAATTATTATACAATTATGATGTATATATCCATAAATTAATGTATATTACACAATGAATACAATCATGGGCAGTACACAAACCACATGCAATAAATAAGTGGTGAACAATGGAAGACTCACAGAATTAAAAGTGAGATAAGAAACCCCTTACTTTGTACTTTTTCCTTGGTCGAGGGTAGGTTAACCTCCTGTATAATGGTGAAATAATTGTTTTTTGAATTATACAAGAATCAAATACATTAATATGATATCATATATGATCTTTTAACATTGATTTGTTGATAATATCTTAGTATTATCGTCGTTTCAGGTGTTAACAGATTCATTTTCCTTTATATTCTTTGTTATGTGAGCCATATTTGTTATGGATGGGATGTATCTTATTAATATACAGAATTATACCATGTCTATAAACATTATTTTTAATCATCAAATGAAATTTAGTCTTGAATGGATATGATGGGGAATGAATCTCATCGTGTTCGTGGAGACGGTAATCCGTACATACGCACGAGCGAAAATATCATTATTTTGATATTAAAATAATATATAGTTGGATGGTATATCATATATAAAGAATCATTATCATTTTATATTTATCATTTACATGAATTACACATCATTATTATACCCATCCAAATAATAATATATTGAATAACAATTACACCACGACGTCGAGACGGTAGGCCGTACGTACGCACGTATGGGGACATGTCATTAAAAGGATGGATAGAATGTTGAATATGGTTGTACCATATTTATAATAACATCACAGTATATAGAATATACTGGATCTATTATTTTAGAATGGAAATAACAAAGAAAGAAGAAGTGGAAGAATAAAGGAACTTAAAAGAGGGTGGTGAAATCATTACCTCTTCTTCAGGTTATTCCTTTTGATTTAATCAAAAGGGATCCTTATGTTGGCATTATGACCAAAGGACGGCCACTAGGATGAATTTAGGGACGTTTAGAGTATATTTGGTAAGGGGTTGGCCAAGTCAAATGGCTTTGAAGGTGAGAAATTGAGAGAAGGGGGAGTGCCCTTTTATAAGAGGGGTGAGGGGCACCTTAGGAAAAGCTAGAAATATTATTTTATAATAAATTCATATTCAGTTTCTAATGGATCCAAAGTGAATTATTTAAATTTTAAGATGTGGATAGGTATAAAAACACTCAACAAATAGGTTTTAGATAGGTTTTGGTCACTATATTAACCTTAACTTTTAGATTTAACTCTTAGTTAAATAGTTTGACATTTACCATGTCTCTTTGTATTTTTATATTATATAGTTAATAAACTTACTATAAACATCCAAGAGACACCAAGTGGTACATTAATAATAAACCTATCATTATATAAGTCCTTTGGCCAAATATTAGATTTTTAAAAGTATAATATCAATTAATAATATAATATTTGTTTTAAAAACTCCTTTATGTCAATTTTGACACTATTTAATAATTGATTTTTGTTAAAGTCTAAACAAATTTATTAATTCGATCCAAATTAATTTAAGAAATCATAACATTTAATATTAACCAATAATTTTTTTTATTTCATCAAAACTTTCAAATTATATTTATTTGAACATTTATAATACTAATTATTTGATTCTTTGATTAATAAGGAAAATACTACATCATTATTGTGTCATAAATAAATTTAATTATTCAATGTCTAAAAATTATAAATAAAATAAAATTATGTAGGAAATATTTTTATCTTTATATTAATATTTATATTATAAAATATAACATATATAACCCTATGTAAAAATTGTTTTGCTAAAAGATATATGCTTATGTCATTTTTGTATTTACTTTAACTTAATTAATATAAAGTGTCATTATCACTTACAAGTGGATCCATGGGGTCCCAAAATCGACCAAAATATTCCCGTGGTTGTAAATGTATCAAAAAATAGGGTTAAGACATGTTATAGTGTAATTTATTATTATTATAATATTATTTTTTTACCCTTATTTATCGGATTTACCCTTTAACCATGGTAAATAAAATATTTACCGAAGTAATCATTCAAAATGTCTAAAAATAAAAGTTACCTATTGAAAAAAAATTTACCTCCAGATTCTAAATATGTAGTTCATTTTTCTAAATTCAAAACACATAAGTGGTAGAAATTAATTTAAAATTAATTCCCGCTGTCAAAACAAAAAGCGTGTTTTTAAGAAATAATAATTATCAAAAGATTGATACTTGTTTATGTCCGGTTTAAATGTGAAATTACATCCAATGACCTATATTGTATTAAATGGTAAAAATATATTCTAAATATACTTTAAAACCACTAAAATTCATAATTTATCACTATTAATTATTTCTATTAAAAAATTTGTTTTTATTAAAATTTACTAATTTTCACTATTCCTCAAAATATGAAAGTTATCAGAAATGTACCAAAAATTCACCATAAGATAATTTTGATATTCTTAATCCAAAAATGAATTCCATTTTGAAAGATAAAATGTATAAAATTTCAAAAAGTGGGTATTACTATTCATAATGGCTAGTTTGATTGATTGTGGTTTGTGTTAGAACTCGAAGTTGCGTACAACACACGCTATTGTATTATTCAAAGAGAAGCGTACCATGGAAGCTTGGGGTGTTACAATTGTAGGATCACATGTTTGAGGTGAGGTTACCAATACATATGGGAAATGATAATCAAAGTGTTATCAATATATTTTGAAGTTTGTTTCATCATTCATGATGAAAGAACAATGATATAAAATATCACTTCATTAAGGAGTTGGTAGATAAAGGAAAATTATACTTTGAGTTTATTCTAAATGAGGAGAAAATAAAAAATATGTTCAGTGAGATGATATCAATGGATTCATTTCAGAAAATGAGGTTGATGATAGATATTCAACCTCAATCCATTCAAGTTTATAGTATGGTGACTCCACCCACTCACTTTTTATAATTGATTTTTTTTAAAGGGGGAGTAGAATAACATAAATATAATGATTATGTTTTTTCATTCTATAGAGAACATATATGGGGATATTTTTTCAATTAGGGATTTTTTGTACTCGGCCTGAGTGTATGAGTTGGTGAATGTGAGGTTTTGAAGCATGTGAACTACTCTAGTGTGTTCCTTGAGCATATATATTGGATGAAACTACTATACATAGGTTCCATGAACAATTTTAAGAATTAATTTTTAAAGTGTTCTGAAGAAGTGTATGTAAGTCACTATAATGGATAGAAAGACATTATTATTCAATGTTCTTATTTCCTAACCAAGGTTTTCTCACATGGTTATAGAATTTTTGTATGATTATTTATTATAATGTGTATTGTGTTTTTAAATGTAATTCATGACAATAATTTTCAATAAAATCCCAATGGGAATACTATTAAGACCAAGAGTTGATTAAGGGAATTGTTAAAAAAAATGGGGTGTTCACTGAGATCCTTAGTTGAAGAAGAATCCATCATATTATGATTTTTTATCAAAGTTGATAAGTGATGTAAAGAGTATTTAGTGGATATTCTAATTTGTTGAAATATTTTTTCAATACATCATAATGTTCAAATTCACATGAAATATTATTTATCATGTCACATCAAGGTAGTTTTGAAGTCAGGATGTGTCTAAAATAATTTTAGAGAAGTTATGGTTTTTTAAATTTAATTTGGATAAAATAAATGTAATCATAATATAATTCATAATGTGTATGAATAAATCTATGATGTGTAAGATTAAATGAATGTTGGGTAAGTGTAAAAACTCCTGGGGTAAGATTGATTTAGTTTTAAATAAGTAAATCATGTTAAAAACTAAGGGTTCATTTCATGATTCATATTTAAATATAATGATGGTTTTATTTGAACTTCATGTCATTAAATCACTTCATAATTTACTATTATATATTAGAATTTCTAGTAATCCATGTCATGGTGGAGTAGCTTGCACCGTAAATCATCAAGACTGGGATTTTGAGTAAAATGAGTAGTAGGACTCTACGTAATGAAAAATGTAGTTTTTACAAAACCATTCTTATGTCAGAATGAACTAAATCTATGTTATAATATACTACTATAATTAATATTGATTATTTTCTAAAGGAATATATCATTCCATTAGTGGTCACAGGTAGGAGTAAAATAGAATATATGTTACTATAACATGTTGAGAATAATTTCATAGTTAGTAGGCTATGAATATTTGGTTCACCAGTAGTATTTTAAGGATCATTTGGTCATTATAAATCTGAATTTATTGTTTAATAGTTGAATAAGATGTTTTTGTTTTATTAGATAAAAAATTTTGTGTTGCACTTCAATGGAAGGTGGTATGCCATAAAGGTTGAAAAATCTACAATTTGATTACTACTAATGTGGCCCACATGGTGCTTCATGAGACAATCCAACATGATTCTTAAATCCCCTAAATATTATTCAAGGGTGAGTACATGTAATATATTATAAAAACACAAGATAAACATATTTTATTTTTCATAATTTACATAACATAAACCTTAAATATCACAAAATAAACTCACAATCCTAAGAATGTAGGGTTTAATGTCTTTAAGGATCACATACATATGAAACTTATTTTACTGAACTTGTGAACATTTCTCCATAATCAAACAACACTAGAATCCTTTTAATACTTCTCATAAGTTACACTCATTTTTATAACCATGGGAATAGAAACATAAGAAAGGGGTGAACTCAAATGCTCTGTAAGGGTAAACATAAGTGATAATAATTAGACATCATAAGTGAACATAAGATGAGTATATGGGTATAATAAGGATGCATAAGAAATTCATACACAACAAAACATATATCATAAATCATATTTCATGTAATAAGTCTTGTAAAAACACAAGTCATAAATCAAAAGAGTATGGAAAAATTTGTTAATAAACACGAGTTATGAGAACATGACATACACATATGAATATATATATAAGAGTATGGAATAAATATAGGCATAAGAAAACATATCATTGTGAACATAAAATAACTAAAATTATGTACACACATAGTCCTATGATCATAACTTAATATCAATTATACTCATGAACAACCGTGTGAGCATATCTTAACCACCATTATACCCAAATGCAACCTTGTGAGCATATCTTAACAATAATTATACCCATGTACAACCTTTTTATCATAACTAAACCATAACTACACCCATCCACAACCATTTGATCATATATTAACAACCATTATACCCACACACAACCTTTTGAACATATATTAACCGCAATTATACCCACACACACTATAACATCATTCACCTTTAGCGGCGGTTTTTTAGTAGTGGTTTATTAAAAACTACTGCTAAACTTGTTTTTTTACAATCGTAACCCTTATCCCCCACCCCCGACTCTACCAAATCCCTCGACACCCCCGACCCCCCGACCTCCCTAACCCCCACGACCCCCGAAAAACCTAGGCGCGATCTTAGTGACCCCCGCGACCCCAAAGACCCCCACGACCCACAGCGACCCGCGTGCCCCTGACGACCCCGCGACCTCATCACGACCCCAGCAACCCTCAGAATCCCTAGGAGACTTAAACCCCAGCGACCCCCATGACCCCGACATCCCCCACATCCTCAGAGACCACCGCGACCCCCCCCCCCCCCAAGCCCTCGACATGTCTCGTTGCCTCTCACCGCGCCTCACCACCCATCACTGCTAGTCAGTACTTTCTTCGCCCCTATGAGCAGGTCTGTGTACCTTTATGGTGCGGCTGTGGTATGATGTTGGGTTGGTTTGGTTGAATATTAGATCAATTCCAATGCGCAGTGTTGAATTGTAGTATACATTACTCTAAAATAGCACAGTAATTGGAAGGATCTCCAACTAGTGCCATATTTTGCACTAAATCTTAAAAATCAAATAGCACATGAATAGGGGTGCATCAAATATAGCACTTTAATATGGTTTCACTTCAAAATAGTGCTGGAAATGGCACCTGGTTAGAGCAGAATCATTGATCCATTTTAGCATTTTCATGCTAAAATGGTGTGGGTTGGAGATAGTCTTCATTCTTTATTTTCATTATTGATGGTTGTGGTATGATCTTTCATTTATAGGTTCCCTTTATGGTGTGGTTGTGGTTTTACATAATATTTTTGAAGTTTCCAAGCTTGTTGTATGTGATTCCATAATTTAACATTATTAAATGAATTTAGTATGTTTTATGTTCTTCTTAATTGTGTCTTATGAATTGTTTGAATAGACCGTAACATGTTTTCAAAGGGTCTCGAGGTGCGTATGGGTTGAAAGATGATTTTGAAAATGAAATTGGTTAGGTTTCATGTGTGCCTTATTTTTTATGCTTTCTAAATGTGTTCCATGAATTGTGTAAATATGAGTAATTATAGTTGGATTCTTGAGTATTGAATAAATGGTATTGTCTTATATCATGATATTAGGTAATGATGTTTTCTCCACTATGTTATGAGAATCAATTGTTAATGTATACTCCACTATATTATGGGAAACATGTAGTGATATATGATCTGCTATGTTACGATTTACTAGGATTATTTCTATGTATCAATTTTATGTCAAACTCTTTAGTGCCTACATTATGATAAATGGATCATCTTTATTATATTATGTTTCTATAATCTTACACTATGGTATATGTTTGGTCATTTTATATTACATTTCCTTCTATCATGACATGTGATCAACTATCATGAATCCATGACATTTTTAATAAGTTATTTAGTCCATGTTCATGTTTAACATATAATTATGATCTAATAATTAATGGTATATTTATAAGTTTTGGGGATTGAATATTTTATTTGAATTCCATAAAACTATGGATTTAATTGGTTATCCTACTTTCTATAATTAAAATAAAATTAAATAGAAATTGAAAAGGTATATTGACAACAATAATTTTCAGTGTTATTCTAGGATCTATTTTGGGAAATTTAATATACATGATTTCATTTATCTTAGGAATTTTATGTTTTATTTGAGTCTGGAAATACAAATACCTTACTCATAAGCCTTGGATTCATCTACCCTAGTCGTTAATCCTTTCACCTGATGATTCCTGGCATGTTCTACATCTTTGTTCCACATGAATTTTCTAAAGTAGTGAGTGATGTTTAGGGTAGAAGTTTGTTTCCATTTCATATTCCTAACTTCTATTCAATTATTATAAAATTTATCAAGACCTTACCTTAGTGATATCAAAGTTATGGAATCATCAGTGTGTCCATCTGTTTTGTTGTAGCATAACATACAAAAAACTACAGGGATGAGATCCTTGTTCTCCTCTTCTTTTATGGATCTTTTTAATTTGCATGATTTGGTTTTCTAGTGGGTGGGTTCATTATTTACCATATTTATTTATAGGTAAAAATTAAGGAACTATGGGATTCCAATCCTCCACAGTCCTACTTGGTCTCCCAGGATGACCCAGTTGCTAAAGTTCTTAGGAAGGAGCATCCCAGTCAAGTGCGCAGGATGGGTTTGGGACCCATAACATCTAAGGTCTTTAGCAGGACACTGTGTATTGCAGCTACATCTACTCCTAGTTGTAGTCAGTCCATATCTTGAGATACTTAGAGAAAGATTATTTCTCTATGAAAAACAGTTCAGGAACAGGGGACTCAGATATCCGCATTGCAGAAATTGGTGATTGATTTATATTAGAAGATGATCGGATCTTCCCCTAGTGGTATTGCATCAACTTTTGGTGAGCAGGTAAATCGGAAAAATCAAAATCATTTAGTTTGAAAACATTTATTGGTTTTAAGTTTAAATATAAATATACAACAATACTTAATTTTCAATATAATGTTCTTACATGTGGTAGCAGGAAGTAGAGATGGAGGTGGATAGGGTGATGAGTTGTATTCATCATTAGACAGTGATTAGTGGTATTGTTGATATGTTGGACAAATATTGTAACAGTTGGTTTGTATATGTATCATGTGTTATAGAGATTTTTCACTTAACATTTTCATGACCTAACATTTTCTTTATTTCTCATGTTTCCTTTTATTTATTATGAACCCAGTCTTCCAAAGACACTAGGAATTTACGATCCTAATGTTTTATTAATGAATACTTATATTTATGAATCATGTATGGATGAAAACTGGAAATTTATTGGAGACTTCAATACTGTCTTCATACTAGATGAAAATATTGGACCACCTCTTCAGGATTTCTGACAGATATGTGTTGTGACCAACCTCTTCTAGATCAACTATAGCTTTTCGATCATCTCTTGAATGAGACTTATCCCAAATAAGGACCACACTCCCAACTCTACCTATCACAAGGGATATCTATATGGATGTATATATAATGATTCAAAGGGAAATATATTTATTGAAACCTAATTACTATTATTATAGGAAATTCTTACCAGTGGAAAATGATTTTTACAAGATCCACCAAAATCAAGCACACAAGCCTGAATCATATCCTCAAGAACCTAGATAACTCTCTCTATCAATCTATCCAACTATGGATGATAATCCATACTCAATTTTATCTAGGAAATCATCACCTCCTACAAACCTATATAGAACCTAGATGTGAACCTTGGGTCCCTATTAAAAAATCATAAAGGGAAACCCAATAAATCTCACAATCTCTCCAACATACAAGTATTTGAGGTTCCCCACATGTATCGTTTTCTTAATAGGTAAGAAAAGAATCTATTTTTTAAGTTGATCAATGATCACCCAAATCACATCTTCCCTACAAGTACTCAGTGTAAAACAAATAATTAAGTCCATAAAAATACCATCCCACTTATATATTGGAATGGGTAAAGGTTTAAACAAACCAGTGGGTCTCTAGTGTTCCGCCTTAATTTTCTAAAAACTGAGACACCATGAGACAAAATATACAATTGTCCACCACATCCACACCCAAAAATGCTTATATATCATGTTTTGACACATATGGGTAACTTCAGGGTGTATGGACCACCAAGATCAATGTCCATTTTCCATCAACTCTTACCTAAAAGAAAATGGAACAGCTCACCTATTATGGAAGCACAAAGCTCCCCTGAGAGAACAAAACCACTCACCTAAGGTCTCCCCACCATAAAGGATTTTACTAAATCATTTGAACTAAGTGTTTTTAACCTATTATTGCTAAACCCACCCATCAAAGGATGAGTTAGAATTCATCAAATCCAAGAACACCATTCCACCAATTTATTCCACTCCCAATATCATATTAGAAAAAAAATAAAAAGACACCACTCCATAAATGATTCCTTCATAGCTTGTGTTAGTAATTTTATGTTCAATGCATCGAAAACCAAATTCTCTTTACTAATGGTCTATGCAATTTCAGAATAAAAATTATAAAGATACACCACTCCTCATTTTAATCACAAGTTCATATACCTCTAAGAAAAAATATATTTCAGGTTCTTATGATCAAAATACACCAACACATTAGGTGTTATTTAATAAGATGGAATAGAAATGGACATTATACCACGGAGAAGATAAATTGTAAATTTGACCTCTCTCTATGGTGGTAAACCAAAAAATCATCCTAAAAGACTTTGGGGTATGCAGACACCATAGCAAGAAGTTAACATCCCAAAAAAGGTTCATTGAAATCAGGAAAAATATTTGACAACTAGCATGATATTACCCAATTATAAGGAACAAAAAGCCCCACCCTTTATGATCTTGCATCCCACTCACACTAAAAATCATGAGCGACCCCATTAGAAGATAAAAAACTATGCAGAATGAAGATAAAAGTCTATGTGGGCCTTAATTTTGATCGTTTAATCTATTCTAAGTATTAGTTTGAAGATGTCAACATCAAGAACTAAAAATTCACACACCACCTTGAAGTTATCTATCATTACCTGAAATGTGGGAAAATTGAAAACAAGTTTGGACCTCTTTTCCAAAGTTTTGTAAAGATAAAATAAGAATGACATAAGTTATAAAATTAATTCCAACATGTAAACTAACTTTGACAATGTAAAGGAATTATTAGCACATGTATCAAACAAATCTAGAACCATAAAAGATTAAATAAACATTTTAGCACTAACAGTATTTAAACCTTCTTTAGATTCATATATTTCATACTCTTCCACGTAAATCCATTTATTATTATCCAATTAAAAATCCCCCTTGGCCTAAGTATTAGACCTACCACCCTTAGAATCATCATTATGAACCTTCAAACCCTTGGTGAAATTGGATCCTTCCTTACTACCCTAGAATATCCATCCACAAAAACACTTTAGATGACCAAAATATCTATAATGATGATTGGTATTAGAATCCTACACACAATTAGTCTTTGTATGAAAACACCTTCCACACTATTATAAGAAAACATTGTGCTACCGTGATGAATCCCCTAAAACAAATCCTTGATGAAACTGATCCCCCTTACATATTCTTTTCTGGAAAAAATACACCATGGGTAACAACCCCTCCAACTGAAGATCCAACCAAGCTTATCTTTCTAGATATATCTACCTAATATAGACCTTATTTTTATAATACCTATATAAATTTCATAATACACATGATATTCAATATTTATTGAATATTTGGACTCAATCCTAACTCAAACCATTTAGCCTTTAGCTACTCATTTTTTACTAGCTCTAGTGCTAGATGCACCAACTCAGCAAAATGGGGGGAATAATCCATAACGGTACACTTCCCCTTCTCCAAGGTTAGAAATTTTTGATAATTTCTAAACATAATTCCTTAGTGTAAAACTATTGGTTGAATATTTTCTTGAAAGAAGTCCAGGTAATTTCCTCATGAAACTTAGCTTTCACGATGGAGTCCCACCATCTCCTACCTGGTCCTTTAAGCATATACATGGAGAAAACCACCTTGAATTCATTTTAATTATTTAATAAATTGAGTATCCTATCAATATGATCAATCTATTCATCAAATTCCTAGGTTTCCTTATCACTACAGAAGACTAGTGGATTCTTCTTACTAAATTCTAATCCATGATCCACTGCTTGTCTTGATTTCCCGACACCCACTTGACCCATAGTTTGAATTGTATGGATTACATCTTCAACCAAAGAAGCATCCACTAAAGTATTCACATGTAGATTCTATATCAAATTTTACTCTATCATCACTCACCATCCCTGTTAGGAGGGGGAATGGGTGGAACATGATTCTTCTCTTGACCTGACCATTTTAAGCACATCCATAGGGTCCGATATGGGCAGGAATCTTGAGGCAATGTTCCAAATTGTTGGATGGAAATTAGTGTAGGGTGGAGATATGTGGTCTCAATAATCATATCCCCCCATTCCTAATACAACATAGAAATATAAGAAGTTAAAGTTCCCTCATACATGGAGTAGAGTCTACCCTTGGATGATCTAATATAGCACATTATATAACTCCTCCAATATAGGAACATTTAGATTGATGGGATACTCTGTATCAAACATCACCACTTTAATGATGGTCCTTGACCACACCCCTATGTGTGCATCCCTCACAGAAAGAATCCAGCTATAGATAAGCGTGCAAATTAACCCCATAATCCTGAACATGCGATAATTAGACATTATTTTATATCCCCACAGCATCCACTATCTTTTCAATAGAATATTTATGTACATTTTCTCCTTCCCCATTTTTAATATACAAGGAAATGTGTTCTACTACCCTAATAGATTTTCATCTAGCTTGTTCAGGAAGTTGTTCAACTACTTCTTGAATAGGATGTCCTTTACTCATAACTTTTTTCATTGTTCCCTTTCACCAAACATGGAAATGGCCACAAAAGAGTTGGAATTTTCTCCTGGTCCTCCCATGCATTCTCTATAGGGAGGAACTCATCATATATCACACCTTGAATCAGGATCCCAACAAATTGGTAAATATCCCATAATAATAAATGGTATGAGTTATGGATTGATTAGTACATTTCCCTTATGACTTTATAATTGAAATGGCATGGTAACTCCCTCCAAGGAATGAGCTTATTATTTTAGAAATCTTACAATGCAATATTAAAACCACAATGTGGTATCCAATAATATTATATTTGTTCACCCTACCATATTCTTTATCTCTATTATGTGTTTCCAAATTGAATAAGTGTATGGATTTTAAAGTGAATTTTATTATTAAAATATCGGTTTCCTTGTATTCTTTTGGATATAGGATGTATGTGCATGTAAAATTGGCACGTTTTTTTAGTTCACTAGTATTGGGGCTGCAGAATCATATAATTTTTATATAAATCTACCTTTAATGGTGTTTTAAACTACCACTAAGTAAATTGATGATTTTTATCGGCAGTTTTAACCGCTGATATAATTTGGTATCTTGCTACCAGTGGTGGTTTTAACCACTACAATATATAATAATTTAACAACGATTAAAACAGCAGAAATATAGTTTTCATTTTTTGTTACCATTTCGGGATGGTTGGTCGTGGCTTTAGCGGCGGTTGTCTAGGAGAACCGCCACTAAATCCACAACCAATAGTTGTGAAATTATATCTCTAATATGGTTACCAGAAACCACCACCAAATTGAAGAAACTTCCGTGTATTGTATGACGATACACAATTTATCGGAGGTTTTTGGAAACCGCCATAGAAGAATATGGAGGCGGTTTAAACCGCCACTATGCAGCAATTTTCCTATAGTGACACTACCTTGTGAACATATCTTACCCACAATTATACCCACACACAATATCATTATCTCATGAGATTTCAAACTTTAGAAATGTATTGGAGGGAGATATAAGACCCCACATTATAATCATCCATACATATGTGAGAAAATTGAATTCAATCATTCATTATATCATAAAGAACTCATGGAAAGAAAATTGGGTTTCAAAGCATTTCTAGATGGTATAAAAAACATTTACCACAAAAATGTAAATTATTGATGCCAAAAATTAAATCACCCCAAAATAATATTTCATACGAAAATTTATAGTTTGTTTCATGAAAAAATAACATCCAAATAAATAAGTCCATTGAAGATAAAGAGGAAAATGGGAGCAAAATCATAAAAGAGTTTTTAGATAATTCTTTTAACATTGGTGTAAAAGATGAATTTATGGGTCTCTTTGAAAAGTCATTTTTAGAAAGGTCACTATTGATTAAATTGATATGAAGGCATTTTAACAATACACAATTAGAATGAAAACTAAATAATTGGTCCTTCAAAAATAAATAAAGGCTTCAAAAAGGTGAAGTGAAAATATTTTGTACACATTTACTTTTAAAAAACAATATTCAATAAAGGAGACTCAAAAAATGACATAAAGGTTTCAAAAAGGTGAAATGAAATATTTGTAAAAAAATACTTTTAAAAATAAACTTCAATAATCTATCCTTAAATGTTCTTAAATTTTATCAAAATGAAATATGGTTTGGAAGATAAATCATTTAGTTTTTAAAGGATATAAAACCCCATTTTAATATTTTTAAATACCTTTGTTGAAAACTCGCACTATAAAAAGAGTAACGGAATATCTTATTGAAAAAATAAGAATGGAAATATTAAGGTAACATGAGATAACACATAACTATGTTTCCAATTATAATGGATAAAATTGATGAGAAAAAAATATGGACATTTAGGGGGAACCATCAGAGGATAGAAATTATTCCCAAAAATGATATACTTTTGGTGATATAAATTTTATCAAGTTAAATAATTTGAATTAAAAGGTAGTTTTACACCAAATATGAAGATATTGTTCCATGATAAAAAAAATAGTGTGTAATAAACCAATATTGTAAGAAATAATTTCAAAAAGAAGAATCATAGCTCAATAAAAGGTGTTTATGTTAACAAAAACCCTTATAACTTTTTTATCAGTTGAATTGAAATACATTTAAAGAGAGAACATGATATAGATATTAAATCCACATGAATTAAATTAATATTTTTAAATTAATTATATAGTAAGTAATAAAATCATACCAAATATTTCATGGTTCACACTAAAAAATATGTCTCAATAAATTAAATTTCTAACAAAGAACCCATTACATTAATTCCCAACTTCCACTAAAGATCTTGAATAACCTAAATAAAAAAAATAACTATAATAATTAGATATTTTGGAAGAATATTAATAAATATAAATTTTTATAAACTTAATATATAATTATTCTATACAGTTATATTAATTATTTTGTATCTATTTTCAATATCAAGTGTGAGTTGTCTTGATCATTTCGAACTAATTTCATAATAGCACTGTTGTTCTTCATTTATATCCCAAATTTTATCATTCCCAAATCATAAAAGGTATAGGAATTTATTATTTATAATTATTTTTAATGTTATAATTTCATTATATGTGAGTTTTTGTTATGATCCTTAAATACAAAATTGTCGACGAGCATGTTTCAGTGATTTTTAATAAATGTATATTAGTATCTTAATTAATGATCTCAAAGTTAATTTTACCATTAAAAAACCAAAATAAAATAATTATTTAATTATTATATCATATATAATCGTTAATTCAGTTATCATAGTCATCCATGATATTATCTTATAGTATTTTTACAGTGGGTGGTTAGACCGACCTAAACAAGAGAAAACCATAATAAATAAGTATAGTTATGAAATTAATTTGTTTTCATAAA
This sequence comes from Viscum album, assembly GCA_963277665.1. Lineage (NCBI taxonomy): Eukaryota > Viridiplantae > Streptophyta > Magnoliopsida > Santalales > Viscaceae > Viscum > Viscum album. The sequence continues at coordinate 756,605,174 of OY728129.1, read as the reverse complement.
ATAATTATTAAATAATCATAATGATATTATATAAATTTTTTAATGTATTCAATAATATTTAAATATAGTTTAAAAAATAATAAATAAACTATATTAAAATGAGATATGTTACTTCATGGAGGCGGTAGTACGCACAAATGCATGAATGATGTTTTTTTATCTTAATGAAAAAAGGGAAAGGTTGTTAATTTTTATTTTAAGAAATATAACATAATTAAATATAAAATAAATAAATAAATAATAATATTATATTGAGGAAAATATGTTTTAAAGGTAAATACAGAAAACATAAAACAATATTGAAAGGTTTGTACTTATGATGAGAACTTTGAGTTTAACTTGGAGGATTCCTTAGAAAGGGAGGTATTGGGATAAAATATTATATCCAGAAAATTATTTTAGTGAAATAGTTTTATATTGGAAATAAATAGGTAATATTATTAAGATTAAACCTAAAATTTTAAGTGGAATTAAATGGGTGGTGTGAAAGTCCATTTATACATAGTGAGAATGGTATTTTTGTAATTATTTCATGTTAATATAAAGATATAACATGATTCATATGTCAAGAAGACTCAAAAATTAAAAATAATGGAGTGGGGAAATTTTTTGGTTGACACACATAACACAAGCTAAATTAGAAATATTTTTTTTAACATGATTTCCCATTACACCTTTGGTTAACCCATTTTACCATAATAGAGTTTACCGCGGTAACTAGATTTTACCACGGTAACTATTATTTACCTAAGTAATTTATCATTTATTCCTAAAAATTAAATAGTCATTATTATATAATTTGAATCTTATAATTTAAAATTTTATATCCATTTTAGTATATTAAATTTATAAAAATGATTGTAAAGAACCAGCCTTAAACATTACATGTTCTGGTGACTTTAAACTAGAATTATCTTTCTTAAATTCCCAAATAACTTTTAGGTTTATAGTTTTAGAGAGTTAGGAAATATATATTACATAAAAACCCATATATATACAAAGTGGACACCTCTAATCAGTATCCATTTTCACATAATATAAAACTTTTATATTGTAACAAGTTTTCGTTTCATGAAAATTCCTCATAACTTTCAACTTGACTTTTTTACCCTTACTTATCCTTAATAACCATGAAAAACATATTAAAATGTGGTATGATACCAAAAATATCAGTAAGGTGCATAAAAATAAAGAAATAAATTGTTAGTCTATGAATACTTATAAAAATTTTCCTTTTTTAAAATTAACTTCAAGCTCAAAAATAAACATTTTATTAAATAAAAAATCACCTTCTCTACCCAAATATTTTCATAAAATATTTTATATGAAATCTTGAAGGCAAAATAAAACTCATAAGGTTTCTTTGAAATCATGAAAAGTTCATAATAACTTTTTTTACATAGTAATAATTTTTACCCTTAAAAAGTATCATATCCTTTCCTTTAATCATAATTTCATTATCTTACCTTGATAAATCATAGGATTCCCATAAAAACCCATTCAAAGCATAGATAACAAATTTAGATTACTTGGAACTTCATTTTCATATCAGTCTTACTTACCCATAGAATAACCATCACAGTTATACTTGGAGTAACCATCATAGTTACACTTGAAATAACCATCACAGTCATAATTGGAATAACCATAACATTATATTACCATGATCTCTTAGGATAAACCTAATCAGTTAACACCATCCCTTTAACCAATGCATTGGAGAGCTATAACGGGATCACCTGACCTTAGTTTATCCCGGAACCACCCGTCCTTTGTTAATACCATAACAAACAGTCCTTGGTTTATATAAAAAACAACCCATAAAATATTTATAATATAACCAATCATCATCATAAATATTTCTCAATAACCAAAACATAATAATAACACATAAAATCATTCATAAAAAACATTCCTTTAACCCATAAGAAATCATTTTCAGATATTGATATATCCCTTTTCTTTATAACCCAATTTTAAAAACTAAAAATATCATAATAAATGGAAATAGGATTCTTATTTGAATAAAACTTGTAATATTATAAAGGAAACCAAACATCAAATAATGGTTATGTCATAGATAAAAGTTGTTCTTGACATATACGTTAAAATATAGTATTCTTTTTGTATTTTTGTAAAGAAACTCAAAAAACTCAATAAAAATATTCCTTTTTAAAACCTTTGAACGAAATTCAAAAGTGACATAAAATGACCTTTATAAATATTTTATTTCAATATAAAATCATAAATATCTTTAAAAATATGTATATGAAAAAATATAGAGTTTTAATAGAAACTTTAAAAGATGATTTTTTAAATAAAGTCACTTACCTTCAGTCTGACTTGTCACGTACATTCCTTATCTTCCTGAATAATAAACATATGTTAATTATTTATTAACCTGAGAACATTTTTTAAGTTTATTATTCCTTTTATATCACCTATTACCTTGTTATATGCAATTACTTAGTCAATTAATTTCACCTATGACGTTTTGACGATATTCGACACATGTGTCCAAAAATGGGTTCGGTAGGTTGACTATGGTCAAAGAGTTCATTAACCCACCATAAAAAATAATAATGATGATATAATTATAATTTTAATACATTAATTATGGGTTTATATCTAACCATGAATAATGGATATGAAATATGAACTGTGTTGCAGTCATGGAGAAGGTAGACTGTATGTGTGCATGTGAAACGTTTCCATTTTTCAATGATCATTATGGAAAGAAGCTAAGTATTATTATATATTTATATAATTTTTATTATATCATAAATATAATTTTATTTATTTTAATATAATTATATATATAATCCATGAGATTTTGTGATGAAAAATGAATCACATCGCTTCGTGGAGGTGCTAGTCCACACGTACGCACGAACAATGTTATCATTTTTTAGTGAATGAAAAGGTAATAAAATAGGTGTTATATTATATTTAAAGAATGAAAAATATTTAATTAATATCATATATATATATATATATTAAATCCATCATTATAATCATGCGTGATAGGTGGTGATGGAAAATAAATTACATCGGTCTGCGAGATGGTATTTTGCCATACACATGAACGATGAATTCCTTTACAATTTGATGAAGGTTGGAGATGTGTATAGGTTATTACATTAAAATAATAACATATAACTCTATTTTATATTATTATGTTATTATTTCATCAAGTTTATAGAATATTTGAAGGATTTTTAAGAATAAATAAAATTAAAATGCTCAGTTAATAACTATACATCTTCTTTGGACGACCTCCTTTTCTTTACACCTTAATCCATATAAGGTTGATATTATGACCAAATTAAGACCTATATAATTTAGGGAGGGATTTTATGAAGGAATTTGAGAATTTATTTCCCAAACCAAATGGTTCTTTAGGTGTGAAGAAATGAGAAGAAGATGTACCCTTTTATAAAATAGGGGATGGGAACTTTTGGAATTTCTTAAACTATTAAATTAATATAAACTAATTATTATGTCTAAATGGATCCAAATTTATAATATTAAAATATAATATTAGTATTATTATAAATAATCTCATCCAGTAAAATTTGGACAAATTTGGATCACACTTTTACCCATATCTTTTTATTTTAACCATTTTTAACCATTTTTGCAAGGTTTGTTTCTCTTTTGGAGTAATGATAGTTACTAAAAATGGAAACAAATGCCATAAATAGTCCACGGTTGATATTTTAAAACATATCATAATAACTTATCCAAATATATTATTTTTATGGATTTTATATCATTTAATAAAATATTATTTTCATAAAATATCACTAATGTTAATTTTAGAACTATTCATTTAATTTTAATTTTATAGCATCAATACAATGAATTAATTTCCAGTTTTTTTAATAAATTCATAACATGTTTTTTATTTATAAAAATTTTGGTTTATATTAATTATTTCAAATTATACTACTTATAACATTTTCAATATCATTTATTTTCTATTAATTGAATAATTACTATATCAGTGTTGTGTAAGAATTTACAGTATTTATTTATTATCTAAAAATTAAAAAAAATACCATGATGAAGGTAAATAATTTAGATTTAAAATTAATATTTATAACCAAACAAATCCTCATTTTATCCCCATATTAAAAATATTATAGTTATTAAAAACAAGAGTGTGACATTTTTTACTTTTCCTTATATAAAATATTATGGAGGTCATAATCACATCAAAATGGAAAAAAGGACATATAAACAAATACTTTAGGATTATGGATAAAATTTAATCATAAAATAAAATTAAGTAAAGTATTGTGGTCTTTTTTCATCCACACCATTTTATTTTAAATTTTAATTACCCTATTTACCCTTTATCGTGGGAACAAAAAATACTAAGTTTCTTATTCATATTAACCAAAAATAAAAGGGTCCAATTTACCAAATTTGAATCCAATGATTACAAATATTTAATTCATTTATCAAAATTCAAATCACATAAGTATAATAATTTAATTTTATATTAAACTAAAAAATTGTGATGGAAATTGGTTTTTTTGAAAAATGCATATTTTAAGTATAATTATTTTTACTAGATTCAAGTATAAATTTGATTTTAAGAACCATAATTAGATTATTTTAAATAAAAAGTTAAGTAACTAAATTTTAAAATTAATCCAAAATAGAATTTTAATTTACAAATATATTTAAAGAAAATATAGTTTTCAATAAAAAAAGTATTTTTTCAATATTCATTGAAAAATCAAAATTTTTAAAAAATTATAAAAAAAAATAACCCTAATATAATATTAACATGATTATTTAAAAAATTAAGTTAATTTTTTGAAATAGATTTTCTATAATTTATAGAAATTAATTATAGTATTTTCCCATGAAAATAAAAAAAATCATTTTTGAAGAAAACATATTTTTGATGAATAAAATGACTTTACTAGAAGTTGAGTGGTTATTTACTAAGAAAAAATCAATAAATTTATATTTATTAGGACTTTAAATGTATTTTATAATTCATTTTTTTCTATTCATATCTACCAATCCAACATCTAGTTTATATTGGTCATATTTAAATAGTAATATTTCAGGGTTCATTTAAGCTCTATGTAGTGTATCTTGTATACTATCGATCATAGTATTTATTTTAAAATCTCAGGATATTGCATTCTGCCCCCAAACCATTAAAAAATTCAACCTTAAAATTTGAAATTGTGCTCAGTAATTGAAATGCCTTTATTGATATCCCATATCATAAAAAAGGTTAACCAAACATCTTCTTGAAAAGAGGTAGAGGGAAATACAAAGGTAATATAGGGTAATACATGACTAGGTTTCTAGACAGGGAAAATTATAGGGAAGTAAAACTATGGAAATATAAGAGAAAACTAATACCCAAGTATTAATATATAGTGATGGATAACTTATTCAAGAGAAATTTAACCATTAAAAACATAAATATGTGATGAGTTAAAAGATCATTGATTTCTTGGTAAGAAAAGTAAAAGGATAAAATTATTATTTCATGATTTTTCCCCTAGATTTAATGAATTGCATTACCATATATAACAATAATAATATACTTACTTTCCAAGTATAAATTCATCCTTTAATCAATTTGCACTATAATCTCATCTTTTTCTCTGAATGATGAGTATTCAAGATGAATTTTTTTATGCTTGAAGTGCTAAAATTAACTTCTAAAAAATCACATAATCCAAAAAAGGTGTAAGATCCCAACCTTTTTTGAATATTTATTGGGATTTTTTCAGGTACTATTTTTCCTTGTTTTGAGTACTTTTTTTGGGTTGTACCTTGGGATGTGTTTGTATTAAAATTGGAATTTTTTTTAGGAGATTGGGTAGTGCACGATTGGCGTAGGGTTTTCCCAAACCATGCACCCCAGCCTAGTAAACCGTGTGAACCCAGGAAAAGGGGATTTTTATGGTTGGTGCATAGTTTTTCAAATCATACACCCAAAAAGAAGAAATTATACCCCCCCCCCCCAGAAGAGGGGCATGGTTAATGCACACATTTTGGAAAATCGTGCACCCCTACCAAGAAAACCATGCGCAGGTTTTTAATACACCCAAAAAATAGATTTTAAAATACTCGAACCCCTGTATTAACCCCAAATAGAACCCTATTAATCCCTTAAGTTTTTTCTCTCGATTTTGGAGGCTCTCAGACAATTTTCAAAGGCTCTCATCCTCTGTTCTTGGTTATTCGAAGCCCAGATTGTAGATATGAACCTCTCCCAATAAGTTAATCTCATCCCGATTGGTTTCTCGTTCTTTTCTCTATATATAAGGGAAGTTATCCTCTATTTTTTTAGATCTATATCTAGGTTTTATATATATTTATTCATTTGATTCTGGATTTAGGTTTCCATTCAAGATCTCATTCTTTATCGTGATTAGGTTTGTTCTTCTCGAATTGGGGATTCTTGTTGGTGATCATTTATCATCAATATTTAGGTAGGTGGTCTATTATTCAATTCCTAAAGTATTGATTTCAATTATGTGTATGTAATTACAGAATTTCTGTTGGATGGTTGGCAATTGAGTTTTCTATATTGAATTAATTAATTTGGTAAATTAATTAATTAAGTGGTTGTGAAATTGGGGATATTGAGATTGTGAATTTAAATAATTAATTTTTTAATTAATTATTAGATATTGGGATTGTGGAATTGAAATAATTAATTTTTTAATTAATAATGAGATATTTGGATAGTGAATTGAATAATTAATTTTTGAATTAAATACGAGTATTGTGATATTTGATTAATTAATTGTTGAATTAATTAATAAATATTTTTTTCATTATGTTATTAATGTTATTAATTACTTATGGGATTAATTAATTGAATTACTATGATTAATTAATTATAGAACTAATTAATGGAATTGATATGACCAATTAATTATTGAATTAATTTAATGGATTAATGTGATTAATTAATTATTGAATTAATTAATGGAGTGATTTGAATATGAAATTTTTGAATTAGATTAATTAATTTGTAAATTAATTAATGAGATATTATGATACATGTGATACATGTGATACATGTGATATATGTGATACATATGATATATGTGATTGATTGATATACGAGTTTAAGACATGAACTGACACTCCAAATACCTATATGTGATTGATTGAGAAACAAGTGTGGGACACATATTGATGCTCCAAACACCCATAGGGTCCTCGCCATGATGTTCTAGGACCCTAGGAATGAATCCAAATTGTATGGGACATGGACAAATTCTCTAAATACCTATGAGGTGTGAGACAGGGTGTGATGCTCTAAATACTCACGGGGTACTAGACATGACTATCTATACCCAAAATGTTAGCATTAAGCTATGGTTCTAATTTTCCATATTATATATTGAAATGAAATGGATAATTAATCAATTTTTTATAATTAATTTTGAATTAAATATGTGATATGGTTTAGATTTTGGCATGGTTTGAAGCAGGTATTGTGGTTTGGGTGTCCTCAGGAACCTGGGGGTTTATACAGTTAAATAAATGATAATTTAATAAATGTAAATTGTCTACTTTATTTCTTGTATTTTATTCCTTGTATTATTTCATACACTATTTTGACTAGATTCTTTTAGACATCATTAGTGGTGTCCTACTTAGTTGTACTCACACCCTACTTAGGCTTCCTGATTAGTACCTGAATTGACTTCATGTTTGTAAGATAGGATATGGGAAGAGGTGGTATATTAGATGGATGATTTGGGATGGAGCATGGATGAGGGAACCAAATGTGTTTCATAACCCACTTAAGAGTTGTTATTGTCATTACTTTTGACTTTTCATTTTGACACTTGGTACGTACTTTGGAATGGCATATCTACTGTTTAGTTTTGATATTGTATTTCCATTTTTGGTCATTTTGTGATACAGCTATTTTCTTATTATGTTATATTATTGGTTATTTATTATTTATTTTCTGCTTAAGTATTAATATTATAAAGACGGTATAATATCCCCGTGATTGATTTTAGACCCTCACTAATAGTCGGTATCCTCTGGCATAATGGGAGGTGCTCCTGAGGTCACATAGTGGTCCATCTTAAGGAACCGATGTGTGGCACTTGGGTTGGGATGTTACAAAATGGTATCATAGGAATTTTATTTTATTTTCTTTTGTCTTACTATTTTGGAATAGTAGATAGGAGACTAGGAAGAGTCAGTCCTTTGTTAAGAGATCATTCATGAGAATAGTTAACCCATATATGGGGGGGAAACCCAATTACCCATGGTGGGATTGTTCTTATTGATGTGTGTTGTTACGGTTGATGTTATTTCACCTCAACTGATGCACTTTTTGTGTGATTTGATTATTGTTTTTGAGTTTTTATGAGATTTGACTCATTTCCCAATATGGATGGAGATTTGAGTATGCATTCATCATTCTGGGCACTCAGGATTATATTTTGACATGTATAATTTTTGGAATGAATGGGAAAATGGGTTTTGGGTAAGTTATTGATCTTGAAATGATTTTACTTGCTTGCATATTTTAAATGAAAAAAGGTGCCTAACATGAACTTAAAAATTATAAATGATGAAAAATATGAATAAATAGGTATCCAATGATACACTTGAATAATGAGAATGATTTTACCATTTTTTAACCATGACCTATATATAGGATGGTTAAGGTTAGTGATAGCATCTTGGTTTTGACCGTGTGGCGGGGTTTGGGGAAAAGACTTTTTTATGGATTATTGTGATTTTACTCTTATATAAATGTGTTAAATAGGTGTTATATGTCCTAATATGTGTGTTTGGAATTGTAGAGATAAGACTCCATGATGAAGTTTGTTGAGAGGATGACAGGAGGACATGGATAGATATGCTCCTCTAGTAATGGAACCTGAGACACCATTAGTGTTGGGTGAGGAAGTTAGAGAGAAGTTCTAAGAGAACTTTTCTCAGTTTATACAGTTCATAGAAAGAGGACCAAGGAGGTTTGTGAAAATCATGTCTAATTTTACACTAAAGTTTCAGTTACAGAACCCTCTGTTGTTTACTAGATAGGGTGGACCTGAGTTAGTTGAGTTCTTCATTGATTCCATCTAGGCTACACTTGACCATATGGATACTCCTACTAATAGGAGAGTAAAATTGGTTACTTATATGTTATGCAGTCAAGCAAAGTTTTGGTGGGAAAACCAAACTTGGGATGGAAATTTGGATAATATGTAATATAAGGAATTTCAAGAGAATTTCTTAGAGCACTTTTATCTTGATACGCTCGGGCAGGAGATAGCTGCTGAGTTCATAAGACTGACTTAGGAGGGCATGTTCATGATGGACTATACTAGATGTTTTATAGATTCTCAATGCTATGTTCCAGTGTTAGTGGTGGATAATTCTAATGTGGAAAATCATTTTTAGGATGGGATTAAATGGGAAATTAAGTCCCAGGTGAATATCTTCAAGCTGAAAAAGTTTTTAGAAGTGGTTAATCAGGCTCTCATATTGGAGGAGAAACTGAAAGAGGCTTCTAGTGGAGGATAGGTGGTTCTAGTTGGATGATCATGAGGTACTAATTCCAAGAGCAAGAAGCGTCTCTATGACAACATTATCTAGAGTAGTGGAAAACATAATACCCAAACAGAGGGATCGGTTACTCTGGATATTACTGGAGTGATCACTCACCAATGTGGTAGGTTGGACCACTTTCATAAGAATTGTCCCCAACCAATAGTAGAGTGCTGATCCTACAGCAGGATGGGTCATATATAGAGGTTCTACAGGAACTTGTGATAGATAGGTGGTGATGGAGGAGCTAGGAAGAACCATATTACAGTAAGGTGGTATCCATCCTCGTATCAGTATAACTCCCGGAGTTCTATTGGATGTGGAGGTAGAGGCAGTGGACGTGGTACTTTTAGGAAAGAGTGCCCATATCAGCAAAGTGGTGCAACTTAGGGGACTCAGACTACATCACAGGGAAGAGGGGAAAGACAGTTACATGTCATTCAGCCTACTCTTTTGGATAGTGAGGTTGGACCATCAATGGTAAGAGGTACTATTCTTATAGATTCTATGCTAGCTAGTGCTTTATTTGATATTTTTGTATCTCATTCCTTTATTTATACATAACATGTGAATGGTTTGAGCCTGGAGATAGAGTTTATGAGTGGGGTGATGATGATAGATACATTGTTTGGAGTACTATCTAGAGACATCTATTTGTGAAAGGGGCATTCTCTCAAGATTAAGGAATACCATTTTCTATGGTATCTTTACATCCTTGACATGTCAAGCTTTGACCTAATTTTGGGTATGGATTGGTTAGTATCATACCAATCCCAAATTGATTGTTACCATAGGATAGTGATTTTTACATCTCCTGAGGGTGAACATTTCGTACATCAAGGAGAATTAGATATCAAGGTGGTTTGTACCAGACCAGTTCATCATCAATTGGGAGAGCTCACCACCCAGGATACTTTTTTATTACTGGATGATGGGGGTGTGAAATAGGATGTGTTTCCACCCATAGTGGATAGTTTTCTTGATATGTTTCCTAAAGACTTATCAGGGTTTCCACCTGAGAGAGATGTGGAATTTATCATTGATATCATGTTGGTGGATGAGCCAGTTTTTGTTCCACCTTACAAAATTTCACTAACAGAGCATCAAGAGCTTAAGACCCATCTGTAAGTGTTGATGGATAAGCGTTTTACCAATTCGAGTACATCACCTTCAGGTTCTCCAATAATTTTTTCTAATAAGGATGATAGGATTTTTCACTTGAGTGTGATTATAATAAGTTGAATCAGATGAATGTAAATAACTGGTATCTTATTCCACGTATCGATGATCTTTTTGAATAGTTTAGAGGATCTTTTTTTTTCTCCAAGATCGACTTAAGATTAGGGTATCATCAGTTTAGAGTTCAACCTTCTCATATACCAAATACTGGTTTCAAAATTAGATATATCATGTATTAGTTCATCGTAATTTCATTTGGATTAACGAACACCCCAAAAGTTTTTATGGAATTTATGAAACAAATCTTCCATTCGTGACTAGATCAGTTTGTTGTGGTGTTTTTTGAATAAAATATTTGTGTACTCCAAGACTCATGAAGATCATTCCCAATATCTTAACATTGTCCTAAGTACACTGAGGTAGCATATGATATACACTAAGCTATTTAAGTATCAATTTTGAATTGATTAGGTACACTTATTGGGTCACATCATCTCGGAGGAAGGTGTGTCAGTGGAACCATAGAAAGTTTAGTCAGTGGTTTCTTGGGAGTAACCCAAGAATTTTTATGATATACATATATTTCTGGGGTTAGATGAATATTATAGGAGGTTCATCCTGAAATTTTCCTATTTGGAATCACTACTTTTAGGATTTAACAAGAAGGGGATAAAATTTGAATAGACAGAATCATGTGAGAATGCCTTCCAAGAGATGAAGAAGTGTTTTACATCAGCACCAATCATGATCCTACCTGAGATATGGGAGGAGTATATGGTGTTTTGTGACACTTATGATATTAGAATTAGACCAGTTTTGATTCAAGGAGATCTGGTTGTGGTGTATGGGTCTCGACAGTTTAGGCCACATGAACGGAACTACCTTACACATGAACTCAAATTGGCAGTAGTGGTTTATGATTTGAAGTATTGGCATCATAGTCTTTTGGGATAAAATTTTACTATGTATACTGATCATGAGATATTAAATTATATATTTTTACAATGAGACTTGAATGTATAGTAGTGGAGATGGGTTGAGTATATGTAGTCACTTTATTTTGAGCTAGAATATTTTACCGAGAAAGGAAATAGTATTATTAATGCTTTAAGATTAAAAACTCAGACTCAGGTAGTTCAGGATTCTATCCCTGAGTAGAAGATGATGAATTTACTAGATGAGATTCATGTTTTGGTTCAAAAGAGTCATGAGTACATGACTCTCATATCAGTTTTAGTATAGTCTATAATTTTGAGATAGATTAGAGACATATAGTATGAGGATTCAAAAAATTTAGCCTTGAGGGAAAGCCTTGAATATGGGGAGTCACCTTCTGACTGAACAATAGATGATGATGAGATCATCTATGTCAGGAACTAGTTTGTTGTTCCTAAGAGTATGTGGGAAGAGATGATACATGTATTTCATGTCTCGAAGTGCATGATACTTCTAGGTGTGATCAAGATTTATCATGAACAATGTTGATATTTTTGGTTGTCGTGCATGAAAAGGATATATAAGGGTTAGTAACATGATGCTACACATTTCAACAGGTGAAGTCATAGCATCAATGACCTGGTGGTTTACTATATCATTTTCCCATTCTATAATGGATGTGGGATGATATTACCATGTATTTTTTGTGGGTATCCTAAGGACACCTCATAAGAATGACACTATTCAAGTTTTTAGGGACCATTTGAAAAAGGTAGTTCATTTCTTGATGGTGTTGAGTTTGAGATAGATGTGTCATTTGAGGAGCATCTGATACGTGTGTTGGATCGCAGTAATAAAGTGTTACAAGGAAATACTATAATTACCCATACTTTACATACATTGTTATTACTTCAAAATTGAAGCAAACTTATTACAACATATAACAAAACCATGAAAGGACCGTATAGGTATAGTGTGTTTAGAAACTGGGAAACATAAACAACTAGTTCATAAAGCGTCTATACTGTCTCCCATTTATTTCATCATATCTATAGTCCTTTTTGGCATATCTTACTTAATAACCTTATTCCTGACCTGGGGAAAGAAAACATACAAAAGGGTGAGCTCAAATGCTCAGTAAGGGTAAACAAAAGAAATATCAATCACATCATATTCATAATAACATAACATTTTGGAAATCTTAACTTGCAAAAGAGAGCATAATTTCATAACATGGGATAAATCATAGTAGTGAAATGAAATCCCAATAATCATAACTTAAAACATGAAACTTTTTTTCATACACACATAATCATAGATAATCATTTCTTATTAGTCAAGACTCATTGACAAGATTATCTTAGTGGACAAAGTCCATTTCTGAACCGAGTTCACTCCTCGTTTCAGTCCTGTTTCACTGAACCGGTTTAACCTGCCATTCCAGCCATGTCTATCTCATGAGATATAAAATCTTTACCTAATGAATTGGAGGGAGATATAGGTCCCACCCATCTCATAATGATACCATTCATATGTGTTCCACAAAATCATAAATCATACATCATTTCATAACCCATGTAATAAAAATGGGATTGTGATATTTTCCCTTACCTTAGGTCCGATTTGCTTCGTAAGTGTCTGAACCTCCTGTATAATGATTTAAATAATGTTATTGACTTATTCCAGAATCATAATTATTTTTATGATATCATATATGGTCATATTCTTAGCTTCTTATTAGTAATATTTCATTACTACTTGTTATTCGGGTGTTTATTACTTTTTGTTCTTATGCGTGTTTTGTCAAATAAATTCTTATTCTTCTTTTTAGGATATAGATACTTCATTTCCAGAATGTTATTAGTGTAATATATATCATATTAATTCATTAAATTCATTTATATAATCATTATTCAATGAAGATCATGTAGAACAAGTCGCATCACATCATGGAGACGGTATTCCGTACGTATGCACGAGCGATGAAATCATTCCCATGATCGTGAAATTGTAATGGAGTGTATGTATACTATTTAAGAATCAATATAACTTTAAAATAATCATATATAGTTATTATTTACACCATTATACCCATCCAAGTAAGTTGGTGGTGGAAAATAGATGACAACACGGCGTGGAGACGGTATTCCGTACATACGCACGCGTGGTGATTTCATTTTCCGTAGGATGGATAGATGGTGAAATAGGGTTGTTTCATACTTATAATAACATATCAGTATATGAGTGATACTTATGTTATTACTTCATAATGAAACAACTAAAGAAGAAGAAGTGGAAGAAGAAATAAAGATGAAAGAATCAGTAACGGGCATTACCTCTTCTTTGAAGCCCCTCTTTGAGACCTCCTCTTAGGGCACTAAAATTGGTCTTTGAAGAAGACCAGGACCTCTAGGATGTTTATAGGGAATTGGAGAGGAGATATTTTCATGGGTTGGCCGAGCTTGAAGGCTCAAAGTGGTGTGAGGAATAGAGGGAGGAGGTGCCCTTTTATAAGGGAGGAGAGGGGCACCTTTGGAATAACTAAAAATATTATTTTATTATAAAGTCAAATTCGGTTTTTAATAGCTCCAAATGGATATATTTAGAATCTAATGTGGGGATGGGTCTAAATCCTCTCATAAAATAGAATTTAGACAAGTTTAGGTATAAATTTTAACCTTATCATTTAGATTTAACTTTAAGTTAGATAATTTAACTTTTATCGTGTCTTCTTGTTTGCTTACACTGTAAGGTTAATAAACTTACTATATCAAGACAAACAAACCCCAAGTTGTTTATTATTAATATATATAACCTTATCTAATTCATTTGGCCAAACCTTATATTTTTAATAATAAAATAACAATTAATAATATAGTATTTTTTTAAACTATTTTATGTCAATTTTGACACTATTTGGTAATTGATTTTTGTGAAAATCATAATAGAATGATTAGTTCTAAAACATTTAATTAAATCAATACTAACATGTCATATTAACATATAAAATTATTATAATTCATAAAAAGTCTCAAATTACATTTATTTGGGTAATTATAACATCAATTATGTCAATATTTCATTAATAAGATAATTATTGCATCATCATTGTATCATAAATAAATTAAATTATTTTAAGTCTAAAAATTACAAATAAAATACCATTATGTAGGAAATATTTTTATCTTTATAATTAATATTTATAGTCAAATTTATCTTATGTATAACCCTGTATTAAAAATTCTTTAGTTATTAAACATTGATTTTAACTATTTTAACCCTTCTTTAAATAAATTAATAATAAATGTCCTAATCTAATCCAAATGGTCCTAAATGGTCATATGTTATTCCTAAGGTTGTTTTTGGTCGAATTACACTTATCCAATAGAATTAGGACATGTGTTAGGATAATAATAATATCATTTTTACCCTTAACTACCCTATTTACTTTTAACCGTGGTAAAAAAAGTAAAAAGTTACTATTCACCAAAAATTATTTTCATCTCATTGAACCACATTTTAGTCCTTGATATTAACTGTGTCTCTCGGAATTTTGAAATTACACTCACAGAAGTGGTAAAATTAAGTTTTATGAAAAAATTCAGTTTTTTAACTACCACTTAGTGGTTTCACTATTCATCAAAAAATGAAAGTTTCCAAAAAAATACCAAAAATTAGGCCTAAGATATATTTGATATTTTGAATTCAAAAATGATGTTTATTTTACCAAATTCAAAATATATCAGTTACATTAATTAATTTAAAAATTAATTCATGTCGTCAAGACAAATAGCATGTTTTTAAGAGATAATAACTATCAAAAGATTGACACTTGTTTATGTCTGGTTTAAATGTAAAATTACATCCAATGAACAAAATTGTATTAAATTGTAAAAATATATTCTAAATATACTTTAAAACCACTCAAATTAATAATTTATCACAATTAATTATTTCAATTAAAAAAGTTGTTTTTAATTAAAATTTAATAATTTTCACTATTCATCAGAATATGAAAGTTATCCGAAAAGTACCAAAATTTCACCCTAAGATAATTTCGATATTCCGAATCCAAAAATGAAGTCCATTTTGAAAAATAAAATTTACAAAATTTCAAAAAGTGGTTATCACTATTCATAACGGCTAGTTTTAATAATATTTTAATAGCATATCGTTGTTTAGTGAAACTCGGTATTGCGTACGACGCAAGCTATCGAGGAAGGCCTCGGTTGCATGTAAAGCAAGCCAATCTAGTGTTGTGTGTAGTGAAAGATTACTTTAATGATTTATATAACATAAAAACAAAATATTTCTCATAAAAGTCTCGGGTGTTACATCCTACCCCCCTTAAAATTAATTTCACCCTCGAAATTCGTCACTTTGTAACAAAAAGATGAGGATACCTTTCCCTCATCATATCCTCAAGATCTCATGTAGCTTCTTCTAATTGTTGGTTCCTCCATAAAACTTTCACCAATCGAGTGGTCTTTTTTCATAGGACTTTTTCGCTATGATCCAGAATCTCTATCGGCTGTTCTTCATAAGAAAGATCTTGCTCCAGTGGTACAACTTCTTAGCTGAGTACATGTGAAGGATCAGGTATGTACTTTCTCAAGAGAGATACATGGAACACATCTTGAACTTGAGAGAGATTCGGTGGAAGCACCAATCGGTAAGCTACCTTTCCAACATGATCCAGTATTTCGAAAGGACTGATATATCTAGGGCTCAACTTCCCCTTCTTTCTAAATCTCATGACCCTCTTCCAGGGAGATATTCTTAAGAACACTTTATTACCCACTTCAAAATCTAGGTATTTTCTTCGGTTGTCGGCATAACTTTTCTGTCGACTCTGAGCTTCTCTTATTTGTTGTTGAATAGATCGGACCTTTTTTTCCATCTCATCAACAAGATCAGGTCCTAATTGATTTCTTTCCCCAACTTCATCCCAGAAAGTTGGAGTCCTACATTTCTTTCCATAGAGAGCTTCATAAGGAGCCATCTGAATACTGGAGTGAAAGCTATTATTATAAGAAAAATCCACCAAAGGTAGGTGTTGATCCCAACCACCTTTGAAATCCATAGAGCAAGCTCTCAACATATCTTCTAGAGTTTGAATTGTTCTCTCAGACTGACCGTCTGTCTGAGGATGATAAGCAGTGTTGAAACTCAACTCTGTATCCAGAGTATGCTAAAGACTTCGCCAGAAATTCGAGGTAAATCTAGGATCCTGATAAGATATAATAGAAAATGTTACTCCATTCAATCTTACCACTTCCTTTACATATATCCTAGCAAGCTGATCCAGAGAGAAATCCTCTCTAATAGCAATGAAGTGTGCTGACTTTGTAAGACGATCAACTATGACCCAAATAGCATTATTGCCTTTGGATGTTTTAGGAAGTCCTATGAAAAAGTCCATAGTGATGTTTTCCCATTTCCATTTGGGTATGGGTAATGGTTGTAACATCCTCTTAGACTTCTATCTCTCAGATTTAACTTTCTAACAAACCAAGCATCGAGAGACATATTCAGCAACATCTCTTTTCATGTCATCCCACCAGAAGTACTCTTTCAGGTCCCTATACATCTTCGTGCTTCCAGGATGAATAGAGAATGAAGAACTATGAGCCTCATCCAGCAGCTCCTTCTTTAATTCTGGTATGGGAGGAACACAAACCCGATTCCTAAACTTTATTATCCCATCATAATCAAGGTTGAATTCAGGAACATTTCTCACCTTCTTTTGTAACTCGACATCTTCTTTCTGTGCCTCTTGAATCTTCACATATATAGATGGTTGAACATTCATTTGAGAAAGATAAGATTTCTCCCCTTCCATTAAAATTCCAAGATCCATCCTTTGTAAATCCATAAATATTGGATCTTTTGTGATCCTCGTCATGGATAAGCTAGCATGGTCTTGTCGACTTAATGCATCTACCACCTTGTTTTCTTTCCCAGGGTGGTAATGAATTGAGCAGTTGTAATTCTTAATCAGTTCCAACCATCTTCTTTGGCGCATATTCAGCTCCTTTTGTGTGAAAATATACTTTAAACTTTTATGATCAGTAAAAATATCACACCTTTCTCCATAAAGATAATGCCTCCAAATCTTTAATGCAAAGATTACCGCATCTAACTCCAAATCATGTGTTGGGTAATTTTGCTCATGGATTTTCCACTGTCGTGAGGAATAAGCTATCACCATATCATTTTGCATAAGAACACACCCCAACCCCTTCTTGGATACATCACTGTAGATCACAAACCTTTCTCCACTACAAGGCAGTGTGAGCACAGGTGCACTGGATAACCTTCTTTTCAACTCCTTGAAATTCTCTTCACATTCCTCCGTCCAAACAAAATTAACTCCTTTCCGAGTCAACCTGGTGAGTGGATTAGATAATCATGAAAAATCTTTCACAGAACTTCGATAATATCCATCCAAACCAAGAAAAATTCTGATCTCAGTTACTGTTGTTGGTCTCAACCATCTTTCAATAACCTCTGTTTTTGCTGGATCCACAGATATCCCCTCTTTTGAGATTATGTGACCCAAAAATGAAACTTTTTGAAGCCAAAATTCACACTTGGTAAATTTTTCATAAAGCTTCTCCTTTCTCAGGGTCTTAAATATAATTCTCAAGTGATCTTCATGTTCTTCCTTGCTCTTTGAATAGACAAGAATATCGTCTATAAAGACTACCACAAACTAATCAATATAGTCTCTAAAGACTCTATTCATCAGATCCATGAAGATAGTAGGGGAATTAGTAAGACCAAATGGCATCACTATAAATTCATAGTGTCCATACCTTGTACGGAAATCCGTCTTTGGTATATCCTCCCTTTTGACCCTTAATTGATGATACCCTGAACGAAGATCAATCTTGGAAAATTATTGAGCTCCATGTAGTTGGTCAAATAAGTCATCAATGCGTGGGAGAGGATATTTGTTCTTGATAGTGATCTTGTTAAGTTCTAGATAATCAATGCAGAGTCTCATTGATCCATTTTTCTTCTTAACAAATAGAATAGGTGCTCCCCAAGGTGATGCACTAGGGCATATGAATCACTTATCAAGATTCTCTTGGAGTTGCTTCTTCAATTCCTACAACTCAATTGGGGCCATTCTATAAGGTGTCTTTGAAATAGGCAAAGCACCCGGTACGAGTTCTATTGAAAACTCAACTTCACGATTTGGTGGAAGACCCAGAAATTCCTCCGGAAAGACATCATCAAACTCCCGTACAATGGGAATATTCTTAATTGTGAGTTTCTCACCAACCATTTGAGATAAATAACCTTCATTCAGTGGAATCAAGATCCATAAGATGGAAGAAATTTCCACTGGAAGGTTATGTTCATCCTTGCATCGATAGACGATCATAGATTGATCTGGAATATGAAATGTGACTTCCCTTCTTTGGAAATTGATATGAGATCCATATAAAGAAAGACAATCCATGCCAAGAATCACAGCAAATTCCACTATAGGAAGGATCACAAGATTTGTAGGAAGCACTTTCCCACAAACTTCAATCGGGGAAGAATTATAAACTTTTGATGCGACTGTTGTGCCATTAGGTGTTGTCATAGCTAACTCAACATCTAATTGTTGAGGTAATACGGTGATACCCTTAGAAAAATATTCAGAAATAAAAGATTGGGTGGATCCAGAATCAAATAAAACATTTTATACTTTAGAGTGGATGGTAAGTGTACCTTTCACCACATCGTTATCGTACTCTACATCACTGATAGAAATTTCATGTGACTTTCCTTTTTCTTTAGCCTTAAGAGTTTGTTGACGTCGACCAACATCATCAACCCTTGGATTAGGGCATTTATTGGCATAATTCCCCATCTCCTTTCACTTGAAACATTGAAGTGTAGTAGGTTCATTCTGTGTGTCCCTTCCTTTGTTTGCATCATTAGACATCTTCTTCCCATCATTGTGGCATTCAAATGCCTGATGACCTTCCTTTCCACATTTGAAACATTTACTTGCCCCTTTAATACAACTCCATCCATGTTTCTTTCCACACATTGAGCATAAGGGAAAGCCCATCTTCTTTTCAGTGTGCTCTTTAGATTTTCCTTTGAATTCCATTTTCCTCTTCTTATCAAACCCATATGACTGATGGGTTACTCCAATCTCCATCTCAACTTTGAGAGCACATCGAACTATTTCCTCATATCTATTGAAGTCCCTTATGGCTAAGGCCCTTTTAAGACTTGTTTTTAAGCCACTAAAGAATCGATCGATCTTACTCTCAGGTTGGATAATAATACCGAAAGCGTACCTTGTAAGTCTTGTAAAATTTTCTTCATAGGTACCAACAGATTCATCATCCTTTTTCTTCAGTTCAAGAAACTCTTTCTCTATATTTGTTCGGAGAATACGAGGGAAGTACTTATTGAAAAATAAGTTCTTGAACTCGTCCCATTCCATGGACTCAATTTCATCCCTTTGATTCGTATTCTTAATAAGATTCCACCATTGATCAGCATCTCCTTCCAAATGATACACTGCTAGGATGACTTTATCATGTTCAGAACATTGAAGAACCGAAAATATCTTTTCAGTAGTACTAATCCATTGTTCAGTAACTAATGGATCAATAGACCTGCTGAAAGAAGGTGGATGCTTCCTCATGAAGGATTCAACAGAATTTTTCTCCTTCCTTTGCTCGTTTGGAAGTCCTGCATGATTCATAGCTTGAGAAAGTTGTGTGAGCATGGATACAAGATTTTTCATTCCAGCTCCCATAATGTTTGGTTGCTCAGGGGGACAATCATTTCATTGCCCGTTGCATTCCTCATTAACACGGTTCCTTCGGGTTCTAGCCATTGACTAAAACCAAGAAGAATAGTGTGAGCAACACTAATTATAATAGGAAAACCACATAATCAAGAATAAAATTTCACACTTAAGGTCTTATCCTAGGTTATTCATGGTCATTTCTAAAACACTAAGATCATGTTCTATGCTTAGAATTATCCTTAGGGTTCTTACTAAGGCTTTCACATCCTAGTTTCCAAAGGTTGACTATGCCTTTCCTCTGATACCAACTATAACGACCCATACTTTACATACATTGTTATTACTTCAAAATTGAATCATACTTATTAAAAAATATAACAAAACCATGAAAGGACCGTATAAGTATAGTGTCTTTAGAAACTGGGAAACATAAACAACTGGTTCATAAAGCGTCTACACTATCTCCCATTTATTTCATCATATCTATAGTCTCTTTTGGCATATCTTACTTAATAACCTTCTTCCTGACCTGGGGAAAGAAAAAATAAAAAAGGGTGAGCTCAAATTCTCAGTAAGGGTAAACAAAAGAAATATCAATCACATCATATTCATAAGAACATAACATTTTGGAAATCTTAACCTACAAAAGAGAGCATAATTTCATAACATGGGATAAATCATAGTAGTGAAATGAAATCCCAATAATCATAACATAAAACATGAAACTTTGTGTCATACACACATAATCATAGAGAATCATTTCTTATTAGTCAAGACTCATTTCCAAGAGTATCTTAGTGGACAAAGTCCATTTCTGAACCGAGTTCACTCCTCGTTTCAGTCATGTTTCACTGAACCGGTTTAACCTGCCGTTCCAGCCATGTCTATCTCATGAGATATAAAATCTTTACCCAATGAATTGGAGGGAGATATAGGTCTCACCCATCTCATAATGATACCATTCATATGTGTGCCACAAAATCATAAATCATACATCATTTCATAACCCATGTAATAAAAATGGGATTGTGATATTTTCCCTTACCTTAGGTCCGATTTGCTTCGTAAGTGTCCGAACCTCCTGTATAATGATTTAAATAATGTTATTGACTTATTCCAGAATCATAATTATTTTTATGATATCATATATGGTCATATTATTAGATTCTTATTAGTAATATTTCATTACTACTTGTTATTCGGGTGTTTATTACTTTTTGTTCTTATGCGTGTTTTGTCGAATAAATTATTATTATTCTTTTTAGGTTATAGATACTTCATTTACAGAATTTTATTAGTGTAATATATATCATATTCATTCATTCAATTCATTTATATAATCATTATGCAATGAAGATCATGTATAACGAGTCGCATCACATCGTGGAGACGGTATTCCGTACGTACGCACGAGTGATGATATCGTTCACATGATCGTGAAATTGTAATGGAGTGTATGTATACTATTTCAGAATCAATATCACTTTACAATAATCATATATTGTTATTATTTACACCATTATACCCATCCAAGTAAGGTGGTGGTGGAAAATAGATTACACCATGGCGTGGAGACGGTATTCCGTACGTACGCACGCGTGGTGATTTCGTTTTCCATATGATGGATAGATGGTGAGATAGGGTTGTTTCATACATATAATAACATATCAGGATATGAGTGATACTTATGTTATTACTTCATAATTAAACAACTAAATAAGAAGAAGTGGAAGAAGAAATAAAGATGAAAGAATCGATAACGGGCATTACCTCTTATTTGAAGCGCCTCTTTGAGACCTCCTCTTAGGGAACTAAAATTGGTCTTTGAAGAAGACCAATACCTATAGGATGTTTCTAGGGAAGTGGAGAGGAGATATTGGCAGGGGTTGGACGAGCTTTAAGGCTCAAAGTGGTGTGAGGAAGATAGGGAGGAGGTGCCCTTTTATAAGGGAGGGGAGGGGCACATTTGGAATAACGAAAAATATTATTTTATTATAAAGTCAAATTCGGTTTTTAATAGCTCCAAATTGATATATTTATAAGATAAGGTGGGTATGGGTCTAAATCCTCTCATACAATAGAATTTAGACAAGTTTAGGTATCAATTTTAACCTTATCATTTAGATTTAACTTTAAGTTAGATAATTTAACTTTTACTGTGTCTTCTTGTTTTCTTACACTATAAGGTTAATAAACTTACTATATCAAGCCAAACGAACCCCAAGTTGTTTATTATTAATATATATAACCTTATATAAGTCATTTGGCCGAACCTTAGATTTTTAGAAATAAAATAACAATTAATAATATAGTATTTGTTTTAAAAACTATTTTATGTCAATTTTGACACTATTTGGTAATTGATTTTTGTGAAAATCATAACAGAATGATTAGTTCGAAAAAATTTAATTAAATAAATAATAACATGTCATATTAACATATAAAATTATTTTAATTCATAAAAAGTCTCAAATTACATTTATTTGGGTATTTATAACATCAATTATGTCAATATTTCATTAATAAGATAATTACTGCATCATCATTATATCATAAATAAATTAAATTATTTTAAGTCTAAAAATTACAAATAAAATACCATTATGTAGAAAATATTTTTAGATTTCTAATGAATATTTATAGTCTAATTCATCTTATGTATAACCCTATATTAAAAATTCTTTAGTTATTAAACTTTGATTTTAACTATTTTAACCCTTCTTTAAATAAATTAATAATAAATGTCCTAATCTAATCCAAGTGGGCCTAAATTGTTATATTTTATTCCTAAGGTTTTTTTGGTCGAATTACACTTATCCAATAGAATTAGGACATGTGTTAGGGTAATAATAATATCATTTTTACCCTTAACTACCCTATTTACTTTTAACCGTGGTAAAAAAAATAAAAAAGTTACTATTCACCAAAAATTATTTTCATCCCATTGAACCACATTTTAGTCCTTGATATTAACCGTGTCTCTCGGATTTTTGAAATTCCACTCACAGAAGCGGTAAAATTAATTTTTATGAAAAAAAATCAGTTTTTTAACTA
Source organism: Viscum album (assembly GCA_963277665.1). Lineage (NCBI taxonomy): Eukaryota > Viridiplantae > Streptophyta > Magnoliopsida > Santalales > Viscaceae > Viscum > Viscum album. The sequence continues at coordinate 756,581,662 of OY728129.1, read as the reverse complement.
CCACTTAGTGGTTTCACTATTCATCAAAAAATGAAAGGTTCCAAAAAAATACCAAAAATTAGGCCTAAGCTATATTTTATATTATGAATTCAAAAATGATGTTTATTTTACCAAATTCAAAACATATCAGTTACATTAACTAATTTAAAAATTAATTCTCTTCGTCAAGACAAATAGCGTGGTTTTAAGAGATAATAACTATCAAAAGATTGACACTTGTTTATGTCTGGTTTAAATTTAAAACTACATCCAATGAACAACATTGTATTAAATTGTAAAAATATATTCTAAATATACTTTTAAACCAATCAAATTAATAATTTATCACTATTAATTATTTCGATTAAAAAATTTGTTTTTAATTAAAATTTAATAATTTTCACTATTCATCAGAATATGAAAGTTATCCGAAAAGTACCAAAATTTCACCCTAAGCTAATTTCGATATTCCGAATCCAAAAATGAAGTCCATTTTGAAAAATAAAATTTAAAAAATTTCAAAAAGTGGTTATTACTATTCATAATGACTAGTTTTAATAATATTTTAATAGCATATCGTTGTTTAGTGAAACTCGGTATTGCGTACGAAGCAAGCTATCGAGGAAGGCCACGGTTGCGTGTAAAGCAATCCAAGCTAGTGTTGTGTGTAGTGCAAGATTTCTTTGATGATTTATATAACATAAAAACAAAATATTTCTCATAAAAGTCTCGGGTGTTACAAATACTATGCTGATAATTCATGTATTGTGGAAACATGGCCATATTCAGGAGGAAATATGGCAGAGATAAGTGGATATACGGTCTCAGTTGTGCGATATTTTTGTCTGGTAATATTATAGATGCTTGGGAGTATAACTCGAGGAATATTTGTTATAAGGTGGAGATATTGTAAGGTCTCAAACTTTATTGGAGATGTCTCGGGCTTGTATTTAGGTAATATTTTTCCTTATTTTGATTACTTTTTGTTTTGATTTTACCTTGGTATGTGTTTGGGTAAAAATTGGAAATTTTTTAAGGAGATTGGGTAGTGTGCAGATGGTGCACGGTTTGACCAAACCATGTTCCCTAGCCTAGAAAATGGTGTCAACCAAGGGAGAGGGGATTTGCATGGATGGCACATGGTTTATCAAAAAATGAACCTAAAAAGTAGAAATAATGACCCCCTCCCAGAAGTGGCACTTAGTTAAGGCACACAGTTTGGAAAATCATGTGCCCCTTCCAAGAAAACAGTGCACAGGTTTCTAATTAACCCAAAAATTACATTTTAAAATACATGAACCCCCATATTAACCCCAAATCGACCCCCATTCATCCCCTAACATTTTATCTCGATTTTGGAGGCTCCCAGATGATTTCCTAAGGCTCCCAACCTCCGTTATTATCAATTTGAAGCCTGGATTATAGATCTTCACCTCTCACAATAAGTTAATCTCATATCGTTTTGTTTCCCATTCTTCTATATTTATTTAAGGGAACTTATACTATATTTTGTTAGATGTAGATCTAGGTATTATTGATCTTGAGTCATTTGATTCTGGATTTAGGTTTCTGGTCTAGATCTTGTTCTTCATCATGATTAGGGCTATTCTGCTCAAATTGGGGATTTATGCTGGTGAGCGTTTATCATCAATATTGAGGTAGGTGGTCTATTAATCAATTCTCAAATTCTTCAGTTCAATTACATGTATATAATTTTATAATTGATATTGGATGGTTATAAATTGAGTTTCCTAAATTTAATTAATTGATTTGGTAAATTAATTAATTAAGGGGTTGTGAAATTAGGGATATTGAGATCATAAATTGAAATAATTAATTGTTGAATTAATTATAAGATTTTGGGATTATGGAATTGAAATAATTAATTTTTGAATTAATTATGATATATTGGGATAGTTAATTGAATAATTAATTTTTTAATTAATTATGTTCATAATGATATTGTGATATTGGATTAATTAATTATTGAATTAATTAATAAAGATTGTTTTGATTATGTGATTAAACTGATTAATTAATTGTGGGATTACTTAATGTAATTTGTGTGATTAATTAATTGTTTAATTAATTGATTTAAATGAATATATCCAATTAATTGGTGAATTAATTGAAGGGATCGACACGGTTAATTAATTATTGAATTAATTAATGGAATTATTTGAATATGCAATTGTTGAATTGGATTAATTAATTGGTAAATTAATTAATGAGATATTCTGATACATGTTATTTATTTGATACTTGTGATGTATGTGATACATGTGATATATGTGATATATGTGATTGATTTTTATATGAGTGTGGGATACAGACTAACGCTCCAAATACCTATATGTGATTGATTGAGAAATGAGTGTGGGGCATGGATGGATACTCTAAATACCCATGGGGACCTTTCTATGATAGTATAGAACCCTAGGAATGCATGAAAAAATTATAGGATAGGTAATGATGCTCCAAATACCCATGAGGTGTGAGATAGGGACTGATGCTCCAAATACTCATGGGGTTCTAGACATAATGATTTATGCCCAAAATGTTAGCATTGGAGTATGGTTCCAATTAGTCATATTGTAAATTGAAATGAAATGGATAATCAAATCTCATTTGTTATAATGAATTTTGAATTAAATATGTGATATGGTTTAGCTTATGGAATGGCTTGAAGTAGGTATTGTGGTTCGGGTGTCCTCAGGAACCTGGTGGTTTATGAAATTAAATAAAGGATAATTGAATAAATGTAAACTACTTACTCTATTACTTTTATTTTATTCCTTAAAAAACTTCATACACTGCTATGATTGTATTTTTTTTTAGACACCATTGGTGTTGGCCTAATGATTTTTACTCACACCCTACTCGAGTTGCCTTATTGGTACTCGAATAGACTTCATGTTTATAGGACAGGATAAGGTAAAAGGCCCTGTGTTACATGTCTAATTTAGGATGGAGCATAGATGAGGGATCCAGACTTGGTTCGAGGCCCAATTGGGAGTTGTTAGTTTCTTTACTTTTGAGTTTGTATTTTGACACTTGGAATGTACTTTGGCATGGTATATCTATTTTTCATTTTTGATATTGTATTTCCATTTTTGGTCATCTTGTGATACAGGTATTTTCTGATTATGTTATACTATTTTTTATTGCTTATTTGTTTCCAAATGGTGTATTACTCTGATAAAGAGGATATAGTCTCACCATCATCTCCCACTTAGTTTCTCATAACTATAACACTTATTAGAAATATCACATGTAATATCTATCATCATAAACTAGGGAAAAGAAACATAATAAAGGGTGAGATCATATGCTCAGTAAGGTTAAACAACGAAAATATGTAAACATAACATGAGAATAAAGGTATGAGAACATTAGTATAACATATGAAAACCATAACCTACATATAAAATATTAAAATCTTGATTCATGTTATAAATATTGGTAGTTTATAAGACATTAATCATAATGAAATCAAATAACATGATCCATGAGAGCTTAACATAGACATAAGACAAAGAATTTTGGCATACACATAAGTATAGAAAATCATTTCCATGGTATTCAATGATCATTTACAAGTATATCATAGTGGAATGGGCTCACTCCCCAAACCATCATAGTAGTCAACGTTCACTCCTAAGACTATCATAGTGGACAAATTCCTTTACTAAACTAGGTTCACTCCTCATTTTATTCTTGTTTATCTCATTATATTTCAATATTTACCCATTTCATTAGAGGGAGATATAGTTACCACCTATCACATAATGAAAATCATACATACATGTTCTATAAGATCATAAAAATTCATCATATCATAACCCATGAAAAGAAACAAGTTTTATAAACATTTCATCATATCATAACCTGTAGAAATGAAATGGGTTTCAAAATCATCTCATTAATTCATCATAGTATAATGCATGTAAAAGTAATGGGTTTCATAAAAAACTCTTCATCATAATCATAAAAAATTCAAGAAAACAATAAGGATAGTAAAATTGGATCATATCCCTAGAAAAATATAAGAAACACCAAATTTTGTTGTCATTTATGAATATAAATTCCATAAAAATCATCAAAACATTCTTGAGGAAAATATCCTTTCCATTTAGAAAATAATTTTTTTAACTAAGAAATCATAACAAAATTTCAAAATAATTTTATTTAAAAATAAAATTTGAAAATTATAAAGGAAACTTTAAAAAATTTAGTGTTCATGATGGTGGGAAAATATATTTATAACATACAAGTTAAAACAAATATTCCTTTTACATTTTTAGTAAAATCCAAAAGGTCCTTGTTTAGAAAATTCCATGAATATTACTTTATAAATTTTTTTTAATAAAATTCAAACATGGGTAAAAATTTCTTAAATAAATACTTTATATTATGTTAAAATATTTTTTAAACCATTTTTATAAAACATGGACATGAAATATAAAAGGTTTTTTGATCGAAGAGAGAAATAAAGTCGGTTTACTTTAAAAACATTATTTTTGAATATTAAGTACAGAAATAGAGGGAAATAAAGGGAAAATTTTATTATAAAGTAATAACCATGTGAAAATAAAATCTGTTAAGTTATTTTGAACTGTGTCATAATATTTCATCATTAAAATCATAATCATAAACAATCCTGATAAACAATGAGATTATAACATCAAACTCTTACCACTTTGGTAACTTTTGAATCATAGGCCCCATTAAATAATAACATAAAATGAAAACTTAATTATCATGAAAAAATTATATTAATTATATAAAATTTAAAATGTTAAGTATATATACCTCTTTAAATAAGATAGTTTCATAACATAACATATGTCTCAAAGAAATAAAATTGAGATAAAATTATCTTATGTTAATTCTCAACTTCATTAGTAAACATTAAAACCTCATATATAATAAATATAAGTTTATTATAAATATATTAAAGAACCATAATTATATGTAGCATACCATATATGATTTAATTATGACTTTTTACTACTCTTTTATTAATAATTTCTTATTAAAACCATGTTTTGGGTAATAACTACTTCGTTTTTCGTGTATGTTTTGGTTTTGTATTTTTCATACTTTTACATTGATCATGGTTCCATCATATTTGGAATAATAACCAAAATATAAATATAATATATATTCCTTATATATTTATTTATAGTAATCCATTAAATTTATATATAGAAAATGAGTTACACTTTTCATGGAGATGGTTAGTTGTATGTGCACATGAACGTTGTTTCCATTTTCTCAATGGATACAAAGAAAGGAAGGTAAATAATATATAAACTTTAAATATTCATTATGATTTAATATAAATCACATATTTTAATTAAATTAATCCTTTATTACCTTCCATGTAAAGAGTTAGTGAAAAATGAATCACATCGCTTCGTGAAGCGGTGGTCTGTCGTACACACAAACATCGTTATCATTTATTCAATGGAAGGTAAGGTAAGAAATTATATGAAATATTTATTTTACATAATTATTAATATTTAATTAATATCATATATCAACATAAAATTAATCCTTATTACCTTCTATGTAAAGCATAACTGAAAAATAAATCACATCGATTTACGGGGTGGTAGTATGTCGTACACACGATTGACGTTGTCAAATTCCCTAAGGAATGGAAATTAAGAAGTTATATGTTATATTATAATTCTAGAAGTATAAATATATAAAAAATATCATATATACATCATTATATTCAACTGTAAGAAGTGGTTATGGGAAACAATTACCTCAGTTCGTGAGGCGGTGGTCCACCGTACACATAATCAATGGTTTTGTTTCCCATTTAAGGGAGGAGGAGACGGTTGTAGGTTATGAAATTAACATAAAAACATCTCATTATATGTAAGATAATAATTTTATTATATCATAATAGTTTAATAATATTTTAAGGAGGTTTAATTAGAAATAAAATAAAATTATCGGTTAAAGATGTTACCTCCTCTTTAGAAAAATTATTTAGGTTTTCACCAAAATCCATTGTAGGATGGATTTATAATCTTAAAAAGGATTATATAATGAAGGTAGTGAATTGAGGAAGTTATTTTTTCATTTATTGTCTAAACCAATTGGTTCTTAAAGTGTTAATATGATATCATAGTGGGTGTCCTTTTATAAGTGTGGGAGCGGACACAAATAAAATTTTTGAAAATAATAAAGTGTACCCATGTTATCATATCCCAAAAGGACAAAAATGGGTCATTATAAAATATTATTGGTTATAAGGTCTAAATATATCCATACAATGGGTTTTGGAAAAGTTTATAGGTCATTTTACCTCTTATCGTTGCAGTCTAACCGCCCCCTGGTAAACGTGTTTTAACCTTAACTGCGGTAATTAATTTTTAATATTTTCACTGTTAATTATGGTAAAAATTAAGTTTAAAATATTATATAATATTAATTATACCAATTAAAAATATGGGATAAATTTTAAAAAATTTAATTCACAAAATTGGTAGAATTTAGTTTAAAATTAAACCCACAAACGCGACAAAAAAGTGGTTTTCTAAGGAGAAATGTTTCAAAAGTTTTAAAACGTTTTTATATAAAAAACAAGATATGAAATTTATTTTTATGGCTTATATTGGTTTAATTATATTATAATATAAGTAATTTTAATTTTTAAAAAATTTTAAAACAAAATTAAATCTTATAAATTCTTTTAAATAAAATGTATTTTTCAATAAAAAACTATATTTTCACTATTCATCGAAAAATTAATATTTTCAGGAAATTCGCAAAAAATAAACCTAAGATAATTTTGAAATTACAAAAAATGAAGTTAATTTTTTAAAATAAAATTTCTAAAGGTTTCAAAAATTACTTTTTTATTTTTTCCCAAAAATAAAAAAACCATTTTTGAGAAAATATAATTTTTAAAACATATAAATATTTTACAAAAAATTAAGTAGTTTTTGTCAATATTTTTTTTCTTTATATAAAACCACTACACTTAATATTTAAAATGTGTTTATTCCTATTCATTCCACCAATTATAATGGCTAGGTTATAAAATCCATGTTAAATAGTAATATAAATAGTATATTGTGGTTCATTAGAACTCGGTGTTATGTGTAGCATAAGCTATCAAAGAAATTAAATTTATTTGAAAAAAATATTTCATAAAATCTCAAGGTGTTAAACTTTCAGTTGTGGGTTAAATCCTTATGGACTTTACAGATGCGATGGGTGGCATCATGTGTCTTTTCCTTTTATCAATACTATATTAATATAATTCCTATAATACTCCCAAAAATTTGATGAGCATCCTCAAAAATATAATTTATCATAAAATCACTTTTTAACATCTAAGGTTTTATATATAGTTTATTTTTATATAAAATAAAATAATATCAATTGACTATCATTTCCTTGACACAAGAACATTTTACCACAAAGTTTTATCTTTCCCTTTATCATATCTTCTAAAATTACTTTCTCAATAAATTTTCACCTTTTTGATACACCAATTTTTTAACATGAGTTTCCAAATTTTAAAACAAAATATATTTATAATGTTTCATAATTCTCATAATATATCATAATATCATTTATAAACACATCCATTATTCAATTTTTTTCTTAAACCCTTAACCATGGTTTTTTATCTTATTCAATGATATAAAATATTTCCTTATGATTCATCAATATTAACTAATCCATGATTCATATTTAAATCATATAAAAAATAATTCATACCTTAAATCTAGACATCAAGATATTCCTTTATGCTATTGATATCCCCTTTATCTTCCTAAATAAAGTCCATATATCTAGAAAATAAATAATCAATTCCTTTGTGTTATTTCCATTTTGAAATGATATGGATGATTTTATATTTTGAAATAAAATAATTGAGATTTTATGATCCATATAAATTATAGAGAAATGAAAAGGTGTTGGATAGATCAAATATTTTCTTGCAGGTGATTTGAATTTTCCAAATGTTTTCAAAATCATTTAAATAAGATTTTTCCATGATAGTAATAATTAAATAATTTAGATGGGATAATAAGGTTGCGTGAGGTCATTTTAATTCCATATTGATAATTGATCTTTAATCTATATAAAAGAACATCATTAAAACATACAATGAATTATTTAATGTTAAAATAAAAATTGTCCTTGTAAAGAGAACACCCATCAAAATCATATAATACATTAACCTTTAAATCCTCAAAAATTGATTTAATAACATCAACATTAAGTAATTGTTTAACCTCAAATATTATCTCAAACCTTTCCACTTACATCCAAAAAATATAATAGAATTCTTCTAAAAAATTCCTTTATGTTAAACCTAAAGGTAACATATACCTCAAATCAATAAAATATATACCAAAATAATATTAGTCACCTTAAAATTCCATCACTTAAAACCTCAAAAGGGTGTATCTACACCTTTGAACTTATAATCAACCTTAAACTTATAAACTCATGATCATATCCATAACTCTTAAGATAACCCCATAAGAAAACATCCTAATCTCTAAAATTATCTAAACGCTTCTTAATAACAATAATAAATACCCAGCCTTAAACATTATATATTATTGTGAATTTAAACTACAATTCACTTTCTTATATTCCCAAAGATATTTTAGGTTTATATTTTTATAGAGTTAGGTCATAACTATTACATAAAAAACCCATATATATACAAAGTGTAAACTTCTAATCAGTATCTATTTTTTCCATAATATAAAACTTCTAAAATGAAACATGTTTTCTTTTTATGAAAAATATTCATGAATTTAAACTTGAATTATTATTTTCCCTTACCCATACTTAAACCCTGTGAAAACATTTTAAAACATTGGATGAATACAAAAATCTTATTAAGGAAAGAAAGAAACCATTAGTCCCTCAATACTTATAAAATAATTTCCTTTTCAAAATAAACTTTGGGATCAAAATAAATATTTTACCACCCAAGAAATAAATTTCCCTATCCAATGATTTTCATAAAACATTTCATAATAAATATTATAGTAAAAAAATAAAACTCATAAATTTTCTTTTAAATCGTGAAAAACTCATCATAAATTTCTTTTCAAAGTTACACTTTTCACCCTTAAAAAGTGGTATATAATTTTCTTTAAACATAATATCAATATATTACCTTTATAAATCATAATATTCCTATAAAAACTCATATAAATTATATATAAAACATGTAGGTTACTTGGGGTGTCATTTTCATATCACTTTTATTTACACATGGAATAACCATCATAGTTATACTTGGATTAACCATTATAGTTACACTTGAAATAACAATCATAGTTAAACTTGGAATAACCATCATAGTATATTCCTGTAATCTCTTAGTAGAAACCTAATCTATTAACTCTGTCTATTTACCCAATGAATTAGAGATCTATAACAGGCTCACCCAACCTTGTTTTATCATGGAACCACCTATTGTTGGCTAATAACGTAACCACCCATATTTGGATTACAATGGAACCATCCATATTTTGTTTATAAAAAATCCACCCATTATCATAAAAAATTCTCAAGAACCATATAATAATCATAATACATAAAATCTTACATCAAAAAAAACATTCTTTTCACCCATAAGAAAGAATTTTTGGATATTGATGTATCCCTTTTCTTTAAAATCATATTTTCAAAATGAAAATTACAAAAATAAAGGGAAATATGGTTTTTATTTGAAGAAAACTAGAAGTATATAAAGGAATAAAATCATAAAATAATGTTTATGGTGGCTAAAAAGTTATTGTCATCACATATATTAAAATACAACATTCTTTTTGTCTTTTTGTAAAGAAAGTAAACATATTCTGCAAAAATATTCCTTTTGAAAAAATTTGAATAAAATTCACAAGATACATAAAATATAATTTATAAATATTTTATTTCCATATAAAAACATACATAACTTTAAAAATATGGATATGTAATAAAAATATATTTTTAAGGGATACTTTAAAAAGGATTTTTAGAAGAAAGTCACTTACCTTGAGTCTGACTCATCATGTACATTCCTTATCTTCCTGGATAATATACTTATGTTAATAATTTAATTTCTTAAGAAATTTTTTTAAGTTTATTATTCATTTTATTTCAGTTATTTCTACATTATATAAAATTACTTAATCAATTAAGTATACATCAAATATTTTGACGACATTTGGCTCATGTGTCCAAAACAGATTTGGTAGGTTGACTATGGTCAAAGATTTCATTATCCCACCATCTATAGAATAATAAAAATAAAATAATTATAATATTTATACAGCAATTATATTTTTAAATCCAAAAATTATGGATTTTTATGAAAACTGAACTGCATTACAATCATGGAGATGGTAGGTCGTACAAACGCATGTGAAAAGTTTTCATTTTCCAATGATCATTATAGAAAGAAGGTGAGAATTATTTTATCTTTATATAATGGTAATTATATAATAAATATCATATTATTTATTTTATTTTATTTATATATATAATCTATGTGATGTGGTGATGAAAAATGAATCACATCACTCCATAGAGGTGGTAGTCCACACGTACAAATGAATGAAATTATCATTTTTCAGTAAATGAAAAGATAAGAAAATATGTGATATATTATCTTTCCACAATGATAAATATGTAATTAATATCATATATATATATATATATTAAATTCATCATTATAACCATTTATGAGAGTTTGTGATGGAAAATGAATTACAACGGTAGAGGCAGTATTCCACTTTACATGTGAAGGATGAATTCCATTCACATTTTAGGAAGTTTGGAGATGGATATTGGTTGTGAAATTAACATAATAAAATATAATTATATGTTAGATTATAATTTTATTAAATCATAAAGGTTGGATAATATATGAAGAAGGTGGAATAAGAAATAAAATGAAAACACTAGGATAAGAACTATACATCTTCTTCGGAAAACCTCCTTTTCTTTACACCTTAAACCCTATAAGGTTGATATTATTCCAAAAATAAGACCTCTTGAATTTGGGGAGGGATTTTTTTAATTTATTTTCTTAGGTATTTTATGAACTAAATGGTTCTTGAGGTGTGTAGACATGAGAATAAGAGGTTCCCTTTTACAAGAAAGAGGAGGGGCAATTTTGAAATGTAAGAACCCAGTTTTTCACTAATGTAAAGACTCAAATTTTTTCATTTAATTTTTTTAATTATATGGGAATATTATGAGTCTGTGAAAATTGATTTCACATGATTCTGAGGCCCGGTGTGCCTAGAATTAATTTCTGAACTTTTTTTCAGGTACTTTCAGTAAACGCATGAGTGACGTTTTGTAACTTTTGAACTGGTGCTCGAAATTGAAATATGAGGGAACCATTGAAATCTTAGAACTGATATTCACTTAAGGAGACCTTCACCTTGACCATAGTAGGTTGAGGGTGGAAATTAGTTTTTGGACTTTTCATGGGAGAAAATTAAATAAACATGCTTTATTTTATTTTTCTTTTTGAAACCTCCTTTTTGAATTGCGGAGGTGGGGACCACAAGAGGGTGGTTAGGCATCTAAGGCTGGGCATTAAATACCCGGTTACACAAATTGTGTAACCACAACTCTCAAAATTTAATAGGTTTTATTAAATCTAATTTAATGACACAACATGTCAATTAAGAGTTATTCTTATTAACTCCACTTGAGGGTGGTGTTTCCGTTGGCGAAAGGGAGAGGAGATCTTTGTTGTAGAACCCTCTAAGGAAAAACTTTCCCCAGTGAAGGATATCCTCCAATGAAGAATGAATTCTAAATGAAGAATGAGGAATCGACTTTGGAAGCGTCTTGTGGGAGCGACGAACGCTGATGTCCCCTTCATCGACTTCATCTTCTTCCTTGAGACCTCTCCAACGGATGATCGAGGTAGGGGATTTATTTTGAGTTATGATTGAAATTATTTGATAATTCTTCATATTCAGGATTCACAATGACGATGGACAAAATAACATGGCCATCATCACGCACATATACCTTACCCCTTTTCCTTCGTTCTTCGCACGTTATTCGTGCATTCTTCAATGCTAAATAATTAATGATGCTGGAAACACAAAGTTTTTCCAAGGAAGATATATGCACATGAAGCCCTTGGCCTGAGGATCATGAATATGTGGGTGACATAATTTTTGGGCTTGGAATGAAGCTGCGATGGCTCACGGAAGAAGGCAACAACGGGCACCCCGCCGACCGCGAGGAACGTGGTGGGGCGCATTTCCGTGCCGCCGGTTGAGCAGGAGGTCGCGACCCATTGGTCGCGGTGGAGAAGGGTGGCGGCTGGTATCCATCCAGCCGCGTGGCGGAGCGACGGCGCGTGTCTATGCTGCCAGTGGAGAAGGAGGCTACGACGAAAGCCGAAGGGTAGCCGACACCCGGCCTACTGTGGAGGACAATGGCACCATCGCACTGCTGGGAGGAGGAGGACTGGTCGGTCTTGGCACACCGAGCAGGACCTGCTCCAGTGGGTCCCGCTTCTAAAAACCGAATAGCCCTTTGGACCTTCAGGTAACCTGGGAGGTTCCTTCCTCTTAGGCGTCAGATAGGGCGGACCCCACCATGGTGGTCCACCCGACCACGGGCCAAACCGCGGGCCACCCCAGCACATAGTGCCATCGGGCCGTGCCCAGCGGGCCGTGTTGGGACGTCCCCTTAACGGGCCAGGACGGACCATGGCCCAGTGGGCTGGGCCTGCCGAGGCCCAGGCCAGACCCGGAGCAGGTCGGGTCGGGCCGGGTCGGACCGGACTCTGGCCCATCTAGGACCCAGTATTACTTTGTGGCCATATCTTGAGAATCGGGCATCCGTTTGATGAACCGTCTATAGCACCGGAATCCTTGGATCGAGATGGTCCTTTTGGTATACTCCACTTTATTTTAGGATAAAGTTGGAGTACGGCTAGGTTGGATTTAAAACCGAATCTAACCGGGCCCTCGGAGCGGAAACACTAATAATTTACAGACCGAGCATTCGATCGACGCATTGTCTATTGTGTTGGGTCCCTTATGACATTAAGGACCTTTGAGATACTTCTCTGTGGGACTTCTTGTTGGTCGAGGTATGACTGATATCTCGAGGGACGGATTCTACAGAACTCGAGCGCATCAGGTGTGAGGAATCCAGTGGCTGGCAGTGAGGCAGAGGTTGGAGATGGATAATATGGAGGTTAGTTACATATCGACTCTAAAAGGGTCAGATCCTTTGTGGGTCATTACGAGGGTTAGTACCTATCGATCCAGTGTGGGTCAGTCCTCAACAATCCTATTTAGGTCAATGCATATAAATCCTGTGTGAGTTAGATCTAATGTGGGTCAGCGCTTAGTGATCCTGTGTGGGTCAGCACATACCGATCCTATGTGGGTCATATCCTGTGTGTGTCAGTGCTCAGTGATCCTAGGTGGGTCAACGCATATCAATCCTTTATGGGTCTGATCCTGTGTGGTTCATTACGGGGGTTAGTACCTATCGATCCTCTGTGGGTTAGACTCCGTATAATCAGCAGCAGTGCCTCTTAACAGAATAGATGATCTAGTTTCACGACTAATCATATGTACTTCTATACTTCACTTATACTTGTGTGAGCTGAGTCTTATATCTTCATGGTGTACCTGTGTGGTACTATATCTTCGTGGTGTTACCTGTGTGGTACTCCTACCTTCGTGGTGTTACCTGTGTGGTACTTCTACCTTCATGGTGTTACCTTTTTGGTATTCTTTCCTCCTGTGTGAGATGTGTATATCTTTATAACTTAGTTATATGTATGGGCATATACCTAAGTAGAGTTGAATTTTGTTTCCATGTTTTTTGGTTTATCCTTTGTGGATATGAGAGACCTTTTGGGGTCTTGGGGTACCTACTAAGTATTGTTATACTCTCCCCTGCACGGGCTATGCCTGCACCTTGTTATGTTTGGTGTAGACGACGGATAGCACTGGATGTGGATGAGGGTACCTGGACTAGAGACTACTCAAAGGTGGACCTTAGACGAGACATTCTTCAGAGATGACCATTCGAGAGTTGTACCTATCCTTTAGGTAGGATCTTTGGCGGGTGTTCACAGGAGCTGTTTTCAGTTTTACTTGTACTTTCCAATTGGGCTTGTATTATGGCCCCTTTACTTTCTGTAAACACTCTATTTAATTTATAGTTTACCTTGTGCTTGTATCTTATTGTGTTCCTGGTTTGTGTGAGTTTAAATTTTATAAAGGAAATTCCTTCCCGTTTTAGGGAATACGCCTTTCGGTGCTTGTCACCAGCCCCTGGCCTATGGAAGGTGGGCTTGGGGTAGTCATGAAATGGCCCTCGGGGGACGGGTCATGACAAATTGGTATCAGAGGATTTAGGTTCTACTAAATAACTAGGACTCTGATATTTTCTGTGTGGTAATAGTGTTAAGTGTTATAAGTGTGGTTTTCAGTTTAGGGAATCCAATATTGGTGCGGCGACCGACGTATACATACACCAGGACCCTGAATTTTTATTTCTGAATTAGTGCATGAAAACACTGATTGTATATGTGTTTTTGAAAAGTTTTCTTTGTGAACTCTTTGAGTCATATCACCAAGTATAAACTAAATGAATGTGGTGCACCTATTTCTTTTCAGGATGCCTCCACGCAGACAACCAACCAATATTCTAGTTAGAGTACGTGATGACAGACCACCGAGCGACGAGGCTTTGGTGCAGGGCCCCCTTATGGCAGTTGTACTATCAGGTGGTGTACCAATAACACCAATACCCATTAGGAAGCTGATTCCACCATCCCCAACAGTAGAGGGTGCATGCCGCTTGATCTTGTTGCACGAGTTCCAACACGAGAGGCCACCGAGGTTCCGGTGTGAGACAGATCCATAGGTGGCTGAGAACTGGCTGGAGGTCGTGGTTAGAATTTTTCGACTTGTTGGGACACTAACTGATCTCATGGTGATCCTTGTTGCCAGTCTTCTTCAGGTATCCGTGGAAAGATTGTGGAGCTTGATGCTCTAGGTTCATGATGAGGTGACTCTCATCTAGGCATACTTGAAGAGCCTTTTTAGGGCAGAGTTTGTCCCAGCGACCTTATGCTTAGTGCGTATACAAGAGATTCTCCACTTACAGTAGGGTAGTATGACCGTGGATTAGTATTTAGTGAGGTTCACCAACCTCTCACACTACTCCACTGACATGGTGCAGGACCCTTTCTTCAGGACACGGACCATCGAGTAGGGGATCAGAAAAAATATTAGAGATTCGATGTTTTCCCTCAGCATCCCGATGCAGGTGGGGGTGTTAGAGAGGGAACTCTTAGTGGAGAGATTCCTTGTTGAGCAGTCACCAGCAGCGAGACCCACCACCGGACAACACGTATTAGAGTCATAGACAGTTTCCAGCAGATAGGTGATGCAGAGGTCCAAGAGGACCAGACCTATTGGTGGAAAATCGTAGGATACAGGGTCAGTGGTGCGGGGCTCTCGAGATAGAGCAATACTTGTGAGGAACAAGTATTGTTATTCATGTAGTGGGAAGGGTCAAATGGCTCATGACTACCCAACCCGTCGTACATACAACCAGAAGATGGTCAAAGGACCACCTGGGCGGAGGCGAAGATTTGATCGAGGAGGTCCACAGGCAGGAGGTGGATGTGGCAGAGGAGATGGACATGCAGTAGGTAGTGGGTGGTGATACAAGGTTCTACTGCCACCACCACTAGGTGGTCCACCCTGACTTCAAGGAGTAGGTGGATAGGGACGAACTTATCCCCAGGTAGTTGAGGCTTATGACCACGGCGCTCTGGAGATGATATGAGGTACGATCTGTGTCTACTCTACCTTAGTTGCAGTACTTATAAACACAAGTTCAAGTCATTCTTTAATTCCACAACCCTCATTTGGAGCTTAGGGATTCTGTTGGAGCCGTTGGCTCAATCTTTACGGCTATATACTCCTATGGGAGTGGATTTTATGATTACGCACTAGTGCCGGTAGTGTGAGATTACTCTAGGAGGTGAGAGATTCGGCTAGGATCTTCTAGTAGCAGTGTCGAGGCCTTACGACATCATCTTGGGTATGGACTGGTTATCCACAGTCTATGCTTAGATCGACTTTATTAGGTAGAAAGTGTGGTGTGTCCTCACAGATGGGACCAGGTTTTCCTTCACTGATGAGAAGGAAACCTTTGCAGCACAAGATGGACTTACCTGGAAAAGGGTGAAGCCAATCACACATAAGTTGGATAGCCTTACCCTCAGAGCGGTTGATGTTGAGAGTCTGAGCTATCCTCTAGTGGTGGACCAGTACACTGATATTTTCCCTAATGATGTTCTGGGTTTACCTCCTCACAGAGAGGTGGAATTTTACATTGACTTTTACCCCAGGACAGCACCGATATCTACACCAGAATATCAGATGGCTCCCGTAGAGCTTTGATAGATATGGGTATAGCTAGAGGAATTTCAGAACAAGGGGTTCATTAGGCCCAGTGTTTCTCCTTGGGCAACCCCGATTTTGTTTGCCAAGAAGGTGGATGGGAGTTTGAGACTCTGTGTGGACTATCGGCGCCTGAAACAGGTGACCGTGAATAACAAGTACCCACTCCAAAGGATTGACGATCTCTTTGATCAGCTGAAGGGAGAACGGTGGTTTTCAAAGATAGATCTCAAATCAGGATATCACCAGCTCATAGTACGAGATGAGGATGTGCAGAAGACGGCCTTCAAATGTCGGTCTAGCCACTATGATTCTTGGTTATGCCTTTCGGTGTGACCAATGCCCCATCAGTGTTCATGGGACTCATTAACTGGATATTTCAGAAATACCTTGATCACTTTGTGGTAGTCTTCATCGATGACATCCTAATATACTCAGGGATGGAGGAGGATCATGCCTATCATCTTTAGATAGTTCTGGACATAGTCCGAGAGCCCTAACTTTATGGTAAGCTCTCGAAGTGCCGGTTCTAGATCTGAGAGGTTCATTTTCTAGGACACGTTATCTCAGAGGCTAGAGTTGTGGTGGATCCAGAAAAGATCTAGGTTGTGCTTTCTTGGGATCCACCCAAGATTGTGATAGAGTTATGGAGTTTCCTAGGTTTGGTCGGTTATTTTTGGAGGTTTTTGACTGACATTTCTAGAGTTGAGGCACCCTTATTAGTGTTGACGAAGAAGGGGCAACCCTTCGTGTGGTCAGAGAGATGCCAGCAGATTTTCCATGAGATGAGGTAGAGACTGACGAGTGCCCCTATCTTGAGGCTACTGGAGGAAGGCGTTGTGTACGTATTCTACTATGACGCATCAGGGACCGGGCTTGGATGTTTCCTGATGTAGGAGCGAGCAGTGATTGTGTATGGTTCTCAAAAGCTGAGAAATAATGATCAGAATTATACTACCCATGACCTAGAGTTAGCAGCATGATCTTTTCCTTGAAGATGTGGCGACATTACTTGATGGGCGAATGTTTTACAGTCTACTCTAATCACAAGATTCTTAGGTATATCTTCTCTCAAAAGGACCTAAAACTGAGACATCAGGGTTGGCTTGAGTTCCTCCATGACTATGACTTCGAGATAGTCTATACTCCTGGGAAGGAAAATGTAGTAGAATATGCACTCAGCAGGAGATATGGTATATAGTTTCTAAGTGAGGAAACAGAGGAGTGAGCCGCTTTGTTGATATCCTACATGGATTGATATGGAGAAACTTATCTTCAGTCTCTGACAGTCACTCCCCCACTCCTTCAGTGATTCAGGGAAGTGCAGCTTGGGGACACTGACTGTGAGGCTCGACGTGCTCAGATATCCACAAGATAGGCACTTAATGGATTTTATGAAGGTGGGTAGCACGCCATCCTCTTCAGAGGACGTACTTTGGAACCGGTGACGCTACAGGAGGAATTGTTGAGGGATTTCCATACGTCCCCTCTAGCAGTACATCCAGGAGTGGGGAAGATTTACCAGGACCTTTGATGTTAGCACTGGTGGCTGAGAATGAAGAAAGTAGTGGCGGAGTTTGTCTCTCGGTGCCTCACTTGTCAGCAAGTGAAGGCAGAGCATCAGGTTCCAGCAGGCTTAGTTCATCCAATAGAGGTTCCAGAGTAGAGGTGGGATGAAATTTCCATGGACTTTGTGACAATACTTCCATGCATGTTAAGGTTTCATGATTCTATCTGGGTGATCATTGAACAACTCACCAAGTTTTCCCACTTTCTACCTATCAGAGAGAAGGGATCAGTAGAGAGCTTGGGATGCCTCTACGTGCAAAAGATTGTACAGCTTCATGGAGTGCCATCTACTATTGTCTCTAATCAGGACGCACATTTTACTTCCCAACTATGGAAGGTATTGTAAGAGGAATTCGGGACACAGCTTCGGTTGAGTACCGCCTTCCATCCTCAGACAGATGTTCAGATAGAGTGGACTATTCATGCCCTTGAGGACATGCTACATGCTTGCGTCCTTGATTTTGGTTGTAGCTAGGAGGATCACTTTCCCTTAGTGTAGTTTGCATACGACAATAGTTATCACTCCATTATCAATATGGAACCATTTGAGGCATTGTACGGACAACCTTTTAGATCACCTCTATGCTAGACGGAGAGTCAGCACTCATGGGACCACAGATGGTATGGGCTACCACAGAAAAGGTGAAGATCATCCAAGTGTAGATGAAGACTGTACAGAGAAGAAAAAAGTCTTATGCTGACATGAGATGGAGACCTCTTTAGTTCAAGGATGGTGACCATGTCTTTCTACAGGTCTCACCTTGACGAGGTTTGCATAGATTTGGCCGAGGTGGCAAGTTATCTTCGAGGTTCATCGGACCATTTTAGGTCCTCAGCAGAGTTGGAGAGGTGTCTTACCGATTATCTCTTCCACCTCAGTTGCTTCGGGTGCACGACGTTGTCCACATATCCCAGCTGAGGAGATACGTACATGATCCTTCACACTTCATTGACTGGGGCGAGCTGAACATCGATGATGGGGTGACGTTTTTGGAAGTTCTAGTAGAGATTGAGGATCGACAGGAGAGAGTCCTTCATGGGAATTCAATACCTCTGGTGTGGGTTATTTGGAAGAACAGGAAACTCCAGGAGAGCACATGGGTGCGGGAGGCTCAGATTCGTGCTCGGTACCCCCACTTGTTTCGCTAATTTTTGTTTTGGATTTCAGGGATGCAAATCCCTAAGGTGGGGAGAATGTAAAGACCCAAATTTTTTCATGTAATTTTTTTAATTATATGGGAATATTATGAGTCCACGAAAATTGACGGTGTGTGATTCTGAGGCCCGGTGTTCCCGGAATGAATTTGTGAACTTTTTTT
The DNA here is from genome assembly GCA_963277665.1 of Viscum album. Classification (NCBI taxonomy): domain Eukaryota; kingdom Viridiplantae; phylum Streptophyta; class Magnoliopsida; order Santalales; family Viscaceae; genus Viscum; species Viscum album. The sequence goes on along the minus strand of OY728129.1, from coordinate 756,562,335 downwards.
CAAGTATGTTTAGTAAAAGCACGAGCAGTATTTTGTAAATTTTGAACAGGTGCTCAGAATTGAAATCTGAGGACACCGTCGAACTCGCAGCACCAATATTCTCTTAAGGATACCTTTACCTTGACCGTAGTAGGTCGAGGGTGGAAATTATTTTTCATAATTTTCATTGTAGAAAATAAAATAAACTTTCTTTATTTTATTTTTCCTTTTGAAACCTCCTTTTTGAATTGTTCAGGTGGGTACCACATGAGGGTGGTCAGGCATTTAAGACTAGACATTAAATGCTCGGTTACACAAATTGTGTAACTACAACTCTAAAAAATTAATAGGGTTCATTAAATCTAATTTAATGACACAACTTATCAATTAAGAGTTATTTTTATTAACACCTCTAGAGGGTGGTGTTTCCTTTGGAAAAAGGAAGAGGATATCTTTACTATAGAACTCTCAAAGGAATAAATTTCTCCAATGAATTATATCCTCCAATGAATGACGACTTCCGAATGAAGAACGAGGAACCGACTTTGGAAGCATCTTGTAGGAGCGACGAACACCAACATCCCATTCATTGACTTCGTCTTCTTCCTCATGACATCTCCAACGGATGATCGAGGTAGGGGATTTATTTTGAGTTATGATAGAAATTATTTGATAATTCTCCATATTATAGATTCACAATGACGATGGACAAACTAACATATTCATCATCCCGCACATATACCTTCCCCATTCTCCTTCATTCTTTGCATGTTCTTCATGCGTTCTTCGACGCCAAATAATTAATGACGGTTGAAACACAAAGTTTTGTTGAACACGACATATGGATGCATATCCCTCAACCCGAGGATCGTGAATATGCGAATGACATAATTTTCGGGCTTGGAATGAATCTGTGATGGCTTGTGGAAGAAGGTGGTGGCTGGCACCTGACCGGCCACAAGGAAGGTGGGACGATGCATGTCCGCACCGCCGGTTGAGTAGGATGCTGCAGCTCATCAGCCATGACAGAGCAAGGTGGCGGCCGGCATCCTGCCGCATGGTGGAGCAGCGACATGCATCCGCGCCACCGGTGGAGCAGGAGGCCGAAGTCGCTTGCCCGCGACGGAGGACGAAGGGCGATCGGCACCCGGCCGCCCATGAAGGATAGCAGCGCTGTCGTGCCACTGGGAGGAGGAGGACCGGCAGGCGAACGAGCCGACCATGAAACACCTAGATGGACCTTCTTCGGTAGGTTCGGCTTCCAAAAACCGAATGGCCCTTTGGCCTTTCGGGTGACCTGGGAGGCACCTTACTCCCGGGTGTCAGCTAGGGCGGACCCCACCACGGCGGTCTACCCAACCATGGGCCGCATTGTGGGCCTCCCTAGTAGGCCGCGCCACTGGGCCATGCCCTGTGAGCCGCGCCACCAGGCCACGCCCAATGGGTCGCCCCACCGGTCTGCACCCAGCAGGCCACGTCCAGCAGGCCGGGTCGGGTCGTCCCCTTCGTGGGCTAGGCCAGACCATAACTTAGTGGACCAGGCTCGCTGAGGCCCAGGCCAACCAGGCCAGACCCGGACCGGGTCAGGTCGGCCTGAACCTGATCGGGTCGGCCCGACTGGGTCGGATCGAATCTGGGCCCATCTAGGACCCAATATTACTTTGTGGCCATATCTTGAGAATCGGGCGTCTGTTTGACGAACCATCTACGGCACCGGAATTCTTGGATTGAGATGATATTTTTGGTATAATCCACTTTAGTTTTGGATAAATTTTGGAGTACGGCCAGGTTGTATCAAATCTAGAATCCAACCAGGCCCTCAGAGCGGAAACGCTAATAACTTACTGACCGAACATTCGATTGACGCACCGTCTGTTGCGTTGGGTCCCTTATGACGTGACAGACCTTTGAGATACTTCTTAATGGGAATTCTTGGTGGTCCAGGTATGAATGATATCTTGAGGTACAAATTCTAGGAACTCAAATGCTTCGAGTGCGAGGAATCCAGTGGCTGGAAGTGAGGCGGAGGTTGGAGACGGATAATACGGAGGTTAGTTACCTATCGACTCTAGACGGTTCAGATCCTATGGAGGTCATTGCAGGGATTAGTACCTATAGATCTTGTGTGGGTTAGCACTTAGTGATCTTATGTGGGTCAGTGCATACCGATCCTATGTGGGCCAGATCCTATGTGGGTCAGTGCTCAATGATCCAGTGTGGGTCAGCGCATACCGATCCTATGTGGGTCAGATCCTGTGTGGGTCAGCGCTCAGTGATCCTATGTGGGTCAGTGCATATCAATCCTATGTGGGTCAGATCCTATGTGGGTCATTGTGGGGGTTAGTACTTATCGATCCTCTGTGGGTCAGACTCTGTATAATCAACAGCAGTGCCTCTTGACAGAATAGATGATCTAACTTCGCAACTAATCATCTTTACTTCTATACATCACTTATACCTATGTGATCTTAGTCTTATATCTTTATGGTGTACCTGTGTGGTACTATATATTTGTGGTGTTACCTGTGTGGTACTCCTACCTTAGTGGTGTTACCTATGTGGTACTTCTACCTTCGTGGTGTTACCTTTGTGGTATTCATCCCTCCTATGTGAGATGAGTATATCTTGATAACTTAGGTATATGTATGGGCATATACCTAAGTAGGTTTGACTGTTGTTTCCATGTTTTTTGGTGTATCCTTTGTGGATATGAGAGATATTCGGGGGTCTCGGGGTCCCTACTGATTATTGTTATACTCACCCTCGCACGGGCTACACCCACACCTTATTGTGCCTGGTGTAGATGACGGACAACGCTAACTATAGACGAGGTTACTTGGACTAGAGACTGCTCAGAGGTGGACCTTAGATGAGATGATCCGCAGAGACAATTGTTCAAGAGTTGTACCTACCCTTAAGGTAGGATCCTTGGTGGGTGTTCACAGGATCTCTTTTGAGTTTTACTTGTACTTTCCAGTTTTACTTGTACTTTCTAGTTGGGCTTGTATTCTGGCCCCTTTACTTTCTGTACACACCCAGTTTACTTTATAGTTTACCTTGTTCTTGTATCTTGTTGTGTGCTTGGTTTTTGTGAGTTTATAGTTTATAAAGGCAATGCCTTACTATTTTAGGGAATACGCCTTTTGGTGCTTGTCGCTAGCCCCTAGCCTATGGAAGGCAGGCTTGGGGTAGTCACAACATGGGCCCCAGGGGACGGGTCATGACAAATAAAGTATGGATACTTTAAATTTTGTCCTAATTATATTTTATGGACCTAATATGGATTCCTAATGAATTAGAAAAGGTCTTGTGGGTTTTTGGGGATTGTTCGGATCCTAGAACCCAACTTATTGGGAGAAAAAGCTTTGTCACATGGTTAGAATAAATCCTGTGAGGCTGGTCGCATGGTTAGATTTAACTATGTGGGGTTGGATAATGGGGTGATATGGGGAGCACGATCTTCCCAAAACATGTGATTTGGTCTGCACTCCCATGAAAAATGCTGCAAAAAAAATTATGGAGGCATTTTGCATGGTTTGTCCATAGCTTCCCTAACTGTGTGACCTAACCTTGTGGTATGCCCCTTCCTACAGCCGACCATACATGGTTGGAACATGTTTGGCCAAACCATATGAAAAAAGCAATGCAAAGTCTATTTTTTGAAAAAAAAATTATGGTTTTACCCTTAAATGATGTTTTAATTTCTCCCCTCCTCTCATTTTGTTTTCTAGCAGACAACAGCACATGAAATCTCTCTTTTTGAAGCCTAAATCCATCTAAACTAGGATTTGAGATCAATTTCCCATCTAGAGTCTGAATCAATAATTTTATATCTCATTTGATATACATTGTTATGTTCTCAATTACTTTTTAATCTTTCATCGTTCTTCTACCTATCAACGACGCTATTTAGATACAGCCTCCTATACCCCAGTTTTAGGGCATTGATTTATTCTTCAGATCTCTTCTAATCCAAAATTAATTAGAGGTTGATACTGGATAGGGAGAGTCATACACGTATGTGGTAACTGGTTTGTAACTTACTCCTCAAGATTCTTCATTTTATAAATTATCATGTGGGCACACCGATTTCATCATGCATCATCTGTTTAATTTATATGTCTTGCTTATAGTCATTAGAACCATGTTTTAACACCCATTCCATATAATTCATTAATCGTTTTTCTTATTTACACAACTTCAACCACTCCAAGTAGGGTGATTTCCATGTTTAATCACGTAGTGTCCAGTTATGCCTAAATGGTTGGTTTTGACCTCTTATCTCCACCGTTCGGGTGTGTGGCTTGACCCTACTAATGGTAATCACTTGAATTAATTTAATTTTGTTTTTTTAAATGGATAGTACCATGACTACTTATCACTTGACCCACCTAAGTTAATTGCTTTACTAGATTAATCACTACTAAATTGAAATGGTAAGTATGTTTTATATATATGACTTGGCTCATTAAATTTAAATGAATGTTTTGTTGCATATCCGTAGAACCCCTTGCCACATATGATGAAAGGTAGCATAGTGAACCATAATAAATGATGATGACATAAATTAGTTGAATATTAATTAAATGGATATGAATTAAATGGTTTCATGCCCCTTACTAATGAAAGGAAAGTCTTGAACCTTCAATTTATTAAATGGTTTGATTAATACATGGCTTAAATAAATTAATGAATTAAGTTGTAATGTGCCTAGTTTTATAAAAACCTTGATATACTTATTGGAGTGTTTAGAATCAAGTTAGATTTTGGATTCCCAAGGGAATGTCGTGAGTTCTCATGGATGCCATTCTGATTCTAGGATGTCAGTTGCCTTGGTTTAGACCCACCTTGGAACACAGTACCCTTCTATTAGTAGATTCCTAGAATAACACTATAGGATACTTCATTTACTATTATAGGATTTCTTGTATACATTCTTTAGATCCAATGTGGATTCTAAAGACAAGAGGTACCTTGGTTACGTCCTTGGGCCTGGCCATTCCTTATTCCATTTTACCTTGGATGTGTTCCTTATACTCTGTAAGATCATCACTATTATGGAAGGCCTTGGACAATGCTTTTTGTATTACACTCTTAACCCTGAGTCATGCTATATTTACTACTTATTTAGAGATCCTTGTGGTCTTTTATTCCTTGGTTGTTACCTTGGATCCCTTTAATTATTAATATCAATACAAGTTTCCTTGTTACATCAGAGAACCTTTACTACTACTATGACTATGTGATGTCAGTGTTGGCTATGCCTCATGTGACTTAAATATATAAAATGGAACTTAATTAATTAATTAATTTGTTACATTTTCAAACACTAGTTGGGGGATTAAGTAGGTACTTGTTTATTTACATTACTGTACTACTTTACTTTTATATGTGCATGCTTGCACACTGTTTTAGTTTATATTACATAGAAAGGATGTTATAGATATTGTTAGTGGTGGCCTACTAAGATTTATCTCAATTCCTATCTGGACTTCCATTGGAACCCAGGAATATTAAAAGTATGTATGTTTTGATAAAGGGAATCATATCACTTTGGACACTTGATTTCTTATTTATTAGGATGTATATGGTAACAGATGACTGAGCTAGAGCTCAGGATGCTTGGAATGGTTTTTGGATTCATTTTATCTACTTTTTGTATAGTACTTTTGTCTGTTTCTTTGTATCCATGTTTTCCAGATTTATAGATACATGAAATTTCATCATCAGATTTTGTATATTTATATTAGTTTCATCCTATTTTTCATTATTACTGCTCAGTTATTTTTTACACATATATGCTTCGGATGTTTCATCTATTTATACTGCTTATACTATTTACCTATGTTTCCTATTGATATGTTGGGATAAAATAAGGGCATAGTCTCCCCATATATACACCCTAGGCCCTCGTTATTATTCATTAGCCTCTACAGTTCAGGGAGATGTTCTTAAGGCCATGTGTCCAACAGGGCTCAGGTCACCTCTAAGTGGGATCTAGTCTAGGACATCACAAAGTGGTATCAGAGTGGTTCCTTTCTTGATTTACTATTTAGTGATAATATTCAGAAGATTAAGAATAGATGCAACTTTGTTATATGTCTTTCTTGGGCTTCATAAACCCATGTTCAGGGTAGATGTCGAGTTTCCTAAATTACATTTGTTGTTCTACTTTTTCCTATTATAGTTGTTATTATTTCACCATTGGGTGACTCACATATGATGTGGTGTTGTTAATTATTATTTTGATTGAGAATTTAATTTCACCATTGGCCCGATGATATGAGGTCAAGGATAATTGTTACATGCATCATCATAGGAACCTAGAATTCAAATTACATGTATATTTCCATGTAATATAGGTTCATTTCACTGCTTGATATTCTTGTTATTGTTGAGTGAGCCTTGTTTATATATATACACTTATGTTTCACTTTGGTTTTGATTGATTTATTCCTAGTTTTAATTCATGAGTTGTTATGGGCCCTCATGGGTTGGAATGGGAAATTTACTGACTAGATCTATTAGATTAAAATTAAATAGCTATCTTTTTTAGTGATAAGGTGTATCATACCTAATTCATTGGTAATTGTCATCCATTTTAAATGAACTTTGATATAATTTATAAGCAAATGATGACTTTAAAAGTGAAAATGGATTCTAAAATATAATGGTTTCATGTCCTTATCCCACCTTGTCATGTTTATGAAAGGTAAAGGAGTAAGCCTAGAAATTAAATATGAAACGAATGAAATGGTTTCCAATAAATGATGAGGTAAGGTGTTGTTGACCCTTAATCTACCAAAACCTATGAAACTAATACTAGATCAATTACTTATATCTGGCCTTCTAAGTGGGTATTTGTGTAGGTTTCAAGCACAGCGGAAGCATGTGATGGGTGGTGCCCAAATTTTCTTTTTTCCATAATCGATGATCAATCCAAGATCAATATGATATTTAATCACCATGATCAGTGTAAGTGAATCAAAGATAGAAAAAATTAATCACGCCAAAATCATATAGGGAGAGGAGATCAAAACATATTGTTTATAATTAATTTAATTAGATAAAGAATTGCCTTTAAATAATTCTTTCTTCCTTGATGTTTCAAATGAGAGATCTACAGTGAACTATCCTTGAATTGTAGAAACCAAGTGTAGATTTCCTCTAGTGGTGATCCACATGTGTTCCATGAATCTCTGGATATCACTGAAGGATTCTCTAGGTGCTAGCACATAAGATCCTTTCACTTCTTTCATCATCCTTTGATTACCTCGAGAAATTCTTCCAAATTATTATCCTTGATCTAGTGGAGGAATATTTCTATTCATTCTTGATATCATTCTTGGAGAATAGATCTCTCTAGGATTGATAGGATCCACAAAGAATTGTATAAAATAATGTTAAATATTATTATTTTTCACCAGACCATTAAACTTGGTCCGCAATTCCTCCAAAATCTTTATCAGGCCTTAAATATGGTATATTTATTTATTAAATAAATGTCACTGCATTATTCTCCAATAAATAAATAAATATTATATTCACTAAATAGAAAATAAATATTTGTTAAATATTCCAATCATAATATATTCTCTGGAATAACTAGTGACGGAATAAATGTGATTAGGCATACATGAATAATTATTTAACCATGACTGGGAGTAATATTTATTCAACTTGTTAAAATTTAATTTGGATTCTAAATACCATTAGTGTGTGACCCTCTAGGACTCTTTCTGAGTGGAATTAGGTGAAGCAGCCTAAAGTCCAAGGTTAGCATCAAGCAAAACACCAATGCACCCATAGAGAAAGAAGTTAATGCTGCAATGACATGTCACCTAATATGGATGCTTACCATGTAATATAATATCTTTATCACAGTATCTCAAATCAAGCAGGTTGCATGCCGATTCCATCAACCTATGTGCTGAATGTATCTTTCTTTGACTTTCAAGAAATAGAACTTACCTATAGAAAACCATGTCCATAGATTTATTTAGGCTATATAATTTCCATAAAATGGATTGAGATATTAACTTTCATTAAATAAAAAAATGGATAAATCGTTTCTCGCATTATTCATTAATACAATATAACTCATGATGCACTCAACGTATCCTACCTCGCTGTGAACATATGTCATCACATTTTTTTTCAATACATATAAGTGTGAGACTCATAATACTCATTAATAATAATATTAAATTCTAAGGAACAATACACATTTCCATAGATAGAAACATCAAATGACACATAGAAATTTCTATTTCCTACTGGAGGGTTTCATTCTCATAATATATTATTGGATATTACCAAGGGAATACACTATGAGAAGGTACCTCGAAGTCCTATGGGTCACCACCCCTAATAGCCTATATCATTTGTGTCCCTCAAATGATATCATATGGATATATAACATATATTCAAGAATAGTGTCATAGAACTTCTAGGATCTCATCATATTGGAGAACTGTTATGACCTTTTTTTGAAACAGCTACCCTTAAGACATTATCACATACTGTGTCATGAAGAAGAAAAAAGATGATGTGATAAGTAGTTTATTGATATTCAAAACAATGAATACATGTTTATTATAAAGTAAAAATAATTTAGTTCTAGGTCACAAACTCCAATAGAATCCCACTTTAACTAGAGGAAATTGTTAATAACCTTCAACCCACTAGCTCTCACATGATAGTCATGATTTTGCTGAGATAGGCCTTTAGTCAAGGGGTATTCCGTATTCTCTTCTATAGTTACTCTTCTTACTAAAACTTCACCCCTCTAATAGAAATACCTTAAGAGGTGATACTTATGGAGTATATTCTTTATCTTTTGGTGTGACCTTGGCGCTTTTTCAAGAGCTACCATTGTATTATTATAACAATACAATGTGATAGGGCCTTTACTACTAGGTACCACATCAAGCTCCTGGAAAAAATATCTAAATCTAAACAGATTCCTTGGTTGCATCAGAATCCTTTATATACTCAGACTCCACTCTAGAATCAGTGACAACTGGCTGCTTTAAAATCTTCTAGATCATAGCTTGTCCATTGAGACAGGAAACATATCCTAATTGTGACTTCAGATCATTTTTATATATCTAAAAACTAGCAATAGTATAACCTCTGACGACCAACTCCTTGTCTCCTCCATATACCAGGAACATATCCTTAGTTCTTCTTAGATACTTAAGGATAGCCTTAATAGTAGTCCATTGTTGTTCTCCTAGATCTACTTGATATCTTCCTACCATTCTTAGTGCATAGGCAACATCAAGTCTTGTACATAACATGGAATACATGATTTACCCTATTTCCAAAGTGTATAAGATCTTACTCATTCTCTCTTTCTCGTGTTGTGTCTGAGGAAACATTTTCTTAGAAAGATGTAAACCATGTGACACTGAAACCATTCCCCTCTTGGATTGTTCCATACTAAATCTCTTTAGTATCTGGTAAACATTTATACTTTGACTTGGTCAAAGTATCCTCTTGGATCTATCATGAATGATATTGATCACTAGAATATAGGATGTTTCGTCAAAGTCCTTCATGGATAAACACTTGTTTAACCAGTCCCTAATAGATTGTAAGACTGGTATATCATTTCCAATAATTAATATTTCATTAACATATACTACTAGAATAATGATCACATTCCCACTAAACCTCTTGTAAACACACGGATCACATTCATTCTTAATAAAACCAAATTCTTTTATGGATTCATCGAATAGAATTTTCTATGACCTATATGCTTGCTTCAATCCATAAATGGATCTCTGTAACTTGAAAATATTTTTTCCATCATCTAGAATCACAAAACCTTTTTGATGTGTCATATATACATCTTCCTTAAGGTTCCAATTAAGGAATTTAGTTTTGACATCTATCTTCCAAATATCATAGTCATGGTAAGACACTATAGTAAGTATAATTCTAATGTATTTAAACATGGAAACTAGTGAAAATGTTTCATTGTAGTCAATTCCTTAACGTTTTCTAAACCCTTTATCCACTAGCCTCTCTTTATAGGTACTTACTTTACCATCCATGTCCATTTTCCTCTTGAATACCTATTTTCATCCAATAGGTTTTACATCAACTAGAGCATCAACTAGAACCCAAACTTGGTTTTATTACATGGAATCCATTTCATAATTCCTGAATTATTTCCATCTTTCATCTTCTGAACTCTCTACTACCTCCTTGTAGGATAGAGGTTCATCACTTTCAACCAATAATGAGTCACTATCCTCAGTGACCAAAAAACCATATCTCTCTGATACTCTTACCTCTCTTATAATCTTATGCAGTACTTGTGTTTCAAGAACTACTTCCTCCATGGGGACCTGTGGAATTTTTTCTTGTAATAACTCTTTTTTATCTTAAGCATCAACTTTGTCGAAGTCAATCTTGCTCCCACTATCCTTTTTGAGGATGTAATCCTTCTCAAGAAATATGTCTTGACTGGTGACGTTCACTTTCTTGTATGAGTGGTTGTGTAGGTAGTATCCCTTTTTTTCCATGGGATACCATATAAAGATACACTTCATGCCTTGGGGTGATAGTTTGTTGCCTAAGAAGGCCTTAACAAATTCCTTGAAACCCTATATATTTGTATGTGATAAAATGGGTTTATTTACACTTTATAACAAGAAAGGAATTCTATTTTCCACTTTATTCGGTACATGGTTTAATGTGTGTACTGTAGTTTTTAATGAATATCCCCAAAAATAGTAATGGAAGACTTTCATGACTCATCGTTGACATTACCATGTCTAATAAGGTACAGTTCCTGCATTCACTAACACCATTAAAATGTAGTGTATAATGTGGAGTGAGTTGAGATAGAATATCAAACTCTTGTAGAAAGTTGATGAACTATTGATTAAGAAATTCCTTACCTCGATCCAATAGAAACTTATTTATCTTCTTACCAAGATGATTCTCCATTTCATTCTTGAATTCCTTGAATTTCTGGAAGGACTCAAACTTACACCTCATCAATTAGATATATCCATATCTACTCAATTCATCAAAAAAATTGAAGTATGAATCTACAAATCTAGCTTCTAATAGAAGTGGTTCACACACATCAGTGTGTACTAATCCTATAAGTTCTATGGACCTTTCACCTTGTCCACTGAAGGGTGGTTTGATCATTTTTTCTTGTAAGTAAGCATGACATCTATCAAGTGTTTTTAGCTCAAAATAGCCTAAATAACCATCTTGATAGAACTTTGCCAAAATTTTATCATTTATTTGACCAAGATGGTGATGCCACAACTGGGTGTTATATGAGTCTTGTGAATATGATTCATTATCAATTTACAACACTTGGTTTTTGTAATTTAATTCATAAAGACTGTTATTTAAATGTTCCATACTATAACATATTTTCCCTTATAAAAGAAACAACTTTTATTTATATATTTGAAAATAAACCCATATATATCTAAAAATGACATGGAAATTATGTTATTGGTAATTGTTGGTTCATAATAACAATATATTAAAACCAAAATCATTCACATTTTCAATGAAAGGTGGTAGTCACCAATGGCTTATACAGCCAGCCTCACGCCAATGGAATCTCATAGATCCACCTCTCCTCTATCAATCTTTCAAAATATACTTTATTCCTAAATTTGGATACATATGTGAGTACCAAAAGATATATCTAATACCCAATGTGTAGAAATGGAAATATTTCACCTGATAATGAATGCACCTTTAGCTTCCCCTTGCTTCTGGGTGCAGTTTCTCTTCCATTGTCCGGGCTTTCCACACACAAAACATACTACTTAATTTTATTTTCCATGTCTCTGGATCTTCTTCTTCTTGGAAGGAAAATGTTTGGGATCTTTAGACAATTTATAAGTCTTGGGCCCCTTTTCCTTGTTCTTCCTTTTCTTTTTTACCATAAGGGCCATGGGTTTATCACACCCCATGTCCTTGTCCAATTGGAAAATCAAGGTTAGATGTTCTAAAGGACTCTTATCATTATTTCTCGTATTATAATTCACAATAAAGCTAGAGAAGGTCTTTTATAGTGATGAAAGTATGATATTTGTACGCAACTCATCTGGGAATTTAATCCCTAAGATGGACAAGAGTTCAATGTATCTGATAATCTTGAATACATGAGGCCTAGTTGGCATAGACTCTCCAAGATTAGTTGTGAACAAAGAATTGGAGATCTCAGACCTATATTTTCTTTCCTTCTATTGATAGTGATACCAAAGGTGAGACATCATGCTATAGGAATCCATATTCTCCTATTTCTTCAAAATATCATTGTACATGGATGATATCATGAATCACTAAAACTTTGTAGAATCATTTAGATGTTTCTCTTAGAGATATAGTTCTTCATCACTTGCTTTATTTCCAGGTGCGACTGGTAAATATTCTTCCAGCATATATAATTTCCATTCATGGTGAAGGATGACATGCAGGAACCTTTGAAACTCTTGGAAATTTGTGCTAGTGAGAAGGTTTTTTTCTTAAGTATGGATCACAAATATATGTTTGATTTCCTTTTATAGTTGTTTCTACAAAATAATATAAGCATAATTTTAGTACTTTATCCCATAAAATTTAGACAAATAAATAAATATTATATTTATTAGTCTCCCACTATTTTATTAAAACCCAATATCCCTCACCATTGGCTTCAAAATATCATATTTCTTAGATATTATAGTGGCAAGGATCCATATTCCCCTTATCATTACCCCAAAATTGGTTTCTCAAGAAAATAGAATGGTTTTAGGTAGGAATTATAAATTATGACTGCATTAACTCATAGTTCCATGATCTACTGAGTGGACTCCCTAATATTAAAATCATTAATTTAGATTTCCTCAACCTCTGCCTCTCAATTACACCAATTCCTTATTTGTTAGTCAAACCTTGATTTAAACCAAGTTAAGTCAACCCAAAATCTCATGTTATAATTCCTCAATAATTGAAATCACCCCAACTTTGGATGGTCAAGCACTTTGAACTATGATTCGATTCTAACTGAAGTAATGGAAAGCTATACCTACTAAATATTTTATTGAGATATTTTGTCCTTTTTTCATAAATTTATAATATTTATATTTATCACATTATTTTTAATGTTAAGTGGGATTACTTAAGTGATTAACCATTTCTTAGATAATATTTATGCATAGGCTAGTTTATTTTAGTTCCATCTTGCAAGCTTGTTAATTCATTAATTATGTTATCACGAAAATACATCCATAATGAAATAACTGTGAAAATGACATAAATAAAATAAAGGGTATGATCATGAGATTATACTAATGGTTATTTTATCTAGCGGTTAATAAACTAACCATTGACATAGGGGAGAAACAGCTTGAACAAATTGAGGCTCATGTTTATAGCTTTCCACTTATCCACCTTTGTATCTCCTTGGATCGGTTTCTCCTCGACCCCATACTTGAACCACCTCCACTATCTTGGGATATCTATCCATTAAATATTTATTTTACTCACACATAAATGAGGGGGAAGGGGTTTACATAAAAGAAACCATGGGCATGCATGAACTACATGATAATTAGGGGAGACGGCACATAAGGGAAAAAATAATTTAATAATAAATTAAATGAAATCAATCACATAAAAAAGTTCTGTTCTAGCTCATGATCATCCACATACATGCAACTAATTACACATTAAATAAAATAATCATTCAATTATTAATCATTCTTTATTTAAGAAAAATCATCCTTGAATTGATTAATTATTATCTTTAATTAATCAATCCTTTTATATTAATTATTATCTGAATTTCCTTGAGATTCTCATCCATTGTAATTTTAAACAAATTAAATAAATTCATTTAAAATTAACTGTGTACAAAACATGTAAATTAGAGGTAACATAGTGAATACCCAACCAATTCTTCCTAACATGTATCATACTCGTATATTATTTTACTATTGTGACATATGGCATACACGACTTATCACATACTTTCACAACATGTACTTCAAGGATAATTACATAAATTATATTATTTTTTGGTCACGTGTTATTCTCAAATGCATGTAGAGTAAAAAATTGTAATACAAATCATACAAGATATGTATATTTGAACATTATGTAGATATCAATTAAACATTTAAATATTTATGTATATTAAAACCTATCTCATGGAATGTCATATTGTTATTACTACACACAAGTACATGTATCAAGGTTTACATAGTAAAATAAATAAATTTTGGATCTGCGTAATTTGGTGAAATTACATGGCATGTAGATCTGATCTACACGGCATGGACACCCTTCACTATCTATCTAAGGTACATGCCTAGGGACTTGACATGTAAAACATACCCCAAAAAATTTGGAGTACATGGAATGTCCAATGGGGCACGGACCGTGTTGACTCTATGTTACACGGTCACCAGTCAGGTATCCCATGTATGGAATACGCAACTCGTCTCTAACCCAATGGGACTACATGCCGTGTACATGGGCTACACAGCATTTACTCTGACTGAGAGTGTGTCAGTATATCGCAGTTGACATGCGGTGTAAGAATTAACTACACCATGTGTCATCAATGAACATGGTTTGAGTAATTTTTGAATTAACTCTTAGTTCACTGACCATGAGTACATGATGTGTAATTTTGATTACATGGAATATAAGCCTTTTTTATCTGGACATAATTCTTGGCACCTCTAGATGAATTCCTTGATTTTATTTTAATCATAAAATTAAACATCTCGATTAGATCTATGAGAAACGAAGGAGGAATGAATAGATCTTTCAATATAGATTAAAATAATGATTAAAATTGAATTGAAAAACTAAATTAAAATGCGTAAATAGCCAACGTTATTTAAATAATTATAAACAATTATGTGCCCGCTCTGATACCACTTGTAGGTTCCAGGCACAGCGGAAGCATGCAATGGGTGGTGCCCAACTTTTTTTCCCATAATCAATGATCAATCCAATATATATACGATGTTTAATCACTGTGATCAAATATAATTGAATCAAATATAGAAAAAATTAATCACACCAGAACCAGAGAGAGGAGATCAACACATTTTGTTTATAATTAATTTAATTAGATAAATAATTTCCACTAAGGAATTCCTCATTCATTGATGTTTTCGGTGACAGATATACAATGAACTATCATTTCATTATAGAAACCAAGAATATATTTCCACTAGTAGTGATACACATGTGTTCCAAAAATCTTCAAAACATTGTCGAAGGAGTCTCTAGGTGTTAACACAGAAGATCCTTGTGCTTGAATTGTCTGTCTTTGATTGCCTCAAGAACTGCTTCCAAAGCCTTCTCCTTGATCCGGTGGAGGAAGATTGCTCTTTGTTCTTGAGAGTGTTCTTGGAGAATAGAGCTCTCTAGGATTGAGAGGATCCTCCAAGATTTTTGGTTCACAACTGAATTGTCTTGGTTGATAAAATAACATAACTAGATATTTATATTTTTAGGGTTAAAATAAAATAATTTCACAAGTGACCTTAATTATTTATTTAAACCTAAAAAAACCACATGTCAAATATTAATACTAATATTATTATTTCTCAACATGTGATTTACTTTTGAATCATAATTAAATATTATTTAATCAAATAATATTCAATATTATTATTTCTCATCAGACCATTAAACTTAGTCCACCATTTATCCAAAATATTTATCAGGCCTTGAATAATGTATATTTATTTATTAAATAAATATCACTACATTATTATATAATAAATAAATAAATATTATATTCACTAAATAAAAATTAAATATTTATTAAATATTCCACTCATAATATATTCTCTGGAATAACTAGTGAGGGAATAAATGAGATCAGGCATACATGGATAATTATTAAACCATGACTAGGGATAATATTTATTCAACTTGTTAAAATTTAACTGAGATTCTGGATACACTTAGTGTGTGACCCTCTAGGACTATTTCTCAGTTGTATTAGGTGAAGCAGTCGAAAGTACAAGGTTAGCATCTAGAAACATGAAAAGGCACCCATAAAGAAAGAAGTTAATGTTGTAATGACATGTCACCTCGTATGGACACTTTCTGTGTAATATAATACCTTAATCACAATATCTCTAATCAAGTAGGTTGCATGTCGGTGTCATCAACCTACGTGCTCAATGTATCTTTATTTGACTTTCCAGAAATAGAACTTTCCTATAGAACACCATGGTCATGGATTTATTTAGGCTATATCATTTCCATCAAAGGGAATGAGATATTAACTTCCATTAAAGAACGGAAGGGATAAATCCTTTCTCGGATTATTCATTAATTCAACATAACTTGTGACACATCCAATATATCATACCTCATTGTGAACATCTATCATCATGGTTTTTTTCAGTACATATAAGTGTGAAACTCATAATACTCATTAATAAAAATATTAATGTCTAAGGACCATAACACATGTTTGCAGATAGGAACATCCAATGACACATAGAAATGTGGATTTCCTACTATCAAGTCTCGTTATCATAATATCCTACTAGATATTACCAATGGAGTACACCATGAAAAGGTGCCTCAATGTACTATGAGTCTCCACTTCTGATATCATATATCATTTGTGTCCCTAAAATAATTTCATCTGGATATAGAACATATATTCAAGAATAATGTCATAGAACTTCCAGGTTCTCATCATAGCAGGGAAATGCTATGACCTTTTAGTGTGATTACTACTCTTAAGACATTATCACATACTATGTCAGGAAGAATAACAATAATGATGTGATAAGTATTTTATTAATATTCACTACTGGAAAAATGTCCTATACCCACGGTTTTGAACCGTGGGTATAGCCTATACCCACGGTTTGGGGAACCGTGGGCTGGAAAGGCGTTGGTATAGGGGTCTCAGCCTATACCCACGGTTTTGGAGAACCGTGGGTATAGGGGGTGTCAAATGTGGCACATTGCTGTGCCACCGTGGCACACAACATACCCCACAGTTTTCAAACCGTGGGGTATTTAATTCAAAAAATAGGTGTCCGGGAGGTTTCCAAATTGCGCCTCCCTCAGGGCCTCGCGGCCGCGCTCCACCATCGAACCAACCGGGCTGTGAATTTTATCTTTTATGTATATATCTATCTTCTTATATATATTAATATAATCTACGTCGGGTTTTTAAATTAAAAAAACGCTAATACGGGGTTTCGAACCCGCACCTCCTGCTACGCCTCGCGCCCACACAGAACACCGGACCAACCGAGCTGTTAACTTTTTCTGTTATAGGTACATATATCAGCATATATATATTAATATAATTGGGTATTTAAATACAAAAATCATGGCCATGGGAATTCGAACTCTCATCTGACAGTAAAGCTAAAAGCCGGTTTTCACTGAGGTACCAACTGAGCTGACATTTTTACTTGTTATATATATATTCATCTGACTATACATATTAAAACGGTCTGTGAAAAAATTTCTTCCCGCAAAATATTTTTTCGTGTCCCGCCTAATGTTTTTTCCCCACCATAACACAGGAAATATATACCCACGGTTCTGGAGAACCGTGGGTAAAGGTCTTCCAAAAAAAATGCAATACCTGCGGTTTTGAAGAACCGTCGGTATAGGTCTTCGGAAAATACCCTATACGCAGGTTTTCTCCAAAATCGTGGGTATAGGTCTTACTAGAAAACAATACCCACGGTTTTTGGAAAAACCGTGGGTATAGGTTCCCATACTATACCTATACCCACGGTTTTGGAAAACCGGGGGTATAGGGGTACCCTATACCCACAGTTTGTTGCAAAACTGTGGGTATAGACCTATTTTCCAGTAGTGATTCAAAACAATTAATACATGTTTATCATAAAGTATAAATAATTTGGTTCTAGGACTCCAACTCTAACAAGTTGGGGTGTTATATTATAGAATCCCCCCATTGGCTTGATTCGAGGCAGAAGTGATACTTGTCCTTAGGAAACATACCCAAGGCACCAAAGGATAACAATAAATGTTGATGGATTCCTGAATGATGGGGGATGACTTTCCCTTTGAAATGAAAAAAACCAACCAAAAGTTCCAATAGAAAATAAAACTATGTGATGCATGTCAGCAATGTTTTTATTTTTAATTCTTTAATACCAAAGGACAAATACAACCAAACCACAATTAAGCAGAATTAGAGCACCAAGTAGAAGACTAAAACAAAAAATCTCAAGAAATCAAGATAAATCTCTATAGCTCCACACCAAGCTCCAAGATCCAACACCATAAGACCACCCAAGCATCCTAATGAACTGCTAAAGAAATGAGATGCTTTACCTTTGCATATGCCCTAGAGTACAACGTATATAAAATCACCAAAGCTCCAAAGTAGGGGTGAGCAATAATAATCAGTAGGTTTTCACCAAATGACTTCCCTACACACTCCACTAGGATAAAACTGGTTAGTACATTTATATAAAAAAAATTATATAAAACCAAGAATAATGAAACAAATTTCAACAAGCCAAGCACACCCTTACCAAACCATTATACCCAAATCATCACAATACCAAGCAAAGCAACCAAACATGTCATTTACTATTTTACCAACACATAATAGCACATCCCAATTCACCTTTCATGGTCGCACACACATTACAATCATATTCATAAAATTCCATACACCCAACTCTGTGTACCCATGATGGTGTAGCTTCACATCCAAGATTGTTCACCCCTTTTCATTTATATTGTTACTTCACACCCACTTATCCTTCATGGTGGTCCTTCACACCCACTATCCATCCCATTTTTTATAGTGGTTATTCCCACCCACTATCCATACATTTCATCACATGATTAAACACTTAACCAAAACAACATGTCAATATCATTTACCAAAACCACAACAGCATGTCAATAAAAAATTTCCAAATTATAACTAAAAAAATTCCAATCCATACTACTCAACAATTTCCAAACCAAATAATCCCTTAATAAATCAAAAATTCAAACAACATGCCAATACTGCTTCAATAAATCATCCATTTATTGAAAATACCCTTAAACCATTAGACATGTCAAACCAAATTTCAATAAAACAACATTTTTATTTAAAATCATTTTTCATAAATCCTTTTCCATAAATCAACATATCCACAGATTTTAAAATTAACATTTTAAAATCCAAAAATAATGAACATTCTTCCACCATAACCCATTTTCCCAAAAATACACAAATCATCATAAAATGTGTTTCAATAAATCTTCGCACATAAAAATCAAAATCAATTTCAAGAAAAATAAATTTCAAGAAAAACCAATTAATTGGAATTAAGCCTTGTAGTTATAGAAAAATAGATTCAATAGTGGAGATACCTTGGGGTTTGTAGAAATAGACCCACCACACAACCTCACACCAAATCTGGGTGAAACTTCCACAAAATAGAATTAGATCCATTTCCCTAACATCAAAAAGTCCAAACATTACCATTATAGGCAATAATAACCCTATGATCTACATGAGACTGAAGTAGATCTAGGAAAACAAGATAGAGAGGAGATTAGATCTAAGGAAAACCAAAAATCTACCAAGATAGTAGGCTTACAAAGGGATAATCACCTTCAAAGCACATTGAAAACACTTTGAATCACTTCCAAAATGAGTGGAGAGCCACCCTAAACCCTAAGAAGAAGAAATACTGAGTTGGGTTTGAGTGGGAGAAGAAATAGGTGTTTTAGGGAAAATCTTGAGCCCCCTATTTTTTTAAACCCTCTTTTAAAGATAAACATGGTTAGTCAAACTATTCACTAACCATGCACCTGCTACTACCTCAAGAGAGACCCCACATGGTTGGCCCACATGGTTAAAAAACCATATGCT
The DNA here is from genome assembly GCA_963277665.1 of Viscum album. Classification (NCBI taxonomy): domain Eukaryota; kingdom Viridiplantae; phylum Streptophyta; class Magnoliopsida; order Santalales; family Viscaceae; genus Viscum; species Viscum album. Next base: position 756,542,468 of record OY728129.1, on the reverse strand, counting down.
GACTGTGTGAAAGCCCACTATCTCAAAATACCAAACTCACCTGGGTGGATGCATAGTTTGGTAAATCATGCTCAAACTGTATGCCCCAACTGTGTGCCAACCCAAGCCCACTACCTCCTTGAGCATGGTTTCCTGGATAAGCGTCATGGTTTCCACAAATATTTCTCAAATCATGCACCCTTAAAAATCCTCAAAACCATACAAAACCCCTTTAAAACTCTCCCAAACCTTACCCAACCACTTTATACACATAAAAAGGAATAAAAAATGGTTGCATACCTCAAACTGGGGGTTCATCATTCTCCCCACCATTATAATTTTGGTCCTTGGAAATTATAGAACCATCACTTTTCTGAAAAATCTCAGGACATTTCTAAACCATATCTTTCTCCCATTCCCAAGTCTCCTCCTGAATATAACCATGTTTTCATAAAACCCAATATATATTGATGCTTTCACCATGCAAGATTTTATCTTGCCTATCCAAAATCTGCATTGGCACATGCATCATCAAAGCATCTGGATCTAGCTTTTTATGATCCCATCAATTCGCATGGTCAGGACCTGAATGATACTTCCTCAATTGAGAAACATGAATGACATTGTGCGCTACACTGAACTGTGGTGGAAAATCCAGCTGATATGCCACCTCTCCAACCTGCTCAACTATATCAAAATTCCCAATATACCTTATAAATAACCTACCTTTTTTTCCAAAATTATGATTCTAATGTCTAGGAGAGATTCTCAAGAACACATGCTTACCCACCTCGAACGACAACACTCATCGATGATGATCTGCATATGATTTCTGACGACTCTAAGCCATCAACATTATATTCTTGATCAACTTAATCTTCTCTATTGTCTCTTGGAAAAGAATCATCCCCAATGTTGAATTCTCACCTTTTTTAACCCAATAAAGTGGATAGCGACATGGATTCCCATACAAATCTTCAAATAGAGCCATATGTATCGAGGCCAGATAACTATAATTATATGAAAAATCCACCAACGAAAAGTGATCCTCCCATGAGCAACCAAAATCCCTCACACAAGCCCACAAAATGTCTTCCAATGTTTTTATTGTCCTATCAGATTTCACATCCATCTAAGGATGATACATTGTACTCATATTCAATTGAGTCCCAAGGGTTTCTACAAGTATTTCAATTAATGAGATGTAAACCTTGGATCTATATCTGATACAATCGAAACTGGTACCTCATGCCAATTTACCACCTCGCATATATAGATTTTGGAAAGATTATCCACCATATGAGATTCACAAATTAGAATGAAACATGTCGAATTTCCAATCTGATCCACTTTCACCCATATGGAATCATGCTTCCTGTCCATTATTGGGATACCTATAAAAAATCCATCATTATATGTTCCCACTTTCATATAGGGATATGTAAATATTTTAGCATACCTTCCAGTCATTGATGCTCTACCTTGACTTGCTGAAAAGTCAAGCATCTCAAAACAAACTCAGCAACTTCCCTCTTTATATCATCCCACAAAAACTATACTTTCAATGCCTTATACATTTTCTGAATTCCAGTATGAACCGACCATCTCGAATAATGATAAGAACTAAGAAGTTTCTTTTGATGAGTCACCATACAACCATATGATTCTTAAACCACAACATTGAATTCACATCTAGTTTCCATCCCTCAATGGTCTCCCCACCATTGAGTTTTGACCTCATAGCCACACACTATAAATTGGATATCTACGCCTCTTTAACCAAACCAACCAAGTCAGGAACAAACGAGATTGGAAAAAAAACTACTAAATCACCTATATATTCACATTCCAAATGCATGTCGGTTATAACCAACATCAATTTCCACTGATCCTGTGTATTTTTCACCACATGAGCATATGAATTCCTACTTAATGTATCTACCACCGAATTCCCTTTACCCAGTGTGTACATCAAGTTGAAATCAAACATATGGTGATACTCCATCCATACCCTTTGTCTCAAATTAAAATCTCTCTATGAGAAAATATGCTTCAAGCTCTTATGATTAGTAAACACCGTGAATTTCTCATCAAAGAGATAATGACTCCACATTTTCAAAGCATGCACCATAGCCACTAAATCCAAATCATGTGTTGGATAGTTATTTTCATGAAACCTCAACTACCATGATCCATACGCAACAAAATGATCCCATTCATGACAACACACCCCAACCCTGATCCTGATGCGTCATTATACACCACATACCCTTTCCCTGGTTTTGGAAAAACCAAGATTGGTGCTGATTTAAGGCAACTCTAAAACTCTTGAAATGACTTGTGACATTTCTCGTTCCATTGAAATGAAACATTATTCCTTGTCAAATCTATCATTGGTGAAGCTAAACATGAGAAATCAGGAAAAAGTGTCAGTAATACCCAGCTAGACTAAGAAATATTTGTATCTAAAAGATATTCTTTGGTGGTTTCCATGAGATAACAACCTCTATCTTTTCTCGATCCACTAAAACACATATATTATAAATAACGCGGCCAATGAAATAATCCTCTTGTATCTAAAAATAACACTTTGATAATTCCAAATACAACCAATGATATCTCAAGATCTCTAAGACTATATCCAAGTGTTTCTCATGCGCAACCCTTATCCTGGAATGCACCAATATATCATCAAAAAACACCACCATGAAAGAATCCAGATATCTCTAAAATATTTTATTCATCAATTCCATAAATACCATCGATAAATTAATTAGTCCAAAGGGAATAACTACATATTCATAATGTCTATATCTACTCCTAAAATATTTTTTTCAGAATATCCTCCTTCCACACCAACAACTGATGATATCTTGACCGCAGGTCAATTTTAGAAAACCATTGTGATCCCCTCAACTAATCAAACAGATAATCAATGCATGTAAGTGGATATCAATTATTTATCTTAACTTGGTTAGTCTTATGATAATCAACACATAGCTGAAGATTTTTATCTAAATTTTTAACAAATAAAACTGGTGATGCCCACAGAGACGTGCTAGGCTGGATGAACCCTTTGTTTTCTAACTCCTACAACTGCACATTTAATTCCCTCAATTATGATGGTTTTATCCAGAAATATGGAAGTGAGATATAAATATTCCCCAGAAGGAGATCAATCATAAACTCAACTTCTCTTACAGGTGGAAAACCATAGAATTATTTGGTAAAGACATCCAAAAACTGATCAAAAACCACCAGGAAACTGCTCTACTCAATTTTTTCCATTGATTATAATGGAAAACCCCCCAACTGATATGAGATCTCTCCAACCAATGGTGCCAAAAATCTGTTTCACCCACCTTTATATTCTTCTCTCCTCTAAAGTGATTTTTTACGCCATCACCCATCATGAAACTAACTGTTCGTGCATAACAGTCGATGTGGGACTTAAACATCATCATCCAATCCATACCCAATATTATATCATAAAGATACATCTCAATTAATGAGAAGTTCCACATAAAATCAACCCCCTCAACATTTATTCCACATGCTCTACACAGAAATAATCGACACTCTCTTTGACCCAGAGGAGTTTGAAGTTTTAAAACTAAAGGCATCATTTCCACATTTAAACCCAACAAATCAAGAGCACGCGATGTAATAAAAGAATGAGACACACCCATATAAAACAATTCTTACGTAAAGGTAGAATTCAAAACAATTGTACCTCTAACCATGGATGGTCCCAACTAATCATCCACCACAACTTTCTCATCTCTGAACACCTTTTTTCTAGCCACACTTTTCTCTCTATTACCCTGCTGGAATTTCCCTTGCTATGAAGTAATGGTATTAATAGAATCACCATGAAAAAATCTGATCTACTGATTATGGGTATATTGTTTCCCTCTTCTCGTCTAGGTATAGGACACATACGACCCTGGAGGAGTGTCACAGACACCCGACCTCAGATCATTGTAACAATAACACTGAATATTCCCCATCTTCTTGCAGTTATGACATGCTCAAGGTTTTTTCATATAATACTACTTAATGTGGACTATAGAACCACACTATAAACATCTGGTCTTACTCGAAGGCTCAATATAAAGATTCACTGATCTTTCTGTTGGATTCTGATCCATACTCCCACCCTATAAATAAGTGTCCCTCTTTCTCTTTCTCCCTATGTTAGAGTTCCCACCATTTCCCATGGGTACCAACATGCTTCACCCACCTATAGCCCCCAATATATCCCTTTCATCCACTTTTTTCTCTATTTACTATCTTTGTATAATCCGTTATACATAGAACCACAATTTTCGAATGGATTTCTTATCTCAACCCCAATTCAAAAATAAATTCTTTTAATGATGTACTTGTAGAAACCTTAGGTTAAAACCGGACTAAATTCATAAATTTAGCTACATACTCCATCATCAAAAGGTTCTCTTTTTTCAAGCTAAAGAAATCCATCATTATTTGAATTCTAAATGTGTGAGGATAGAATTTTTTGTTAAAAAATACCTCAAAATTCTCTCATGCCATACCTTGGTCCCCTTTAGCCTGAACCACTAACTCCCACCACTGACATGAAAGATCTTACAACATGTACACTCTAACTTGACTTTTAACTCTGGTGGGGTGCCCAGGAAATCAAATATTAAATTCATCTTATTCAACCACGCATCCACTATTTCTAGTTCTGAATCACCCCTAAAGATGGGTTGATTCTACTTCTAAAACTAAATTGAGTGATCCACATGATTCAAATCATCCATTATATTTCCACTTTCTATGGCTTGGAAAGCTTGTACTATTCTATAAACTAGTTACTGGTTCACCTGGGGCTGAGGTGAAACCACATTTTCAGAATCTTCCTCTTGTTTGTCTCTATGAAATCTACCTGATGCCATTTCTATCAAGAAAACAACAACCATAAGTCTCATTACCGATAAACTGAAGGCTTGCAATTTCAAATTATATCACATTTCAACTATCACAACCATTCTTTCCAAAATTCCACATTTCCCATGTTCAATCATTTTTTTTAAAAACTACCATATTTTGAAAATCGACCCATTTTCAAAATGCATAAACCATTTTATTTTCAAAACCACGCATTTAAAAAAATTCCAAATTTTTCAAAAATCAAAAAATTCATATACAAAACATAAATCATTATGAAAAATGAAATATTAAATCCTAGTGGGAAGTCATTTATACCATGCATTTCATGCCCATATCATTGGCTACACCCACGATGATGAGATCACACTCCTGTAAGTGTCTCCAAAATACTTATGTACCCAACTCCCTGGTAACTAGAATTTCAGCATAAAAGGGTTAGATACATCCTTTTATGTTATACATTTCATGTTTCGACAATCATACTCCTTAATACCATCCCAACTCAAGGAATAACTTAAGAATTAGTACCACCTCCAAGGATGACAATGGATACCAAAGGACCGAATGAGACCTATTTCACATGTAAGTAAAGGACCTAATAGACTAATATCACTTGTAACATCACCCCTCCCCCCCCCCCTCATTTGTAACATCTCATAATTTTCATGTAATTTTTTTATTATTATATGGGATTATTTTGAGACTGAAAAATTCGACAACACGTGATTCTGAGGCTCAGAGAGCCAAAAAAATTTGAACTTTCTTTAAGGTGCATTCATTAAACATGCGAGCAAGATTTTATATCTTTTGAATCGGTGGTCATATCGAAAATATGAGGGCACGGTTGAACTCAGAATTCCAGGATTATCCTAGAAATGACTTAACTTCGGATGAAAAAGGTTGAGAAGAAAAGTTATTTTTTGGAATTTTCGAGAAAAATAATAAAATAATTTAACGAAATTATTTTATTTCTTTCTCACCATTGGGTGGTGGACGACGAAGCTGCGGTGCAGCGATGAGGCACATTATTGGAGGACTAATAATGGATCTTTTGAAACCGCAACGCTGTTTTTATAATGACTCGTTAAATGTGAATCATTTAATGTGTCCCATTTAATAAGCATCATTAATTGACGCAACGACATTATGCTTTTGTTTCCTTTAATTATTTTTGGCATGTTGGAGATGATGGAATTAAACCTTGGTGACTCTCTGATGAATCTCCAATGAAAATTCCTCTCCAACAAAGAATGATGAAGAACTCCAGCAAGACTTCACCGACTTTGACAAACCTTGAAGAACGGATCTAGAAGTGACAGCATAGACACCTTGAAACCTCTAGGATGAATGTGTTGGTATCGGACGTCAATGAGGTAGGGGTTTGATTTTATTTTCAAAGTTCTTCCCCATCCTTATTTTCTAGAAACAACGAACCAAGATCAACCGACAAACATTTTGATCCGCAATTCATGTGTTTATGCAGGAGGGTGACTTTTTTGGGGGATTTATTTATCTGCGGTTCAACTTGGTTTAAACCTCTAATGCTGAGGGCTCAGGATGACACAAAAAACACCTGAGAACCTCCGTTCGTGCGTTCTTGGTGGCCGCATTTTCAAAGTGGTGACAATTAGATTCTGGGGACTGAGAAGGGATGGAGACAACTCAAGAGGCCCATAGGCGCAAACGGATCGGAAAACGGACCACCAGAGCGACTCTGGTGGCTCGCTGAAGGTGTCGTCGGCACGACACCACCGGTGCAGCAGCACCGGAAACTGGCAGCGTTGGTTGGCCCACATCAGGCACTTCGCGACCAACCAGCCATGACAGTAGGGATCACGGCGTCAGGTGGGCACCGCGTGGAGGAGGTTGGCCCACGTCCGGGCCACCCGGGCGCCAGCGAGACGTGGTCCGTCAACCGCGGGGCCAATGGAGCAGGTGGGATGTGTCATGGCTGATGTGTCCCGGTTGGGCGGTGCACCCCAGCCACCTCATGCGGTTGGGCCTCAGGTCGGCAGGCCGCGCCCTAGATAGCGGGCCAGACCCACAGCCTAGCAGGCTGGTCCCGCAGCCCAGTAGGCCAGACCCACACCCAGTGGGTCAGAACCGCACCAGCAGGCCAGACCCATGCCATTCGGTTCAGGCTGGACTAGGCCGGGTCATTGGGGGACCCGGTGGGCTGGACCCTCGGCTATACCGGGCCAGGTCCAGTGAGGGCCATGGGCCAGGCACATTGGTCGGACTGGACCAGACCGACCCAGACTCGAACCGGGTTAGGTCGAGTTGGTTGATCTTAACCCAGGGTTTGCGGGACCCCTGGTCCGGGTTGGTTGGGTTGGTTCGACCGGGTCGAACCGGGCCCAGTCACAACTAGTCCCCTGGTTACTAAAACTCGTGTATCTTGCAAATCATGCGTCTGATTTATGATTTATTTGCAGTTTTGGGACCCTCCCGACGATGTGGGTCTTTTGGAATGCTCTATAGTGACTTTTGGGGAAGTTTAGTTGAGAATAATGGATTGACGAGTAGTTATCCCAGGCGCACTACCTATGGAACCCTATGGTTGGCTGAGATCTAAGGACTGCTGACTTTCGACCCTGGATGACTCGACTATGGCCCAGTGGGAAGTACTTCTCTATGAATTTGTAGGCCCATGGTGGGAATCACTTCTCTGGGACTTTAAAGGCCCATGGTACACGATGAGGAGGAGTACCTCAGTTGGCCATGACTAGTAGTAAGTACTTATCTGTGACTTTTCAGGCCCACAGTACATGTTGGAGAGGTGTACCTAAGCAGTCCAAGGTTTGTGGGAAGCATTTCTTCATGACTTGGTAGGCCCATTGTACTCATTAGAGTAGGAGCTCTCCAGAAACTGAGGTGTCCGAGGATGTGACTAATGATGCTAATATTACTACCCTAGAATATACCTGCTGTGAGTTGGCTTGTGTTTCATGCTTTACTTTGAGGAATTGTTGTGTGGCCTATCCTTTTTTTTTTGGGTCCCTACTAAGTACTATGTTACTCACCCCTGAATGGGATTTGCCCTCACATGTTTTATCTGGTGTAGATAACTGATGTTTTGACAGGGGTTCTTAGGGATACGGGACTAACGGATGCTACGACGGTGGACTTGGTGGCCTAGGACTAGGTGGGGCCAAGTAGGACTGGGCGGACAGGACATACTACTTCGGCTTCTAGTAGATTCACTACTCTCACAATCAGGTGGGGTTTTCTGTGTATGGCCATCATAAATCCCTTTTTGTACTTGCTATTTTCAGTTCTTTGTTGGGTTTGTATTTTGGCCGACTTACTTTCAGTTTTACTTGCACTCAGCCTTATTTTAGTGGTACTTTTTCCCCTTTTAGTGTGTTTGGATGTGGTTAGGTGTGTGTGTGCATACAAGTACTCAAGCAAAAGCCTCCCACTTGTAGGTTGAAACCTTCAGTGCTAGTCACCATCCCCTAGCCTTCGGAAAGGTGGGCTTGGGGTAGTCACGACATGGGCACCAGGGGGGATGGATCATGACATCATTGTCTTGAGTTTAGGTTGAAGTGATACTTGGCCTTAGGAGACATCCCCAAGTTTCCAAAGGCTGGAAATAAATTTCTAGAGCTTCCTGAATGGTGGAGGATGATTTTCCCTTTGAAATGAAAACCACCAACCAAACATGCCAATACCAGAGACAACTACATGATACATGTCAAAAATGTTTTTATTTTCAATTCAATAATACCAAAGGACCAATAAAACAAGACCATAATAAACCATAATCAGAGTACTAAGCAGAATACTAAAATGATAAATTTCAAGAAAACAAGATAAATCTCAATAGCTCCACACCAAGCTCCAAGATTCAACACCATAAGATTTCCCAGGCATCACGATGAACCCCTAAAGAAATGAGATGTTTTACCTTTACCTATGTCCCAGAGTACAACATCTGAAAAAGCACTAAAATTCCAAATCAGTGGTGAGTAAAAATAATCAGTATGTTTTCTCCAAATGACTTCCCTACATATTCCACTAGGATAGAACTAATTAGCGCATTTATATAAAAAGGTTTATATAAATCCAAAGAACAATACAACAATTTTTAGAAAGATAAACACACCCTTACCAATCCATTATACCCAAATCATCATAATACTAAGGAAAGCAACCAAACACATCATTTACCCTTTTCCCAACACATAATAGCACATCCCAATTCACTTTTCTTGGTTTCACACAAATTCCAATCATATTCATAAAATTCCATACACCCAACTTAGTGTACCCATGAGGGTGGAACTTCACGTCCAAGACCATTCACCCCTCTTAATTTATAGTGGTACTTCATGCCCATTTATCCTTAATATTGGTCCTTCATTCCCACTTTCCATCCTCTTTTTATAGTGGTTCTTCCCTCCCACTATACATCCATTTTAGCACATGCTTAAACTCCTAATCCAACCAAAAATCCAATAACATTTTCCAAAACAACAACAACATGTCAATCAACAATTTCTAACTCATAACAACAAACACATTCCAATCCATACTACTCAACAATTTTCAAACCAATCAATCCCTTAAGAAAATCAAAAATTCTAACAACATGGAAAAACTACTTCTATAAATCACCCATTTATTGAAAATACCCTTAAAACATTATCCATGCCAAACCACATTTTAATAAAACAAAAATTTTACTGAAAACTATTTTTCATAAATCCTTTTCCACAAATCAACCAATCCACTGATTTTAAAATCAAAATTTTAAAATCCAACAACAATGAACATTCCACCACCATAACCCATTTTCCTTAAAATCAAAAAGTCATCACAAAATGGGTTTCAATCAAGCTTCACACATCACAATAACAATCAATTTCAAGAAAAACAAATTAATTGAAATTAATCCTTCTAGTTCTAGCAAAATGGAGTTGAGAGTGAAGCCACCTGCCTTAGGGTTTGGTGAAATTGACCCACTGCACAACCTCACATCAAATCTAGGTGAAAATTCCATAAAACCCCTTAGATCCCTTTCCCTAACATAAAAAATCCCAAATATTACCATTATAGGAAACAAAAAACCTAAGTCTAGATGTGATGGAATTAGATCTAAGAAATCGGGAGATAAAGAAAATTATATCTAAGGAAAACCACAAAATTACCAAGAGAAGAGACTTACCAAGGGATAATCGCCTTCAAAGAACATTGAAAACCCTTTAAATCGCTTCTAAAATGAGTGGGAGATCCCCCTAACCCATGAGAAGAAGACATCCCAAGTTGGGTTTGAGTGTGAAAATAAATGGGTGTTTTAGGGAAAATCCCAAGCCCCCTTTTTTTAACCCTCTTTTAAAGACACACATGGTTTAGATGCATGGTTAAGAAAACTATGCTCTAATTGGGCACCTGATACTACCTCAATAGAGACCCCACAAGGTTAGAAAACCATGCATCGGCCATGTAAAATCCCACTATCTCAAAATTCTCAACTCACCTGGGTGGCCACATGGTTTGGAAAACTATTCTCAAACCATGTTCTATAATTGGGCACCAACCCAATCCTACTACCTCCTTGCACACAGTTTCTTGGATAATCTACATGGTTTCCAAAAATTGCACACCCTTATAAAATCCCCAAAACCTTCCAAAAACCCTTATAAACTATCCCAAAACTTACCCAACCACTTTATACACATAAAATGGAATAAAAAAGGGTTACATACCACAAAACAGGGGTACTACATATATCATGGGTAGTGATCCCTTTCTTATGTTTAGCTTCCTCTAGTGATTCTATTTATCTTCTTTAAGCTTGTTTTGAGTAATATGCTTGGAATTTGTAGACCAATTCCACCATGAATTCATCATGTCATGAACTAGGAGGGTGGCAATGACCATACTCCAGATGTGGTGGGTCCTTGAGCTTCTAATATTGCCTCCAGGAGTTCCACTTGAGGCACCACATTCTTCACCTAATTTGGGCACTGATGCTCAAATTTTTGGTAGTTTTCTATGTATGATGCAGTCCATAAAAGGTGTTATGTGTCATGCAACCATGATGGCTGATCTGACCTGTGAGTTATAGAATCAGCATCCTCCTACATTATCAGAGGATGGTGGTCCACAGAATATTGATTATTGGCTAGAGGACACCTTGTCTATCCTTGAGCATTTATAGATTCCTCTGGAGTGGAGGGTCAAGATTTCTACTTACATGCTATTTGATTCAGCTAAGCACTGGTGGGATGTAGTTACCTAGGCTAGTTTCAATCAGGTAATGGTATGGGATGATTTACATACTACCTTCTATGATTAGTTATTTCCTCATATGATTAGAGATGACAGAGACATAGATTTCATGCATCTTGAGTAGGGTTTTATGTTAGTTATGGATTATTCATCATGTTTCACTGACTTACAATGATTTTCACTGCTTCTAGCCAGTGATGATCTTTCGTATGCTATAAACTTTGATCATGGGATGGTGTATTCCATCCGTACGCAGGTGAATATATTTCTCCAACCTACCTTCTTTGAAATAGTCAATCAAGATCTTATCACTGAGCACAACCTAAGGGATAGAGACAGTATTGGGCATAGAGGATCAGTGTCTTGGCAGGCCAATAGTTATTGTGGTATCAGAAAGATATCCCTTATGGTTTCTTGTCAGGGAAATGGTAACCAGATAACCCATGATCGTATCTCCATGGTGTGTCATTAGTTTAGATGACAGGGTAATCCGAATCTTCTGTGTGATAGATACCCACTGGAGTGCTGAGTTTGCAACCATATGGGGTATCTTCTGAGATTTTGTCAAACCTTTCCATCATCTTCTAGTGGAATAGGTTCTACACCAACTCTAACTTCATGGGAAGGTTCTTTTATACAATGTCTGGTGGGGATTTGGTGTAGCATCAATAGTACTGGATGAGGAGGAGGTCATGCTCATGGTATCCAGACTCCTAATCACCAGTAGCACCAACAGATTAGTTTTGATCATGCTATTTTAGTTGTTTCATAGATTCATGGGTCAGGTCAGTTTCATGCATTACAGCTGATACCTAAGGATCAGGCTACATGACCATCCACAATATGAGGTACTATTTTGGTATCCTCCACTATAGTACCCGATTTATTTGATACATGTGCTTCACACTCGTTTATCTCCTTATCTATAATGGATTTTCTTAGGCCGGAAATATAGTATTACTGTGGTTTGATGACCCTAGATACACCGTTGGGAGTATATTCAGAGGGAATACATTAGTGTAGGGACTCTCTACTTTAGGTAGGAAGTTACCCTTTCTTATGGGACCTCTTTGTTATCAATATGATGGGATTCGATGTCATTCTCAAGATGGACTAGTTGGTTCTGTATCATTCCTTTATAGACTGTTATCATCATAGGGTGTCATTTACATCACCATAGGGAAGTGATTATCTACATAAGGGTGATTGGTATTTCCAGGCTAAAAAGATAGTATATAGCATCATGGGATATGTGGAGTGACTTCCCATATTGCTAATGTTTTCATGAAAGATCAAGGTTTACTTTAGGATTAATTTCCTCTAGTAGTAGATCATTTCCAGGACATCTTTCCTGATGAATTTTCCAGATTACCTCCTAATAGAGAGGTATAGTTTATTATTGAGGTCATTCTATTAGTAGCTCCAGTTTCCATTCCTCCATATAGGATGGAACCTATTGAGCTTCAGGAGATCAAGTGGTTGTTAGAGGATTTGGAGGACAAAGGTTTTATATATCCTAGCACTTCCTCTTAGGGGTATACCATGATTTTTTCCAAGAAATAGGATAGGAAACTTCATATATGTGTGGATTATAGAAATTTGAACCATCTAATGATCAAGAACTGGTATCCACTACCTCAAATTGATGATCTTCTTTACCAGATATGAGGAGCTAGGGTATTCTATAAGATCGACTTGAGATTGGGCTATCATCATGTGTGTGTTAGGCCATCATACATGCCTTGTAAAAAAAATTTAGTAGGTATAGTCTATATGATTAACTCATTAAGTCTTTGGTTCTTACAAATGAGCCCTAAATTTTCATGGATTTGAGGAATAGGGTGTTCTAAACCTATTTGGACTCTTTTTTCATGGTCTTTATAGACGACATCTTAGTGTATACTCACACTCATAGCGACCAAGTTAAGAACCTTGAGATCATTATAAGTATATTGAGATAGCATCTTTTTCATTCCAATATTGATAAGTCCAACTTCTAGATCAACAAAGTTCATTTCTTGAGTCATATTATTTCATAATCAGGAGTCTCTATTGACCCAGATTAGGTGAGTGATGTGGTTTCCTGGGAGCATCCTAAGAATGAGTTTGACATACAAAGTTTATTAGGGCTGTCCAGATATTAAAGATATTTTATATAGGACTTTTCATTCCATGCTTCACTTATTACTAGTATAATAAAGAAGGGTGTTAAGTTTCTATGTTCAGAAGTGTATGAGAAAGACTTTTAGGAGCTGAAAGGGAGGCTTGTCTCAAAACCTATTCTGATACTGCAAGAGCCTGGAAGAAGTTATAATGTGTTCTATGATGCATCGTGCATTGGACTAGGAGCAGTGTTGAAATAAGAGAATAGATTTGTTGAATATGGATCTCTAAATTTGAGCCTCATGAGATAAATTACCCGATGCACAACCTTGAGCTATAGCAGTTTTCCATGTCTTACATTGCTAGAGATACTATCAGTTTGGTGATCACTTTTTGGTGTATATGGACCACAAGAAACACAAATATATCATTATATACAATGACTTGAATCCCATATAGTGAATATGGGTTGAATATCTTTAACCCTTCAATTTTGATCTTTCCTATACTCTTGGAAAATGAAATGTAGTAGATGATGTGATGAGTCGTAAAACTCAGGAATAAGAAAAATGGGAAGCTAGTGATGAATAGAAATTAATGGCCCTCTTTTTTGAGCTGCGTATAGAGTTTTGTGATAGTCACGAGAATTCCTATCTCTCATCCTTGACAATTACCTCTTACTTCTTTGAGAAGGTGAAGAGTATGCAATTTTCAGATCCTGAGGACTTGGTTCTCTGTGAGAGTATTGTAGGAGATTAATCACTTCTGGATTGGTATGTGGACAAATATGACATCTTGTGTATACATGGACATGTATGGGTTCCTATAGATGTGAGAGAGGATTTTATGTGAGATTCCCATGCTTCTCAGTGGGCATTTCATCCATTAATCTTCAAAATGTATCGAGACATGCGACTCCATTATTGGTGGCTTGGGATGAAATATCATATAGCAGGATTTATTACATAGTGTTCCACCTATCAGTTGGTGAAGGTAGAGCACCAGATACTCGCAGACTTGTTTCAGCCACTTTTAGTCACATAATGGAAATGGGAAGATGTTTTCATGGACTTTGTGGTCAGTTTACCAAGGTATCATAGTGGTAGTGACGTTGTATGGATATTTATTGACCAACTAATGAAAGTAGCAAACTTCATTACTATCTGGGAGACTTTCTCGGTTAATGAGTTGGGAAGATTGTATGTCTATGAGATCATATAAGTATAAGGGGTCCATTATTCTATCATTTTAGATAGGGATTCTCATTTTACATCATGATTCTGGTAGGGGTTGTAAAAGGATATGGATATACAGGTGCTTCTAAAAACATATTTTCACCCTCACACTAATGGATAGTCAGAATAGATGATATAGGTTTTGGAGGACATGCTCTGAGCATGCATCCTTGACTTTGATGGTTCTTGGGATAAGAATATCCCTCCCATCAAGTTTTCATATAATAATAGCTTTCATTCAATGATTTAGATGGCTCCTTTTGAGGCCTTGTATGATGGGTCGTGTCATTCACTTAAGGGTGAAATTTTGGCTCAACAAGATGAGTGGCCCTACTCGAAATCCCAAGCAACCCGTCCTGGCGACGCCCGAGTCAGGCTGGTCTCGAGCCGATGGTTCTTTAATTCGGGAATGGGATTATCCAAGTAGGCCCTCAGGCTGGCCTGTTTGCAACATGGACCATCTAAAGCCCGGGCTGCTCTAAAAAAAGGGAAACTACTGGTAGGAAGATTATAACCCCCTACCATAAGCTTACAAGGCTACACCTGGACCAATTGGTCCAAGAAGTGCACCTGAATAAAAACTAAAAGGCTATATATATAATGTTAATAAAAAACATGAAATATTTGTTTTTTGGTTACAAACATATTAATTAAATACATTTCATCTTATTTAATTAAACTAATTCATGTTAATTCATTTTATTATATATCATTTACACTTCCATGTTGATAATGAGCTCGATATGTTGTCAAACCCTACCGAAGACACAACATGAGAATCAAATGATTGATTTTTTTATGTTTGATTTTCATATACCCCTAACCTCATTAATTTTTTAAGTATGTTTTCATATATTATATATAATATATATACATATATAAATTTATTTATAAAAAAAATTAACCCATTTACTATTGTGCACCCCCAACCCCTCATTAATTTTTTTACAACTTGTACATAATATTTATAGATTCACATATATAAATCTATTTAGAAAAAAACCTATCCTCCCACTCTAAAATGATAATAAAAAAATAAAATAAACATTTTAAAAAATGAGTGTAAAAAATTATTTTAGAAAATAATTTAAAAAAAACTTTTAAAAATAAATGTAAAAAAAACATTTTAAACAAATGTTAAAAAAATGTTTGAATAACAAGGTTTTAAACAAACGATTTAAACCAACCCATTTTTGTGCACCCCCCCCCCCCAAACCCCTCATTAAATATTTTTTACAACTTACAAGTAATATATATACATTCACATATATAAATCAATTTAGAAAAAAAACAGCATAACCACCCACTATAAAATGTTAATAAAATAAATATTTTTACAAAAAAATTGTTAAAACATTTAAGAAAATACAAGTGAAAAAATATTTTTAAAAAATTTGTTTTAAAAAAATTAAAAAAATAATAATTTTTTTAAATAAATATAAAAAACATTTTAAAAAAATGTTAGAAACCATTTAAATAACATGATTTTAAAGAGACGCTTTAAACCTACTCACTATTACGCACCTCCCAACCCCTCATTATATTTTTATAACTTGCACATAATATATATATATTCACATATATAAATAAATTTAGAAAAAATAACATGACCACCCACTGTAAAATTTTAATAAAATAATAAAATAAACATTTTTACAAAAAATTGTTAAAACATTTTAAAAAATAAATTTAAAAAAATGTGTTTAAAAATGGTGTTTTAATAAAACTTTTTAAAAAATCATTTAAAAACGTTTAAAAATAAATGTAATTTTTTTAAACAAATGTTAAAAAACATTTAAGTAATAAGGTTTTAAACAAATGATTTAAACCCACCCACTGCTGCGCACCTCCCAACCCCTCATTAATTTTTTTTACAACTTGCACATAATATATATAGATTTATATTTATAAATATATTTTGAAAAAAATAACATATCCACCCACTGTAAAAATATAATAAAAAAGAAAATAAACATTTTTACAAAAAAAATTAAAATATTTAAAAGATACATGTAGAAAAATTTCATTTAAAAAAATATTTTTTAGAAGAAATTTAAAAAATCATTTATTAAAATGTTTTAAATTAAACATTTAAAAATAAATGTAAAAAATGTTTTAAAAAAATGTTAAAAACCTTTTAAATAAAAACATTTTAAACAAACATTTAAAAGAAGTTTTAAAACAAAAATTTAAATAAAAACATTTTAAATAAATTCTTAAAAAACTTTTTAAAAATAAGTTTAAAAAAATAAATTAAACTTTGAAAAAAACATTTTTAACACATTAAATATTTTATTTTGAAAATTATAAAATCCTACCATGGATCAGCTCAAAAAATCTCAACCCAATCCAAAAAAACTCAGCCTGGTCTGACGGTTTGGGCTGGCCTGAGGCTGGCCTTGGGCTGCCTCATGGGGTTGTTTGGTTCGGCCTGGCTCATCCTGAATAGTGGTCTACGACATAACATTTTGGCTGGAAGGCCCGATTCGATCTAGGATGGGATGAAATTACACCCTTGTGTTCACCCCTGTGACGGAAAGATGTAAGAGAGGCAGCCCTACAAGGTCTTTGTCTTGTGTGGGAGACTTCAAAGTAGGTTCATCTAATCAGGAAGCATATGTCTACAACTCGGTCTAGACAAAAATATTAAGTCAATCACCATCGAAGACTTCTGGAGTTCGAGGTTGGGTATTGTGTTTCCTTACTGGTATCTCCCATGTTAGGGTATAGACGGATGCAGAGGCAAAGGATGTTGTCGCTTCATTATGTAGGGTCATTTTAGATTCTGGAGAGAGTAATACAGGTGTCCTGTTGGTTGTTACTACCTCAGAGGTATTGTTCCATTCACAACATCATCCATGTTTCATAGCTACTCCATTATCATGTCGACCCATATCATACTTTTGATTCTAAGGAAGTTGAGCTAGATGTCAATACTTATTTTGAGGAGTATACTATAAGCATTGTTTACCAAATCACAAAGGCTCTATGAGGCTAGTATGTCCCTCTAGTATGTGTGTTATGGCATCACAACTATATACAGGATGAGACTTGGGAGCGGGAGGCTGATGTATGTTCCAAGTGGCCAGATTTTTTCTCTGAAAGTTTTTTCCACCCCTAGAAAGTGAACTCATAGATGAGTTCCTTTAGGAGGATAAAACTATAAGAACTTGGTTTTTCCCTCATGTATGGATCATTTAAACTTTATTCTAATTCTCTTTTATGGACCTAATATGGATGCCTATAGAGTTAGTGAAAGTCTCGTGGGTATCCAGAGCTTGTTTGGAGCCCAGAACCTGACTTTTTAAGAGAAAATGGCATGACAGATAGTTAGAATAAACCATGTGAGGCAAGACGCATGGTTATATTTAACATTTCGAGGATAGAAAGTGGGGTGATATGGGGCATACAATTTTTTCAAACTATACGATTTGGGTTGGATAGCCATGAAAAATTCTACAGAAAATTTACAGAGGCATTTCACATGGTTAGTGCATGGTTTTCCTAACCATGTGGCCTAACCATGCTGTATTCCCCTTCCTACAGCTAACCATGCACAGTTTTTCCAAACTGTGCGGCCAAACCATGCAAAGGATATTTTTGGTCAAAATTACTATTTTACCCTTAAATGGTGTTTTAATTTCTTCCCTCCTCTCATTTTTTTCTAGTGGACAGCATCCCCCAAAATCTATCTTTTTGAAGCCTAAAACCCTCTAAACTAGGATTTGAGATCAAGTGTCCATATAGAGTCTGAATTGATCACTATCTATCTTGTTGCATCTACACCAATACATTCTCAATCCATTTTTAATCTTTCATTGTTATTCATCCTATCAGTGACACTATTTAGATGTAGGCTCATATGCCCCCATTTTAGGGTATTGATCCATTCCTAAAATATATTCCAATCTAGGTTAAATTAGATCCTGATATATTATGAGGAGATTTGTACGAGTATAAGTTAGGTGGTCTATAACTCACTCCTCAAGATTCATCATTTCATAAATTGATGTGTGGGTACACTGATTTCATTAGGCGTCATCTGTTTAAATTATATGTCTTTCTTGTAGTAGTTAGAACTGTGTTCTAAGACCCATTCCATATATGTCATTAAACATTGGTGGTTACATCCACAACGTCAACCTCTCCAAGTAAGGTTATTTCCATTTTTATTCCCTTAGTGGCTAGTTATGCCTAAATGGTTGATTTTGACATGTTAGCTCTATCGTTCAGGTGTGTGGATTGACCCTGCTAATGGTAATCCCTTTAATTAATTGAATTGTGTTTTTTAAATGGATAGTACCATGAATTATTATCACTTGACCTACCTAAGGTAAGTTCTTCACTTGATTAATCACTATTAAATTGAAATGGAAAGTATATTTTATATATATGACTTGTCCTCATTAAATATAAATGAATATTTGGTTTCATGTTTATAGCACCCCTTTCCACTTATGATGGAAGGTAGATAAGTGAACCATAATAAGTTATGATGACATAAATGATTCTAATATGAATTAAATGGTTATGAATTAAATGGTTACATGCCCCTTGGCCTTGTTATACTAATGAAAGGAAAGGGTTGACCCTTAACTTTATTAAATGGTATGATTAATACTTTTCTTAAATAAATAAATGAATTAAGTTGTAAGGTGACTAGTTGTATACGGACCTTGACATACTTATAGGAGTGGTCATACTCGGGTTATATTTTATATTCCCAAGGGAATGCCATGAGTGATTGTGGATGCCATTCTAATTCAAGGATGTTGATTTCCTTGGTTGAGGCCCATCTTAGAACCTGATCCTCATCTATTAGTGGATTCCCAGTACGACATCATAGTATCCCTCCTTTACTATTACAGGATGCCTTGGATACACTACTTGGATTCAATGTTTCTTCTTTGGACATGATTTTCCTTGGTTACATCCTTGGGCCTAGCCATTTCTTATCTAGTTTTACCTTGGATGTATTCCTTGGACTCTGTTAGATCATCACTATTATGGAATTCCTTGGATGATACTCCTTAGATTACACTCTTACCCTTGAGCCAGGATACAGTTACTACTAAGTTGGTGACCCTTGAGGTCTTTTATTACTTGGTTGTTACCTTGGATACCTTTCATTATTAATATCAATATAAGTTTTCTTGTTACATCTTGAAACCATTTCTATTACTATCACGAGGTGATGTTAGTGCTGGATATGCCTCGCGTGACTTAAATATATTAAGTGGAGATTAATTAATTAATTAACTGGTTACATGTTCATGCACTAGCTAAGGGATAAAGTAGATACTTGGGTATTTACATTAGTGTACTCCTTTACTTTTATATATTCATGATTTCACATTGTTTCGGTTTATATTACACTGATAGGATATTATAGACATTGTTGGTGGTGGCCTACTGAGATTTATCTCAAACCCTATTCTGGCCACCATTTTTACCTGGGTAGATTACATATATGTAGGTGTTGATAAAGGGAATTTTATCACTTTAGACACTTGATTGCTTATTTATTAGGATGGAGCTAGTAGAAGATGACCGAGATAGAGCTTGGGATTCTTGGTATAGTTTTTGGGTTCCTTTTTTCTACTTTTGTATAGTATGCATGTCTTCTCCTTTGTATCCCCATTTTCCATCTTTATAGATACATGAAATTTCATCGTCATCTTTTCTATATTCATATCAGTTTCATGTTGTTTTTTATTATTTTTGTATAGTTATTTATTACGCTCTTCTGCTTCTATTGTGCCATCTGTTTATACTACTTTCACTATTTACTTGTGTTTATTATTGATCTGTTATGCTGCACTCTAGTAATGAGGGAATAGTCTCCACACATACACACCCTAGGACCATGATTCTAGTAGTCAGCCTCTATCATTCTAGGATATGTGCTTGAGTTCATTTGGCCAACTGGGTTTGGGGAAACTCTAAGTCGCATCTTGATCTAGGATGTCACATGAAATTTCTTAAAATATTAAATTAATATAAGATAATTTTTATGTAATAATGGCCCCAAATAGATAATATTATAATCTAAGATGAGGATGAGTCTAAATCCTCTCATCCAATAAAATTTGATCAAGTTTGGATCACATTTTTACCCTTATCGTTTTATTTTAACCATTCCTTAACCCTTTTCACACATACCGCGATAATAAGGTTTTCTACTCTTTGAGGGTCATGATAGTTACTATAAATGCAAAAATGGCCAAAAAATGGACCATAGTTGATATTTCAAACCATATACTAATAACGTTTCCTAATATAGTATTTTTAGGAATTTTATATCATTTAATAAAATATTATTTTCATAAAAATATCAATAATGTCTATTTTAAAACTATTCATTTACTTTGACTTTTATAACATCAAGAAAAAAAAATAAATTTGAAAAAAAAACTTTTAATAAACCCCTAACATGTTATTTTTATCTATAAAATTTGTGGTTCATGTAAATTATTTCAAATTATATTACTTTTAATATTTTTAATACCATTTATTTTATTTTTCTATTAATTGAATAATTATTGTGTTAACGTAGTGTAAGAATTTAAGGTAATTATTTATTCTATAAAAATTAAAACTAAATTACCATTAGGAAAATAAATCTTTAATATTTCAAATTAATATTTATAAATAAACATATCCTTTTTTATCTCTATGTTAAAAATGTTATAGTTATTAAAAACAAGTGTAATATTTTTTACTTTTCTTTCCATAAAATATTATAAAGGTCATAATCACATCCAAATAGAAAAATAATTCAAATATTGGATTCATATGGATGAAATGGAATTATAAAATAAAATTAAGGAGTGTGTTAGGGTCATTTTTGGAGTCCTTGTCATTTTATTTTTAACTTTAATTACCTTATTTACCATTTATCGTGGTAACAAAAACTAGTAAGTTTACTATTCATATTAACAAAAACTAAAATGGACCTATTTAAAATATTTATACCCAATAATTAAAAATATAGAATCCATTTTTTTAAAATTCATAACATTAAAGGGGCATAATTTAATTTAAAATTAAATTGAAAAAATGTGATGAAAAATAGTTTTTCAAAAAAAAATATATTTTAATTATAAAATATTTTTATACAAAATTCAAGTATAAATTTCATTTAAAATCCATAATTTTATTATTTTAAATAAAAATGAACTAATTAAATTTTAAAAATAATCCAAAATATTAATTTACATTATAAATACTCTAAAAGAAAATGCATTTTTCAACGAAAATTAGTATTTTTTCACTATTCGTTGAAAAAGCAAACTTTTTAGAAAATTATCTAAAATTAAGACTAAGATAATATTGACGTGATGATTTAATAAATGAAATTTATTTTATAAAATAAATTTTATAAATGTTTCAAAAATTAATTATAATATTTTCTCATGAAAATTAATAAAAATCATTTTTAAAGAAAATGTATTTTTGATAAATAAAATGACTTTACTAATAATTGAGTATTTATTTCACATGAAATAATAAATAAATTTATATTGAGTAGTAACATTATATATATTTCATAACTTGGTTATTCCTATTTATATCCATCAATCCAATAGTAAGGTTATGACATTCATATTTAAATAATAATATTATGGGGTTAATTTAAGATCAGAGTTGTGTATCTTGTTAACTATCAATCATATTATTTCTTTTAAAATCTCAAGATATTACAATAAAGAATTTTCTTTTAAATAATTAATGTAAATGTATTAAAAATATTTTTTGACAAAAATATTACTTAAGTTATAAAATTCCAAATATAGGTTTATAAATTAAACTTAAATTTTAAAATATATGATGTTACTAATGAAACATATATTTGGTTAGGGAATAGGTTTCATAAGGTGTGGGTTATACTAATATCCTAGTTATTACATATAATTCATGGTATTTTTAAAAATGGTATTTTTCATTATTCACTATAAAATCAATCATTTCATAAAAATATCCAAATTTCAAACTAGGATAATTTTCACATTATAAATTAAAAAATGATATTTTTTATCTTAATCAAATTCATAAATTAATAAAATATATTTTAAATTAAAATACATAATATAAATAAAACTAATTTTATTGAAAAATATCTTTCTTAAACAATAAGTATTCTAGATATTATTCCATACCAATTTCTAATTTAAAGAATTTAATATTACATATTTTCATTATAATAATTTATAAGTAGATTAATTAATTTTATAACATGTTGAGCACTTATTTGCGAAAGAACAGTCCTCTTTAATCATATTAGTTATTTATCCCATCAATTTAATAATTTTTAACTGATTATTATCTTCTTATTTACTAGTGGTTTTATTCATCTTATAAATTTTATTCAATAATGTTCATATAATATGTCATGGGTCATTTTAATTTGATGTTTCATGTAAAGAAATATAATATTTATTTATAGAAAAAATATAATGAAATCATGGTTCATTTCATTCTCCCCTAAATAAATTGCGACCTGTTAATTTTAATTACTACTCACTAATGAAATAATTAAGTGTGTATAAAATATAGTCATGACTCAAGATTTAATTTCTACTGAGATTCAATCCTCACTATCATTGGTATAACTAGTGAAATTATATTTTTCCTTATATTAGGAAAATAACTAATGTTGAGTTTTCATTAATAATTTGTACTAAATACACCAATATAATGAGAGTAATTGTTTTCATGGGGGTTTATAATTTGTCAAGATATGTGGTCATCAGTTAATTTTTAGAAGTGATTTTCCAATCATGTAAATTATCATGTCCTCTATTCCAAGTGATCAAATCAATGCCAAATATCACATAAAATTTTATGAAAGGAAGGATAATAGGATTTTATAGGAAGCACAATCCTATAAAAATTCATTAGAGAGGAGTTATATACATGGGATATGATAATCATACTATTGTAAGTTTCTATTGATAATTTAATATCTAGTCATTGGGGTGGAGATTATATTTTTTTAGTAAAAATTCTAGATATAGAGGTATAGGTTGAATAAGATAAAATACAAAACTCATAATTCTTTATTTGTTAATCAATGTTTCTCATTCTATATAATTTTTATAACACTTCCATTGTTGTAATTTCACAGGAATTCCCTTATCTTGGATTTTACTGGTGCCTATCATCCTTGTTATCCATTGGATTATGGTATTGACTTGGATAATACTCATGTTCCCAATAATTAACACATTTAATTATTAATTGTACTAATAAAATAACTCTATTTCCTTTCATCGTGTTCACTGAGATCTCAACATTTCCTAAGAAATTACTTTATATACTATCTTTTTTCACAAATAAAATATATCTCAGTTACTTTAAGACATTACCCATGATGATTCTTACCATTTTTTTTGATATAAATGAAATTAAATATTATTTCATTCATAGTATTCATCACCTAAAATTATATGAGATACCAACCTCTCTTGTTTGGTGTTTTAGAAAACTCAACTGAGTTTACATTATTAATCCTAGTTCTTGATAACAGGTTAGTAATAACTATAATTTTTTAAAAACCAGCTTCTATCCCACTTGGTTTCTTATTAGTAAAATTATTATGTTGTCTATAACGTCTATTATTAATATGGTCCCTCCTATATGGATCCATTTCTAAAATAAGAAGAGTTAATAATGAGTGATTAATATTAACATCATAAGGGAATTATCATAGATATAAAAACTCAACCTAAAATTGTGTTAATATTTGAAACCAACACATTATCTTTTTGTTCAACCTATTTTACTCTTAGTTCAATATAAGATTCTTTAGGTTGTGTTCTCTCATATTATTTAACCTAATTCCTTAAAATAGTGAATCCTTTATAGTGGATTATAAATAGATTGTGATTAACCCAATAATATCCCCCGTGATTTTCTATCCAGGTGTGCAATCTTAGACCCACTCATAATGTACTAAGTGAATATTGATTTGATACTCAATCATCCTTTTTAAGAGTGATTAACCCTAGGTACATCAGTGACATAGTCACATCCACATTTTAGTATCTAGACAAGAATTTAATTTATAGTAAAACCATTTACTCAAAACATTATAAGAATTACATGATTTTATCCTATTTTTAGACTTATCTATTAGACTTACCCTTGGGGAATTTCACTAATTTTATATAATCCTAATGTAATAAGTTGATATTTTTTATTCTTTAAATTAATATTATATTAAATATCTTGTGTCACTGTTAACACCGAACTAACATAATTGATGGATAAAAAAACCATGAAATATTAAAAATGCATGAATAATATAATCCTTAGTAGTTAAAATGTTAATAATCAATTGAAGAAAATATATTTTTTATTATTCTATTTGATTAATATTTTAAAAATAATTCCTTGCAAATAATTATTCTAAAAAAAGGAATAGTAAATTATCTTAATAAATAAAATTAATCACATTTAAAATTTTATATGATAGTTAATATTTATATAATTAATAATAATAATTCAAAATTATTTATAAATGTTCATGAAATAAGATTAAATACATTTGAAGTTTAAGAAGTTATTTTTCAATAAAAAATAACTTTTCTTCATATTTTTTAAATTATGTAAATAACTAAATATATAAATTTTATAATTTTAATTTGATAAAAATAATTTTATTTTTGTATATATAATTTTAAAATTATATTAGGGTTATTTTTTAGGATTTTTTTATCAAAATATATTATTTTTAGGTGAATTGTGAAAAATACTATTTTTACAAATAACATGACTCTTATGCCATTATTAATATAAAAGTATGGATTAAAAATTTATGAAACACTTTTATATGTTAAAATATGTATTTTATAATTGAATTTATAATTTTAAAAATATTTTTTTAATTTATACACCCGAATTATAAATTTTAAATTTTTGTTATAGTTTTCAAAAAAAAAAAATTTTAATGCATTATACATTTAGTATTTTAAAAATAATTTTTATCACTTTTAAATATTGAATCAAAAAATTAATTTAAAATTTTGAATCATTAGGTCCAAATTATATAATAAGTACCATTTTATTTTTGGTCATAAAGGATAAATTTCATAGGTAAAAATGAGTTTCCATAGTGAAAAGAAAAATTGTAAAAATGATTAACCTAAGATGTACGGGGCCAAACATGTCAAAAAGATGATTTTAATTGACATTTTTGAGGTATTTAACGATGTTATATCTTATCCTCTCTATTATTTCTGAATTTTTTAGACACTTCCATTGATATCTACTTCCTGTTATTCAAAATTTTTGGGTATTTACAAAAAATATATCCCTTTTCACTAATAAAAGGGGCACTCCTCTCCTCAAATTCCCTCACACAAAAACACAATATTTTCAGCCTAAACTCTAACCAAACCTATCATATACACTCCTATACACCTTAATTAGGTTTTTATATTCTAAAAATACCATCCATTAAATTTTTAATCCCCTTCTCAAAGGATACAATCCAAGTAGTATGGTATAGATTTCTAACCACTCCTCTCTCATATTTCTTTATGTGATTTTTTTCTTCCTAAAATTTATCTTAATCATATTAAAATGATACCATTAGAATCATTATTATACTGTTATTATAAATATAGTATAGGTATTAACTATAATAGCCTCAAACACACACTCTCAGAATCCAGTACTTAAAGCATAATCATTACATATTTGGATTTGATACTAATAAATGTAACCCAATTTCAAAAATCTAGAACTTATAAAATTAAAAGGAAATGTTGAATCACTAAAATACCCAATGAACTTTTAGGTTTATAGTTTTATATAATTAGTAAAAACTCTTAAAAACTATATTTAAGATTATTGGGGCCATTAGGTTATGGGTATGTTCCCTACTAGTGTCTTGTGTATGAGAACAAATTTTTCTATGGTTACTTTACATCGAGGTACGAGGTACATGGGGCTTGAGACTACCTAGTGCCTAGGGGTGTTCCTGATATTGGTGATCATTTAATCTTGTGTATTTATCTTTGGAATATGGTGGTTTTTGTTGTAAAATATAGTAGCTTACATGTTTTACTTAAATGTGTTCATTCATGGAAAAGGTCACTTGAAAATCTGTTTACATTTGAAAGTTTCATTCTTTAGAAATTATTTCCACCGCTTCTTGTGTATTAAAAATGGGGTTCTTTTTATATTGTATTGTTTATCCTATGGAATCTCTTGGTGGTATCCTATTGGTCTTAGGATCACACCCTACTTACACCACTTGGGTGTAAGTAGACTTCGTCATGTTTGACATAGGTAAAGGAAAGGCTTTGGGTGATGGCGGTTTGGGGTGTTAGTTCTCATCCGTGGTGCGGAGTTGTAGAGGAATCTTATGGGTGATGACCCCTTGTCATGTGGAGTCCTTGGGGATTCTTTTATGCTATTTTTATTTGTCTTTTAACCACTTGTTGTATGTTTAAACATATCTATTCAGTTCTGGATTTTGTCTAAATCTTGTTTGGTATGAATTTTTCAGATTTAGTTTATCGATTGTTTTTTATGTTTTATGTATCCATATTCAGGTAAATCATTCCCAAACCAAAATATATGATACTCGGGCACTTGTTCTAGCCCATGGGGATAGTAAAAGACCCTAGGGCCTTATCACAGGCTTAGTTTGGCACCGGTTTTGATGGTGACCAGATTCAGTTCGTGACAAAATGGTATCAGAGCGGGGTTAATGTTTTTGGGTTATTTTATTATTTTGGGATGAGTCGGGCAAGACAGGAGCTAGGAATTTCAGGAATTGGTGATTTTTTTCATGAGTAGGGTGCTTGGCCCGCACCTCTCTTGGAAGACCTCGAGTCACCATGGGACATTGGAATTGTTTGTTTGACTTCCTTCCAGGTGAGACATGTGGGTTGCAGACTACACATGGACATCGAGTGGGGGAGGGGTAGTTGTTTCTTTTATCATGGTAATGTGTTTAGATTATTTATATTTGATGTTATTGATGAAATTTTTAGAATTTTTATGTTGGTTTTTTTTTCTTGTGACTGTTTCCTTTTGTAGCAACATGCCTCCCCAGAAAGCTCTCATACGCCCACGGGAGGAAGCCGGAGAGAGTTCTCCCACACCTCTTGATCAGAGGCTAGTAAAGGTAGTGGTTCGGGCTGTCCAAGAACTATTACATGGACTGGATCCTGTTCCAGGTCCAATTATATAATATGAGGTTAGTCCTAGAAAGGACAAGGCCCGAGAGTTCCTAAAAAATAAGCCTCCTACCTTTCGAGGTAGTATAGAACCCCGGAAAGCATAGGAATGGCCCGAAAGTATCTAATGCATGTTCAAATTCCTAGATACACCCAAGGAGCTCAGAGTGAGGTGTGTATATTTTCTATTGGAGGGTCCCAACCACAGGTAGTGGGAATCGATACTTCAAACTGGGAAGAATAAGAAGATGTGCTGGGTAGATTTCAAGGATGTCTTAAATGAATATTATTTCCCTGAGGTCTTGGCATATGCCAGGTCCCAAGACTTCATGGATATAGTTCAGGGTGATCTATCTATGATGGATTGCGCCAACAATTTCACTGAGCTGGTTCGGTATGCTCCTGAAATCATTTCTAATGAGAAAGCGAAGTCCCAGAGGCTTGAGAAAGGCTTACGACCAGAGATATACTCTCAGGTTTTCTTGTTTAAGCTGAGGACCTATGCTGGGGTGGTTGATCGGGCATGCATGATGGAGATTAAACAGAAATGGAGGTATGGTTTCTCTAGGACAATATCATTAGGGGGAAATTGCATCTCTTTAGATAAGAAAAGGAAGTGGGAGGATCATGTGAAGAAGGGAGTTGGTAGTTCAAGCCACTCTTCCATGAAGTTTTCATCTATGGATTTTGATGCGAGATCTATCGTGTGCCACTAGTGTGGGAGACCAGGGCACATATGATGAGAATTTCCACTTCCTATGAAGCCCTGTTATCAATGTGGAGGTATGTGTCACTTGCAGTGCTTTTTCATGGTGGCACATCCACTCCAGAGTGGGGCAGGGTCAGTGGCTTCAAGAGGAGTGCCAGCTTAGTCCAAACCATTGAGGACATGGGGGTCTTGATTTGGTGGTTGTGGTAGTAGGGCTGGGTCATCTTCTAGATATATCCAGTTTAGGGCACAGCCACAGACTAGCGGTCATCCTCAGTCAGAGAATGTAGATCTCCATGCAGTGGATCAGGCACCAGCAGGATCAGAGGCAGGACCGTCGACAGTTCGAGGTTCCGTTATGATCACTTCATCTATAGCTTCTAATATTTTTTATATTGGTGCCTCTATTTCATTAATTTATACCCATTTTTTGGACATGCTGAATTTTCCAACCGATTTATTGTCTTTTGCGATGGATTTTTTGACACTGCTGGGAAGGAAGAAGGAGCAGGGTCTCAAGTGCCCATCTTGTGCGCTTTCCGTGTCAGGGGTTGAGAAGGAGTGGGACCTCTTTGTCTTAGATATGGAACTGTTTTACATAATACTTAGCATGGATTTTCTAGTACACTTCCAGGCATACATTTATTGCAATAGGAGGCGGTTCAGTTTCATGACACCTGATGGGAGTCGTCAGGTTTTTCATGGAGAATGGGATCCTCGGTCAGGTCGCACAAGACCTCCACTCCTAGAGTTGGGAATACTTATCTTTCAGTTATCGTCACTCACACTAGAGGATGATGGTCTTGCTCTAGATAGTGGACTACCTCATGTATTTGATGAGTTTCCAGAGGTATTTCTAGATGATTTTTTAGGTTTTCCCCCGGAGCGGGATGTGGAGTTATCGATTGATCTAGCACTGGGAACATAGTCGATATCTCTTCCCTCATATAGTATGTCCCCCACCGATCTGAGGTAATTTAAGATATATCTAGATGACTTAGAATCCAAATGATTCATTCTCCCAAGCATCTCTCCTTGGGTCGCTCCTTTTTTGTTCGCAAAAAAGGCTGAAGGATCCCTCCAGTTGTGCATTGACTAATAGAAGCTAAATAAGGTAACAATCAATAAAAAATATCGTTTTCCCCGAATAGAAAAATTGTTTGATCATTTGAAGGGTGAAAGATGGTTTTCTAAGATAGACCTGTGTTTGGTCTATCATCAACTCAGAGTGAAAGAGGCAGATATCCCAAAGATAGCCTTCCGAAGTAGGTATGAACTCTTTGAGTACTTGGTCATGCCCTTCGAATTGACCAATTCTCCAGCTGTTTTTATGGAAATCATGAACAGGGTGTTCCATCAGTATCTTGATTATTTTGTCATGGTATTTGTGGATGACATCCTATTTTATTAGTGAATCGAGGAGGAACATGAGCATCACTTGTGGATCATTCTGGGCACCTTGTGAGATCATTAACTTTATGAAAAGTTTTCCAAATGCACTTTCTAAATCATAGAATTTACGTTTTTGGGAATTGTGATCTCAGATCAGGGGGTTTCAATGGACCTTGAGAAGATTAGTGTGGTTATTTCATGGTTCAAGACTAAGAACATGTTCAAGATCAAGAGTTTCCTTGTCCTAGCTGGTTATTACAGGCGGTTTGTTTGGGATTTCTCTCAGCTTGCTTCACTGATGACAGCGCTCACTCGAAAAGAGGTGAAGTTTTTGTGGGGCCCAGAATGTCAGGAATCCTTCGAGGAGCTAAAGAGGTGGTTGACTACAGCCCCCATTCCAATTTTTTCAAAGGCTAGAAAGGGGTATGTGGTGTATTATGACACTTTAGGTATGGGTATTGGGTGTGTGCTTATGAAGGATGATCACGTGGTGGTGTATAGATCTCGCTAACTCTGACCACACGAAAATAATTACCTGACCCACAACTTGGAGTTGGAACCTGTGATGCACTATTTGAAGAATTGGCATCACTACCTCTTTGGAGAGAATTTTTTTGTCTACTCTGATCATAAAATCATGGCCTATATCTTCTTGTAGAAGAACCTCAACATGAGGTAGCGTCGTTGGATTGAGTACTTGTAGGGTTTCAACTTTGAAATTGTCTATACCCTAGGAATGGGTAACTTGGTGGCCGACGCCTTAAGTAGAAGAGTCCCAGTGCAATCTTTGAGGACGTCCAGTAATGAGTGGAATCTGATGACACTCTTTTCTCAGATTCATGTGGAGACCAAGGAGAAAAATGGGGGTCTATTCTTGGAGATCTTTCAGTTGACTCCTTCTTTGGTGGAGCTAATTTAGCAGGAACAGCCTGGTGATGAGCTTTTTCAGCGGTCTAGGCAGTTTCTTCATGGTGGGGAGATGTCCTATGATTGGTCGTCATCCCTAGAAGGCATCTTGTGCTTCAAGGGACATTCAGTAGTGTCATCATCTCTACAGAAGGTGGTGACACATGATAGCCACCAATCATAGTGGTTTGTCCATCCAAGTGCCACCAAGATGTATTATGATGTCCTTCGGTAGTTCTGGTGGCCTTGTATGCAACGGTACATAGCGTACTTTGTGTCAAGATGCTACACAAGTCAACAGGTGAAGGCAGAGCACCAAAGGCCATTCGGTTTTCTCCAACCACTACCCATTCCTACCTGGAATTGGGGCGAGGTTGCCATGGACTTCATTATTGTATTTCCTCATACACCTCAGGGTAAGAATCCCATTTTGGTGGTGATCAACCATCTAACCAACTCATCCCACTTCATCCCGATCAAAGATACAGCTAAAGTGAATGAGTTGGGCTATTTGTATCTTTATGAAGTGGTGAGACTACATGGCGTGCCATCAGCAGTTGTCTCAGATAGAGACCCTCATTTCACTTCTCAGTTTGGGGAAGGCCTATAGATGGTCTTGGGGTCACAACTTAAGATGAGCATGGTGTACTATCCTCAAATGGATGGTCAGATAGAATGGGTGAACCAGATTCTGGAGGACATGCTCTGTACATGTGTTTTGGAATTTGGAGGTTCTTGGGATAGCCATTTGGGATTGGTTGAATTTTCCTATAATAACAGTTACCAATCCTCGATTTTAATGGCCCTTTTTGAGGTTCTCTATGGTCAGCCATGTCGGTCCCCCCTATGTTGGGATGAGGTAGGTGAGACTTCACTTTTGGGGTAGAGCCTTGTGCAGGAGACTTATAAGAAGGTCAAATTGATCAGGTAGTTCTTATTGATAGATCAGAGTCTCCATAAATCTTCTGCTGACCAGAGGCGTCAATACCTAGAGTTTTCTATGGGTGAAAGGATATTCTTGAAATTGGCCCCTCGTATGGGCCATCGTCGATTGGGGAAGCAAGGGAAGATAACGCCACGATATGTCATCCCTTTTGAGATCATCAAGCGTATTGGAAAGGTGGATTATAGGTTGGAATTACCTTCTTATTTTACATCAATCCATGATTTCTTCTATGTCTCCAAGTTGAAGAAATACAACTTGAATTCATCCCATGTACAAAATTGGGAGGAGTTTGATATAGAGCCTGATTTGTCCATTTCCCAAGAGAATGTGATTCAAGGAAAGTCTATTCCACTGTTCTAGGTTCTTTGGCAGCATAAGAATGATGCACATGAGATGTTGGAGCTGAATTCATGGGTTGAGGAAGAGTACTCGTTCCTGTTTTCCAATCAAGCTTCAGGTTGACTTTCCAAGATATAAAGTTTTCATGGTGGGGATAATTTTCACATACATTACTTATTTTAAAGGTATTTTTCAACTAATTTCCATTATTTCTTTGTTTTGGGGGTTTCCCATGCATTTTGGTGGAAATGGTGGGTTTTCAAAATTTGGGACAAACCGTGAGCCCATTTTCCAGATTTAAAAATAAATTTATTTTCATTTATAACTCTTTAATTTTTCAACATTTTTCACCCATTCCACTTCCAAAATGACCTCCCTTGAACTATTAACACCACCATATCAATTTGTACCCTTTATAAATCCATAATAATATTGGATTTGGGTTTTTGTATAAGGAATTGGACCAGCCCGGAAGACCATTTTCGGTTTTTTTAAAAAAAATTGTTTATTTAATATATTATTCAATTTTTATGATTTTTTGGTGATTCCACCTCTCACTTGAAGCCAACAGACATAAGAGAGACTCCATATTCTTGTATCCCTCTTTGGATCTCGTTTTATTCGTATATTAGGTCGAAACTTCTCAACCTTTCTCAATTCTCCAGATTTAAAAAAAGTAACTTGTTTCCTTCATAACTCCCTCAATGTTTACTCTTTTTCCCCCATTTCAGTTCTCAATTGACATTATCTGACTTATTAAAACCTCAATTAAATTTTTTTTGTTTTAAAACTCAGATACTAGTGTATTTGGGTATATTTATTCAAGATCCCTCAAGTAAGTGGGTATCCTTCCTTCTTCTTTCAATTTGCTTAGGGTTTCATTCAATTTACTTAGGGTTTCTTCCATTTATTCTTGAAGATACTAATTTAAAGAATTTAGGTATTCTAACCTAGGGTTTTATTTTTAGTTTATTGGTCTATTATTTTGGTTTTAGTCTTGATCTAAGTCCCCTATGGTGTGGTGGTGGTGCGGTTGGATTTTCGCACAAATATTCTAGGGTTTTCATTATTTTGGTAGGTGATTTCATTGGTAATTAATTATAGATGAGTTATATTTTCTTAATTTATATTTTTATCACACTTATCATCCATTATCCTTGCTGAAAAATCTGTTTTTGGTTAAGAAAATGATTTTTAGTTACTAATTTTGTGTTAAATTGGGTGTTTTACATGCCTATTTTATGTTATGTCAAATGGGGTTGTTTTATAACCCATGTAATGGGTTTATAGAAACTTTTTGGGTGATTTTCATTATTTTTTAGTGAATATGTGTATGAAAATAGTGTTAAATGTGGGTTTTAAAGGGATTTTGTGTGTAAATCTTTGCTAGATATTGTGAAGTTGTTTTATTGAAATTCTTAAGGTTTTATTGAGTGGTGTAAATGGTGAAAAACAAGTGTAGATAATTTTTTGAGTTGATTGTGACCAGAAATGATGTTTTTATGTGATAAAGGCTTTCGTTATCATGAGATAATGGTTTTATCACAAAGGGGGAAGCCTAGGTACCTAGGAGGGTGGATATGTACTAGTACGATAGTGATTCTGATGGGTTTTGTCCTTGTTTCACTGAGTAAAATAGATAATGAAAACACCAAAATATTATATTGATGGTTATTGGGGACCACTAGGTTATGGGTATGTTCCCTACTAGTGTCTCGTGCATGAGAATAGATTTTTATGTGGTTACTTTACACCGAGGTATGAGGTACATGGGGCCCGAGACTACCTAGTGCCTAGGGGTGTTCTCGAGATTGGTGCTCATTGAATATTGTGTATTTATCTTTGGAATATGGTGGTTTCTTATGTAAAATACAGTAGAAAACATTTTTTACTTAAATTTTTTATTTCATAGGAAAATTTCCGTGAAAAACTGTTTACATTTGAAAGTTTCATTCTTTAGAAATTATTTCCACCGCTTCTTGCGTATCAAAAATGGAATTCTTTTTATCTTGTATTGTTTACCCTATGGAATCTATTTTTGGTATCCTATTGGGATTAGTCTCACACCCTACTTATACCCCTTGGTTGTATGTATACTTGTTCATGTTTGACATAGGTAAAGGAAAGGCTTTGGGTGATGGCGGTTCGGCGTGTTAGTTCTCATTCATGGGGTGGAGTTCTGGAGGCGGCTTGTGGGTGATGACCCCTTGTCATGTGGAGTCCTTGGGGATTTTTTTCTGATATTTTTATTTGTCATTAGACCACTTGTTGTATTTTTAAACATATTTATTTAGTTCTGGATTTTTTCTAAATCTTGTTTGGTATGAATTTTTTAGATTTGGTTTATCAATTTTTTTTATTTTTTATATATCCATATTCGGGTAAATCATTACAAAACCAAAATATATGATACCCAGGAACTTGTGACAGCTCATGGGGATAGGTAACACCCTTTGGGACTTTTCATAGGCTAGGTTTGGCACTATTTTTTATGGCAACCAAATTCGGTTCGTGACACTCCTAGAATCTGGTGCTTAAAACATAATCATTACATTTCTGGATTTGATACTAATAAATGTAACCCAATTTCAAAAATCTAGAACTTATAAAATCAAAAGTAAATGTTGAATCAATGAAATTACCACGAAAATTTTAGGTTTATAGTTTTATAGAATTAGTAAAAACTATTACAAGAATAGTACCCATGTCTTCGAGTGAGTATTTTTCCCACTATACCCACATTTTTATATTCAATATTAATTTTTCAACATCTCCCAAAAAATTATTCAAACATGAAACATTTATAGACACAAATAATTTAAAATAATTCTTCATAAACTGGGGAAATAGAAATATAATAATGGGTGATAAAATGATCAGTAAGGGTAAACATAAGCAATAATAATTGGATGTCATCAGTGATCCTAATATGAGCTTAAGGGAATGATGACATAATCCTAGTATATGAGAATAAAATAAAAGAACAAATACTCATAAAAACATGGATCATAAAATATGTGGCATGGAATAAAGATTTATCAAATTCAATAGTCATAGGAATCAATAATTATAATCCATGTGATGTCAATCTCAATCAAATGATCCAATAAAAACTCAAAACAAGAATAAGTAAAACTTATTAGTATCTTAGAATATTATCTTCATAGATCCCTTAAAAAAACATTTCATATGGGATAACCATACTTGGTTAGTACCTATAATCTCTTATGAGTAACTTTTTTACTTATTAACTATGTCTCCTCTAGGATTTACTTATAATTAGTCAACTCTATAATCATTTCCCAATGCACTGGATAGATATATCAAGATCACCTGATTGTATAAGTTGTATCGGGCTCACCCTATCATATAAGTTATATAGGACTCACCCATCATCATAAATAATTTCCAATTACCATTCATGAATAAAACATTTATAATCATTCACTTTTCAACATAACATCCATGAAACCAACAATCATTCATTTATAGCTTGGTTAACCCATGGAAAATAAATGGATTTCATGAAAATCTCTTTAGAAAAATCATCATGATCCATTCAAATAAATAATATGGATGGTACCATAATATTATAATCCTAATGAATCATATGAATCATTTTATAATTTTGACATAAATAAAAATACCTTTTTAAATGATCATTTAAAAACATTTCTTTGAAAACAAGGGAAAATATTGTTTTCTTTTAATAATATTTTATAAAAAATTACCGAATATTAGGAAAACATTTTATTTGAAAATAAAAATGGAAAATTAAAAATTAAAAATAAAATAATTGAGAATTTATAATGGTGTTAAATTCCATTCATGTCGTGATTATTAAAAATAAAAATTCTTCTCAAACTTTTATAAAGAGAGACAAAAGAGACCCATGCGGAAAACGTTAAGAAATTTTATTTTAAAACATTTTTAAATAAGGTAAAATATCTTGTAAAATAAATTTAAGAAATCATTTATTTTTAAAAAAGAACATTCTTGAAAACATTTTAGAAAAATTGATATGAAAGATAAATATTCCTTGTCTAAAAGAAGATATATGATCAGTATCACTTAAAACCCTTCTATATTTTTCATCAATAAAAGAGAATAAATGGAAAATTAAACATATAAAATAAATTCATAACTGGAGGAGAATAAAAGATATTTTTTCCAAGAAAACAAGAGGATAACTTTCCCCTAAAGAAACCTTAAATAGAGATAATCATGAAAATAAAGGATATTGTGAAATAATGACTTTACCGCTTCGGTAACTTTAAAATAAATATTCATTAAAGAAAGAGTATTATAGGGATCTATAAATACCATGAATATAATAAATTAATATTTCAAAATTAATTCATGAGTTTGTAAGTACACAATACAAATAAATCATGGTTCATGAATAGAAACTTTTCTCAAGAAAATTATATTGAGATAAATAAAACACTTGTAAAGTTAATATCATTGAATTAAGAATTAATCAATGGTTTGATTATGTGTAAAGAATTTAAATACAAAAAAAAAGTGTAAATATAATATAAATCAATAAAATTTCATTTTAAAAATAATATTTGAAAAATACAATCAATGAAGAAGTGATATAACCCAATGAAATAAGTTTGAGTTAATAAAACTCTTACCTATTTGGTAACTTCCCAATCAAAAACATTTGGGATGAAGTAGCATGAATTTTAACTCAAAATACCATTAATTAATATTTATTTATGATATAAAATGTTAAATTTATATTATATACGCCATATAAAAGAAATTAGGTGCATAACATTAAAATATTCTTCAATGAAGGGAAATTGAGATGAAATACCTTACCTCGAGTTTGACTCATCACATATGTTCTTTATCTTCATGAATAATAAAATTATGTAAATTATTCAATTTATTAATAACATTTTTAATGTAAGTTATTCCTTTTATTTCATTTATTACCATGTGATATTCAATTAATATTTAAGTTCATGTCAGATGTTTTGATAATATTTGGCTCATATGTCCAAAATGACTTTGGTGGGGAACTATGATCAAATAGTTCATTATTTCATCATCTCAATAGTAATAATCTTGAAATAATTATAATTTTTATAGATCAATTATAATTTTGAAACTAACCATGAAGTATGGTTATGAAAAATGAACTACGTTATAGTCTTGGGGATGATAGGTTATACGTATGCATAAGTAACATTTTTATTTTACAAAGATCATGATAGAAAGAAGGTAACTATTATATTATATTTGAAAAATTAGCATTATATCATAAATATCTTATTATTTATTTAAATACACTTATATATATCATCCATGTGATGTTTTTACAAAAAATGAATCGTATCTCTTCTTGGAGGTGGTAATCCCCACATATGCACGGATGACATTATCATTTTTCAACGGATAGAAAGGTAAGAAATTAGATGACTTATTATATTTTAATAATTATAATTATGTCATAAATATAATGTATATAAATTTAATCCATCATTATAACCATTATTGAAAGGTGATGTTGGAAAAAATTACATCAATTTTCAAGGCGGTATCCCACCGTACACACGAACGACGATTTAGTTTACCATTTAATAGAAGAGGATATGGATATAGGTTATTACATTAACATAACAACATCTTAGTATATGGAATATAATATTGTTATTATTTCATCAAATTTGAATAATATTTTAAGTATATAGACATTAAGAGGGTATTTAGTTAGGTTTTGGCTGAACCAAAAGGCTCTTGAAGTGTGTGGAGAAGAAGAGAGGGGGTTTCCTTTTATAATAAAGGGAGGGGAATTCTTATAATTTATTAAATTATTAAATTAATATAAATTAATTTTCATGTTTATATAGATAAAAATTGAAATAATTAAATTATAATATTAGGATGAGTCAAAATCCTCCCATATAATAATATTTTTACAAGTTTATGTGATTTTTCCCCCTTATCTTTATCTTTTAACCCTTTGTTAACCATTTTGATGATTACTACAATGAAAACGTTTTACTCATTAGGGGTAAAGATAGATAAAAGGAAAAATATCCCATAGATGGACCATTTTTAAAATTTTCAACTATATCCAAATCACATGGATGAATATGGTATTCTTATTAATTTTAAATCATTTAATAAAATATTATTTATTATAAACTATCATTAATGTAATTTTTGAAACAATTCATTTGATTTGACTTTGAAAACAAAATTAACATAAAGGAATTCTAATATAATCCTTTAACAAATCCCTAACATGTTATATTTATATAAAAAATTTATATAATACAATAATTAATTCAAATTATATTACTTTAAATATTTTTAGAATCATTTATTTTATTTTTCTATTAATTGAATAAATAATGTGTCTGTTATGAATAAGAATTTAAGGTAATTATTTTATCACTAAAAATTAGAAATAAATCACCATGATAAAATAAAATAACTTAAATTTAAAATAAATATTTATAACTAAACATAATATATTTTAATCTCTATCACAAAATAGTATAGATATTAAAAGTAAGAAACTAAAATTTTTTAATTTATCTTTTACTTAAATATTATAATAGTCAAAATCAAAGAAATATAGCACCAAGTTTCCATATTTTAGAAATTTATATAGAAAAGTAAATAATATAGTCAAAAAATAGGATAAAGTTAACTTTAATGTTCATTTTTTAGTTCTTACTATATTATTTTTAACATTGCGTGATTTACCCTTACTGTGGTAACAATTATTTACTATGGTTACTATTCATAATGACCAAAAATAAAAGAGAGATATTTATAAAATTTGGAACTATTGCTTATAAATAAGGAATCCATTTTTCAATATTCAATTTCTATAAGTTGAAAAATAAATTAATATTAAAATTCAAAACACGATGAAGAACAATTTTTCTAGAAAAATAAGTTTTTAAGCCTAAAAATGAACATATACGAAAATGAGGAATACTAATGATAAAAATTAGATTATATATAATTAAATAATAATACATTAATTTTATATAAAATTCAAATAATAATGGGACTTTTTTAATGGAAAATGACAATTTTACAAAAAACGGTATTTTCACTATTCACTAAAAGATCAATCTTTTTAGAAAAATCCCAAAACTACACCATAAGATAATTTTGATATATTGATTTATAAAAATATATTTATTTTATCTAATACATTTTCTAAATTTTTTACAAATTAAATATAATATTTTATCACAAAAATAAATAAAATCATTTTTGAAGGAAACATATTTTTGAAACATTAAATGAATTTACTAAAAAATGAATACTTATTTCCTGAAAATTAATAAATAAATTTTTATTGATTTGTATATATATATATATATATCATAATGTTTTTATTAATATTAATACCCTCCAATTCAATTTCTAGATTATAATGGTCATATTGAAATTATAATATCTCATTGTTTGTTTAATCTCAATGTTGTATACCGTATATGCTATCAAACATAATATTATTTTTAAATCACAAGGTGTTAAATTATCCCAATTTAATAAATTATGGCCTCAAAATTTGAAATTTAGTTTGGATATCAAAGTTTTGATATTTAAAAATATTTTTTTTTGAAATCCCACATCGTAAAAAGGGTTAATAAAACTTCCTATTGAAAAGAGGGGAAGTTAAATACAAACATCATCAGGAATTACACAAAACTAGATTTAAAAATAGTATAATATTAGTGGAAAATTAAAATATGTACATGTAGTAAAATTAATTTTCATGTAATAATAGAGAATGACAGATATCATTGATCATAATAAATTGAATGATCATGATAGAGTTAATGACTAAAAAACTATAAACCAAAGAGATGTAAAAACAACCATAAATTTATTAGGAATGGATATAATAGGATAAAATTTCAATTTCAATATATTTTTCCTAGATTTGAGTTATTCCCTTACTATATAGACTAATAACATGAGGAAATATAATTACTTGACAAATAAAATTCCATCCATTAATTAATTTACACCACAATCTCATATTTTTCTCCAAACACTGAGTATTCAAGAATAATTTTTCATTCCTAAAGCACTAAAATCAACTTCTAATAGATCACATAATCTATAAAAGGATAAAATCAATTTCTCCTTTCCTAATACATTAACCAAAACAAAATGTTTATCATAAGGTAAAATAATATCCAATATGTATAAATCTTCATGCGATGAATTAATATATTTTACTCCAAAATTTCCACAATAACATAAAAGATTCAACCTAGATCGTTCCAAAAATAAATAACCCTATATCCCAAATAACATCAATAACCTCAACATTAAAGAATGTTTTAATATCAAAGGCTATTTCATATCTTTTATCTTACATCCCCATAAATGTAATAGTATTATTCTGAAATAATCCTTCACGTCAGACTTAAGGGTTACATATGCTTCATCC
The DNA here is from genome assembly GCA_963277665.1 of Viscum album. NCBI lineage: Eukaryota > Viridiplantae > Streptophyta > Magnoliopsida > Santalales > Viscaceae > Viscum > Viscum album. The sequence goes on along the minus strand of OY728129.1, from coordinate 756,502,069 downwards.
CAATAAAATTTCTCCCAAAATATCATTAATTTCTTTAAAATACTATCAATTAAAACCTCAAAAGGGGTGTCTAATACTTTGAACTAATGATCAAACTTAAAATTATAAATCTATGATTGTATCCATAACTCTTAATATATCCTATCATGAAAATATCATGGTCTCTAAAGTTATATAAACCCTACTCTGATACCAACTATAACATCCCTAAACCCGTACTCCTAGAATCCAATGCTTAAAACATAATCTTTAGATTTTTGGATTTGATGGTAATAAATGTGACCCAATTTCAACAATCCAAAACTTACAACATAAAAAGGGAATTTTGGATCAATGACATACCTAAGGACCTTTTAGGTTTAGAGTTTTAGGGAATTAGGACAAAATATCACATAAACAATACTCATGTCTTCAAGTGACTATTTTTTCCACTAAACCCATATTTTCATATTCCATATTAATTATTTAACATGTAATATAAAATTTTTGACACATGAAACATTTCAAGACACAAATCATTTAACATCATTATCCATAACTTGGGGAAAATAATACATAATAAGAGTGATATCAAACACTTAGTAAGGGTAAACATAAGAAATAACAAATAGATGGCATAGATGAACATAAGATGATCATAAGGGTATTCTTGAAAATATTTTAGAAAAAATGGATAGGCAAGATAAATATTATCAATCTAAAAGAAAATACAATATTGGTATCAATTTCAAACAAATTTCTAGAATTTTCATCAATTAAATGGTTGAAAATGAAATTAAAAATGTAAACCACATTCATAACCAAGGGATAAGAAAATATATTTGTTCCATGTAAATAAGTTCATATTATTTCCCCCAAAGGATCCTTGAACATAGAAAATCCTGAAAAGAAATGAGACTATAGCATAAAGTCTTTACCTCTTTGGTAACGTTCAAATAAAAATTCAATAAATAAAGAGTATGATATGGATATATAAATACCATGAATTTCATGAAGTAATATTTCAAAATTAATTCATGAGTTAGTAAGTACACCATACAAGGAAATCACAGTGCATAACAAGAAACTTGTCTTAAGAAAATGAGATTGAGACAAAGAAAACCCTTATAAAGTTCATATCATTGAATTAATAATTAATCAATGGAGTGATTATGTGTAAAAAATTTAAATCCATAAAAAATAGTAGAAATAAAATATAAATCAATCTAATAAATTTTTACATATAATCTTGGCATAATATAATCAATAAATAAGTGATATAATCCAATGAAATAAAATTGAGTTAAGAAAATTCTTACCTCTTTAGTAACCTCCTGATAAAAACTCATTAGATGAAGTGTCAAATTATATTACTATTATAAGGTACTCCTAAACCCTAATTTTATATTTATTTGTTTGGGTATTATTTAGGGGTTCTTTGGGTGAAATTTTGAAAATTTTGGAAAGATCTTGGGATGTGCAGAGTTGGTGAATGATTTTCCCAAACTGTGCGCCCTGCTAGTGAAAACCATTCAAACCCAATCAGTGAGGGTTTTCACGGTTGGTTCATGGTTTGAAAAACCATGTTCCCACCAAGTAGAAAATATTTACCCCTTTAAATGGGTGTATGGTTAGGGCACACGGTTTTGAAAACCGTGCAGCCCTTCCCAGCTAACGGTGCGTGTATAATTCTTTTATTCCAAAAATTAATTTTAAAATCATAAAACCCCCAGTTTAAGTTTCAAAAAATCCCATTAAATCCTAACTTGATTTATTCTTCCTTGAAGGCTCCCTAGAGGTGATTTTGTATCCTACAAAACCATTTCAAAGTGAATAGAATCTAGATGAACAATGTTATATTATTTTCTAGTAAGAGTTATTCGCTCTCTCTTTCTATCCCACTATCTTCCTTTATCCTCCATAGGGTTGGTTATATATAATTTTTGTTGGAGGATATAAACTCCATTTTTTGGATATTAAATATAGTTTTTATTCTCCTATCTTCATTTTCGACATTCTTCATTGGAGATTTCTATTGCCGACGTTGTGAGATGTGATCTCTTTGTTTTGGTAGATGGTTTCATATAAATTTGGACAATTGATTTAACCCTAAATTTATTGGGTTTGAAGTTCTAAATGATCTAATAACAACTGAGAAGCGGGGTTGAACTACTTGTTCACTTTTTGTAAGTTTCAATAATTTTAAAACATAACCCATGAATCTTATTGAAGTGTATAGCCTTATCATATTTTAGTAAATACTCATTCATGAAAAAGTATGAAAGAAAGTAAATCAAATGATATTTACAAGGTTTGGTCTCAGTGTGAGAACTTACATCCTTGTCATAGACACTCCTATGGGTCTATAGAAATTCACTATTATGAATATGTGAGTACAGCTTGTGTCAACTACCATTAGACACCTTATTTATCCCAATAGTAATTATTATACTGACTCTCCATAGTTTAAAAAGTTTTATTAAAAATAATTAATATAATAAAAAATAATAAATACTTTTTTCAATCTTCTCCACAAAATTTCCAATCCATAATCCTCAATCCAATGTGGCTGGGTCTGATTCTATCAGTCTGATGAGTTTGGGTTAGATGGACTCAGTACAATAAAACTATTCTCAATATCCTTTTCTCAAACTATTATCAACTGCTCATTCTGATATTCCTCAGCACAATCGACTCAATATGATGATCCTTTTATCAATATTTTCTTGAAGAAACTTTTTGTTCTGTTCGGATAAAAAACATATGATTCTAAGAAACTACTCAAAACTCAATTCGAACTTTCTCATCCTGATGAATTCAGTATAATGGTCTTAGTATGATGAACCCATTCTCAATCTACAAAAATTCAAACTCTGCTCAAATTCTCAATATTATCTTCCTCAATTCGATAAGAAAACATTCATCTATCTAATATTCTAAAAAGATATCTTTCCATAAATAACTCTCAATCAAATTATCCAGTGCTCCTCCTTTTTTGGTCACATGAAAAGTTTAAAAGTATTAATGTATTTAGATTATATTTATAAGAGACTTAGAATAGTAAAGGAGGGAAACTAAAAAACTTTTCCCGCTTACTCAAATTTCAAATCTCTGAAAATTACTCATATTTAATCTTCAACTTTGTCTTAATCAAACCTTCTCAGGATTTCTCTAAATTCATTCTTCTCAAACATATTAACTTTTTTTAGTCTGATATAGATTCCTCAACTTTAATTTAATGTAACTTCCTTGAAATTATTGCGATGAAACTTCCTCATCTCATTATGATCTGACTATCTTGACTATCCTATTTAGAGTTAATCTGATTGACTTTCCTTCTCAAAGTTAGTCTGATCATTTTTCCTTCTCAGATTCATTCGGATAGAATCATCATAATGATGTAATTATTATTACGATTGAATTCACTTACAATGTTCTAAATCTGATAATAACTCCACTTAGAAAATTATAAATTCTTAAAACTTAATCAGCTTTACACATTTGAAATTTTGAAAACTTATGTGTTTGGTTCTTCTGGATCCAATCTTCTGTATCCAAGTTTTTGGAACTGATACGAACTTTTCATAGAATTTCAAAAACCACCATTCCTTAAAATCTTTTATCATGAGGATTTATCATGACTTATGAGAACTTTATGACCATAAAATCATCATCTTATTTTATTTTATAATGTTTAAGAACTTTATAACTCCTTATATCACTATCTTCATTCAAAATATTCAGCAACATTCCAAATCTCTAACTCGGCATCTTCTTTAATTTTTTATGATTAGGGTAAAGGTAAAATTACAATAATCAATAAATTATGTATCTAATTATTTTGGATCTGATTATCTATATATTTGATTTATCATTCTGACTAAGAACCATCATCTTCATTTTCTCAAGTTTATTCACACCAATGAATCTGAGTCTGATGGTGTTTCTGATCAATATCTCTATAGAACTTCCAACTTTTAACTTCCTTACACCTTCTGCATCTGGTACTACTCAGTTTGAAAACCTATGTCTAGAAACCTATGTCTAAAAAAAATTCTCAAAGATAAAAACTTTTCTATCCTTTGTGTTTGGATTTGAACATTCATGAACTTTCATCTTTCTTACAAAAACTCATTCCAATGGACTGGTTCTGATCGTGAAGAACAAAAAAATTCTTTTACAAAAAGTTTAGTTGTCAACAAATACAAAAAATTTGTTAAAAAATCATCATAAAGGTTGTTCAATATCCACATTTGGATTTATTAATAACACTTGTTAACAAATTTTTCAACGTACTATTTTTAAAACACTCATACCTTTTCATTATTATTTTTTAAACAAATTGAGTTTTTTTAATTTTACCAAAACAAAGTCTTTCTTAAAAGAGTTTCCTAACACTACACTACTAGATAAAGTAATTTTTTGAAGTAATTTTATCCCTTGGTGATAATAAAATTTGACAACCATGTAAATAAAAACTCCCCCCACTTTTATCTTTTCTCATTTTTATTTTTATCTCCCCCATTATCTGATAACCATATCTTCATATTCATAAAAGAAATATTAGTAAAAAATTATTAAGAAAGATTTTACATTTTCTAATCCTTTGTAAAAATAATTCAAAAAATAGTGGGGGTCCTCTTTATAAGGGTTAGGAATTCATTGGAGGAGGTTGAACATGAAGTTACAGCCTCAATTCCATAAATATATCTTTCAGTACAGATTTTGTAAAATATCATCAATTTGATACTTTTTTGAAATATATTTCAATATAACATCTCCAGTAAAAGCTTTCTATTTTATAAATTGAAACTTTATATCAATGTGTTTTGATCTTGAATGTTTGACATGATTTTTAAAAAGATCAATTGCACTTTGATTATCATAAAGTATCATAAATGGTTTATAAATTTTCTCTTTCAATTATTCTAGCTGAACTTTTATCCAAAACATTTGAGTAAAAGCATGATTAGCTGAAACATATTCTGATTCTATTGTTCTTAAATTTACTGAACTTTGTTTCTTACTATTCCAAATCATGTGGCATTGACCCAAGAAAAATGTGCCTCCTAAGGTTGATTTTCTACCATTACAATCTCCATCCCAATCGACATCAGTATAAACATGAAACTTTATCTCACAATTTATTTTGTATAAAAACCCATGTGAATTTGTTCCTTTTACATATCTCATAATTCTCTTTACTTCCAAAATATGTGATTATTTTGAATTAATTTGATACCTAGAACACAAAGTAAAAAAAATAAACAATATCAACCATTAAGGATGTAAGGTAAATTAGACTTCCTATTAGCTTTTGAAAGTCTTTCAAATTCACACTTTTTCCAGACTCATCTTTACCCGACTTTATGTTCACGGATATAGGATTAGAAACTTCTTTGGATTATTCTATCCCAAACTTTTGTAACAATTATCTGGAATAATTTTTTTTACATAAGAAAATGTCCTTTTTTGAAGTTGTAAGCCAAAGAATAAATTTAATTCTCCCATTATTGAAATTTTAAAATTATTCTTTATTTCCTTAGATAATTCTTAATAAACTTTTTCTTCCTCCCCAAAAAAAATTATATCATTCATATATACAATAATAATTATAGTTTTGAAGTTAAAATATTTCACATAAAAGTTACTACTAACCTTTCTTTTAGAAAAATTCAACATTCTCAAACAGTTATAAAGTTTTGAATACCAGGAGCATGGGGTTTTTTCAAACCATTAAAGGATTTTTTTAATCTACAAAACTTTTTTTCATCATTATCAAGTTAAAAACCACAAGGTTATTCAATTTAAACTTCTTCATCAATATCACCATTTAAGAGAGTTTTCTTTACATCAATTTGATAAAAATTGTAGTTTTTACGTGTATCCACTGATAAAAACATTCTAATAGTTTCTAAATATGAAATTAGGGCAAAATTTTCTTCAAAATCCACACCCTCCATTTGCGTATAGACTTTACAAACAAGTCTTTATTTTTTCTTAAAAATTCTCCATGATCATTAAATTTTTTTATATAAATCCACTTTGTTCGGATAAAATTTTTATTTGTTGTCCATTGAATAAGTTACCATGTTTCATTTTTCTCAATATGATCTAACTCTTCATTTGTATAATCCACTGATTCTTTATATTGAATAGCTTTTGAAACTGATTCGGGTTTAACTTTTGAGATAAGTGAAGTCTAATTTTCTAATCTCAAATTTCTTTTGGTCTGAAATAGAGCCTTAAAATTTCAAATAATGTTTTCAGACTAAATATACTTTTGTAATATAGGAAATTTCAAAGTTTCTCTTCTAACTAAAATCTCCTCATCACACGATTCTCCTGAATCTTGGTAAGGATGTTTTGACTTAATTTCACTATTATTGGAAAATATCTAGTTTGTCCTCCTCAGCATTCTCAACAAATTTTGTTAAGGAATTTAGATTTTCAATTACTTTCACATCATATGATTCCACTAACCTTTGTAAGCATTTTTTCCAACATTTGTAACTTCTTCCATTGGGTGAATACCCATAAAATTTCCTTCTTCAGCTTTCTCATCAAACATTCCCATATACGAATTTTTGATTTTAAGTAAACATTGACTTACAAAAAATTTGAAGTACTTCAATGAATATTTTTTTTATACCACATTTTATAATAATTCATGTTTGTTTCTGATCTCATGATATTTTTTTGAACATGTACAATAGAACTTTGAATTTTTGTATTATGCTAAGATATTATTTCCCATTTCCACTAAACTTTTATTCTTTATTTCTACTAATCTATTTTTTTGTGGAGTATAGGGAGCATTATACCTATGTCTGATACCATGCTCTCTCGGATAAGTTTCAAAAGTATTTCTTGTGAATTCGATACCATTATTTGCTCTCAACTTCTTTATATAACACCCCACTTCTTTCTCAACTTCTTTTCTAAAAAACTTAAACATTTACATAGCCTCTGGATTATGTTTTATAAACATTATGTTTTTCATCAGATTGAAATCATCAATAAAAGTGATAAATTATAAATATAATTTTGTTTATTGATATCTCAGTGGCCCACATAAATCAGAATAAATAAGTTCAAGAGGTCTGGTAGACTAAATCTCAACTCTATTATGACTTTTTTTAGTCATCTTCCCTTTTTGAGAAGTAACACAAACATATCCATATCTTATTTTCAATTATAGAAAATAAAGGATAGTATCAACTTTAGAAATTTTGTTCGTGTTTTTCTGCCCAAGTTTCCCAGTCTTCGATTCCACAATTTGTTTTCATCTTAAGCACTCAAGTAACAAGAGTAATTAAACTCTCCAAGTTGAAATAGATTAGCACTAGTTCTTTCTCCATTTTGTGATAACTTTTCCATCTTTCATACTTCTGATGATACAAGAATATTTTTTGAAAATTACTTTTTTCCATCATGAAAAAGTTGAATTACACTAAGTAAGTTATGTTTTATCACATCAACAAATAAAACTTTATTATATTTAAACTTTTCTACTTCAATCTCATCCATTATGATTCCTATGATTTTTATAGAACTATCATTACCAAAGGTAACTACTCCTCCATCATGAATTTCAACATGTTTCAATATTTTTATATCATCTATCATATGTGAATAATAACCACTATTAAGTATCCATGGTTTTTTATTTTTACTTTCTTTTAAAGATGTATCAACAAAAAAAGATATTTCCTCAATTTTCTTCTTTCCATCTTCCTTTTATTTTCTTCTATAAGAAACTTGTTCGAGAAAGAGTTTCATACATCTTTCTACATTATAACCATCTTGATCAAATCTTATAAAAACTTCTTCGAGACATTCAAATTTATTTTTATTTGTAATGTTTCTAACATCTTGAGATTTTTCTTTTATAACTTCCTATGGGTTAAGAAATTTACTCATCCTTATTCCACCATTAATTTCTCTTTTTTCAAATATTCTTATGATAATTGAAAAATTATGACAAAAATTATAAGCCCTATGAACATAGATTCTACAACCCCATCAATATCCATAAAATATTGATTTTCTATTGAAGTAATATCTTTATTGATAGAAACTTTTTTTAGGTTGATAACTTCTTCCTACTCTAATAATCTATGGTCATCGACCATCTTTCCACCTAAGTAATTTTAAATTTTTTTGTAGATGAAATAGGTTCTTTACACCCTTTTACACCAAATATTTCCCAATACTTTTTCCAGAACCTAAACATTTAGAAAAATTAGATGAAACATTATTTTTGGTGGGTGATGATTTAAAATGATTCTTGATCTGAGATTTCTCAGCAACTTTAGAAGTGTCATATTTTACTTCTAAAGGTTTTTTGAAGTTTGAATTCATCTTCCTCAATGTACTTTCAGAATAAATAAGTTTTTTTAGACCTGTTAAATTCTTCTTCCTTAGTTTTTAGCTTCTTACTAAGATCTTCATCCATATTTCACTATTTAGCAATTCTAAGTTTGTAACTTAAGATCTCCTAAATATATTCTCTATCCTGCTTGATGAAATATTTTCTTCCTTCATCAACTTCCTCACAATATTTCTTTATGACTCTTATTTCATTCTTGAGAGTTATGTTTTTCTCAAAACATGAAATAAGTTATGTTCTAAGTTGATACTATCTATATGATTCTTCAACACCTTCTTCACTATATAAGGAATCTTTTTTTTCTCAACTTCTACAATAAAGGTTCTGAACTTTTATAAACTTTCATATTCTGAAGAATTGTTTCCAATTGAGTTTAGTTAAAATTTATTACTCAACAAACCTATTTTGTTTCGAGTAAACTTCTTCTTATATTTTTTGGATGAATTTTCTTATTTATCATTTTTGTTCCACTTCTTCTATCGAGGTTTTTTGTCATAATCATCTGAATATTCACCAGCTTTATTCTTGGGAAAATTCATAGAAAATTTTCTAATCCCACTGCACTCAAAACATTTGAGATGAAGTTTACCTCCATAATTTCTTATTCCTATATAATAGTTCTTAAATATAAGTGATATTATTTTTCCATTCAACTCATCATAATCTTTATCTTTGGAGTCAAAAGGATCAACATCCTCAATATCTTGTATTTTCATTTTTATCTTGAATTAAAAATACATTTCATATTTCATATTATTTTTGAACATTGGATCTTTCCTCATTTAATAAGAAACAAGAAAGTTATGCAATTCATCAATAGATAAATCATCTTTATCTTCAAAAGAGAAAATTTTAGATTCAAACCTATATGGAAAGTTTCTCATAAGTTTATTCACAATTGTAGAATCTTCCAGGACATCTCTATATCCTTTGATGTTGTAAACAATTTCATTTACTCTGATAAAGTATTCATCAATATTTTCTTCATCTCTCATTATAATATCTTTATACTTACTATGATAGATTTTTAGTATTGCTTACTTAACTTTATTATTCCCTTAAAAAATACTTTCCAACTGTTCCCACATACTCTTTGAAGTTTTGAAACCCATCACCTTCATATAAATTTTTTTTGATAAGGACATAAGGATATAATTTATAGAATTTCCATCAACTTTGATATTTCACTTATCATAAAAAGTCATCAGGACATCCTTCCTAATAGGTGGAAATCCATTTATAGCAACATCAATAACTTCCATGCCAAGAGATAGGAGATAAGGAATCATCCTATTTTTTCATCAATAATAATTTTTTCCATCAAATGTAGGAATTCCTCTACAGTTGAAAAAATTGATATTATCCTTGATAAGGATTCAACAAGTGAACCTTCCCTATGATACCAATCGAAGTTCCAAAGGATAATAACAAGTGAGAAGGGGGTTGAATCAGTTGTTCACTTTTTTAAGTTTTAATAATTTTAAAACTTGACCCTTCAATCAATTAAAATTTATATCCTTATCATATTTTAGTAAATGCTTGTTCATGAAAAAGTAGGAAAGAAATTAAAGTACACGTGAGTTACACGGTTAGGCCTCGGTGTCAAAACTTACATCCTTTCCATAACCACTCTCGTGGGTCTATGGAAATTCACTATTATGAAGAAGTGAATACAACTTATGTCATCTCCCATTAGACATATTATATATCCCAATAGGAATGACTATACTAACTCTTGTTATATTACAAATATTTCCTAAAAACAATTGATCAAAAAAATAATAAAGTCTTTGTTCAATATTCTCCACAAAATTTTCTACCTAGAATCCTCAGTCTGATGTGGCTGGGTCTGATTCTCTCAGTCTGATGAGGTTGGGTCTGATAGACTCAGAACAATGAACCCATTCTCAATATGCATTTCTCAAACTCTATTCAACTGCTCAGTATATTATTCCTCGGTTCAATTGACTCAATATGATCCTCCCTTTATCAATATGTGCTTGAAGAAACTTTCTATTCTTTTTGGATAATAAAACTTTTGCTCCTTAGAAACTACCCAAAACTCAATCCAAAATTTCTCAAGTCTAATGAATTCAATCAGATAAACTTAGTATGATGAACTAATTCTCAATGTGAAATAACATAAACTATGTTCAAATTCTCAATATGATCTTCTTTAGTTTGGTAAGAGAACTCCTATTTTTCTAATCTTATAATGCGATCTCTGCCTCAAAAAAACTCTCACTCAAATTTTTCAGTGCTCTGCCTTTTATGTTCATGTTAAAATTTCAAAGTAAGAATGTATTGAGCTTCTATTTATAGGTAATTGACCGCGTTGTCATGACACGTCAAATTGATTATGATTTTAATATTGATTTATAGTCTATGGAAGACCCTAGGTTGTCTCGAGGAGCATTTATTGGTTTTGAGTATGTATTTTTAATAATAATTACTAAAGAGGGGGAGGTTTTGAAAACATATTTAAGTAAATTACTTAATTAAAGAGTTAAATAGTTGATAAATAAAGGTGGTTTATTAATAATTATGAGAGAAGAAGATCATTTCAAGTTCACTAAACATCTTGTATAGTTCATTGTTCTGAAAATTTAACATGGTTTTGTTTAATTCTTTGGTTGAAGGTTGTCAAGATCTTGACTCCCCTTTTTCCTCTTCAAATGATGCTTAAAGAACCACCCATTGGCACAAAAATTGTGTTACCAAGATTTGGTTATCAAACATAGAATAATAGGTCTACCAAATCATACTTAAATATTATGTATGTGTGAGATAAATAGGATTATTGTGTTGTCCAATCGAAACAACCCAAGGTTCCCACTTGAAATCTCAACACAATCGGTGTTGAAATAAAAAGTGTTCCGTTTAATTATATCAAATGAATTGTAATTAGGGGAAATCATGTAAAGAAACAAAATAAGTGAAATATTCAACACACAAATTATAAAAAACTAGTAGAATAACATGTACTGGAACTCCCTCCCAAGTTTTTGTAGCTCCCTTGAAATGATCGTCCACCATTTAGCTCGCCATCGAGAGGAGGAGGAGGATCGGGTGGAACTCCTTCTTCATACTTGATTCCCCTATGAGGATAGGGGCTGCCAGAAATCATTGGATTATGAGAGGACTTATTTAGGTCCCCAAAATACCATAGATTTTCCTCCTGGATGAACTTGAAAATGAGAAGCCCAAGGTGCCATTTTATAGGAAAATGGGAAGGTGGTTTTGAGAACACAGAATTCTTAAAACCACTTGTCACAGGTGTTTTGACCTCCAGAAAACCTTATCTCAATTTGGAGAAAATAAAAAAGTTTTATACCCACCTCTTGTATGTCTCCACCGAAAGTTTGGCATAAATTGGACACCTATATCTCGAGATATGGACAGATCACAACACACCACTTTTGACATCATGCAGATTCGGTGTGTTAGACATATCAGGTCGGTTGGGCCACTAGATAGCTGAATGAGTCCTTGGTTCCTTCATAAGAACTATATACCAATAAAATTTGGACCATAACACAAAATATTAGCCTAATTGGATGCACGGTATAGTATCAGTGTGCGGATTAATCCACTAGTTTTTTTGGATCCTACGCAGTTTGGCCCACTTTTCTTGGACATCATCATGGGCCCTCCAAATCACCTCCTCCTGCAATGGGAACATAAAAACAAGTATCATTTACATTTTAACAATGATAAAAACAAAATAAATGATTCAAAAATGGAATTCAACTTGTCATTATTTTTATAATTTTCAATATAAAACAAGTTCAACACAATAGTGTAAAGATGAAAATTACACAGTGAATCGTGGTACGATCACACCCCCACAACTAAACATTTGCACTCCTAGGAAAAGTCACATATCCAAATAAAATTAGGCATATAAATATTCCCAACATCATGAAGAGTTAACATTAGAGGAAATTTTAATTCATTAAAGTAATGAGGTCAATGCACAACCACACCAAGGAGTTTTTCCTATGAGAAAAATTGTCTTATAAATCATATCACGATTAAATTAAAAGAGATTGAGGACACCAACATGAGCAAGGAATTCAAAATTCAACCATTACACTAACTCTCCATGTTTATGTGAAAACCATTCCATGTTATTCTTTCCACTTTCTATCCAATAAATATATGTTATTTTAAAATTATTCAGCTTTAAATGAATTTTCACCGACCCGGCCCTACATCCTTTGCAATCATATTTCAAGACCCACTCACTTAAGAATTCCCAGAAGTCAAACCATAATCTCCTGACCTAGATATCCCCATATTTTATACATTTCATCACTCCCCTCATTTATTATTTTTTGTTTTTTAGAAGTTGTATTTGGAACAAATCTCACACTCATCTCTCAACCCTTGTTTGATCTCTTCACGACACTAATTGAAATAGTTTTAACAAGATCAAAGGTTGACGAGGAGTGGTTTTTGACCTGCCCAAGTCACAAACTTTTTTTTGAGGGTGTACAACAGTCGTACATTAGGTACACACACATAGGTCAATCTGGTACAGTAATGAAACAGATCGGATAAGTTACAAACGTATGAAAATATCATTTAAAGCTAAAAAATATTAACCTAACATATATTTAGCTTATATTAAGTAAGAAATGTTCACACTTCATGGTTTGGTGCAAAAATGTATGGAGATATTAGTGACATATTTTTCTCAAAAACTACTCACACAAGGTTCATCAATCATCTCAAATGTTTCACAATGATACAACCATTTATATCATTGACAGAAAATCAATTCACTAAAAATCACTCCCTGATTTTAACGTCATATAAATATTTTTTTCACCATTCTTTATGGTATTTTTACTTTCCCCCCCTTATGGTCACCAAATCATGGAACTTTGAAATTTTTTATGGGGGAAAAATGAAAATACCATAAAGAATGAGAGAAATAGACGAAATAATAAAGACAATGAAAATCCTAATGAACTCAAAAAGATGGGGAAAAGTGAAAATACTATAGAGAAGGTGAAAAAGAGAAGAAAAAACAATGAAATTTGTTATCTAACCCAAGAATGTACCCATCCCCCAACACCTAGAATGTGCAGTGTCCTCACTGTAATAATTGAGAAGGTGAGAAGGAAGGATAAAACCTGGTGTGTTTCATTGGTATGTTGCTTTTGGAACATGGAGTTCCTCCATCGGGAACTACAAAAGGGCTTCATGGAAGTGCTTTAGCCGCTGCCCATTGACAGTGAAGGTTTGCTTGGTTTCTTCATTTTGAACATGAACAACACCAAATGGGGATACATTAATAACAGTGTATATCCTAAACCAGTGGGAACGAAGCTTAAATGGATGAAACTTCAGCCTTGCATTATAAAGGAGGACCTTATGCCCAATATGGAACTGATGATGAAGTATAAGATGACTGTGGGCATCCTTGGTTCACTCCTTATAAATCCTGGAGTTCTCATATGTATCTCTTCTCATTTTCTCCAACTCCTGAATCTGCAACTTCCTTTGAGAACCTGCCCCAGGAAGAATAGAATTGCATTGTTTGATGGCCCAGTAGGCCCAATGCTCAATCTCAACAGGTAGGTGACAAATCTTTCCAAACACAAGATGATATGATGACATTCCAATGGGAGTTTTGATAGCAGTACGGTAGGCCCATAATGAATCATCAAGTCGAAGACTCCAATCTTTTCTATTGGGTTGAATAGTTTTTTCAAGAATCTGTTTTACCTCTCTATTTGACACCTCATCTTGACCATTGGTCTGTGGGTGATATGCAGTAGACACTCTATGACTAACCCCATACCAATTCAAAAGCGATTTCATTGTTCGGTTGCAAAAATGAGAACCCTAGTCACTAATTATGAACCTAGGTAATCCAAACCTACAAAAGATATGAGTTCTCAAAAATTCCACAACTATTTTGGAATCATCCATGTAACGCCCTGACCCCAGTTACCCAGAGTCGGTGCATTATTACATAACATTGGCATGATCACAAAAGATCAAGTCTCGAAAGACCGATTAGTTTAGTAGCCTTAGAAACACTAGATACATTCATAAGTATTACATTACATGATAAAGTGAAAAACTACAACAACATAGTCTCCATATTCCACACTCATATCCCCTCAGACTATCCCTATAGGTCAGTCATAAAATACTTCTTCACATCCTGTGAAAAATAAAACATAGAAAGGGGTGAGCTCAGATGCTCAGTACGGATAACAATATAGCGGAAACTTTCATAAATAAGCACAAACATTTAAGGAAATGTATAACTAAAACAAAATACTTTTAAATGAGAACTTACGCATAATATGGAAAAAATAAAATGAAATAATTCTATTTACTTATTCACATGGATATTCTACTAGTCGAATAATCACATGCAATATCAATAACCACTTTCATAATGATTGAATTCATAATGCCAGACTATCATAACCACATAGTCAAGGCCTTGTGCCAAGACTACAAATAATAATTTTTCAAGGCCTTGTACCAAGACACTGGTTTGTCTCATGAGACCTACCGATGCATCGAGGAGGTATAGCGAGCTCCACCTGTCACTTCCTAAGTCCAATGCATTCCTCATATGAAAAGGTTTAAACATAACATAAACATTCATATTAAAACTAGCATACGAAATGTCAATACTTTCTCCATAAACCATGAATGGTATAAAAATAACATATCCACAGTCAAACATATCCCAAAACCTTCAATATAATATGGAAGTTTTGTATCATAATAAATCAACTTCAAATAAGCTTAAAATCTATCAAAGGATGTTTACATAGATGAAATCAAAACTATTTGAGAGAAATATATCTTTTTTTGAAATCATTTAAAAGTAACATAATTATAAAATAAAAGATTTACTTTGAAAATATTCTTATAAGATTTTAATGGAATCTTCGAAGATTTTATAATGGTGGAAAATAGCATCACCCACTTTATAAGTTAAAAAAGACATTCTTACCTTAATTCCGTCGAAAAGGTTAAAAAGGACCTTATTTGGAAAATGACGGAAAGATTACTTTATAAACATATTATAAAAATCAAAAAAAGGGTATAAATGAATTTAAACCATAGTATATAAAATATTAAGAATGTTTTGAAATACATTTTTAATAAACATGGATGTGGATGATAAAGAGATCCCAATAGATAATTTCGTATAAACAATCTCGGATAATGAAGAGATTGTGAAATAAATTCTTACCTTGTAATTTTCCTTGGTCGAGGGTAGGTTAAACTCCTGTATAATGGTGAAATAATTTTTATTAAATTATTCAATAATCATATACATTAATATTATATCATATATGATCTTTTAACATTATTTTGTTAATAATATCTTAGTATTATCATCATTTCGGGTGTTAACAGATTCATTTTACTTTATATTATTTATTATGTGAGTCATATTTGTTATTTATGGGATGTATCTTATTAATATCCATAATGATATCAAGTCTTTAAACATTATTTTTAATCATCTAATGAAAATTAGTCTTGAAAGGATACGATGGGCAATGAATCTCATCGCTATGTGGAGACGGTAATCCGTACGTACGCAAGAGCAACAATATCATTATTTTGATTTTAAAATAATATATAATTGGATGTTTTATCATATATACATAATAATTATCATGTTATATTTATTATTTACATGAATTACACATCATTATTATACCCATCCAAATAATAATGTATTTAATAACAATTACATCACGACGTGGAGACGGTAATCTGTACGTATGCGTGTATGGTGACATGTCATTAAAAGGATGGATAGAATAATGAATATGGTTGTACCATATTTATAATAACATCACAGTATATAGAATATACTAGAGTTATTATTTTAGAATGTAAATAACAAATAAAGAAGAAGTGGAAGAAGAAAATAACTTGAAAGAGGGTGGTGAAATTATTACCTCTTCTTTGGGTTCTTCCTTTTGATTTGATCAAAAGGGCTCCTTAAGATGGATTTTTGACTAAAGGAAGGACTCTAGGATTAAGTGAGGAAAGTTTATAGGATATTTGGGCAGATTTTGGCCGATCCAAAAGGATTTGAAGGCGTGAATTAGAGAGAAGGGGGGGTTCCCTTTTATAAGAGGGGTGAGGGGCGCCTTAGGAAAAGGTAGAAATATTATTTTATAATAAAATCATTTTCGGTTTCTAATGGATAAAAATGGATTATTTAAAGGATAAGGTGTGTATGGGTTGAAAACCACTCAACCAATAGGTTTTAGACAGGTTTGGGTCACTATATTAACTTTATCTTTTAGATTTAACTCTTAGTTAAATAGTTTGACATTTACCATGTCTCTTTGTATTTTTATATTATATGGTTAATAAACTTACTATATACTTCAAATAGAACCCAGAGTGATTCATTAATGATACATATATCATTATATAAGTCCTTTGGCCTAACCTTAGATTTTTAGGAATATAATATCAACTAAAAATATAATATTTGTTTTAAAAACTCTTTTATGTCAATTTTGACACTATTTGGTATTTTGTTTTTTCTAAATTTATAACATCATTATTACTTCAAAAAAAATCATCTAAACAACCCTAATATGTCATATTATCCTATAAAATTAGTTTAATTCATAAAAAGTCTCAAATTATATTTATTTGGATATTTATAATATCAATTATTTTAATATTTCATTAATTAGGTAATTAATGCATCACCATTGTGTCATAAATAAATTAAATTATTTAATGTATAAAAATTATAAATAAAATAAAATTATGTATGAAATATTTTTATCTTTCTAATTAATATTTATAATCGAATTTGTCTTATGTATAACCCTATATTAAAAATGTTTTAGTTATTAAACTTTCATTTTAACTCTTTTAACTCTTCTTTGAATTAAATAATAATAAATGTCCTAATCTAATCCAAGTGGACCAAAGAGGTTCATATTTTATTCCTAAGGTTGTTTTTGGTCGAATTATACTTAGTAATTAGAATTAGGACATGGTTTAGGGTAATAATAATATAATTTTTACCCTTAATTACCCTATTTACTTTTAACTGTGGTAAATAAAAGTAAAAAAGTTATTATTTACCAAAAAAAAATTTATCTTATTGAACCAAATTTTACTCCTTGATATTAACCGTTTCTCTCATATTTTTGAAATTACACTCACAGAAGCAGAAAAATTAAGTTTTATGTTAATTTGCAAATTATCCTAGGAGGTGGGTAAAAGATGGTGAAAAGTTCTATAAAATTTTTATATATCTAAAATTATTATAAATTAACTCTAATGATTTACATTGAACTTATATAGGAATTATGTTTCTATTTTGACCTAAAATAAATTTAAATAAAATAAATAATTATTTAAATAAAAATTCGGTTTAAAACTATAACTCAGTGTTTTTCACTATTCATCAAAAATTTAAAGTTTTTAGAAAAATACCAGAAATTCACCCTAAGATAATTTCGATATTCTGAATCCAAAAATAAAGTCCATTTTGAAAGATTAAATTTATAAAATTTCAAAAAGTGGGTATTACTATTCATAACGGTTAGTTTGATTGGTTGTGGTGTGTGTTAGAACTCGAAGTTGCGTACAACATACGCTACTGTATTATTCAAAGAGAAGTGTGTCGTGGAAGCTTGGGGTGTTACAATCTGTCCTTGTGGCTCAGTCCTCTACTCATTTTGACACATAATAGACTGCCATAAGAATTTACAATTTTCCAAAGGAATTGGGAAATGGCCCCATAAAGTCAATACCCCAAACATCAAAAATGTCATGAAATAGCAACGGTTGTTGTGGAATTTCATTTCTTTAAGAGTCATTCTATATTCTTTGACAACGAGGAAAAGATTTGAAAAAATCATGGGCATCTCGAAAAAGTGTTGGCCAAAAGAGGCCATAATCAAGGACCTTGAAAGCAGTCTGTTGGGGACCAAAGTTCCCCCCACAAGCAAGAGTGTGGAATAATCTAAGGACAGACTGAAACTCACTATCGAGAACACAAAGCCTAAGGACTTGATCACTACATGTGCGCTAGAGGTAGGGATCATCCCAAATGTACCAATGAGACTCATGTTTTAGATGACTGGATTGTTTTTTATTAAAATCATTAGGAATGAAAGATGCTACCAAATAATTTACAATTTCAGCATACCAAGGAATAACATCTTGCACTTGGTACAATTGCTCATCGGGAAACATATCATTTATAGGAATACAGGGGGATGAGTCAATGTATGAGGATGGGGGAATCCTATTGATATAGTCAGCCACCACATTCTCTGCTCCTTTTTTATCTCTAATTTCTAGATTAAATTCCTGAAGGAGGGGCATACAACGAATGAGACGTGTCTTGGCTTCCAGTTTCTTAAGGAGATATCAGAGGGATTCATGGTCTGAGAACACAATGACTTTAGACCCCAAAAGGTATGACCTGAATTTTTCCAAGGCAAATAAAATGGAAAGGAATTATTTTTCAGTTATGGTGTACTTTTCTTGGGCATGGTCCAAAGTACATGAGGCATAGGCAATGACATGTGGAGCTCGATCGACCCTTTGTGATAAGACTGCCTCAACTGCATTGTTAGAGGCATCACACATGAGCTCAAACGGTAAATCCCAGTGAGGTGGTTGGATTATTGGGGGTGACGTGAGACTCCATTTTAACTTATTAAAAGCTTCCTCACATTCTTTATCAAAAACAAATTCCTTTTCTTTTGGGATTAATTGGGAGAGGGGGAGTGCAAGTTTACTAAAGTCACGAATGAAATGATGGTAAAATCCAGCATGACCTAGGAAAGACCGCACATCACGTACATTTTTGGGGAATGGTAGGGAAGAATTGACATCCACTTTTGATTTATCTACTTGGATTCCATCCCCAAAAATGACATTCCCAAAAACTATACATTGTAGAACCATGAAATGGGATTTATCATAATTTAATACAAGATTCTTTTCAATACAGTGACGTAGGACTGAACCAAGTCTACTCAAACATTCATCAAAAGAAGATCCATAAATAGTGAAATCATCCATGAATACTTCCATGCAATTCTCCAGCTGATCCAAGAAAATACTAACCATGCATCGTTAGAAAGTACCCGGAGCATTGCACAGACCAAATAGCATCCTTCTATAGGAAAATGTTCCAAAGGGGCAAGTGAAGGTTGTCTTTTCCTAATCCTCGGGGGCAATATGGATATGAAAGTATCCAGAATACCCATCAAGGAAACAGTATTAGGACTTACCCACTAGCCTCTCTAGCATTTGTTCAATGAATGGAAAAGGGAAATGGTCATTCCTAGTGTGTTGTTTTAGTCGGCGATATTCTATACAGAAACGCCAACTATTCTGTACACGAGTTGGAACCAATTCATTGTTTTCATTTTTGATTACTGTAAGGCTAGTCTTTTTAGGAACTACTTGAACAGGACTGACCCATTGGCTGTCAGAGATGGGGTAAATGATTCCAGCAGCCAATAATTTTGTTACCTCATTTTTTCACAACTTCCAGGAGGTTTGGGTTCAGTAGACGTTGTGGCTGCCTCACTGGTTTATCCTTATCATTTAATAAAATATGATGTCTACAAATTGATGGGCTAATACCAGGAATGTCAGCAAGTGTCCATCCCAAAGCTTTTTTATACTCCATCAAAAGTTCAAGCAGTCTCAATTCATGCTCAAGAGGGAGTAAACTAGCAATGATGACGGGAAACTTGTTTCCATTCTCAATATATGAATATTTTAAAATCTTGATGCAATTTTTTAAGTTCCAATTTAGGTGTATTTTTTATTTATGGGAGTGTGTGTGAAAGTGAGAGATCACTGATCTCATATAACTGCTCAATGGTATCATCCTCAAATGAGGAATGAGCTTTTACAAGCTTAGTGGTATCATTGATGGTCAGTGGATCCTCAGTGTTCAAGAAATCATCAATCAATGAAAAATCATGACACTTTTCTAGACCACTACAACAATAAATGCATGAATAATTTCCTGCATTTCTATCAATGAATAAAACTCAGAAAGGGGATCGATGGAAAGAAAAGTTGTTTTTTCAGGGGTAGGGAGTACATCAATTGAATTAACAGAGAGAGAGGAATGTTCTTCTGAGGGGTGATTCATGGAATCAAGGATGTTGAAATGGACTATTTCACCACCAAATTCCATAGATAATGTACCATTATGGACATTAATTATGGATTTGGTGGTTTTCAAGAAGGGTATCCCCAATATAATCGGGGCATGTCCATTCATCCTATCATCCTTCATTTTAAGCACATAAAAGTCAGTAGGAAAAATTAAATTTTGAACCCTCACAAGAACATCCTCTAACACACCAGAGGGGTGTGCGGTACTCTGGTTATCCAATTGAATAACAATTTCAGTGGGCTTAAGTTCCCTGACCTGTAATGTAGAGTAAATGGAGTGAGGCATCACATTTATAGAGGCACCTAAATCAAGCATAGCATTAGAAAAATAATACTCCCCTATGGTGCATGGAATTGAGAATGTTCTAGGATCATTGCAGTTGGTGGGAAGTGATGGCTCTATCAATGCTAAAACATTCCTCCCCAAGGTCACCTTCTCATCTCCATGAAGTCACCTTCGGTGTGTACACATCTCTTTTAGAAACTTGTCAAACTGTGGAATTTTCTTCACAGCATCAATCAATGGGATGTTAACTTGAAATTTGTTAAAAGTTTCCAATATTTCCTTATCAAGTTCAGTTTCCTTTTTTTTCTTGGTTGGGTGGCCCTTTGAGGAAATGGAAGAGGAATGGTTGGGCTAGGTGACTCATCAAGGTACACATTCTTTCCTTTGGAATGGCTTCTCTCTGAACAAGTTTCTTCAATATTTAAAACATTTTTAATGGTTGGGATGGAGGTTTCCTTGGGAGGGGGTGACTCTAATGGAGGATTAATTTTACTTTCTAGTTGTTTTCCACTCCTAAGGGTGATGGCACTAACATTTCCTTTATCCTTAGGGTTAACAACTGGTTGAGAGGGAAGTTTACCTGAATTGTGACTTTGAATTTCACCCACTGAGTTAGCTAGTTGGCCTAATTGGGTTTTAAGGTCTTGTATGGATGCTTGAGTGGTTTTTTGGAATTGAATATTATTGGTAGCCATTTGTTTCATCATATCTTCTAGGCTAGGCTCTGGTTTTGGAGGGGTTTGTTGGAAAGGCCTTTGGGTGGTTGAGGATTTCTAGGTGGTGGTGGTGGAGGACTACTCTACCCTGGTTGGTTCTATTGTTGTTGAGGTTGGTTTGAAAACCCCCTTGCCTATAGGCTTGGTTCTCCTTCCACCCAAAGTTAGATGGATAGCATGGTTCTTGCCTAAAGGGTTGGTTTTAGGGTCATCCTGGGAAGATCACCTCACAACTCTCAGAATTTTCTCTCAATTGAGGGCATTGGTCATAGTAGTGGGTGTCAAAAGAACGTATACCACAATAGATGGGAGGAGGATATTGATATTTCCCTTGGGAGAGAGCAAGTTGTCATAGAAGGGTACTTAACTCTTCAAACTTCATGTCCACCTTCTTCACAAATTCAGTACTTTTCACCTCATGGACACCTCGAATGGGTACGCTAGACCTTGTACCAAATTGTTGTGTGTTTTTTCCATATTCTCAATTAGGGTTCTTGCAGCAATTGGGGTCTTATCAACTAGCACACCACCTGCAGCAGCATCAATCATATTTCGATCAATAGGGATTAATCCTTCATAAAAATATTGAATTAAAAGTTGATCACTTATTTGGTGGTGTGGGAAACTTGAAAATAACCTTTTAAATCTTTCCCAATATTCATGAAGTGTTTCCCCTTGAGATTGTCTTATACCACATATTTCCTTCCTTATTGTTGTTGTTTAAGAGGTTGGGAAATATTTTTCAAGGAAAATGCATTTCATGTCTGCCCAACCTCTTATTGGCGAATTAACATAGTAAAACCAATATTTAGTAGTGTCTTTTAAATAAAATGGGAATTCTCTAAGCTTTACTTGTTCCTCATCCACATTAGAAGGTTTTAATGTTGAACAAACAGTATGAAATTATTTTAAGTTCTTGTGTGGATCTTCTCCAGGAAGTTCATGGAATCTTGGTAATAGATGAATTAAACCAGATTTTAGTTCAAAATTGGGTGCCTCTCCTTGTAATTGAATGTATGTGGGATGAATATCAACATCAGGTGAGGTTAGTTATTTTAGTGTTTGATTGTTTTCAGACATGTTATTCATTTTAATTTCAGTTTTGATGTTAGTTCCAGAAGAATATGAATGGTGAAGAAGAGTTTCAATATGTGGTGTGTCCTCCTTCAAAGTGTTGTCTTGTGTGTCTTGGTGTCGTTGACGTAGGGTCCTCTCCGGTTCGGGTTCGAAAGGTGCTAAATCACCTAGATTAGAACACGTCATGCACCAAACCTACACAACAAATAGATCATAACAAAAAGGAATTGAAAATGTATAAGAGAAAACAAATAAATATTCAAAAAAATTACAAAAACCTTATAAAAAGCATTCACTAAAAACCAAAGCACTCCCCAGAAATGGTGCCAAAATTTGACCATGCTGTCATGACACGTCAAATTGATTATGATTTTAAGATTTATTTATAGTCTAGAGAAGACCCTAGGTCATATCTTGAGGATATTTGATAGGTTTTGAGATGTATTTTTAATAAGAATTACTAAAGAGGGGGGAGGTTTTGAAAAAAGATTTAAGTAAATTACTTAATTAAAGAGTTAAATAGTTGATAAATAAAGGTGGTGTATTATTAATTATGAGAGAAGAAGATCATTTCAAGTTCACTAAACATCTTTTATAGTTCATTGTTTTGAAAATTTAACATGGTTTTGTTTAATTATTTGGTTGAAGGTAGTCAAGATCTTGACTCCCCTCTCGCCTCTTCCAATGATGCTTAAAGAACCACCCCTTGGCACAACAATCGTGTTTAAAATATTTGGTTATCAAACATAGAATAAGAGGTTTACCAAAGCATACTTAAATCTTATGTATGTGTGATATAAATAGGATTATTGTGTTGTCCAATCGGAACAACTCAAGATTCCCACTTGAAATCTCAACCCAATCGGTGTTGAAATAAAAAAGTGTTCCACTTAATTATATCAAATGAAATGTAATCAGGGGAAAGCATGTCAAGAAAAAAAATAAGTGAAATATTAAACACAAAAATTATAAAAAACCAGTAAAAGAACATGTGATGGAACTCCCTCCCAAGTTTGTGTAGCTCCCTGGAAATGATCGTCCACCGTTTAGCTCATCATCGAGAGGAGGATGAGGCTCGGGTGGAACTCCATATTCATACTTGATTCCCCTATGAGGATAGGGGCCTCCATAACTCCTTGTATTATGAGAGGAATTATTTGGGTCTCCAAAATACCAGATCTTTGTTTCCTGGATGAACTTGCAAATGAGGAGCCTAAGGTTCCATTTTATAGGAAAATGGGAAGGTGGTTTTGAGCACATAGAATTCTTAAAACCACTTGTCACAGGTTTTTAGACCTCCATACAGCCTTATCTCTATTTGGAGAAAATAAAAAAGTTGTAGACCCACCTCTTAGATGTCTCCACGAAAAGTTTGGCATAAATCGGACACCTATAACCCGAGATATAGACAGACCACAACACACCACTTTTGACATCGTGTAGATTCGGTGTGCTGTACAGATTAGGTTGGTTGGGCCACTAGATGGATGAATGAGTCTTGGGTTCCTTCATAAGAAATGTATCCAAATAAAATTTGGACCAGACCACAAAATATCAGCCCAATTAGATGCACATTCTAGTAGCAGTGTGTGGATTAATCCACTGGTGTTCTTGGATCCTGCGCATTTTGGCCCATTTTTCTTGGGCATCATCATGGGCCCTCCAAATTACCTCCTCCTACAATGGAATCATCAAAACAAGTATCATTGCCATTTTAACAATGATAAACAAAAAATAAATGATTCAAAAATGGAATGAAACTTGTCATTATTTTTATAATTTTCAATATAAAACAAGTTCAACACAGTGGTGTAAAGGTGAAAATTACACAGTGAATCGTGGTACGATCAGCAACTCAGAATAACAAAGGTGGGAAACTGAAAAACTTTTCCCGCTTACTCAAATTTCAAATCTATGAAAATAACTTTCATTTAAACTTCAACTTTGACTTCTTCAAACCTTCTTAAGATTTCTCCAAAATCAGTCTTATCAAATATACTAACTTTTCTTTAGTCCGATATAACTTCTCCAGCTCCAGTCTGATGTAACTTCCTCATCTTTATTACGATGAAACTTGCTTAACTCATTACGATATGACTATCTTTCACTTCTCATTACGATCCAACTATCCTCTTCAGAGTTGGTCTGATTGACTTTCCTTCTCAAAGTCAGTCCGATCATTTTTCCTTCTCAAAGACAGCCAGATGGAATCCTCATAAAGATGGAATTCTCATTACGATGGAATTATCATTATAATGTTCTACATCTGATGATAACTCCACTCAGAAACATTGAAATTCTTCAAACCTCATCAGCTTTACTCATCCAGACTTCTGACAACTTATGTTTCTGATACTTGTGGATTTGATCTTCTGTGTCCAGGTTTTTGGAACCGATAAAAACTTTTTAGAGACTTTCAACAACCTCTATTCTTTAAAAGATTTTATCATGAGACTTTATCATGATTTATGAGAACTTCATGACCAGAAAAGCATCATCCGATTTTAGGTTAGAAAGTTTAAGAACTTTCTAATTCCTGACATCATTATCTGCATTCAACCTCTTTAGAAGCAATCCAACTTTCTAAGTCATCTACTTCTTTCTTTCTCTGATTACAGTAAAGGAAAACTTACAGAAATCAACAATTTCTACCTCTGATTCTTTTGGATCTGATGATTTGTAAATTTGATTTATCGGTCTGACTAAGAAGCAACATTTTTGTCTTCTCATGTTTCTTCACACTGATGAATATGAAACTATGAGAATTTTATCTTTTTACAACGGGCTATTTGCGACGGGAATAGGACCAATCACAAATAGTTCGTCGAATTATACTATTTGTGACATGAATTTTGACCCATCGCAAATAGTCAATAAAAAAAGAGGTATTTGCGACGGGGCTAAACCCTTGTCGCTAATAATGTGTCAGCAGGTTATTATTTGTGACAGGACTTGTTGCAAATATTATTTTTTACCACCATCTCAATTAATAACCGCCTAACTATTTGTAACGGGACCCGTCGCAAATAATCCCGCCACAAAAGATCTAACGTATATATACCTCCTCTGAATTTTTTTGTTCACAACTTCTCTCAACTTCTCTCACCTTCTCTACTTTGATATTTTTTAGTTTAAATTTTATAGAGTTTCAAACTTTACAAGAGATCAACTTTCAAGTTTTATATCCACTGAATGAATCAATTTAAAGGTATTTATTTTTTTATTTTTTATTTTTTATTTATTTTATTTTATTTAATATCAGTAATAATTATTATTGATTAGTAGTAATTAGATTTAATTAAAATTAATTATTATTATTTTGCATTAATTTTTTAGAAATATTTAGTTTTAATTTTCACTAATATTTTTAATTAAAATTAAATAGTTTTAATTTGAATTTTTTTAAATTTTCTGTAATTAGTAATAATTGGTTATAATTATTAATAATTAGCTATAATTGGTAAAAAAAAATAATTAGTGATAATTAGTAATAATTAGTGGTAATTAGACATAATTGGTGGTAATTAGTAATAATTGGTAATATATTATATAAATTAGTAATAAATTTTTATACATTAAAAAATTAATGTTAATTAGTGATAATTGGTAATAATTGGTAGAAGGTAGTAATAATTAGTAAAAATTAGTAATAATTAGTGGTAATTAGAAAAAAATTAATGGTAATTGGTAATAATTAGTGGTAATTAGTAATAATTAGTAATAATTAGTAATGATTAATAAAAATTAGTAATAATTAATTAAAATTTGGACTAATTAGGAATAATTAATAATAATTAGTAATAATTAGAAATAATTAGAAATAATTAGGAATAATTAGGAAAAAAGATTAGGAATAGTTAGGAATGATTAGTAATGATTAGTGATAATTAGAATAATTAAGAATGATTAGTAATGATTAGTGATAATTAGTAACGATTGGGAATCATTAGGAATCATTAGGAATCATTAGGAATGATTAGTAATAATTAGGAATAATTAGGAATAACTAGTAATGAATAGTAATAAATATGAATAATTAGTAATAATTAATAATAATTAGTAATAATTAGTATTAATTAGTAATAATTAATAATAATTAATAATAATTAGTAATAATTAGTAATAAATAGCAATAAATAGCGGTAATTAGCGACAATTAAGAATAATTAGCGGTAATCAACGGTAATTAGTAAAAATTGGGAGTAATTAGCGGTAATTAGCTGTAAATAGTGGAGAATAGTTATAAGTAGTAATAAATAGTAATAATTAGTAATAATTAGCAATAATTAGTAATAATTAGTAATAATTAGCAATAATTTGTAATAATTAGAAATAATTAGTAATAAATAGTAATAAATAGTAATAATTTGTAACAAATAGTAATAAATAGTAATAATAAGTAATAATTAGTAAAAAAAATAGTAATAATTAGGAATAATTAGGAATAAATAGCAGTAGTTAGCGGTAATTGGCGGTAATTTGTGGTAAATAGTAATAACTTGTAATAAATAGTAATAATTAGTAATAATTAGTAATAATTAGTAATAATTAGTAATAATTAGTCATAATTAGTTATAATAAGTAATAATAAGTAATAATTAGTAATAACTAGTAATAATTAGTAATAATTATTAATAAATAGTAATAATTACTGATAATTAGTAATAGATAGTAATAATTAGTAATAAATAGTAATAATTAGTAATAATTAGTAATAATTAGTAATAAATAGTAATTATTAGTAATTATTTGTAATAAATAGTAATAAATAATAATAATTAGTAATAATTAAGAATAAATAGCAGTAATTGGAAGTAATTCACGGTAATTAGCAGTAATTAGTAAAAATTAGGAATAATTGGCGGTAATTAGCTATAAATAGTAATAACTAGTAATATGTAGTAATAATTAGTAATAATTAGTAATAATTTGCAATAAATAGTAATAATTAGTAATAATTAGTAATAATTAGTAATAATTAGTAATAATTAGAAATAATTAGAAATAATTAGTAATAAATAGTAATAATTGTTAATAATTAGAAATAAATAGCAATAAATTGTAATAATTAGTAATAATTAGTAATAATTATTAATAATTTGTAATAATTTGTAATGATTAGAAATTATTAGGAATAAATAGTAATAATTAGTAATAATTAGTGATAAATAGTAATAATTAGTAATAAATAGTAACAATTGGTAACAAATGGTAATAAATAGTAAAAATAGTAACAAATAGTAAGTGATAATAAAAATTTGTGGTAATTAGTAATAATTAGCTGTAATTAGTAATGATTAGTGGTAATTAGTGACAATTAGCGGTAATTAGTAAAAATTAGCAGTAATTAGTAAAAATTAGCAGTAATTAGTAAAAATCAGCGATAATTAGTAAAAAAATATTATAAACTAATAAAACTTAGCAATAATAAGTGGTAATTAGCAGTAATTAGATGTAATTAGTGGTAATTAGTAATAATTAGTGGTAATTAGTAAAAATTGGATCTAATTGGTAAAAAAATGGTATAAAATTATAAAAATTAGTAATAATAAGTCATAATTTGCAGTAATTAGTGGTAATTATCGATAATTAGTAAAAATTAGCTGTAATTAGTAAAAATTAGCAGTAATTAGTAAAAATTAGTGGTAATTAGTAAAAAATTGTCATAAACTAATAAAAATTAGTGATAATAAGTGGTAATTAGCAGAAATTAGTAAAATATTAGTGGTAATATATAAAAATCATTTATAATTTTTAAAAATTACATTTACTTATTGGTAATTAATGGTTATTAGTAAAAATAAGTGGTAACTAGTTAAAAGCAGCAACAAATAGATAAAATTGACAATATTTAAAAGTAAATTATGATTGTTTATTTTTTACTCTTTTTTGGATCATCTTTTTCTCATATTAAATTAATCATAAACATTTTATTTATTTTATATTTTTTAGAGTAATATCGAGTAAGGAAGTAGATAATAGTCTTTATTACATGATATTGATTGGATAAATCATCACAAGAATTAAAATGGTTCTGGTATAAATCCTGTATATATTGAGGGTGTTGAAGGTTTTTTATCATTTGCATCATCAAAAGTAGAATTTATTTCAGAAGGGAAAATTAAGTGTTCACGTAAGAAATGTGATATGAGGATGTTTAACACATTTGAAAACATTGCGGGTCATCTATTATGATTTGGTTTTTGAAATGATTATGTTTTTTTGGTATCAACATGGTGAATGTAGTTTCGGAGATGATACCAATAATTTTGTTCTAGATCCATCAAGGTTTCAAAATTTAATACATGAGGTGGTTGTTCTGTCTTTTCAACAAACTAAAACTCATGATGATATTGATTCAACTCTAGAGTTGGATCCATCCTAATTTTACGAGTTATTGAAGTTAGTTTAGGAGGCCTTATATCTTGGTTACAAGATAAGAAAATTTGAAGCGGTTGCAAAATTTATGGATATTAAATCAGATAATAAAATGTCAAATAGTTTTTTTGATTAGATATTTTCTTTGGTTAAAGAATTGTTACCAGAAGGAAATGTTTTTATAATAAATTTATTTGAGAGAAAGAGGCTTTTTCATAATTTGGGTCTTGTTTATTAGAATATTCATGCATTTTCAAATGATTGCATATTATATTATGATGAAAATGAGTTGTTTGTTAGTTATCCTACATGTGGAAAATCGAGGTACAAAGACGCTCGACTAGGGAAGTCTAGATTGATTATTATTAAACAATTGAGGTATTTCAAGATTACACCAAGATCGTAGTGTTTATTTTTATCTTAGAACACAACATCATTGATGTCATGAAACAAAACCAATATTTCAACTGGTAAAGGCATAAACCATCCTACTGATGGAGATTTATGGAAACATTTTGACCAAGTACATCCATCATTAACTTCAGAATCTTGAAATATGTGATTGGGTATTTTTACTGATGGTTTTTATCAATTATCTTCTTATGGTAATTAATATTCATGTTGACCTATCTTTATAACTTCGTAGAATTTACCTCCATAGATTTTGATGAATGCTCCATATATCTTTTTGAACTTATTAATTCCGGGAATCCAAAAAATAATCTGGATGTTTATTTAAATCCATTGATTGATGAGTTAAATTGATTATGGAGTAATGGTTTCAATACGTATGATGTTGCTGCAAAGTAGAATTCCCTACTGAAAACTACATTAATGTGGACAATTAGTGACTTTCCAGCATATGGAATGTTATCTAGTTAGAGTACACATGGTCCAAAATCATGTCCTTACTATATGATAGAAAACAAAGTATTTATGATCATTAATAGAATAAAACCTTTTTTCTTGGACTTTCCTTGAAGATTTCTTCATAATGATCATCCTTTTCAGAGGAAAAAATATCATTTCAGAAAAGAAACAGTTAAAAGATATAGACCTCCAACAATGATCTTAGGTATTGAGTTAAAATCCATTGTCTCTTCATTACTTCCCATTACATTTCAACTGACTATAAACCAATAGAAAATTGATGGCTTTGGGAAAGTACACAATTGGATAAGATGAAGTATTTTTTAGGATCTTCTATATTGGTTTGATTTGTTGGTTAGTAACATATTGGATGTCATGAATATTTAGAAGATTTTTTTTGATAATATATTTTATACAGTTTTGGATACATCAAGTAAGAAAAAAGATAATGTAAATTTATGATTAGATATTTCCAAAATTTATAGGTGACCAGAACTTAAAGTGTTTGAAAATGAAAAATCACATAAGTTAATGAAGAAAAAGGCATATTATACAATTTCCAAAGAAAATAGTTTATTATTTTGTCAGTGGATTTAATATTTAAGGCTTCTAGATGGTTATGTTTCCAATTTGGAAAGATGTGTCAGAAGTAGTCAAATTACCAGATTAAAAAATCATTATTGTCATGTTATAATGGAAAGACTTATAATGATTAGATTTAGAGGTTTGTTGAATTCTATGATTTGGGGTGATCTAACAGAAATATCATATTTTTTCTGAGACATTTGTGCAGCGACAACATACTACGATGCACTAAGTAAGACTTCAAGAAGTTGTTGTTTTAATTTTATGTAAACTGGAAAAAAATCGTCCCACTGGCTTTCTTTGATTCAATATAACATTTGATATTACATTTTACACATGAAGAAAAATTTAGAGGTCTATTATAGTTCAAGTGGATGTATCCATTCGAGACATTCTTGCAAAAATTAAAGAAAAAGGTATGTAACAAAGAATCGGTTAAAGGATAAATTGTAGAAGCTAATTTGCATGATGAAATATCTTTTTTCTACTCTCATTATTTTAAATATGAATATCCCTCAAAACATAACCACATGGGACATAATGAGGTAAATTTTGAAGATGAAATGAGCAATCAATTATCAATTTTTAATTTATCTGAACTTGGCTTTGGTGGGGTTCATGAATGATAGATTTTAGATGATGAACATCATAGGGCTCATACATATGTTAAACTCAACTATGAAGAAATGAAACCATTTGTAATATGATTTATCCTATCACTAATTCTATAATTTTTTTATTCTAAATTAATATTATTTTATTTGTAGATTATATGATAATCATATCAAGAAATGGTTTCCACAAATTAAAGCAGCTTCTCTTGAAGAACATTGGCAGAATAATTTTTCCTACTGGTTTCAAAAATTGGTAAAATAAATTTTTTATGGTTTAACATATAAAATCAATTTATTACTTGTTATATTGATAATTGTTTTTCAAATTTTCAAGTATCTCAGCATGCTGATAAAAATGATAATCAATTGTGTGTATTGAGTAACCCACAATCTAAAATGGTTAAATATTATAATTCATATGTGGTGAATGGTTTTATATTTCATACACATGAATATAGGGAATCAAAAAAACAATTAATATTTGTTTTCTCTTGAGGGGATCTCATCATAGAGAAAGTGAATTTGAATTTTTATGTCATACTGGAAGAAATAATTAAATTGTTCTATTTGGGACAGAATTACCTAATGATGTTTAAATATCATTGGTTGGATACTGAGAGAGGCTTGTGTGTTCATCTGCACCATGGAATCATTGATATTAAATATAAAAGTATTATTATAGTAAATGAACCATTTTTGTTGGTTCATTAGGAACATCAAATTTATTAGGAAAATTATTGAGCTACTTCAATATAGTTAAGTGATTGGTGGAGAATAATAAAAATGAAATCTTAGAAAAATCAGTTTATGCAAAGTGAATATGGTTCTGCTGAAGTGCAAGGAATTGAAAATTTTTAAGAAACTACTCCAAATCTACCTTTTCCATGAAGAGACATGAATATCGATGATGAAACCCCATAGTTATTGTTCGATAGTGATGATGATGTTATTAATGCAACAAATGAATTTGAAATGGAAAGATATGATGAAACTGAAACTTCTTTGGAAATTGATGATGTTGAGGAGGAATATGAAGATATTGACATCGTCATATATGAATATGAGGATGGAGATGAATATTGACATGGTTAAATGTCGATTATAATCATATATAATATATATCTATATATAATAGTTGTTTTTAACTATTTTCTAACAATAGTCATTTCATGTTTCAGATGGACTCTAATCTATTTCATGAGTTGTAAGAGGTTGATCTAACTAGTAATGAGAATGATGTTGCATCATCTGACCCTCAGACTAATGGTGGTTCAGTGATGACTCCGAGGGGTCGTGGTCTTGCGATATTGATGATTTCCAACCCTATTACTGAGCAAAATCCATGTATTGACTTTGATCCACACATGCAGAGGTATGTCCAGTTCTATATTTTAGTTAGTTTTCATTAATTTTTATTAATTTATTTATATACTAATTATTTTATTATTTTCTCTCTTTTTTCATAGATTTTTTCATATAATAGTTGGACAGGGAAATGATATATTTCGGAATTATTTTTCTGCACCATGAGTTACATGGGATCAGATTCTCATTGATTTTCAACACCACATATTTTATCATTGAATGGTACATAATTAAATAATACTTATTTTGAAATTTATTTAATTAATAACTTGATATTATTAATTATTTGTAGTGTTTATGGTATCTTGTTGATGATAGAATGAGGGACTATATCTGGGAGGAATGGGAGGGCTCTATGAATCACTGTTTCCATCAATTTTTGCACAATATGTGGAGGAAAATAGTGAAAAAAAAGCAGAAGTCAAATATTTTGATCAGTCTTATCATGCCCACCAAACAGATTACATATCATCTCAGGTTTGGGACGGATTATGTTCATATTGAATGGGAGATACTTTTAAAAGGAGATCATTATTAGGTTGACGGAACCGGGGGAGATAGGAGGTGACACATCGAGCTGGTAGTCGTACATTCAATAGACATCGACGACATTTGGTAAGTACTTTTTTTAAATAATTTATATAACTTTAAATGTAAACTGTTTATTTTATACTCATATAGGAATTCAAAAAACCTGATATTACGAAGTTTGATGGTTATAGGAGGATGAAAAATGATCCTTTCACTAGAGCGATTAGAGGTGATCATCAACATAATATTGTGGTTAGTAAAATTTTCTTTTTTAGTTTTAAAATTAACTACAGATAATATGTTAACTATTTTAATTTTAAATTACAATTAAAGGAGTAATATAAGGTCACGACGTCTTAGAAATTGGTTGAGAGTCATGTCGAGTATGAGGATTAGGCTTCTAGTGCAATAGGATTTGATGATGCAGTATAGATGTAGGAAACTCAGTATGCCTTTGAGAAAGGTTGGGTTGTTGGTATTGGCTCTCGATTGATGCCTATGAGTTATTATGGTACCATTGTGATGTCGTCGTGCAGCTCGACAGGAGCTCATGGAGAGTCATCATCATCTTATGCACAGTATCAGGAGCAGCTACAAGCTTAGGTTAAGCTTATAGAGACCATGCATAGGGAGCAACAAGATTTCCATAGATAGTAGTAGCAGTAGCAAGAGGATATGCGTCAATGGTAGCAACAGCATCATGAGCAGACGTTGGAGTACATACGACGTCTGACTCGTGGTTTACGGATGGAGTTCCCTCCACCAGCTCCTCCAGCTCCTCCAGATGACCCTCCCCTTAGTGATTTATATACTTTTTCTCATAAAACTTTGAATGTAGAAGTTTTTTGTAAAATTTTTATTAATCTATATATTTACATTTCTATATAGTTCATTTTTTATATTGTTGAAAATATTTTTTATTATTTTATTATTTTTCTTATTTATTTATTTTTTTTATTATTTATTTATTATTTTTATTATTTTATTATTTATTTATTATTTTTATTATTTTATTATTTAGTTATTATTTTATAATTATAATTATTATTTAATACTATTGTGAATATTATGTTTTTGATGATTTTATTACTTTATAATTTTAATTATATTTTTATTAATTTTATTATTTTTTCTTATTTTTTATTATTTTATAATTTTAATTATGTTTTTATTAATTTTATTAGTTTTTTATTTATTTTTAATTTTTTATTATATTATTATTATTATATGAAATTTTAATAATATTATTTTTATTAATATTATTTTTTTAAGTTTTTTTGTGATGAGTAGTTAATCCTGTCAAAAAAAGGTTTTTTTAAACCTGGCTAAACTATTTGTGATGGGACCCTGTTGCAAATGACCCTTCTTCCTATAGTGTGAGTTTGATGGTGTGTCTGATCAACAGCTTTACAGAACTTCTAGCTTCTATCTTCCTTACACCTTCTTCATTCGATACTTCTCAATCTAAATACTTGTGTCCAGAAACCTATGTTCGGAAAACAACTTTCTCAAAGATAAAAACGTTTCTCCCACTTTGTGTTTGGATTCGAACATTCAACAAATTTTAGCTTTTTTTCAAAAACTCATTTTTATGGACGGGGTTCGATCCCGAAAAACAAAAAAAAAATTATAAAAAGGTTAGTTATCAACAAATAAAAAAACTTTTTAAAACAAATCATCACAAAGGTTCTTTAGATTTAAATTAAATTTCTTTCAATTTAAATTTTGAAAACCTTATTTAATTTGAAATGGGATTTGAAATTTATTTGTTATGGGAAATTGGGGAAAATCCCCAATTCTAGTGAATTGGGACATGATTTTAATTTGATGGAAATTCTATAATTTGATTTTGTAAAATTGAATTGTGTATTTATTTTTAAGAAAATGGCTTAAATTGTTTTGATAAGAACCCATTGGTTTTATTCTAAAAAAATGAAAGAATTGATTAAAAACCCATGTATTGGTTTTTAAAGATAAATTGACATATTTAAATAGAAAATGGGACAATTTTATTTTGAACAGTTTTGAAATAATTTTCACATTATTGATTGTTATTTGAGCACATGCAAGCCTAGGTAGTTAGTGAGTTACTAGGGACAAACACGCTTGGATGGGAATTCCCTAGAAACATATTAAATCTTTACTACTTCAACAAAAACTTATTAGCAGATATTATCCTTGATAGGATGTTGATTAGTCCTCTCTGACCAGTGTATGAGGGAATTGTGTGCGAATTGCTATTAACATCTTATAAGTGTGTGAGGATCTCATAACCTGGAACTATCGTACCTCTTGGTATATGACCATGTTTCTCATTTGTGATTATTTTGATATATTCTATTATTTGTGAAACTCCTCTAAATATTCCTTGTGAATTTATATAAACTATTTCATATAAAATGTTTATGAATCCATTGTTTTGAAATGTTTCCATCAATTCAAATGAATAGTATGTTTTGTTTTAAATATGAAACTATATTTCCATGTCTATTTTTTTAATTGAAAGAATGTATTGGTTTATTTTATTATCATATTATTATGAAATTATTGGTGAGACCCTACTAGGATTTTATCTCACACCATGCATATGCCTTCAGGTGTTTGTATATTTCCTTCTGCTAGGTTTGAGCAAGGGGAAAACACCACTTGGAGGTGGTAGTTGTTGTTAACTCCTTTGATCTTGGAGTGCTATTTCCATTGGGACTTGGTATATTTTATCTTATTCTTTATTTTACTTTTTTGTTACAATTTAGATTTATATACCTATTTTAATTATAGTACCATTCTCCATGTTGAGTTTTCTTTTGAGCATACTAACTTGTATCTACTTGTTTCCACTATTTATATGGAAAAACCATTCCCACTTGTATCTTATATGATGCCAGGTGCTAGTCATAAACCCATGGGGATCATAAATGCCCTTCAAGGCATGTCAGAGCTGGATCAGGTATCAGGGTACCAGGATATCTAGGATGGTTCATGAAAAATTCATATAAGAATTGTAGGTTAAGCATCATTCCTTGATGTTAGTATGCAATTTGAGTAATCTTGTCATGACTTAGGAGGTATTTGTGAGTGATTTCCTAGAAATATCTCACTGTGATGAGACTTAAGTCACCAGGGGTGGTTTGGGAAATATGTATTCAGGATTAGTTATATTTTTTCCCTATTTTTTATTTGTGTAGTTTAAATACAAATATTTTTTATCTATCTGATGGGATTGATTTTCCTTATTTGTCTTGTTTGAGTATTGATATGAGTAACATTTATGACATCTTTAATTTTTCTTACTGATGTTTTGTAGCATCATGCCTTTAAGGAGATGTGTGAATCAGATCTATGAGAAATTTGGTGATGAACCATAGCGAGAAAATCCTCATGCAGACCAGAATTTGGTTGAGGTTGTTGTGCATGTTGTCCAAGCTCTAAGACAGTCACCTACACCCATTCTCATTCAAGATCTAGTTGTGGAACCTCATAGGTTTGAATTCAGAATTCGTGCTCAAGAAATCCTTTTCCAGAAGCCACCAACATTCCAAGGCTCAAAATATCCTTAAGAGGATGAGGATTGGTTGGGAATGGTTGAAATTTTATTTGAGTTCTTGGAGATGCTTGATTCTATCATGGTGAAATATGTCACCTTCAAGATAGAGGGACCTAGTAGGAGATGGTGAGATACCATGGTGATAGAAAAGAATAATGAGGTCTTAGAGTTTAAGGACTTTAGATCACTTTCCATCGACCATTTCTATCCAGAGTCTATGGTGTTGGATAAGTCTATAGAGTTTTTCAAACTCAAACAGGCTGATAGGACCGTGACAAAATATGTAAATCGCTTTACTAAGCTAGTACAATTTTCACCTGATATTATATCGAATGAGAAGATAAGAAATTTATAGTAAGATATGAGACTTTGATTTGATATTCATTATTAGGTTTTCTTACTGAAGCTCCCTTCTTATTATGATGTGTTGGATAGAGCATTGATGGTTGATATGGGCCTTGATGGTAAGTCAGGGTTAATGGGAGTTCCTTTTTCTCCCAGTGGCAGTTTTTTGAGTTCCTTCAAGTTAAAGAGGAATTATGATGATTCTCATGGTGGTTCTCGATAGTAGGGTTATTCTATGCCTCTTGAAGTTCCTGGAATAGGCCCTTTCATTTTCTACCAGTGTGGAAATATAGGGCACTAAAAATGGGTTTACACTAAGGAACCCAAGGTATGAGGTTCCTGAGGAAACTCATTTCTCTTTTAGAAGTTTTTTTATATCTATTATTCCCCATGTAGTTTTAACACCACAAGATTTCATAGTACGTTATTTCTTCAAAGTAACTTAATAACTTTCACTATACGTAACACCGAGTTCAAGCACACCACGACTTACCAAACTAGTCATTCAAAAGAGGTTATAAATAGTATTAACTAAATTTTTAACTTTATATAATACTTATAATTTTATAATCCGTATTATGAGGTTCTTAGATATAATGAAAAACAAATTCATTTTTTTCAGATAAAAGAAGTATTTTTAAAAAAAATGCAATTTTACCGCCTTTTAATGGAGAACCCTTTTTAAATCCAATATTTGAAACTTTTATAGATTCAATTTGACAAAATAAACTTCTTATTTATAATCGGGACATAATAATTTAGTTTCAATAAATTTTTTGTGTTTTTCTGATAACTTTCATATTTGGGTGAATAGTAAAAAATACTATATTTTAACTGAACACAACTTTTTTAATCAAAATAATTTGTAGTGTTAAATTATACATTTTAATGGTTTGGAAGTATAAATAGATTATATTTTTACCATTTAATCCAATGTTATTCATTGTAAATAATTTTACTTTGAAATTGAACTTAAACAAGTATCAATCTTTTGTTAGTTATTATTTTTTAAAAACACGCTTTTTGGTTTTGACAACGGGAATTAATTTTAAATTAATAAATGCAACTTATATGTTTTTTATTTGGTAAAATAGACTTAATTTTTGAATTCATAATATCAAAATTATCTTAGGGTGAAATTTTGGTATTTTTATGAAAACTTTCAATTTTTGATGAATAGTGAAAAACACTGAGTTATTGGTTAAAACCGACTTTTTATTTAAATAATTATTTATTTTATTTAAATTTATTTTAGATCAAAATAGATACATAATACCTATATAAGTTCAATATAATTCATTGGATTAATTTTATAATAAGTTTAGATATATAAAAATTTTATTGAACTTTTTACCGTCTTTTACCCACCTCCTAAGAGAATTTGCAAATTTGCATAAAACTTAATTTTACCATTTCTGTGAGTTGAATTTCAAAAATCCGAGAGACACAATTAACCTTAGTAAGTAAAATTTGGTTCAATAAGATGAAAATAATTTTTTGTGAATAGTAACTTTTGTTTTTTATTTACCGTGGTTAAAGGCGAATAGGGTAATTCAAGGTAAAAAGAATATTATAATAATACAAAATTACCTTAACACTTGTCCTAACCTGATTGGATGAGTCATGACCGACCATGGTCATCCTTGGGTCGATTTTGGAACCCAATGGAACCACTTATGAATGATAATGACACTTTATTTTAATTAACTTAAAGTAAAGGCAAAAATGACATAAACAAATATATTTTAGTAAATCAATTTTTACATGGGATTATATAAGTCATCTTTTTGACAATAAATATTCATTGGAAATATAAAAAAAATATTTCCTACATTATGGTATTTTTTTATAATTTTTAGACATCAAATAAATTAAATTATTTATGACACAATAATGATGTAGTATTTACCTCATTAATAAATGATTTAAATAAATAAGATTATTAATATTAAAACTATATCCAAAACCTGTCCAAATCTTATTAGATGATTTTATTTCGGCCATGAGTCATCTTATCTTCAACTTTAATTAGTTTTAGACCATTAGAAACCAAATATCACTATATAATAAAATAATATTTTCACACTTTCCTAAAGAGCCCCTCCTCCCCCTTATAAAAGGACGTCACTTCTAACCCATTCCACACACCTCTCAAGCCCCTTGGATCATCCAAACCCTGCCCAAATAAGCTCTCAAGATCACTATATTACACCTATAAGCCTTACCTTAGGCATAAGTCACTTCAAAAAGTCATTTTGGTTCAAACCAAAGGAAGTTACCCCAATTAAAGGTAACAGTTTATCTTAAATTCTTTTCTTTTATTTTGTTTTATTTTACTTCTCCAACCCCCTAAACTCTTTTTATTCCTTTTTTTATGACAACATCAGTATCCTAAATATACTATAATGTTGTTATGATAATTATTTAAACTTCACTTACACACACCTCCATCTAATGGGTGAAGAACATACTGTTTCTATGGTTGGAAAACTAACGCCTCACGAAACGATGATTGTTCGATTATCTCCTAATGCATCTCATGGTGGCCATTAAGATGCCACTGTATTTATATATGATATATATATACATATATTATGTTTATTTTTTATTTGTGCTTCTGTATTTTCCATTTATATCATACCTTTATGGTTTCCATTATGGGTAAAATGCGATAATTTCATTTGAGGAAGTGCGGACTACCGCCCCCTCAAAGTGATATGAATCGCTAATGACTTATTTAGGACATATAAAGTATGGATTTAATGATATTATATATGATATTATACTATAATTATAATATACTTATGTATCATTATTTTTTAATTCCATTAAAATACCAAATATAAATGAAAGTAGCGTTCATGCGTACGTACGGCTTACCGTCTCCATGAACGGTGCATTTCATTTCTTATCTTCAAATGTTATGTACTATTATAAATACATATATATACTAGACATATATGATATATATGAAATATAAATTAGTAATATAATTCTATAGATAATGTACTTTTGACCACATAGACAATTTATAATTATAACAAGTTCATTTTTGACTCAAGTTCCGAACATCGACAAAATGTCCGATATGAACTCAAATAATTAACTAATTGTTATATCAAGGTAATAAGTGATACAAAAGCAATAATAAACATGAAAATATTCTTAAGCAAGTATAAATTAACTTAATTCTATTATTCAGGAAGAACAAGGAACATACGAGCGAGTCAAGTCGGACAAGTGGTAAGGGGTTTCTTATCTCACTTTTAATTCCATGAGATTTTCATTTTTCACCACTTATTTATTACATGTGGTGTATTGTGTACCACCATTTGATATATATTGTCATGATTATCTTTATATTAATGATATTCTGTGATTCATTTGGTGGTTATTTACTATTTTTCATACGGCTCGATTAATTACAACGAGGTAAGGGTTATTTTTTCAGTCTCATTATTATTCGAGATTGTTCATGTGTAAGTATTTTATGGGACATACTTATCATAGATACCCATATTTTATAAAAATTATTTCAAAATGAATATTTTAAGGTTTTATGGTAGGTTCTATTTAACTAGATCATCATTTTAAATGTTTTAAAGATTTATCTTTCTAAACCCTTTTAATTAAGTCCGTGTTTTCAAAATGATTTTAAGGATTTATTTATATGGAAATGAATGTTTTGAAATGATAATTCTTTTAAAAAGTTTCAAAGTGGTATGGGACACTTTGATTCAAAAATCCCTTTTAAATGAATACCTTTATAAATTGTGAGAATTTTAAATGATTTCATGAAAAAGAGATATTTCTCTCAAATCATTTTACTGATCATTTTTATCTATGTCAACATCTTTTAATGGATTTTAAACTTGTTTGAAGTTGATTTATTATGATACAAATCTTCCATATTGTATTGAATGTTTTGTGATATTTTTTACTATGGATGTGTTATTTTTATACTATTCATGGTTTATAGATAAAGTATTGACATTTCGTATGCTATTTTTAATACGAATGTTTATGTTATATTTCAACCTTTTCTTAAGATGAATGCATTAGACTAATATGTTCTGGGTTGGGGACTAGTAAAAGTAAGACCTCCGGGTTGGGGTCTGGTTACAGAAAACTCTCCGGGTTAGAGTCTGGTTACAGAGGCTCTCCGGGTTGGAGTCCGGTTACAGAGGCTCTTTGGGTTGGAGTCCGGTTACATAGGCTCTCCAGGTTTGGGTCCAGTTACAGTTAGCCCGTAGGTCCTAGCACAAGACCTTGACACGGAAATTAAAGTCTGGTACTATACATTCCCTCATTATAAAATTAGTTATTACATGTGATTATTCTACTAGTATAATATCCATGTGCATGTTTATATGGTAATGTTTGATATATTTTTGTCATATTATGTTCAAGTTTATGTTTAAAAGGCTGTTGTTTTATTACACATATTGCCTTAAAAGTTTATAGCTTCTGCTAAATTATTTACCCTTAATGATCATCTGAGATCACCTCTTTCTTATGTTTTATTTTCCCAAGATATGAAGAAGTTAGTTATGAGTGACTTTCAGGAATAATCTAGGAGTCTTGGATGTTTCTAATGGAATAAATTACTGTTGTTTTTCTTTTCATGTTGTAATGTTGAACTTCATGTATGTAATCTATTTTCCAAGACTACTAAACTGATTGGTCCTTAGGGACTTGATTCCTTGTAATCATGTCAATGTTATGTAATAATGCACCGACTCTGGGTAACTAGAGTCGGGGCATTATATTAGTGGCACATGATCATCAAAAATAAGAAATACTATGGTTCAATCAGATGATTCAAGGACTAAGGGGTTCTATCTATAGGCATCTGGAATAAATCATCTTCACATAGTGGAAGTGTCTTCATAGGAAGCAGATATGGATCCAGGGACTGTGAGAGGTACCATCACTATTGCCTTATATTTGGTGAATTATTTACATGATATTGGTTCATATTATTTATTTATTTCAACATTTATTATGAGTATGCTAAATCTTTCTATGGATATTTTATCTTATGTTATGGATATTACCTACACGCTTTAGAATAAATAAATAGAAAGTTCTTTTTTGTCCTTCTTGTGTGTTTTATTTATCATAAATCGATCTTACTTGGGATTTTATGGTTCTCAACATTAAACCTCTTGACATCATATTCTTAATGGATTGGATTGTTTCTAATAAAACCCACATTGATTGATATCTTCAACGGGTCTCCTTTACTGCACCTGATGGGGTGTGACCTATTTTTCAAGGAGAATGGGACCTAAGTTTGAATAAAGATATAATTTATTATCCTAAGTTGGGGAAATTAATATCAGTGTTTTCTTTTGATCTATAGAAATACTCCTTGAGTAATGATCTCCTTCCATTTTTTGTTGAGTTTACCGATATTTTTCCTTATGACTTCTCTAGTTTTCTACTTATAAGGGAGGTATAGTTATCTATTTATTTAGTTTTCGGTACTCATATGGTATCTATTCCTTCATACCACATAGAACTAGCTAAGATTAAAGACTTGAAGACTCATTTGGGTGATATTTTAGAGAAAGGATTTATATGTTATATTGTGTCACCTTGGGTGGCGCCTATTCTCTTTTTTAAGAAAGCAGATAGGTCACTTCACCTTTGTGTGGATTACCAAAAACTAAATCAAGTTATAGTAAATAAAAAGTATACATTTTCATGGATTGATGTTTTTTTTACCATTTAAAATGGGGAAAGAGGTTTTTGAAGATTGACCTTCGATCCGGATACCATCAGTTGATAATAAAAGAATCTGAAATTCATAAAACCACCTTCTGGAGAAGGTATGGCCATTATAAGTACCTTGTCATTCCATTTGGTCTAACCAATTCTCCTACAGTCTTTATAGATTTGGTAAAAATTATTTTCCATGAGTTTCTTGAAACCTTCATGGTGGTATTTATGGAAAACATCCTTGTTTACTCTAATTCTGGGGAGGATCATGTGTGACATCTAAGAGTAGCTCTGGAATTGTTGAGAAACCATCGAAATTATGTCAAGCTATCAAAATATGATTTCTAGATTTAGGAATTTAAGTTCTTGGGGAATGTGGTATCAGAAAATGGTATTTCAATTGATCCTGGAAAGGTGAAATTTTTTATGACATGGGAGTAACCATGAAATGTTTTCAATATTCAGAGATTCTTGGGTTTAACTGGAAATTATCATCGGTTT
Source organism: Viscum album (assembly GCA_963277665.1). Lineage (NCBI taxonomy): Eukaryota > Viridiplantae > Streptophyta > Magnoliopsida > Santalales > Viscaceae > Viscum > Viscum album. The sequence goes on along the minus strand of OY728129.1, from coordinate 756,458,979 downwards.
GTAAAGTAATTATCAAATTTGGCTTATCCAATTAATTTTCTAACTCATAAGGGAGTAAAGTTTTCTTGGGATGAGAAATTTCATAGTTCTTTTTTTGAGATGAAACATTTTTTCTCCACTGTGTTGGTGTTGAATATTTCATAGGTCGAGCATGGCTATGTGGTATTTTGTGATGCATTAAGTTCAAGTTTAGGATGTGTTATTATTAAAGGTTATCCTGTAATTACATATAGATCCCATAATATTAGGCCACATGATAATAATTATCTGACCCATGACCTTGAACTCACATCCATGATACATACTATTAGGATTTTATGGAATTTCCTTTTAGATAAAGGTTTACAGTGTTTTTAGGCCACAAGATCTTGATTTATATCTTCTCTCAAAATTATTTGAATCCCCACTAGAGGAATTGGGTGGAATACCTATAATATTTTTACTTTGACATTTCATATACCTCAGGGAAAGGGAATGTCATAATGGATTCTTTGAGCAGGAAAATTCGGACCCAGTTCATGAAAGAATCATTGGAAGAGTATAACTTGATGGATCTTTTTTCACAGTTTCATAATGGAGTTTGGGAAATAGAGTCTGAGGTTTTTTGGCCAGTGTTCAGTTGACCCCTTCTCTTCTCAATAAGATTATTTAGGAATAAGAGCTTGATGGTGAATTCTGTAGCATTAAGAACTCTCTATATGGTGGGGAGACCATGTTTGAGTGGTCATTCACCATGGAGGGTATCCTATGTTTCCAAAACTAGTACGTCATACCTTTTCCTATAAGTAAATTTGTGATAGGGGATTACCATAATTCCCCGTGGAAAGAGCACATAGGAACCATAAATATGTTCTATGACATGTGGCGATGATTCTAGTGGTTAGGTATGTGATAGGGCATTACTAATTTTATTTATCTTTTTTATACATTCTAGTAGGTCAAGGATGAGAACCAGAGGCCTTCAAGTTTTCTTCATCCACTTCCAGTGCCAAATTGTAAGTGGGATGGTATCTCTATGTACTTTGTATTTGGGTTTCTATGTACCCATAGAAATAAGAATGTGATATGGGTTGCGATCAATATTCTGACCAAATCAGCTCACTTTATACCAATTTTTTATACAACCAAAGTTGAGGAGATTTTAAATATCTATGTGAAAGCGATTGTTCATTTGAATGAATTTCTATATATTATAGTCTCTGATATAGATCCCTATTTTACTTCTCTATTTTAGAGAGGCCTTCAGGAGGCACTAGGATCTCATGTTCATTTGAGTATGGTATATCATTCATAGTTGGATGGCTAGACAGAAATTTCTATATAGATTCTGGAGGATATGTTTCATTCCAACATTCTTGAATTTTTTGGGGATTGGGATAACCATTTGGGACTGGTTTAGTATGATTATAACAACAGTTACCAGTCTATGATCAGGATTTCTCTTTTTGAGGCCTTGTATATTCGTCCTTGAAAATATTCATTTTGTTGGTCGGAGATCGATGAAAGTTCCTTAGTTGGATTGAGCTTGGTTCAAGAGATGATAGAAAATATTAAATTAATTCATCAAATAATGTTTATGATATAGAACCGATATAAGTCCTATGTTGATTGTTACCATAGACCGTTAACATTTTTAGTTGGTGATTAGGTGTTCTTGAATGTTTCACCTCGTTTAGGTCATCGATAGATTGGGTGACAAGGGAAAATTTATCCTCATTTTTTTAAACCTTTTGAGGTTTTTTAGAAAGTGGAGAAAGTGTATTATCATTTAGCACTTCCATCATAGTTTATATCGATACATAATGTGTTTCATGTATCATAGTTGTGAAAGTATATTTTTGATCCATCTCACATTATGAGTTGAAGTGATCTTGTTATTGAGTCTAATTTATCCATGACTGGTCATACAGTTAGTATAGTTGATTCTGAAACCAAGGTACTTCATGAGAGTATGAAACCATTGGTTTTAGTTCTATAGAAGCATGGTTTCGGTACTGATGAAACTTGGGAGAGAGAGGCACTAATGAGAGAGTGGTTGCCTCATCTTTTTGATATGGAAGCTTCTTGATAGGCATTCTAGGGATAGAAAGTTTCTATAGTGGGGAGGTTGTAACATCATGATACTATTTTTAGATACTCCTCAACTCTCCTTTTGATCTTTATTTGGTTGTCTCTTGTTTATGGATTCTTTGGGTCAATTTTTTTAAATTTTTGAAGGCACTTGGGTTGTACATGGTTGGCGCATGCTTTTCCCAAACTGTGTTCCCTGCTAATGAAAATATTACAAATCCAGACAGTGAGGCTTTTCACAGTTGGTGCATGGTTTAACAAACTATGTTCCCACCTAGTAGAAATCATGCACACCTTTATAGGGGCATATGGTTAGGGTTCCAGTTTGGAAAACCATGCACAGAGAATTCATTTATTCCCAAAATTAATTTTAAAACCCAAAAATGTAGTATCCTTCCTTAGGTTCTACTCAATAGTGTGCCGAGATACTAACTACAGGACCTCAAGTGCATCTACTCAAATTCTAGAGGCCACCGACTAGCAGCTAGGGCCTTGGTTATGTCTCTGGGAGACTATTCCCTCACAGATCAACGTATACAAAATGATAAACAAAAGGAGATCAATAGAGGAATCATATAGATAAGAAGAAAATAGTGGAATTAAATTAATTAATCAATGAAAGATAAATAAGAAACTAGAGAAAGTATATTAATCAATAATAGTTACAAAAATGGTGATGTTCATGATGATATACAAAAATGGGAGTAATGGGGAATAGGGTACAAGCATATACTACATGCTATCAAAAACTAAAAAATAATCCAAAAACTGATACACATCATCTCAATAATAGTATTTGTACTCTACCCCTAAACTCAATCTTAAACAGAATTAAAATCAAGCATCAGGAGTATCATGCTTCCCTTTTTCTATTTCGGCAATCATAAAGTCTACTCGGGTACCAAACAACGCTCGAGTAGGGTGTGAGATATAAATCTTTGCAGGCTAGCATCCACAGTCTCTAAACCTTTCCATTTCATGATGTAAATAATGATAGTGTTCCATATATAACAAAAATGGAGAAAAAAATAAATAAGACATGTAGATATTGGTTTGGGTTCCTAAATGGACACTCGTCCCATACCACCTTCATCGACCTATGATGGAAGTCTGAAGAGGATTACCTGTGCAAGGTATAATATGTATACATGGTCCAATAGTAAACACGTATAACTGAGAAATCCATTCACCCAATCTTTCTTTTTAGCTTGGGGTATAATTCACATGTCATCATATAATCATGCTCAAGTATAAACAAGAAGCATTAAGAGATAGTACAACAGGCTCATAATAATAATAATAAAAGCATCTCATAAGAGAAAACAATCAGAAAGTCCATCAAATCTAGTGGTGGGGTATTTATCCCATCCAAGAAGATCTAAAAGAATACCAAGTTTCTCTATGGTAAAATAAAATATAAACCAATACCACTGAGTCTGTCCAAGGCGATCCATAAAGAGTCCCTTGTATCACTCGAGGCATGGTGACTCTGAGTTCATCCCAAGTATCTCACGTAGGGGACCAAGTAACACCCATGGAATGGTGTTTCCATATTTACAATAGGTTCGTCTATGGTTTCTCCCCTAGGGAACTTATATCACTCAAGAGTATAATAAACCGCTCGAGAATCCCTTGCCTATAAAGCCAAGTCATTTCTCCCGGCGCATCGTGTCATAACCAATCTAGCATGGTGAGTCCATCCATGAATCCTTAATACAGAAGCCATGTTCTCGCCCTGCCCATATCTAGAGATCCATATCAAACAAGTTATATATCAATGCAAATCATTTATAATTGAAATCCATCAAATATTCATATCAATACCACATGCTTACCAAGACAACCAAGTAAGAAATTTAATCCAATCAAAAATGGAACAACTCATATAACAAGTATAAATTAGATAAGATCAAGAATGGGCATGAGGCATATTTCAATATCAAAAGATATCAATCTTACAAAGACCTCACATATATTTCAAGCCAAAAAAACAAGGAATATTCATTAAACACTTGGAATTATAATGTAACTAGAGACATTTCATCAGTGACATTCCAAAATCTCAAGCTATCGGGTTTAACTAAGCATTGAAATTAAATTAATTCCATTCACTTAAGGTATAAAGAATTAGAAATTTAATAAACACCCAAGGAAAATTCAAGTGGAGCATTAATAAATAAACATTTAAAATTATTAGGGTGAGGCATAAATCTTAAGGGCTACACTCATGGCCATCCACTCATCCCAATTCAATTTAAGTAATAATTTAAGAACTTTAACCAAGTTCAATGCAAACCCAAGGTAATTTCATTAAGAAATCATGGGAATATAGTCCATTTAGGATAATCACACCCAAAGGGGTATCCAAAGTCAAGGAAAACACCCTATGAATGGGTTTCTCCATAAGATGAGGTCACAATGGGCTTGTAAAACCAAGGTGATCAATTTAATATATAAGAACATGACTCATTAGAAGATGTCATCTAGTGGAACAATGGAATGCCACTTAATAAGTGATGAAATGATGGGAAAAGGGTGTAGAAACCCTACCTCATAGTTATAGTACTCTACACATCTGGTAACAAACGTTCATTCAATATAAAATGGAAGAAATCATAAGATTTAACAAAATCCAAAAATTAGGGAATAAATCTATCACACCAAAATAGTTTAACATATTGAGGAGAAACCTTGAAATAAATGATTGAGGAAGATAAAGCTTACTGAGACGAGTCTGTATCTTCCAACGGTGAAGGAAATTGAGGAGAAACAAGGGAGATATCACAAAACCCCAAAGGAGGAGGAGAGGAGCTCAACGCATGTCTGGAGGAAGAAGAAACCCACTATAAATAATATGGGAGGAAGATAAAATCCCTAAACCATTAAATAGAGATAAAAATTTAATTTCACCCTCTAGTTGAGCTGGGCACAGTTTAGCTACACGGTTGTCCAAACCATGCACCAATTGTGTTCAAGGTTATGCTTCACTAGACACATCGCACGGTTAGGCACACATTTTGATTAACTATGCACAAACCATGTGTTTTATCACTATTTGAAACCTTCAACATACCACAATATCATACACCATGCATTTTCTCTAGCAATAGATTAATGCTTTATAACTCTAACATAAACTTATTGGAAGATCTTATCCTCGGTAGGATATTGATTTGTCCTCTATAACCAATGTCTGAGGGATGTGTGTGAGTATTTACATTATCATATTATAAGTGTGTTCTAATCCCATAACCTAGAACTATTATACCACTTGTTAGATTAAAATTCTTCTCATTTGTGAATATTTTGATATATTCCATTATTTTTAAAATTGATTTACATATGCCTTATGAATTTATATAAAATTTTTTATATAAAATGTTTATTAAGGAATTGTTTTGAAATGTTTCCATCAATTGAAATGGATTGCATGTTTTGTTTTAAATATGAAACTATATTTCCATGCCTATTTTATTTAAAATTGAAAGCATGTATTGGTTTATTATATTGGCATCTTATTATGGAATCCTTGGTGAGACCCTATTGGGATTTTAGCTCACACCCTACTTATGACTTTGGGTGTTTATAGATGTCCTTCTTCCAAGTTTGATGAAGGGGAAAGATCCACTTGGAAGTGGTAGTTATTGTTGAATCCTTTAATTTTGGATTGTTGTGTCCATTGGGAATTGGGCTATTTTATCTTGTTATTTTCAGTACTTTGTGGTTTTACTTTGTATTTATATACATGTTTGAATTCTGGTATCATTACCCCTATGGAGTTTTCTTTTGAGCATACTGGATTGCATATGTTTCTTCTCTTATTTATATGGAAAACCATTCCCACCTTTATCTTGTATTATTCTAGGTGCTAGTTATCAACCCGTGGGGATTGGGAACGCCCTTCGGGCCATGTTAGAGTCAGCTCAGATATCAGGGTATCAGGGTATCTGGGCTAGTTCGTGACATGAAGTTACATGAATTGTAACTTATAATACCATGAATTTTGGTGTATTGATGATATAAAATTAAAAGTTATATTATATACACCATATAAAATAAATTAGTGTGTATAGAATTAAAATATTCCTTAATGAAGGGAAATCGAGATGAAATCTCTTTCCTCTAGTCCAATAATCATGAAAATTATTTATATTATTAAATAATAAACTTATGTAAATTATTTATTTTTCTTAAGAAATTTTTTAAATTTTATTATTCATTTTATTTCATTTATTACCGTGTTATATTCAATTATTATTTAATCTCATGTCGGGCGTTTTGACAATATTCAACTCATAAGTCCAAAATTACTTCGGTGGGTTGATTATGGTCAAAGTGATCATTATTAAATTATATACATAATAATAATCATGAAATAATTATCATTTTTTACATATATTATACTTTTAAAACCAACCATGAAATATGGTTATGAAAATTGAACTGTGATATAATCATGGAGACAGTAGGTCGTACGTACGCATGAGTTACGTTTTCATTTTCCAACGATCATGATAGAAAGAAGTTAAGTATTATTTTGTCTTTAAAAATGATAATTATATCATAAATAAAATATTATTTCTTTAATTACATGTATATATAGCATCCATGTGATATGGTTATGTAAAATGAACCATGTCGCTTTGTAGAGGTTGTAATCCACACATATGGGCAAATGACGTTGTGATTTTTCAATGAATGGAAAGGTAAGAAATTAGATGATATATTATCATTTAATAATGATAATTATTTAATTGATATAATATATATATATATATATTAAATCTATCATTATAACCATCTGTGAGAGGTGGTGATAGAAAATGAATTACATTGGTTCGCGAAGTAGTAGTCCATCGTACACACAAACAATAGTTTCATTTCAAATTTGATTGAAGAGGAGACTGATATAGGTTATTCCATTAACATAAAAATATATAAGTATATTAAATATAATGGTTTTATTATTTAATAATTTTTTAATAATATTTTAAGTAGGTATATGAAAATATAAAACTAAAACATTCAGTAAAAAGCCACTCCTCTTCTTCGGAAAACTTCCATTTCTTGAAACCTTAAGCCCTCTAAGGTTGGATTTTTTAACCAAACTAATACCTCTATAACATGGGTAGGTATTTTATTAATGTATTTTGGTAGGTATTGGCTGAACCAAAATGATCCTTAAGTTTGTAGATAAGAGAAGAGGGAGTTCCCTTTTATAATGAGGGGAGGGGAATTCTTGGAATTTCTTAAAGTATTAAATTAATATAAATTAATTTTCATTTTAAAATAGATTAAAATTGATATAATTTTAATATAATATGAATAATAGAATAACTAATTTCATAAAATAACAATTTTAGTTTATTTTGTCACCCTGATCCTTTTATTTTAACCCTTCGTTAACCCTTTTGACAATTATTGTGATAACAAAGGTTTTTACTCTTTAAGGATCAAGATAGTTAATATAAAAGGAAAATTGGACCATAAATGGACCATGGTTGAAATTTTGAACCATATTCCAATAAAGTTTTCTAATATTATATTTTTAGTAATTTTAAATAATTTAATATAATAGTATTTATTATAAAATATCATTAATGTCATTTTTGGAACTATTCATTTAATTTGACTTTGAAAAAAAACATGACAGTAAATATGTTTGAATATAATACTTTAAAAAATACATAACATGTTATATTTATATACAAAATATTGTGACATAATAATTAATTCAAATTATATTACTTTTAATATTTTTAGAATCATTTATTTTATTTTTTTATTAATTGAATAAATACTCTCTTGGTGTTACATAAACATTTAAGGTAATTATTTCATCACTTAAATTTAGAAATAAATTTCCATAATAAAAAAACATTTAAATTTTAAATAATCATTTAGAACCAAACCTAATTTTTTTATCCATGTCACTAAATATTATATATATTTAAGTAAAAAAGTGACATTTTGGACTTTATCTTTTACTTAAATATTATATAGGTCAAAATAAAAGCAATTTGGAGCCAAGTTGCCATATTTTCAAAAAATGGATGAACATGAAAGAACTAAACTCATAAAATAGGATAATTTCAAGTTTTATGGCTAACTTTTAGTTCTTATCATATTATTTTTTCCCCTTAATTATGTGATTTACCCCTACTGTGGAGAAAATTATTTACAATGGTCACTATTCATAATGACCAAAAATAGAAGAATAATATTTAAAAAATTTGTACCTAATGATTCTAAATATGGAATATTTTTTTTTAATATTCAATTTCTATAATTTTTAGAAATTAATTTAATATTAAAACACAAAACGTAATGAAAAATAGATTTTTTAGAAAAATGAATTTTTAAGCCCAAAAATGAGCTTATACCAAAGTGAGGAATAATTATGGTCCAAATTAGATTATATATAATTAAATAATAATTATATTATAAGGAGATAATATTTAAAAAATATTGGGAAATTTTTAATGGAAAATGACAATTTTACAAAAACCGGTATTTTCACTATTCACTGAAAGATCAATATTTTCAGAAAATTATCAAAATTTCATCCTAAGATGATTTTGATATGATAATTTCAAAAATGAAGTTCATTTTATCAAATAAATTTTCTAAAACTATTAGAAATTGAATATAATATTTTCTCACAAAAAGAAAAAAAAACATTTTTTAAGGAGATGTATTTTTTAAACATAAAATTACTACTAAAAATTGAATGTTTATTTCATAATATTTAATAAATATATTTTTATTTAGTATGATCTTTATATATTTTTTATAATTTATTTATTCTTATTCATACCCTTCAATTCAATGTCTATGTTATAATGGAAAAAAATCAATAATAATATTTCATGGTTTGTTTAAGATTAGTGTTGTGTGTCATATAAGTTATCAAACAAAATGTTATAATTTAAAAATATCAAGGTGTTACATTTACCACCCTACCCTTTTTCTATTAAGAAAGATAAAAATGTGAATCATTTGTCATCAGGACTACCAACTTCATGACGTAACATGTTTTGTTTTCCATCACCTCCTTACAAGCCTGTTTCTAATAGGGATTTATATATATAATTATGATATTTATGAAATATTTTAGATTCTAAAATGATAAACTATATTACTCATTTTACCAATTCTATACAAAAATAAATCAACATCTATGCATACTTTTGGGATACCACCTCCAGGGAATGATCAATTTCTATTTTTCACTTCTTCACTACTGTTTCCTCACGGATTACGGGGATGACCTCCTGGACAGGAGATTCAAACGTTCCGATCGGTTTCTAGCGGGTTTGTTCGTAGAACCGGAAACATCCAATGATTCCACATCCGTTTGGACCTACTTTCCAAAGGCATACGCTCATTAGCTTGTGGACTGATGAGGCTTAGGAATTTGCATTGGTCGAGAGGATGGGAGGTCGGACTCATCACACCTTTTTGAGGGGAATTATTGTCTACTCCGGGACTCTCTTTATAGATTTAAGTTATGTTCGTGAATCCTTATTATATTACCAAGTATAAAATGAGCTTTCCTTTAGTTTTAACAATCAATGATTAAATATGCAAGAAATTTAGAGAATCTTTTATATGTATTCGAGGTTCTTCATTAATAGAGAATCATCCATATCTGTTTAGAGATTCTTGGTTAATGGTATCCTTCAAAACATTTATATAAAAGTCTCTTGGTCATTATGATGACCAGGCTGGTTTTAAAGCCACTCAGTGGGGCACTTGAAGTTTATCGTCATTCAGAAGGACATAGATTATTTCAAAGTTGGGATCGAACCCATAAATGGGATACCTACGTATCCTTTGTTTTGGAAAAGGAATCAGAACCCACGTAGTTCGAGGAATGGGGTATGATGTTGATGATTGATGGCTCAAAGATGAATGTCATAATTACTTTTACACTCTAAGCTCACGTGAGTCATGCTCGGTGTGAGAAACAAGAGGTATTGGTAAAATTTAGACAATTGTGCCATGAAAGATGCAATCATAAGAATTTGTTTGGGGCTTATGTATGGATGACTGCCCAGATAGATTAAGGTTTAGGATTTACTTTTAGGGAGAAAATCCATGAACAGGGTCCACAAAGTTATATGTGCTTCATGGAGATTTGAATACTCTAATCTTGGGGTTTACTCCTAAGGAGGATGCCCAAGTTAGGAGGAGACTTATGATTGGGTTTTACTCCTGAAAAGGAAACCCAAATCAAAGGTAAATTATGACTGGTTAAGAGAAGTTTAAGGGGACTTGGGGCTTATTCCTGAAAAGGAAGCCCAAGGTTATGACTGAGTCTTATTCCTGAAAAGGAGACCCAGGTTAAGGGACTTGGGGCTTACTCCTGAAAAGGAAGCCCAAGGTTATGACTGAGTCTTATTCCTGAAAAGGAGACCCAGGTTAAGGGACTTGGGGCTTACTCCTGAAAAGGAAGCCCAAGGTTATGACTGAGTCTTATTCCTGAAATGGAGACCCAGGTTAAGGGACTTGGGGCTTACTCCTGAAAAGGAAGCCCAAGGTTATGACTGAGTCTTATTCCTGAAAAGGAGACCCAGGTTAAGGATTAAGGTTTGGGGCTTACTCCTGAAGAGGATGCCCAAGATTAGAGGACTTGATTGGGGCTTACTCCTGAGGAAGATGCCCAGATCAAAGGTTTTATAACTGGGGATTATTCCTGAAAAGGAGACCCAAGTTAGGATTTTCTCATCTTAAAGGATGAGGTTGAATGAATGAACTCCCCGTATTTTAGTGACATAAGGATATTTAAATCACTAGACTTTGAGAGAGATTTCACAGAATTCCTTTCAGATAAGAAAGTCAAATCAAGAATTCATGCCATAAATGGTTTTGAAGAGTGTCTTGAAGACTAAATCTTGAATAGGAAAGGTGAAATGGCTTAAGAGGGGTAAAATGGGCAAGATGGGCACCCAAAAAGATAGGGGCGCGCAAGTCTTGAAAGGCGCGCAAGTCCTGCGGCGGCGCGCAAGTAGTGGTCGCGCAAGTATACTTGCGCGACATATGATGTACTTGCGCGATTTTCAACCAGCATTGAAATACTTGAGCGACTCTTTAGAAAACCCTTTACAATCCTCTTGAGGTTCTTCCAGAGAAGGGACGCGCAAGTTATATTGAAGGAATTAAGTCGGCGCGCAAGTGTTTGATAAGTTTCAACACTTAGGCCTTCCTTCTTCTCTTTAGATCTTCCGTTCTAGGTAAGAAATTACCTTAGAAGTGTTCCGGAAGCTTTGAGAAGAGACTTGGGCGTCGGGAGCTTTAATCCGAGTTTCTGGAAAAAGATCCTCTTTTTACTAATGTGGGGCCCACCATGGGTATTTATAGGCTGGAGGAGACCTTGGAAAAAAAATCGATTGGCCGCGCAAGTACTTGCGTGACCATATGGGGGCGCGCAAGTATACTTGCGCGACCATAGCGCAACTTGCGCGCCGCTTGTGGGATCTTCTTCTTCTCCTTCTAAATGTGTACACTTTGCACACACATAGGTTCGGCCTTCCTTGTTCTTGTTCGCACCCAATTTGATCACTTTGCAAACACAAAGTGCGGCCTCCACTTCTTTTGCACAAACACAAAATGTGCTCTTCCACTATGCACACACACTTCTTTCACTCTTGCACACACGTGAGCTTGGCCTCTTCTTCTTTTGCACATAAACCACCCGTAGGGTGTCTTCACTTGGCACATACACAAGGTATGGCCTCGGGATACTTCCTTCACATTGCACACACACTGCCGCGTAGGGTCACACGCAAGGGCCGCACAAGTGGTGCTTCGGCCTTGGGAACAAGAAGGGCGCGCATGGTGTTACAAGCCCTCGGGTACGCGCAGGGTGCAAGGGCACAAGGCAACGCGTAGGTGCAACCGCCGTGCAAGGGTGCAGGCTCGTCTTCCTTTCTTCAATCGTGCAAGTCCAATAGACAAGGCAGCCGCTAAGCATCAAGTGTGCAAGGCACCTCGGGCGCACAAGGTGATGCTTGAGAAAAGGGTCGCACAAGTCCTCAGGCGCACAAGTGCAAGGGCACAAGCAGGGCGTGCAGGGTGTTTGGACAGCAACTTCCGCCTCGGGCGCGCAGGGTGTATCACCCGCGGGCGTGCAAGTTCCGACGACGCTGGGGGCACGGTGCACAAATGTGGCGTGCAAGGAGTGTGGCCTTCTTCTTCTTGTCGCGCAAGGGGTAGCATGCAGGGGGTCTTCTCCCCTTATTCTTTCGTGCATGGAGTCTGCAAATGGAACAAAACGAAGCCAAAAGGAGGCTTCGGTATTCTGCTGCGCAAGTGGTGTGCACAGGGGTATTCTTCGCGAGGCATGGATTCTCTCACGAGACTTTAAGTTTTCGGCCAAAACTCCAGCCCTCTTCTCCATCCCCACGGCCTCATTTTATAGGAAAGGTAGGGGTAGTTCATCCGCGTGAGAGAGAAAAAAAAAACCTGAACCACCGCGATTTTCGGATCTTAACGGTTTCCTCCAAATTTTGAAATATCCTCTGTTGAACGTGGGTTCCTTTTATTATTTTCCTCCTTCACGTGCATGCGACTTAGAACGCATGCACGGCCTTCATTTGGTCCAAACCATGAAAAACGCGAACCTTCATGGCCTCGGCACTTCTTTTGCCTCGGCCAACCTCGAAATTCTCCAAACATTGCATGCAAACTTATTTTTATGCATGGTTGTGTTCCTTAGGGCCAGACGAACCAGATGGAGTCTTTAGCTTCGCCGGAGGTAGCCGGATGCTCGAAAACCGGCTTCGGGAGGTGCCTGGTACACGGCGAGGCCGCGGGTGGCACGGGGTGTCCTCGGCTCGAGCTTGAGGTTGAAGACGTTCGGGGAGCCATCGGATCGGCCATTTAATGAAGTCGGACGGCTGCGATTAGATCATCTCGCGTGAGATCGATCGTGCGGCCTGGATCGACGCGGGATGAAGCGGACGGCCGAGATTAGATCCCGGCTGAAAATCCCGCATCCCACATCGAAGCGGATACCAGTTTTTTCCGCGGTTTATCAAAGTAACGCTGCCGGTATCACTCCGATTGAACTTCCAACCTCCACGGTGCCGCCCCGCACCGTGTTCTTCTGCGGGCGCGCGCGGTCGCGCGCGGCGCCCACCCCTGCCTCTGCGGGCGCGCTCTAAGCGCCCACTATGCTCCTCGGGCGCGCTATGCGCCCACCATGTGCGCTCCTCCGGGGGCGCGTTGCCTCAGGGTGTCTCCTTGGCCTTGAGGACACCCCTTGAGCGCGGTTGACCCTCGGGTCCCGCATGAGCTCGAGGTACTTGTCCTTGGCTGGCCTCCCAATATGGCTTAAAATTTTTGCTAAGGAAATCTTAGGGCTTTGTATAAAACAAAGTAACCAAGTTTCCAATGCCAAATTCCATTTCCATTACTTCATAATCTTGAATCACTTTGACTTCAAATCTTTCCCAATTTCCTTGTTTTAGACCCTGTGATGAAAGGAGCGTCAACAAAAGTCCCCCCTCAGAGTTGGATCCGGAGAGAAAAGAGGATTTGACTCTGAGGAAATCAAGCTTTGAATCATATAATTGCTCAATATTACCTAAATCATACAGAATGTATGTTTAGTGAGCTGGAACTTGACTTTTATTCAGAGTTCCTTTGTCTTTTGTGTGGGCAGTTTAAAGTCATGCACGCCGGACATAAAGGGGCTAATGTTTAAGGTCGAAATAGCTTTGACCGAAAATGGATTAAAATGGATTCAATTCCTTGACAATTTATCTGAAAACATATTTACCATACTCAAGTATGAGGGAAAAAATGTAAACTATGGCTTAAGAATATTTGAATCTGAGGAATGATATGAAAAAGAGCTAAAAGGCATTAGAAGAAGTAGTTTCCAAGAATGAAGTTACTATTATTTAACAAAACCCGTTAGGGGGTTGAAATATGCAGGGCCACCTATGGGAATTGGCTGCATAGTCAAATAAAATAGCATCTTTTGGCTGACAAGTCTGTTATGTGGACTGTTTATGCAAGGCCACCTATGGGCACGTGCTGCATAGTCAGGCAAAAGAACTCCCAGAAATTTACTTTCCTAGTGCTAAAAGCTAGTGAAAGTTTATGGAGATTCAAATTTTCTAAAGTATAGAGTTTGTTTTATGGAAAGAGGTACTTGAATATGGAGAAGATATTTCCAAACAAGAATATCGAAGAACTGGATGAACATCACTCCTACGAAGGTCTGACCCAAACGTAGGGTAGAAGAATAAACCATAGACTTGAATACTTTCAGATCATGAAAAAGGATATGGGACAAATACGTTAAGGATGGCTATTTTTGCGGATCCCTACATACTGTCGTTTAAGACAAATAAGGACAAAAGAGGCATTCTTCCCAAGAATGAAGTTACTATTATTTAACAAAACCCGTTAGGGGGTTGAAATATGCAGGGCCACCTATGGGCATTGGCTGCATAGTCAAATAAAATAGCATCTTTTGGCTGACAAGTCTGTTATGTGGACTGTTTATGCAAGGCCACCTATGGGCACGTGCTGCATAGTCAGGCAAAAGAATTCTCAGAATTTTGACATTTTTGTGACTAGAAGTCATGAAAAGGGTTATGAAGATATGAAAATATTTAAGGTTAGGATTATAATACATAAATATGGGTATTGTCCAATGTATATAGAGATACATAGGTCAATGAAAACCATAATCATGTTGTGGCTGGGTCCTAAATTGAAATTTTGGACTTCACTACGTATCTCATAAGAATGAGAATCAAGCCATACGTAGTTCTTGAAATGTAGTTTAATGTCGTGCAGGATGAAAGTATGAGTGATCTTAGTTTAGGGTCATAGAATTCAGACCATAATAATGAATACACAGTGTGTGTTTTCATGAGGACTTTTCAGCCAAGGGACTGAAAGTGAAATTTGGGGTTAGGCCCAAAAGACTTGGGACTGGATTCGAGGGACACTCGAATGTTCCTACGTATCCCATAAGGATGGGAATCAAGTCCACGTAGTTCTAGAACTACCCTTTGTACAAATTTGGTTCGTACATGTGAAGGGTGAAAGGGGACTTTAGTGCAATGATGTTTTAACCTGAGATAAAAAATTTAGGCATTACCATGTATGCACGTAGTCTTTTTGAAATGAAACATGATTGAAAAATCAATGTCAATAATAGTTCTCTCTCAAGTGAGGAGATCAAAGAATATTGTAGTTTATTGTCGTACTGGACAAAAGTGTTGTATAGTTTAACGCCATATAACAAGGACGAAAGTGAATCAATGTAAAGATATTGATTCCAGGGGCGGTTTCACGAATCAACATCATATGAGATGGTGGTGAACCGATGTGAAGAGATTGTTTTTGGGCTTGAACCCTGGGAGGTTGCCTACATACCCATCCTGGAGGGAAAGGATCAAAGTCCGTGTAGTTCAATGAAAGAATGAATCAATGATCAAGTTATTCTTGGGGACAATGATCTAATAAAAAATGTTGTTGGGACTTACACATGGTTAGTGGCCCAAAGGGAGTGTTATGGTTGATGTTCGCTCTAAGCTCACGTGAGTCATACTCGGTGTGAGAAACAAGAGGTAATAACAACCTTAACGATGCACAGTTTAATGTCATGTAGGACATAAAAAAGGGACTATGCAGTTTAAAGTCTTGCAGTTAGGACTATTGGTGCTGCACAGTTTAGTGTCATGTAGCAGGGACAAAATAACAGTTTAATGTTATGTAGGACATATCAAGGACTTTCTATACAGTTTAGCGTCATGTAGTTAGGACGATGAGGACAATATAGTTTAACGTCATATTGGACGAAAAAGGGGGACTGTGCAGTTTAATGTCATGCAGTAAGGACCAAAGAGTGTACCATTTTAACGTCATGTCGGACGAAAGTGCGAATAGTTTAAGGTCATATGCATGGACCGTGGATGGTGCAGTTTAATGTCATGTTGGACCTTTGATGATTATATAGTTTTAACGTCTTTCCGGACGTGAGGGACTTTCTATACAGTTTAGCGTCATGTAGTTAGGACGTCACAGTTTAACGTCTTGCTAGACATAAGGGATTTGCAAATAGTTTATGGTCATATACATGGACCAGGGATGATGCAGTTTAAGGTCATGCTGAACGGTTTAGAAAACTTTTTCACAGTTTAATTTCGTGTGGGACGAAGTTGCAGTTTAAGGTCATACTGGAC
Source organism: Viscum album (assembly GCA_963277665.1). Taxonomy (NCBI): domain Eukaryota; kingdom Viridiplantae; phylum Streptophyta; class Magnoliopsida; order Santalales; family Viscaceae; genus Viscum; species Viscum album. The sequence goes on along the minus strand of OY728129.1, from coordinate 756,442,699 downwards.
CATTACTGTACAGTTTAAAGTCATGTAGCTAGGACTAACTGGTGCTGTACAATTTAAAGTCATGTAACTAGGACTAAGGTGAACAAATATGAGGATATCAGTTCTGGGGACTTTTTTACAGTTTAACGTCATGCTGGACGTTGGAAGTTCCACACAGTTTAATGTCATGTTGCTAGGACAACATATAGTTTAATGTCATCTCGGACAAATAAGGAACTTCTGTACAGTTTAATGTCATGTAGGACATTGAAGGTGACACAGTTTAACGTCATGTTGGACGAAGTTGCAGTTTAAGGTCATACTGGACCATTACTGTATGAACCAATTGTAAGAGTCTTGGTTCTGGGAATAATATTTTGTGTTTATACAAAATACTTCTTCAAAAATCTGGCATTAGTTGGAGTCGTGATGTGTTCTCCATCCATTGAGATCAGAGAATACGCTCCATTGAAGTAGACCTTATGTATTGAATAAGGTCCTTCCCATTTTGGTTCAAGCTTGGGAGGCTTCTTTCCTGGTATCATTGGTGCTCTGAGAACCAATACCAATTCTCCCTGAATGAATGAACGAAGACGAACTTTTTTGTTAAAAGCTCGTGCTATCCGATTCTGATAGATTTCCAAGTGGTGCAAAGTGCACAATCTCTTCTCATCTAACTGTTCCAATTCATTCAACCGTTTTTGGGATTGCTCATCTGTTGATAACTGATCACAAATGGCTATTCTGAGTGAGGGAAATTGAACTTCAATTGGAAAGACTGCTTCTGTTCCATATACCAATGAATATGGAGTAGACCGCGTTGCATTGCGAGTGGTAGTCCGATAAGCCCATAAAGCATGATAGAGTTTATCAGGCCATGACCTCTTATCTTTATCTACCATCTTTTGCAGTATATTTGAAAGAGTCTTGTTGAAGGCCTCTATCTGGCCATTAGCCGCTGCATGATATCGAGATGAATGGTTGGACTTAATGTTGTATTCTTGATACAATTTCTTTACCTCAGAAGAACAGAAGTTGGTGCCGTTGTCCGTCAATATAGTATGAGGGACACCAAATCTAGTAATGATGTTAGACTTGATGAAGCTAACAATGCATTTAGAACTGACTTCTTTGAGAGGTACTGCCTCTGCCCATTTGGAAAAGAAATCAGTAGCAGTAAGAATGTACTTAAACTGCTTGGCCGTAGCTGAAGGGTAAGGTCCCACCACATCCATTCCCCATGTGGAAAATGGCCATGAGTATTTAGCTGTATGAAGAAACTCTGGAGGTTGATGAATGAAGTTGGCATATATTTGGAATGAATGACACTTCTTTGTGAAATTAACACAATCTTGTATCATTGAAGGCCAGAAGTATCCAAGCCTTCGAATTTGATCAGACAATCTATGTCCAGACTGGTGGGCACCACAGACTCCTGCATGCACTTCTTTTATGACAGCCATTGTCTCTTCACCATCAATACATCTGAAGAGAACTCCATCAAAACCACGTTTGTAGAGAATTTTCTTGAGGTGGTTTGGACCATCATAAAGAGTAAAATTGACCACACGTCGCCGAATTTGTTCTTTCTCGGCTCTATCAGGTGGAAGTGTTCCATTTTGAAGGTATTCCTTGATAGGTGACATCCATCCTGTAGTATGACCATACGGTTCAGGAATGGGACTAATTTCATTGATTTTCTCTGTTCTGACTTGAACATAAGGTGAAATTGCACGACGGTGGGCAATACCGATGGTTGTCTCGTCCCGATTTGGATCTGCTAAAGCTGTGGCTATATTAGCCAGTGCATCAGCTTGAGCATTTTGTGATCTTGGGACATAAGAAAATGTCGGTTCTGAAGGGAATTCCGACATTAACTCTCTGACGTAATCATACAAAGGGATTAATTCTTCTTTTCTGATGGCATAATCCCCATTGACTTGTTTGATTACCAGGTTTGAATCACCTTTCACCTTTAAGTGATTCACTTGTGCTTGAAGTGCTAACTCCAAGCCTGCAATGAGAGCTTGGTATTCAGCTTCATTATTGGTACCACCTTCCCACAACAAAAAGGAATAAGGTAACACTGCCTTATCTGGAGAAATGAGTACAATTCCTAAACCAACTTTGTTGAATTTAGGATTTTCCATTTTCTTCCCTGTTGGACTTCTAGAAGCACCATCAAAATACATTTCCCATGTTTGAGGACTCTCTTGAATAGAAAAAACTTCCTCATCAGGGAGTTCGATATCTGAATACGTGTCTTCCACTGAAGGGTGTTCAGCCAGGAAATCAGCCAGAGCTTGGCCCTTAATTGCCTTTTGAGACACATACTGGATGTCGAACTGCTGTAGAATAACCGCCCACCTTGCCAGACGTCCTGTAAGCATTGGACGACTAAGGATGAATTTGAGTGGATTATTACGAGATACCAATTGGACCTCATGATGTTGCAGGTAGTGTCTCAGCTTCTGAATTGCAAAGATTAATGCTAGGCAGCACTTTTCAATACTCGAATACCAGGTTTCTGCTTCAAGCATAGTTCTACTGAGATAGTAGAGACTATTTTCATTCCCAGCATCATTCTTTTGAGCGAGAAAGGCACCCAATGATCGCTCTAAAGCTGTCACATAGAGGATAAGAGGCCTACCCTCAACAGGTGGCATGAGTACTGGTGGACTCAAGAGGTATTTCTTGAGAACATCAAATGCTTCTTGACATTCTTTAGTCCACTGGTAAGTGACTCCTTTCTTCAATAATTTGGTAAAGGGTAAACTTTTGCCTGCCAAATTGGCGATGAAACGCCGAATATAGGCTAAGTGTCCTTGAAGTCCTCTTAATTCTTTCAAATTCTGAGGAGGTGACATACCAAGGATTGATTTGGTCTTCTTAGGATCGACTTCAATACCACGATGGCGTACAACAAAGCCGAGAAATTTTCCTGAGGTTACCCCAAAAGCAAATTTTAAGGGGTTCATCTTCAAATTATGTTGTCGAAGCTTGTGGAATATGACTTCCAAATCAGCCAAGTGATCAAAACGTTGTTTGGATTTAACCACCAAATCATCTACATAGCATTCAACAAATTTCCCTAGAAAAGGTTTGAAGATACAATGCATGGCGCGTTGATATATTGCACCTGCATTCTTTAAACCAAAGGGCATTACCCGGTAACAAAACACACCTTGAGGAGCTCTGAAGGCTGTATATTCCTCATCTTCTGGGGCCATTCGGATCTGATTATATCTAGAATATCCATCCATGAAAGAAAGTACTTCATAGCCAGCCGTCGCATCAATTAAGAGTTCTGTAATCGGAACTGGAAAATCATCTTTGGGACAATATCGATTAAGATCTCTGAAATCGATGAAAACCCTAATTTGTCCGTTCTTTTTCTTTACAGGGACAATATTATCCAACCACTTGGAATATTGAACTTCTCTGACGAAGTTAGCTTTGATAAGCTTATCCACTTCAGCCTCGATTTTGGAAGCATAGGTTGGGTGTGTTCTTCTCGCGGCTTGCTTGAATCCTCGATGTTCTTTTGGCAAACCCAAATGATGGGTGGCAACATCAGGATCAAGGCCAGGCATCTCTGTATAATTCCAAGAAAAAATATCTTTATTTTGCTTTAGAAAAGAAATATACATCTCTTGTTCTTCAAGGGTCATGGCCGCACTAATTAAAGTGGGGCGTGGATCTTTCTCTGTACCCAGATTTACTTCTCTGAGTTCATCCACAGTGGTAGAGATACCCTCTTCAAATGCTGGAGGAGCATCTCTAAGATCTTCCTCTTCCTCTTCATCATGTGTTATTTCTTCCGTTTCTACTTGCAAAGTAGATGAAAAAATGAAATTCTCATGACCATAAGAGATGTCAAAATTTTCACATTTTGAAGAAGAAGCTTCCATTTCCGACCCTATTGATGATAAAGGGTCTTCTTTGGGAATTAAAGAGGAGATGATGGATTGAGAATCGACATCAATATTCACCTCTGGTGTTGCTATAACTTCTTCTGGCCTGATTAGCGAAGTATAGACTTGTTGGATTTCAGCAGACGAAATGAACACATCACCACTTATGCTTTCATCACTGCTTGGTAAGTTACCAATTTCTCCCATGTTGTCTGGCTCGATTGCCGTAATTGACATTATGGATCTTTCCATAAGAGTATTTTGATTTGGGCCTATTCTGTCAATTTGACTGATAGGTAACACATAATCTGTACTCACATGTGAAAATGGATTTATTGGAATTTTTTCCAAACCATATGGAGCATTAACTTTGGTAATTTCCTTCATTGTAGATTTTTCTCTTCCCTTCATGTGATAAAATTCCGCCTCAATGTATTGAGACTCACATGTCTTGAACGGGGCCTTATCACCATACAATGTTCCAACTTGACCATCGAAACAGTATTTGAGACATTGATGGTATGATGATGGAATAGCTGCATGCTGATGTAGCCAGGGTCTTCCAAGCAAGATATTGAAAGCTGAGTCCTGATCAACAATCATAAAATCCGAATTGGAAACAAGATCTCCAAACTGAGTTCTGAGTGTAACTTCTCCCAGTGGTTCTTGTTCATTTTTATCATATCCTTGCAACATCATGGTAGAAGGAGATAAATCAGATTCCGTGAGGCCCAATCGACGAAGTGTGCGAATGGGCATGAGGTTGACTCCTGAACCATTGTCAATAAAAGCTCTTCGAACATCTATACCATTGACTTTTCCAGATAAGTACAAAGGTTTTATGTGCCCATGCACAACATCATCTTCATCTTTATCAGTAAAAGATATCACTGCATGACATTCTGCAGGATTATTCTCTATGTGATAAATTTCAGCTGCAGCAATTTCAGCTTCAAACTCCTGAGGACTTGACAAAGCTTCGATGAGTGCTTCCCGAAGATCTCTTGATAGATTCAAAGCATCCAAAATTGATAATTTGGCTGGTACTTGGGCCAAGTGTTTCAATATATCATACTTTTGATCTAGAGGTCTGCGTTTCCCAATAGGAATATGTGGTTTAGCAGGTACCTTGGAAGCAGATGCTTTGGAAGCTGATGCATCTTGTATTGAAGCTGGCAACATCCTTGGTTTTGGCAGATTAGACTGATTAGATCCATTTACTTGCTGAGATAAAGAAGATGGACCTTTTAATCGGTCTTCCAAAATAACTGTGCCGAAACTGAGTTGGCCATTGGCAGAAGAACTTGCTTGTTCTTTTTGAGCTCGCTGAAGGGCTCTACCACGAGTTTCTGCTGCGTATACAGTGCTAGCAGGGGTAGAATTAGAGTAGTGGCTTCGGAAAGATCCACGTCTTCCCCTATATCCTGAACCTCTAGAACTTCCTCGGGTTCCCTTATTTGATACAGGGGATTCAGGCTCATCAAGACTGAAATATGAATCTGTTAATTGAATCATATTAACAGAACCAAAGATTAACTCTTCGTCTGATAAAGACTCTGCCTGGTTAGCCTGTTTAGGCTGTGCCGTTTGGTGGGACGGTGCCCGTTGCTTTGAAGTAGATGGCATGAAATCTGCCAGAGTCAAAGACAATTTAGGCTTTGATGCATACTCATCTTCTCCTGATTCCTCTTTATTCTTTGAATTGTGCTGCCCTTTTGAGGATTTGTCCTTTGATGGAGGCTTTACTACAGCTTTTGTAGGAGACACAATTGGCTTCTTCAATTGTGTTCGCAAAATGGAATGGGTCCGATTGATTGTCTTTCTGACCATCCAATCATCATATTTTTTCGCAGTTTTGCTTTTGACTTCCTGCCACTCGCCTCCTTCTGGATCTGTAGCGGTAATACACGCTACATGAGCTGAAGAACCCTTCAATTTGACTTGTCCCAAGTCGACCATCTTTTTCAGGAGGTCTTTAAAGACAAAACACTCCTGGATGGGATGCCCCAACATTTGATGAAAGGGACAATAATTGGGACGGTCTTCATCTCCTTCCTTGTTTGGCCTCTTGGGCACTGGTAATTGAACCAAATTATTTTCCAGAGCTAAAATGAAGCAACCAGGAACTTGCTCACTTCGGAAAGAGTATGTTTTACTCTTCATATCCTCAAATTGTTTTCGTCGTTGATCTTTTTGATCATTTGGACGAAATAGCCTTTGTTGTTGGCGTTCAGGAGGTGGAGCTATTCGAGAAGATGAAGGTTTTGAAGTAGAAATAGGTATAGGTGTCTGTTTAAGCATAACTGTAGCAGTTTCTGCTTTACCCATTCTTCTTCCTGGAGCTGATAGAATTATACGAGATTTAACCTTAGCCTGTATAAGGGAATCTTCAATCTGTTGAGCGATTGAAGTAAGGTCTCGAAACCCTCCTGTGTATTTCACAGGGATCAATGGCGTGCGTAATTCGTCACGCAAATTTGCCACACAGATTGGCAACAATTCCTCCTGAGGGAGTGATAAACTCAAGGAATATGTTAATCCCTTCCAACGAGCAATGAAATCAGAGACTCTTTCATTCTCCCTTTGCTTGCAGTTTGTAAGATCGAAAACTGTCGTTTTTTGCAAAGTTGAGCTAAACTGAAGGAGGAATTTTTGACGAAGATCCTCCCATCCGATGACTGACCGGGATTTCAAGCTTGTATACCAGACAAAAGCTGGTCCTTGCAAGGTTCGCACGAAGCATCTGAGTTTCACTGCTTCTTGCTGCTCTGGAGTTCCCATCATAGGATCACAACAAGATACGTAATGCGTCAAATGTTGTTCAGGGTCGCCTGATCCATTGAAAGTAGGGAAAATAGGGTTTCCAAAACTGGATGGAGGAGAAATTGAATCTACCCATTCAGGGTAAACTTTCTTTTCAGGTTGAACTTGCGCCCGTTTCCCTTCCATAGTTTCTAACCGAGCTTTTAATGACTCAATAGTAGTTATTAACTTTTGAGAAACGTCAGGTTGAACTTGGTTTTGGGTAGGTGCAATGAATGGAGCTTGGACAGACGTGGTGGTTGGTGCTGCAACTGATGGTAGTGCTGCCAACCGTTGTTGCGTTTGACCCGTAGGATTAGACCTCTGTGGGTGTACTGACAAAGGAGGATATTCTTGATCCATCTCAGTAGTTACAACAAATTCCTTCTGCTGTCGGACTTCAGCATTCTTAAGAAGAAGACTACTCTGAAGTAGTTCTGCATTCAACCTTCTTAATTCTTTCATTTCTTCCTCCTGTTGTGCAAATCTTTGCTCTAATGAGAGCGATTGACCTCCTTCAGAGGAAGGGTGAGAAGTAACCTGATTATTTCCTTTCCCCTTATTGGATCCTTTTCGGAGAGGGGGAAGTGGGTTACTTGAAGGAATACCCAGATTTTGGGTAAGCCTTTGATTACGTGTGCGCACACCTTCTTCATTTAGGTCTGTGTGCGCGATTTCTTGAGCAGGAACCTCTTCGTCTGATCCCTCTGATTGAGCCTCATCTGGTGAATCAGCAGCAACGGTATTGATGACATTAATGGATGCATATTGCATGGAATCCTTTCTATCAGCATTTCTGTGATATTGTCTCCTTCTATGTCCATGATGAGACATGGCATTCCGTTGACTTTATCCCTCAGGAATTTCTTGGAGAACCGTCACTTGGAGAGAATCTCCTGACATCTTGGCTCTTCGTTCCTCTTGAGGTTTATTCCCTAATCGAGAGAATACTGACTTTCTCTGAGGGAGGGATTGAAGATTTGAAAAAGTCCCCAGTCCAGTGGACTGGGGGTGTTCCTGTTGCTTCCGCTCAACTCCTCGAATCTCATTCGTTGACTCTGAGGGTTGGGTTAGAGAAGTCCCCAGTCTGGCAAGCTGGGGTGTCTCTTGACATGCTATGTCTGAGATCTTCTTGAAATCTCTCTTGATCTTGCGAATCTTAGTTCATAAATTAGCTGGATGCATTAACCTGTATCCACTTTTATCACCTGGTTCAACAGACCGTTGGATGATTTCCGAAACTTCTGTCATTTGATGACGTGTTTTCTCCAGACGAGAGGCTTGTGCAATATTCTCGCCTGCTTGATGTAGGAGCAATTCAACAACCTGTTCTCTATATACTTGATTTTGAGAGGAACTAGTTGAAGCTTGATCTCGAGCAAGCTTTTGATTATGAACAAAGCCCATTGACTGTGGCCGGCCATGGGCAATAACATTGCATGAGACCATTTTCGGCGGGCTTTGCTGACCGGAAAGCACTGTGAAATGTAGTGCTCCGTGAACACCCCATCCTCTGATATGAACATTAGACGGAGCATTGGAAATTAACTGACGCAATCTTCTTAGTGTGCCAAGGCATGAACGTTGAAGGGTTCTCTGTTGCTTTTCAGCCTTCGGATACCGAGAGACTGATAGAGATGCCAAATCAATCTGGCGTTGTAACCCTTCTATTATCTTAAGATGATTTTCATATTCATCGTAAGATAATACCTTCTTCTTTAATTGACAAAGAGTTTTCCATATGTTGAGACGAATATCATGGATTCCATCATCCGTCAACATCTTTGGAATGTCGTACTGGGAATCATCCAAAGGCCAAAACATGACTGGTACTTCACCTTTTGCCAGTTTTTTCCTCATGTTCAGCATTTCCTCTTTATCATTAAATGAAGATTCTTCTACCTGTTTGGACCAGAGTTGGTGTTTCCTTGTTGCTTCATCGGATTCAACAAGATTGGTAGAGAAATCACTATTCATGCTGGAAGATGAATGACCCAGGGAAGGTTCGGAGAATAACCTGAACCCCAGGCTATCTTCTGATGGAGAAAGAGTTTCACCTGCCGATAGTAAAGCATCAGACATGACTGGTTTTACGTTTGCAAGTGCCTCGAGATAGGAGGGCTTTCTCGTCACTACATTTCCTTTTGAAGAATTTTCGAGACAACGTGAATCACTACTGCGGAGAGGACTTTCGCAGCGAAGTTCATCACCATGAGGAGGACTATCATGATGGGTTACAGCAAAAGATGAAATCTCTTGCTCCTTGGCCTTCTGACCACACAGAGGGTTCCTGTGGCTCTCATCTGAAGAAGAAACTTCAAGATTGACCGAATTTTCATGAAGCAAGTCTTCATGAGGAAGTGTCTGTTGAAGACCTTCAAAATTAATGTTCCCGTTATTGGGAACTGAGGGAGTAGAATCTTGAATTCCGACAGATAAATTTCTGAGGGCTTCAAGAATTCCAGCATCGAGCAAGGCCTTGTTGCAGATTGGCCTTTGATCTTCTGACTGTGCTGGGCGGATCTTTTTCTTAGATGCCTTCTTACTCGCTTTAGAAACCACTTGATGACGGAAGTGATTGCTCTGAGCAGGTGTATGTGCCTGATCAGGAAAGATGGTCAGGTTAGGCTGACGATCATCGCTCAAATCAGGTGTATGTGCCTGACTTGGTTGTCCGTATGATATAGGGGAGTATGCCCCATAACCCTCTTGGACTGGAACAGATGTGTGTGTCTGTTCTGGAGTGAATCGTTGATGTGTCACTCCATTGCTAGGGATAGATTTATGTGTCTGTCCCTGAGATGATGCTGAAGCTGTTATGATATCCTGGCAAGCATCCAGAATATGAGCAGGAATTTGCTTCTGCTCTTTCACCATTGACAAAATATGTTTGGTGACTTCAGCTGCCGGAACAGGGATATACGTCCATTCCGGGCTTGGAGTAGGTGTATGTGCCTGCTCCTGTCCTCCTTTTCCTATCAGTGAATCCTGACAGTACTCAAGTGTGGAGGCAGAGAGTTTAGTCTGTCTCCTGTTTGTCGTCGGGGCTTTCCGACTGACTTCTCCGTGCGCTACCAAGTGAGACTGTTGGTAGGCTTGATTAGTATTAGCAGGTGTATGTGCCTGCTGATTACACTTCGCCAAACGCGGTTGACGAGATCCATCATATGTAGTCAGACGAGCCTGCTGACTAACTGATGATGTATAAGCAGGTGTATGCTCCTGCCTATGGTACTCCGCCGGAATTGCCTGGTGGGATCGGCTTGATGCTGTCAGACGAGCCTGCTGGACAGCTGAATTAAAACGGGCAGGTGTATATGTCTTCTCGTTGTTTGCCACCAAGTTAGGTTGGTGGACTTCTCCGGAGATGGCAGGGATGACAACCTGCCTATTGTTAATCGGATTCCGTCTCTGGCGGTTCATCTTGCCTGCTTGGGTTCGAGGAACCTGAGCTGAATGCCTGGAGTCGGTACCCTCATCATGTTGAGGGCGCACTACCGCACGAGTCTGGCGGCGATTGTTGATGGGAGACCTCGGGAAGGACTCCTGTCTTTTTGAATTAAGGCCCCGAGGGACCTGCTCATTCACTTCCTCGGAGTAAGGGAGTGAATGGAAATTGCGTTCTGGGGATAACGACCCGAAACGGTTGGAGACGGTAGTCATCACCGCCTGCTTCTTGATTGTTGGCCGCCGTTGTCCGGACGACCAGGTAGAGTTGTTAACTTGGAGGGCTTGACGAGCGGCCTCCAGAGTTGGGATAGTACCGTTGCGACGGTATTCCTTAACCAGTGCATTAGAAACACAGCGTTGAAGACGCTGAGTTGGTGATGTCATCCTCAGAGCGGATGACGTTCCAGCAGGAGTAGCAGTATTGGTTTTCACAGCAGCAGACCTCACAGTAGAGGTGTTTACAGCAGCAGTATTCACTGGGGTGAATTTAAGGAGAGCCATTTTTGCAGAAGATCTTGAAAAAAGAGTTCCTGTTCCATGTAACAGACATTATCAAGATGAATCTGGCCACTACATCTTTTGGATGAGCATATGTCAATGATTGCTTTGTTGGCCCAAGGGGCCTAACAAATAAGAAGAACATCACTTTAACTTGGTTAAGGATTCACGTCGGGTTCACCATTTTTGTTTCCTCACGGATTACGGGGATGACCTCCTGGACAGGAGATTCAAACGTTCCGATCGGTTTCTAGCGGGTTTGTTCGTAGAACCGGAAACATCCAATGATTCCACATCCGTTTGGACCTACTTTCCAAAGGCAGGCGCTCATTAGCTTGTGGACTGATGAGGCTTAGGAATTTGTATTGGTCGAGAGGATGGGAGGTCGGACTCATCACACCTTTTTGAGGGGAATTATTGTCTACTCCGGGACTCTCTTTATAGATTTAAGTTATGTTCATGAATCCTTATTATATTACCAAGTATAAAATGAGCTTTCCTTTAGTTTTAAAAATCAATGATTAAATATGCAAGAAATTTAGAGAATCTTTTATATGTATTCGAGGTTCTTCATTAATAGAGAATCATCCATATCTGTTTAGAGATTCTTGGTTAATGGTATCCTTAAAAACATTTATATAAAAGTCTCTTGGTCATTATGATGACCAGGATGGTTTTAAAGCCACTCAGTGGGGCACTTGAAGTTTATCGTCATTCAGAAGGACATAGATTATTTCAAAGTTGGGATCGAACCCATAAATGGGCTACCTACGTATCCTTTGTTTTGGAAAAGGAATCAGAACCCACGTAGTTCGAGGAATGGGGTATGATGTTTATGATTGATGGCTCAAAGATGAATGTCATAATTACTTTTACACTCTAAGCTCACGTGAGTCATGCTCGGTGTGAGAAACAAGAGGTATTGGTAAAATTTAGACAATTGTGCCATGAAAGATGCAATCATAAGAATTTGTTTGGGGCTTATGTATGGATGACTGCCCAGATAGATTAAGGTTTAGGATTTACTTTTAGGGAGAAAATCCATGAACAGGGTCCACAAAGTTATATGTGCTTCATGGAGATTTGAATACTCTAATCTTGGGGTTTACTCCTAAGGAGGATTCCCAAGTTAGGAGGGGACTTATGATTGGGTTTTACTCCTGAAAAGGAAACCCAAATCAAAGGTAAATTATGACTGGTTAAGAGAAGTTTAAGGGGACTTGGGGCTTATTCCTGAAAAGGAAGCCCAAGGTTATGACTGAGTCTTATTCCTGAAAAGGAGACCCAGGTTAAGGGACTTGGGGCTTACTCCTGAAAAGGAAGCCCAAGGTTATGACTGAGTCTTATTCCTGAAAAGGAGACCCAGTTTAAGGGACTTGGGGCTTACTCCTGAAAAGGAAGCCCAAGGTTATGACTGAGTCTTATTCCTGAAAAGGAGACCCAGGTTAAGGGACTTGGGGCTTACTCCTGAAAAGGAAGCCCAAGGTTATGACTGAGTCTTATTCCTGAAAAGGAGACCCAGGTTAAGGATTAAGGTTTGGGGCTTACTCCTGAAGAGGATGCCCAAGATTAGAGGACTTGATTGGGGCTTACTCCTGAGGAAGATGCCCAGATCAAAGGTTTTATAACTGGGGATTATTCCTGAAAAGGAGACCCAAGTTAGGATTTTCTCATCTTAAAGGATGAGGTTGAATGAATGAACTCCCCGTATTTTAGTGACATAAGGATATTTAAATCACTAGACTTTGAGAGAGATTTCACAGAATTCCTTTCAGATAAGAAAGTCAAATCAAGAATTCATGCCATAAATGGTTTTGAAGAGTGTCTTGAAGACTGAATCTTGAATAGGAAAGGTGAAATGGATTAAGAGGGGTAAAATGGGCAAGATGGGCACCCAAAAAGATAGGGGCGCGCAAGTCTTGAAAGGCGCGCAAGTCCTGCGGCGGCGCGCAAGTAGTGGTCGCGCAAGTATACTTGCGCGACATATGATGTACTTGCGCGATTTTCAACCAGCATTGAAATACTTGAGCGACTCTTTAGAAAACCCTTTACAATCCTCTTGAGGTTCTTCCAGAGAAGGGACGCGCAAGTTATATTGAAGGAATTAAGTCGGCGCGCAAGTGTTTGATAAGTTTCAACACTTAGGCCTTCCTTCTTCTCTTTAGATCTTCCGTTCTAGGTAAGAAATTACCTTAGAAGTGTTCCAGAAGCTTTGAGAAGAGACTTGGGCGTCAGGAGCTTTAATCCGAGTTTCTGGAAAAAGATCCTCTTTTTACTAATGTGGGTCCCACCATGGGTATTTATAGGCTGGAGGAGACCTTGGAAAAAAAATCGATTGGCCGCGCAAGTACTTGCGTGACCATATGGGGGCGCGCAAGTATACTTGCGCGACCATAGCGCAACTTGCGCGCCGCTTGTGGGATCTTCTTCTTCTCCTTCTAAATGTGTACACTTTGCACACACATAGGTTCGGCCTTCCTTGTTCTTGTTCGCACCCAATTTGATCACTTTGCAAACACAAAGTGCGGCCTCCACTTCTTTTGCACAAACACAAAATGTGCTCTTCCACTATGCACACACACTTCTTTCACTCTTTCACACACGTGAGCTTGGCCTCTTCTTCTTTTGCACATAAACCACCCGTAGGGTGTCTTCACTTGGCACATACACAAGGTATGGCCTCGGGATACTTCCTTCACATTGCACACACACTGCCGCGTAGGGTCACACGCAAGGGCCACACAAGTGGTGCTTCGGCCTTGGGAACAAGAAGGGCGCGCATGGTGTTACAAGCCCTCGGGTACGCGCAGGGTGCAAGGGCACAAGGCAGCGCGTAGGTGCAACCGCCGTGCGAGGGTGCAGGCTCGTCTTCCTTTCTTCAATCGTGCAAGTCCAATAGACAAGGCAGCCGCTAAGCATCAAGTGTGCAAGGCACCTCGGGCGCACAAGGTGATGCTTGAGAAAAGGGTCGCACAAGTCCTCAGGCACACAAGTGCAAGGGCACAAGCAGGGCGTGCAGGGTGTTTGGACAGCAACTGCCGCCTCGGGCGCGCAGGGTGTATCACCCGCGGGCGCGCAAGTTCCGACGACGCTGGGGGCACGGTGCACAAATGTGGCGTGCAAGGAGTGCGGCCTTCTTCTTCTTGTCGCGCAAGGGGTAGCATGCAGGGGGTCTTCTCCCCTTCTTCTTTCGTGCATGGAGTCTGCAAATGGAACAAAACGAAGCCAAAAGGAGGCTTCGGGATTCTGCTGCGCAAGTGGTGTGCACAGGGGTATTCTTCGCGAGGTATGGATTCTCTCACGAGACTTTAAGTTTTCGGCCAAAACTCCAGCCCTCTTCTCCATCCCCACGGCCTCATTTTATAGGCAAGGTAGGGGTAGTTCATCCGCGTGAGAGAGAAAAAAAAACCTGAACCACCGTGATTTTCGGATCTTAACGGTTTCCTCCAAATTTTGAAATATCCTCTGTTGAACGTGGGTTCCTTTTATTATTTTCCTCCTTCACGTGCATGTGACTTAGAACGCATGCACGGCCTTCATTTGGTCCAAACCATGCAAAACGCGAACCTTCATGGCCTCGGCACTTCTTTTGCCTCGGCCAACCTCGAAATTCTCCAAACATTGCATGCAAACTTATTTTTATGCATGGTTGTGTTCATTAGGGCCAGACGAACCGGATGGAGTCTTTAGCTTCGCCGGAGGTAGCCGGATGCTCGAAAACCGGCTTCGGGAGGCGCCTGGTACACGACGAGGCCGCGGGTGGCACGGGGTGTCCTCGACTCGAGCTTGAGGTTGAAGACGTTCGGGGATCCATCGGATCGGCCATTTAATGAAGTCGGACGGCTGCGATTAGATCATCTCGCGCGAGATCGATCGTGCGGCCTGGATCGACGCGGGATGAAGCGGACGGCCGAGATTAGATCCCGGCTGAAAATCCCGCATCCCACATCGAAGCGGATACCAGTTTTTTCTGCGGTTTATCAAAGTAACGCTGCCGGTATCACTCCGATTGAACTTCCAACCTCCACGGTGCCGCCCCGCACCGTGTTCTTCTGCGGGCGCGCCCGGTCGCGCGCGGCGCCCACCCCTGCCTCTGCGGGCGCGCTCTAAGCGCCCACTATGCTCCTCGGGCGCGCTATGCGCCCACCATGTGCGCTCCTCCGGGGGCGCGTTGCCTCAGGGTGTCTCCTTGGCCTTGAGGACACCCCTTGAGCGCGGTTGACCCTCGGGTCCCGCATGAGCTCGAGGTACTTGTCCTTGGCTGGCCTCCCAATATGGCTTAAAATTTTTGCTAAGGAAATCTTAGGGCTTTGTATAAAACAAAGTAACCAAGTTTCCAATGCCAAATTCCATTTCCATTACTTCATAATCTTGAATCACTTTGACTTCAAATTTTTCCCAATTTCCTTGTTTTAGACCCTGTGATGAAAGGAGCGTCAACAACTACCTTACATGGACTGACATGAGAATGGTTTTAAAGGATAAAAATTATTTTCATAATATGAATAATATTATATTAATAAAAATTTAATAACCTATTAATAATATGATTGATAAAAAATAGTTATAAAATTAACCATCTAAAATTATCAAACTAAGAAGAAGAGTAAGAAATTATTCATACTATGTAATATTTTCATATCCATTACTTCTTTTTCTACTTCCTTAAAATTATAATACATCACTCTAATAAATACTATATGAAATTATAATGCTAATGTTATAATGATATTTAAAATAAATAACCTCATAGTAATCCATTAATCATGGTATGTTCATGTTTGGTTCGGTTTGACCACCTAATTGAACAATTCCATGAAATTATATCATAGATGATTATAAAAAATAAATTTATGGTTTAATAATATGTAAATATGTAAATAATTATTTTTTTGGTTTCTATAAAAGATATAAAAATATTTAACTCATTAATTAAGAAAACGCCCTTCATAGGATAAAATTACAAAAAATACTTGTTTCCAATTTCATCTTATAGGATAAAGACTAAAGTAAACATAAAAGTAAATTTAAACATTATAAATAATTTAAAATCATCCCTTACTATAACATTAATTATTTAGGTATGATGAACTTTGGAATAAGAACAAATACCGACACCGCTCCTACAAAAGTGGTATAAACCATAAAAATTTTAAACACTCGATGTGGGAAAATAGGTAAAAAAGAATTAATATATATGTATGTAAGTATTATAAATGGGGTATATAAATGGTTAAATTTTTAAATAATTATATTTGGTATGTAATTAAAAAAATTAATTTAATTATTTATGATTTTTGGTCCAAGTGCAGAATGAATCAGGACCAAGGTAAGGGTTGTTCGTCTCAAATTCATCTCTTTGAGGAATGTTTTGTACCATGCACAAAATTTATTTATTTTTTTGTATATTATATGTCACATACCAACCTATTTCACTCTATAAATAGTAATCATATTGGTTGGAGACAAGTCCTCAAGTGTGTCTCCCCATACTCTAGAGGCTTCTGACTAGCAACGAGGGTTTAATGGAAGTACGATGGGGAGACTATACCCTATAGATTAGTATTAAATATTGGAGGAAAGAAATAAATGAAATAAACAATTGAAGATAATAATAACTACATAACCCAAAAAGTTCCAAATACAACCAACCATGCATGAACTTTTTAAGCCATAAATACAAGCAATCAACATACAACAGCTAATACATACACTAGGGCTAGACAAATAAATGAAAGAATGAATGAATAAAATAAATCAACTCTAGAAGGTGGCATGAGTTCATGATCACCCACTAATCCCATGCCACATTCAATCCCATTGTAAAGAAAAAAAGAAAATAAACACAAGCCAAGTCCTAACCTTTGGTCAGGAGATCTGTTCGGGTACGAATCGGTGGATCGAACAGGGTGTGAGTAAAACCCAGTAGGCCACAACCAACGATGTCTAATGAAAATTCAATATATGAAGATAAAATGTAAAAGTGTGTAGGGATAATGAATAAGGGTAATTGACCAATTATTTATAAACAACCATGTTGAGATCAAGTCCCTCATGGGACACCTAGCCGGTCATACTTTCTTCAACCTAAGCTGGAATGTCTATGAACATGAGGAATCATATATGTTTAAAATAATTTCCTTATCCCAAGCATTCAAATCAAGGATATAAAATGTCATGTCTATTAATTTTAAATAATAAATATAAAATTTCATGCCAATTAATATCAAATAAATAATAATGAATTTCATGTCTAATAATATCAAATTAAAAATAAGGAACATCAAGTCCATAAATACTAAAATAAAAAATATGGAATGTCTTGTCCATTAATTCTGAATGAACATTTTGAAACATTATGTCTTTAAATTTCAAATAAAATGATATGGAACACTGTTCCCAACACTAGTTATCTATTCATAATTCATTCAATTCGACATACCTTATGATCCCTTCCATGGAATTCCATATTGGAATACAAGTATTGATCAAGGCATAACTTGTTATTAGGAATTTTGTATTTAATAATTAAACATAATACATGAGAAATATCCATGCTAAATTTTTAATCAAGAAGTGCCTTTAATCATTTCATTTATAACTTCCCAAAAGGCCAAGTGACAAGGTCATACCATTCACGTTTCATTTAATTCCATTTGTTCATTCAATCATTAGAGATGATCCAACACACCTTAGGAGGTTTTTGGTGACATATACTAAACATGATCATATAAAACATTTAATATCACACACCTTAAGGGTTGGTTCAACTAAGGTCATCATATTCTGATGATTTTAAAGGACTCACAATCATGGTTGAGGAAAATTAATAATATGATTCTCACATCTCATTCAAAACCCTTTTTACCCAAGGGAATAATTCATAATTTAATATGTTATAAGTAATTATACATTAACTATTGTAAATTAATCAATTATTTTATTATTATTTAAGTAATTCCTATTTTAGGAGTAATCCCAAACACATCAAAATGTTGTCTTGGTTAATTATACATCATGTCCAATAAAGGTAAATAATAGGACACACCCAAAGGGGTGATCAAAGTTGCATTCACAACCCTAAAATGAGGTTAACGGGTCTATGTAACATCATGGTTGTGGTATAAGAATTTAATTCAAGATATTTCACTTTTTAGAACAAATGCATGGAAATTATAGCATGTAGAATAATGGAAAACTTTATAAACACATGATACTTTTACGGAAAAGTAATAGACCACCTACCTTATACCAAAGAATCTACACTCATCCATTCTTGGCCTTTGATTTGTGACAAAACGAATGAAAATATAGAACTAGTCAAAACCCTAAAAATAAGTTAAATGAGATTGCATGGATATAACATCCAATACAGGAAGAGAAGTTTATAAAAGAATAAAGAGGGCTCATAGACTTACTGAGGGTGATCCAACACAACCGAGGATGTTTGATTTAGAGCTTGGATGAAGGCAGGAGTTCAAAGCCTATAAGGGATAAATAGAGGAGATAAATTAGCCTTTTGTGTATGATAAATTATGGGTTAAGAGGTAGGAAATAAGGTTAAAGTAATTAATAAAAATATTCATTTTACCATTTTTAAAGGGGAACATGGTTTGGTCGTGCGGTTTTCCAAAATATGATCCAATTATGTGTCTCACACTATCTAATAGCCACACCCCACATGGTATATTTTCATGTTTAATAAAACCATGTGCAAAACATGCCTTTTGAACTATCTAAAGACACCCCCTCACATGATTTGTGTGCATGGTTTGTGTGCACAGTTTAACAAACCGTGTGCACACTGTGTGGTTCACCTATACAACTTTGTTTTATTTTCTCATATGGTCATGCAGACTCCCTTTCATGGTTATCTAAACTATGATCCTTCTCTTTTGGTCACATGTTTGAGTCACATGGTTACTACTAATCATGTACTAACCATGTGCCAATTGTGCGCCTCTACCTATTTTTTCCAAAAACTATAACTCAAGGCCTCAATCTAAGCCTAAACACTCTCAAAAATTTCATTACCTCATTAGGCATTCCCATTTAGATAAAAATAAAGTTTTAGACATAAATTTAAATAATATTAACCTTTATGAAAGATCGGGATCTCATAAACTCACCGACTTAGAACTACTCATCCCAGAGAATCCTTAGGGGATAACGAAAACATTTCTGAACCTACTTGGGTCGGTAATTTTCCTGATCAATGACCATATTTCATTTTTAGATTCCCAAAGAACCTCCAAGATTCACCTTAATCATATGGTACTTAATCCATTAAAAACCCAAGACAATTCTCATAGAAATCAATGGAATATAAAAAAGGTGCTTACCTGATCCCATCTAAACATGAGATGTGATAACATCACCGTCTATTTCATTAAATGACCTATGGTGCTCCCCACCATAGGTTCTATTCTGTACTAGATTATTTTGATTCATGGTATTCCCACCATCATAATTTCTTATAAATTTATGCCCTTAGCATCCTTATGATTCTCCTGATATGTTTCTCAACTTGCTCTACCTAAGCACATGTGAGGACACTACTCTCAGTCCTTGATTTGATTAAAATTATTGAATTCCAATTTACCAAGATATTCTGGTCATGTTGAATTTTCCTTAAAAATCCTCATCCATCCCTTAGATTTCACCTGTATCATCCTAACGGCATTCCCAATGTGGTTCCTCACCAACCACATCCAACTATTTTAGGAAACTAAATTCAAACCTCCTTTGGATGACTAAATTCAAAAATGTTATGATTTAGTATCTGACGCATCACTAAAACCCAATTCTAAAAGCCTTTATCTCAAGGAGTGCTAAGATCATTCCATGAATAATCACTAAATCCTATACCAAGCATCCAATGACATCTCTTGGTTGAACCATCTCCTATCCAAAACCATCATCATGATATAACACAACCCTAGACACATACCCAATTAAAAATACTTGGATCTTCACAAGCCATCCTGATCTTGACACATGCACTCAAACTCCACCCAATTCCCTATTTGAACATGTACTTGGAATTTATCGATAAAACCAGTCATACATTTTTTTCATTTATCCAACAGAACACAAGATCCAAAATGACAATCATACAACCAATCTCAAGGTCTCATGACACTTCTCACATGAGGGTCACCCAACAGTGACATACGTCCTTCTCCCCACCTTAGGATCATAATTTTCATTGCACAAATGAAATTATTTTCTTTTTACCATGGATCAAACTCAATTTATCCTTTTAAATAATTACTAGAATGGATAAGAATGTTATTATTCCTGATTTCTAATGTAAGATCACCCATCACTTGTTTCTGCTTCCCAAGAATGATTCCTATGGAATTCATCAATTTTAAAATCACAACAAGGGTTTCCACCCTAAAATAGACAATGGTGTACTCCCCACCCTATGTCTTACCTTAAACTGCTCCTTAAGTATGACTCCCATGGAGTCCCTCCATCAAACCAAATAAATATATTTGGTTAACTGAGTGTATAGCTGATTCACTCTCATCGTACTTAGAATGATGTCAAGATATTGGGCATGATAGCCTCCAAAATAAGTTTACACTAAGGTTACATAAATAGACGTGTATCATTATCCTGAGCCATGCTCACAATAACCACACTATAATTGCCTTAACCAACCCCTAACACCATGTCACCTACCAATGTGTGTCAAGGTCCACTCATGGGTCAACTATCTCACGTAACCTGATTCATTCTCAATGTGTCCTCTACTATAGAGAGACATTTTTCATTTAATCAAAACTCTCA
The DNA here is from genome assembly GCA_963277665.1 of Viscum album. Lineage (NCBI taxonomy): Eukaryota > Viridiplantae > Streptophyta > Magnoliopsida > Santalales > Viscaceae > Viscum > Viscum album. The sequence goes on along the minus strand of OY728129.1, from coordinate 756,422,258 downwards.
AGAACCCTTGACTGCGACATCACTTCATGGAAAACATCAGTCCTTGTCTCACACTTATCCTCCCATCAATTAATGATTTAAATGGTACCACACACAATCAGCACATACTATTTCTATCTTGTCCAATATAGTGGGTGCACACTCTCATACCACATGGTTCAAGACCAAAATCATGATCCCATGAGTTATCCATCAACAATTCCAAGCTAACCATGATACATGAAATTCCATTTTTAACACACTAGGAGAACCCTTGGAAGTCCTCTTCAAAATCTGGCACTTTAGTATGCCACAATTTACCCCAATAATGCTCTTCACATGATTTGATTTTAGAAATTAAAGTTTCAACTTCACAACCACTAGTCAACAGGGCTAGGCACCCAAAAAATCTATCCCATTCAATGTAGTCTTGATAAAAAAAAACCCTAGGTTATTTTCCAGAGAATCAAAGGCATCATCATTAATACATCAAAAAAATCAATCAACTTCTGTGAATCAATTCAAAATGAGCGTAAACCAAATCTCATTAACTTTAAGGTAGATATAAACCCAACAAATCTCTCTCACAGTTTTCCCTCGATCAACCAAAACAAAGATGACTTGCCAAGGTCTAAGTTAAATATAAGGGACTCTAGGTATCCCACATATCCCTACTGATCAAGTCTCTCACATGAAAACCATGCACCACTTAAGGGGATCTATTATACGGTGTCTAACATAGCTATAAACTATCTCTAAATAGGTGAAACTAGAATCAGGTAAGGAATAATCAACCTTTAAGGGGAAAAAGTCTACCGGTTTTTCATCTCCAAAGGTTCTATAATAATGGGATAACCCCTAATTTTAATATAAGGCATCAATTTTAAACTATAGTGACACCTAAAAGGTCACTTGTATCCACCACCTAACATTTATGTTCAACAAATAGCAGAAAAGAATCCAATTAAAACCTATAGGCAACATCCACATTCCCGTCCAAGGTAGCTCTTAATGAAACTTTATGACTAGTCTCTATACACAATTCCTTTGTGATAAACACCATGTAAAGGTTTTATTTAGGAAATTCCACAACTTTGCATTCATTATAAACATTAAAGGCTTAGATACATGTGGTGTAAAGTACCATTTATATAGGAAACTATACTTAACATTCTATTTACTTGACATCTCATAACATTATAGGAAATTTAACTCATAATTTCCTTTTTAACCATTATTTAATCAAAGTTTTCACAACTATATTTTTTAAATAAAATTTAAATTCCAAGATATAAATGAAAACAATCCTTATATTATGACTGGAATTTTAATTAGCTGGTGCCTCATATCAAAAAATCTTAGAAGCAGAAACAAAAGGTATGTTGTCATTTAAAGGGAATTTTTTCATTAATATTTGACCATACACTTATACAAAACATCATATGAGTGGTTGTTGAAACTTTAAATAACCATTCCATTTATCATGAATATACCCCTGTGGGGTTGAGTGCCAAGGCATATAAAGATAGAGGTGACATACTAGGGTCCCATCATGACAACATGGGTTCAATTATATGGGAATACATTACTAATTAATGGATTCAATACTCTATAGATTACAATTGGCATCCCATTTAGGTGCAACCCATAACAGTTAAATTTAAAAACACCCTTAGTGGGTTTATCTCATTTTCATACAATGCTAAGACTAAACTATAAGGGTTGAGTAAGGCATATAAGGATTCAAATATAAGGGTTTTCATTCCCAATATATAAAGTTACTAGCCTTTATAAGTTGTAATTAGAAGCTAATTTATTTGAAATCTATAAAAAATAACTTGAATTTTATAAAACAAACCAAGTTACTTGTAATTTAAAGTTTCTATTCAAGTCAATTCACTAACCAATTTAAATCCATTTCATTTCTTTAATGTATTTTCGGATAGTTAAATAGAATTTTTCCATTAAGCTATGTAGGAAATCACCATTTGTGTTGATGAAGATAATTTATTTAAAAAAACTTACATAATAATTACAATAATTAAATCTATCACCTTAGAAAATAATACATCCATATAAGCAGGCAAATACACAAGCATTGTATACAAGTAAGCATGTTAATGACAGGTGATTCCTATGTGCTTGAAAATGATGAATTAACACACCTTGTATCTTGACTTACTAGTCCAAGAGGTAAATATCATAAATCTATATATTAATAAACCACATAATTACAAAAATCGCTCAAGGTAAAATAATAGTCAACTATCATAATGAATCATGAACAACAGTCCCATCTATGGTAACTTGATCTTTAACTCATGTGTGTGTTGTCCATTCCCATACATGATCTATTTTCTAAGTTATGACATATTCCTATTCTCTTATATACCATCCCAAAATAGTGAGATAATAAAAATAAATCTATGATATCAATTTGTCACTTCTCAGCCTGATTCACTCTATAAACAGTAACTAGACTAGTTAGCGACAAGGCCTCAAGCACACCTACCCGTACACCAGAGGCTTCCAAATAGTAGTGAGGTTATAATGTAGGTATGGTGGGGAGATTATACCCTTTTGATCAATACTAAATAATGGAATAAATAAATAAATGAAATAAACAATTGAAGATAATAATGACCCAACAAGTGCCAAATGCAACAAACCATGCATGAAAATTTTAATCGGTAAATATAAGTAGTCAATATATAGTAGGTAATACATAAACTAGGGATAGATAGGTAAATGAATAAATAAATAAATAAAATATCCCAACTCTAGAAGGAATCCCAAGTACATGCTTAGCAGCTACTCTCATGCCATGTGTAAAGACCTCGACCCCAGTTGTCTAGAGCTGGTGCCTTACTTTATTACATTGGTATAATAAAAAAGGAAGTTGCATCCTGAAGGACCAAATAGTTTAGTAGTTTTGGAAAATCATATACAAACATAAGTTTTATATTACAACTTGAAATGAAAAACAACATAGCAACTCCATTAGAAACATCCATAACTCCTAGATTATCTATGAAAGTCATTCATAATATACATATTCGCATCCTAGTGAAAAATAAAACATAAGAAAGGGGTGAGATCGGATGATTAGTAAGGGTAAGTAATACATTGAAAGATAATATAAAAAATAAGTAATGGTTAATGACTAAAAACACATTCCATTGGAACATAATCTTAATCATAATATGGAAAGAACAAAAGATGAATAAATAATGCAATATAAATAATCACATGAAAATGAAGCTTAATCGTGGATATTATAATAGTCTAATAATCACTTGAATTATAAATTAATAATATCATAATGAGGTAATTCATAATTCTTGACATCATAAACATACCTTTGAGGCCTCTTCCAATACATATGAAAATAAATGGTTAAGGCCTTGGCCAAATCCATTTTTTTTGTCTCATTAGACCTAACGATGCATCGAGGGGCTATATAGAGCACCACTCATTACTTAATAAGTCTAATGAATTCCTCATATAAATGGGGATAAACATAAACAACATATATATATGAAATATAAATAACTTTCCCCAATATATAAATATAATCACTGACCATTCTAAGTAATATGGTGAATGGTATCAAGATAGCACATCCACAGTCAAACTAATAATAAACCATTTAATAAAATATGGTAGATTATAATCATAATAGATCAATATAAATAAATTATAAGATTAAATTTTTTTTAAATATATTAAAATACTCATCAAGGAATTCCTGAGAGAAATACCCTTTTTACTTTGCAAAGAAGAGTTATTTTGGAAAAATCATTTGCATTTTTCATAATTGTTTGTATAAAACCATAAATGAGAAAATATAGTTTTTCATGAAAAAATTATTTATTTTCGAAAAAAAATTCTTAAAATATATTATGGGTGGTACTTGAAAATGGGTTAGAAATTGAGAAGTTCCCTTTAATCAGGCTTATTTATTAGGAGAAATTGAAAATTAAAACATATAAAATATGTATTTCCCCATAAAATAAAGATGAACTGATATGAATAGATGATTTTGGAACATATGCAAATAATTTATAAGAATTGTATAAAAATATTGATGAATTACATTGGTTTAAATTGGGAGAAAACATAACCTGAATGAAAATGGAGGTTCGAGAAGAAACCCTTACCTTATGTCTGAGAGTGTTGTTCACTGGGACTTAATGTCCTGGATAATGAAATTATATTAATTAATAAATTAATTTAGATCCTCTTAAACATGTATTTGATTTATTATAATTTTATTAAGTTCATTTATGGCCTTTTTTATGAGTTAGGAAATTCAATTTCGTCGTCTGAGAGTGTTCTTTTCCTTGGTTTTCATAATCGGTTTACTTTCACACGTATATGGAAGATCATGTAAAATGAAAATAATTCTCCATAATTGAAATTATATGTTATTAATAAAAATAAAAAATATTTAATGGACTTATATATTATTTTGTTCTAGATATGAGTATTATTCATTAGATATAACTTTAATGATAATCATTTAGATCATTTTGACAGTTTTTCGATCGTCATGAACTATTTTTGTCTTATTAATTAATATCATGTATATATACTAGTTTAAGAATAATAAATAACTTATAACATTTATAATAAAATATTTTTTAACAATAATTATGTTTTATGTCCAGACTTTAAGGAGTTAATGTAAAATGAAGTCGCATCATTCCTGAGGGTGGTAAATCGGCACATCATGGGTGATGTTTTCATTTTTAGAATAAAAGGGGGGAGGAGAAGGGGTTTGATGAAGGATATTCCATTGACATAATAAAATTAAATAATATATAAGATAATGGAGTTATCATTAATGTTTTTATATAATAGGTAAGGATGGAATAATAAGATAATAAATTAAAAGAAATTGAAAGATAACGAAAAGGATTTACCTCTTGAATTGTTCTCCTTGAGAACTTCCTTAAGGAATTTTGAAATTAACTTTTGGTGATACCAGAAAGACCAGAATGTGGGGGGATTTTTGGGAGAGTAAATGGAAATAATATAATAATTATTCAATTAGTTTTAAGTTTTAAGAGAATAGGTGGTGAGTAGTGGTATTTATAGTGTGAGGAGAGGAGTGTTTTTTGAATATTTTATCCATTTGTTTATTATTTTGGCTCAAGACTATGAATAGTTTTAGAATTATCACAAAATATATTAAAATAATTAATTATAGTTCAATATTATGGGCCTAAATCATCCATACATCATCTTGACTCAATAATTCATGTATTTATTAGATACGGTAAATTATCGTATTTCACCATTCACCAAAAATTCAAGTATTTTAGAAAAATTACAAAAAAATTAACCCTAACCATTTTTCATTGTTTAGAATTAAAAAATTAACTCCATTTTATGAAAATAATTTTCTAAATATGATAAATTTAATTTTTAAATAAAATCATCATTTACACGAAAAATATCAATTTTAATATTATAACTGTTTTTATGACACTTTGAAAAATTAATTAAGATCTCATGAAATTATATTATAATCATAAGAAAATAAAATATTAATTTATGATTCTATTTTATGAAAATATATTTTCTATTAAATAATTATATTAAGTATAATATTTTAATTAAATATTTATGACTTACAAAAATATAAAAACTTGATTTATCATTTTCAAAACATTTATTTACTTATTCCATGATATAAATATACCATATTTTAATTTATAATATATCTAAATTTTATTTATACTTTAATGGATTAGTTTACTATTATATTGGTCATATTAATATTCATAATGGTCACATTACTATTCCAACAAACATATTTAATAGTATATTACAGTTTTAAACATGTTGTTGCATGAAGCATAAACTATCAAAAATGATAGATTTTAAAAGAGACATGTCATAAGATCTAGGGGTGTTACACAATTTCCTAGACCATAGTAATGTAACAGTAAAGAAGCACGAGCCAATTCCAAACATACAGTCAGGAGATCTATTTGAGTACCAACCGGCAGCCCGAATATGGTGTGAGTAAAACTCAGTAGTCCATCACCAATGATTTATAATGAAAATATATTCTATGAATATAAAATTTAATATTATGTAATAATAATGAATAATTGTAGCTTATCAATGATTTATAAACAACCATTTTGAGCTTAGGTCCCTCATGGGACACCTAGCAGTCATACCTACTTCAGCCTAAGCCATAATTTTTGTGAACAAGAGGCATCATATATGTTTAAAATAAAGGACCTCATCCCAAAAATTAAAATCAGGGATACAGAATATAATGTAAATTAATTTCAAAGAATAAATATGTAATATCATTTCCTTTAATCTCAAATCAATAATAAGTAACATCATGTCCGATAATATCAAATTAATAATAAGGAATGTCATGTACATAAATTATGAAATAAAATATATGGAATGTCATGTCTGTTAATTCTGAATAAACATTATGGAATGTTATTTCCATTAATTTCAAATAAAATGATAAGGAACATCATGCCCAATAATGAGGAACTCCATGTTCAATAACAGTTATCTGTTAATAATTCATTCAATTCAACATGCCTTAAAATAATATCCATGGGATTATGTATCTGAATCCAAGTATCTCTCATGGAATAACTAGTAAACAGGGATGTTATATTTAATAATTCAATATAGTCCATGAGAAATATCCATTCCAAATTTACAATCAAGACATGAATTTAATCATTTAATTTATAAGTTCCCCAAAGTCAAGTGACATGGCCATACCATTCATAGTTAATTTAATTCCATTTGGTCATTAAATCATTAGAGATGATCCAACATTCCTTAGCAGGGTGTTTGGTGACATAGGCTAAACATTATCATATAAAAAATTCAATATCACACACCAAAAGGGGTGGTTCAACTGAGGTCATCATCCTCTATTGACTTCGAGGGACTCATAGTCATGGTTGAAGCAAATTATTTTTAGGAGTCTCATACCTCATTCAAACCTCATTTTATCCAAGTGCATACTTCATAATTTAACATGGTCCAAGTAAGTATACATTAACTATTGAAAATTAATCAATTAATTTATTATCATTTAATCAATTCTTGTTTTATGATTCAACCCAAACACATTTAAAGGGTGTATTGGTTAATTACACACCCTGAACAATGAAGGTAAATAATAGGTTACACCCAAAGGGGTAATCCAAGTTGAAATCAAAATCCTCTAATGACGTTAATGGGTTTATGTAACAAAAAGGTTATGGTATAATCATTTAATTAAAGGTATTTCCCTTTTTAAAAGCAGCGTGCTGAAACTCTAGTGTGAGGCATAATGAAAAACTTTACAAACACATGATACTTTTAGGGAAAATCAATAGGCCATCTACCTTATACTAAGGAAGCTTCACTCATCCATTATAAGACTTTGATTCGAACTGAAATGAGAGAAATATAGAACTAGAAAAACACCCTGAAAATAGGGAAAATGAGCTCACATGGAAATAACATCCAATAAAGAAAAAGAAACTGATAAAAAATCAAGATGACACATAGGCTTACTGAGGGTGATCCAACACAACTGATGGCATTCGATTCGGAGCTCAGATGAAGGAGGGAGCTCAAATCCTGGAGGAGAGGAAGAGGGGAGATTGAGTGGCCTGTTGTACATGAGAAATGAAGGAGGACGAGGGAGTAAATATGGTTAAAGGAATTAGGGGGGAAATAGTCATTTTACCCTTTTTAGATGGGTGCATGGTTTGGCAGCATAGTTTGTTAAATCATGAGATAACTGTGCATCTCACACTATTTAAGATCCACACATTGTATAGTCTATATACAAAATTAAGAAAATCATGCACCAATAATTATTTTGGAACTGTCCAAAGACACACCATTACATGTTTTGTGTGTATTGTTTGAAAAAAATTCCACACACCATGTGGTTCTCCTCTACAAATTTTCTACAGTTTCTCACATGGTTTTTCATCCTCCCTTGCACGATTATCCAAATTGTGCTCCTCCTCTTTACGCCACGTGGTTATGTTGCACAGTTACTACTAACCATGTTCCAATCACGTGCCTCTACCTATTTTTTACAAAAAACTATAACTCTAGGGCCCGAAACAAGCCTAAACTCTCTCAAAACCTCCATTAACTCATTAGTAATTCCCATTTTGATAAAAATTAAGGTTTAAAGTTAAATTTAAATAATTTTCACCTTTATGAAATACCTAGATATTATATTCTACCTATTTGAGATATAATATAATGAATTATCTATTAAACATGATATTTTAAGTTCAAATACATGGCCTATCTTTCAAGTTATTTTGATTAAAATGTTACTCAATTAATAATGGGTTTTTATCTCAAATTTAAGATTTTAAGACTTATTTATTAATGTTCACCATGATACCTTTAATATGGTGTGATTACTACCTAATGAATGCCTTTTGCAATATTATTGGTGGTGAAGTGAGATATTTTTTACTTTCATTAAATATTTGATGATTAAGAAGATACCCAACTTGAAAGTGGTTTTAATCAAAATGTTAACCAAACTACAAGGGTTTTATTTTCAATCTTATTTTAAAATCAAAATTGTTTTTTAAAGATAATTATATAGGGAATTTTTATTCATTATAAAACCTCTCATAATTTACATTGTATATGAATGGTGTTTTATATATTCCCTCAATATTTTATTTCCCCATGACTTATATATTACCCAAAGTGTATCTTATAAGTGAAACTGGGCCCATCTTTTATTTTTAGTTGGGAACATCCCTTTCCCATGCCCTAGATAGTTATATGATTTTTAAAATGAGCTTATCTACACCTAAAAAATTGATTGAGTTCATTTTATACTATATTATATTCTTAAAAAAATTAAATAAATTTTAAAAAATTTCCATATGGGTCATTTTCATCAAAGTGTAAGAAGAATATTTTTTTAATGATTTCTATGCTAAAACTTATTTTCACTATCTTTTTTATTTTCTATGATACTTACTTTATAATATTTAATGGTTTTATAAAATAAAATATTATAAACCTTTATTTATATTATAATTATATCTAAAATTTTTTCAAAAAGATCATGGATGTTTCTTATTTCCAAGGTGATTTTTCCTAATGCTCCTAAAAATGGGTTTCATCTAAATATAATTCCTTTGACATACATTATGCTTGATCAAGGATATTATTATAATTTAAAAATCCACATTCTTTCTCTATATTACCAATGTATTTTTATTCTCTTTTATAGAAAATATCCATAACTACCTTTGTCTTGCTTAATCATCCACTATTTATGATCCTAAATTTTCACTCAATGCCTTTCTTTTATGAATACCATATTTTTTACTCATTTTATTAATGTGTGTTCACCTAGATTCCATATATCATTGACTTGGAGAAATATGTACTTATCTTTCTACACTTTATCTATATGGTTTAAATATCATATGCGTTATTATCTTGATTGAATGATATTTACATGGAAAGTTTTTTAGTATCAGTGGATGCCCATTTATTTTACATGGGTTTATCAAGTTATGATTATTGATCAAATTATTAATGATTTACTTATGTGTATAAATATGAAATTAATTTTCATTCATTGGGTTATATATTATATAAAAATTAATTATTTTTATTTGTAAAGTTTTATAAAACCCATTTTATTTCCATGGGTTCTTTATGATGGGATAAGTGATTGATTTCATATGGAAATCACATGTATGGATGATAATGGGTGGGGTCCTATATCTCCCTCAAATAAATTGTTTTAAATTTTATATCAGATAAGATAAGTTTTCATGAGTACATTTTAGTTTCTATTAAGTGTGGGCACTGATGGTGTGGATTAGGAAATTAATTTTCCATATACTAATGTTTATTCCAAAGTTAAAATATATTTCACAGTTTATGCATATTTTCATGACTATGATATGATCTCATAGATCATGGTTATTTACTAACTCTTTTGATTTGTGTATTATTTTATATCAACCTTTATTCCATGATTTATGAACTAATATTTATTTGATATGATTTTATTATGTATCTTGATTATACTCATATAATCCTCTTATTCTCACTTATGATCATTTATTGTTATCAATTATATTTACCCTCACCAAGAATCTGATCTCACCACATTCCTATGATTCTATTTCCCTAGGTTATGAATAAAATTAATATGTAAGATACGTCTATAATGGTATCTTATAAGAAGAATTTGTGGGAGATGTTGAAGACTTGTTATAGATTCAGTTGTTTTTTATATAGTGGGAAAATATCCATTAGTTGAAAAGTAATATGTTTTATTATTTAATGTTTTATCCTAATTATATAAAAATATAAACCTAAAAGGCCTTGGGAATGTATTATAATTAAATTATTTTGTACATCATTTAATTACCATACAATTAGGTATGGGCTATCATAGTTTGTATCAGATCAGAATTTAGATATATTTGGATATTAGGATGATATCGGTTGAGGATAAACTATGAGTTATAAATGTTATCAAAGTTTGATATGTTAAGGTATATTATAATTTCAATGGTATGGAAAACCCTTTAGGTTAATTGAGGTAATATTATAGGGACTAGGTTAAGATAACTTTAGTAAAATTATTAGGGATAAGTCTAAGGGATGTGTATAATTATAGGATAACATCCTGAAATTTTAGTAAAGTAGAAGATTTATTGTTTTCTTAGAAAATACATCCTTGTATAGATACTAGAAAGTGTATTCAGGCTTTATAATTGGTGTACCTAGGGTTAATAACACCAAATATGGAATGTTGGGTTTTAACTCAATCGTGAAACTAGTGCATGAGAAAGAGGCCTAACTGCATACCTGGATACACACTCCCAAGGGAATGCTTTGGTCAAACATTTTCTATTTATGAACCATTATGAATAATTTATTTCCTAGTCACTTTAATGGATTTGGTTAATAAGTATGAGAGAACAAAAGTTAATGTAACCTAAGTAGAACCAAGAGAGTTATAGGATTAACCAAGTCAAACATATTTGAAATTAAAGTATCATAGGATAAAACAAATTTTTCATTGGACAAGACACCTTATGATTGAGATTTCATATTAATATACACTGATTCTTTTGGATATTATCATATCCTTTTTGTCTTTAGTATTTGGTTGAAATAGGATCATGAAGATGAAGCTAAGAATGGTATGTATCCAAAAAATATTATGTCGTATAACAGAATAATGGATTATACTTAAATTTTTGATAATTTTTGTATATTAAGTTTATGATAGAAAATGTGAGTTTCTAATTCTTACCTCTGGTAGTGAGGTTTACACCATAATAGAAATTAATTTTTGATAATCATGGTTATTTTCACTACTGAGTGATATTTATAGATGGTATTCTGGTATATTCTAAAAGTTATTGAGGATTATATGAAACATATAAGGAATTTTCTTCTGTAGTATTACATTAATGGTTTGTAAAAATTTATTAAATAGTATTGTACCCTGATGAGTGGTTTAATGTCAAGGTCATATTTTTTAGAGATAACTATGTAAACCACATGGTTAAGGATGGATAACTCTTAAGTTAAATATACGTTTGATTTTTTGATGTAATAAATTTTTGAGTGATTTTGGAAGATTTAGGTAATATAGTGTTTGTAACACTGGGATAGATAGTTGATTCATGATGTTTTTAAGGCTAATAGTATTGTGGGATTATGGTATATATATACCAGTATGTGATTTTATGAACTAGTGGTTAATACAATTTTTGGAATAAAGATAGAATTAATTTTTTGGAAGAATATAATACTACACTGTGGTTTTATAACTTAGATACATAGATAGTTTTGGGAAAGGTATACCTTTTAGAATATATGATTAGGGTATAAACAATCAAGGTTGTCTGAGGAAATATTAGTATATTAATCTAACATAATGTTGTAAGGTAGAAGTCACATTTTTTGTTATATCTAGATAAATGAATTTATTAAAAATAATCTATCCTACTTTCATCAATGGATAATAATTAAAATTATGACGAGACAATTTATTTATGGGGTGTAGAATGTAGTGACCTGATATTTTGTATCCTTAAAATTAATACTATCTTAAATAGATTGTATCACATGTAACAATGAACTAATGTAGCACCCGAATGAAATGAACCAAGACATATTAAAAATACATGAATAAAATAATCATTAGTATAAAAAAGGATAAAAATAAATTAAAATAATCATATTTTTTTATTCTCTTTGATTCATATTTTAAAAAGTATGTCTTTCAAAGAACTATTTTAAAAAATCGGATAGTATAAAACCTTAAAAAATTAAATTGGTCACATTTAAAAGAATATTATAATAGGAAATTTTTAGATTTTTAAAACTACCATGAAAATGTTTAATTATTTATAAATTTATATGAAATATTATTAAAGACACTTGAAGTTTAAGTGGCCATTTTTCAATAAAAATAGTTTGTATTCATATTTTTATTTTTATAAAAATAACTAAATATATAAATTTTACAATATAAATTTGATATAAAAAAATTAATTTTTCAATTAATTATTTTAAAATTAGTTTTAGGTTAATTTTTAGTATTTTTATAAAATGATTGATTTTTAGGTGAATAGTGAAAAATACCATTTTTACAAACAATGTGACTTATATGCCATTATTAGAATATAAGTATGAATAGGAAATTTATGAAACCATTTTATAAGACTAAATATATATTTTATAAGTGAATTTATTATTTCAAAAATATTGATTTTAATTTATAAACCTATAATTTGACATTTTAGAATTAAAGTTTTATTTTAAAAAAAATTAATGCATTATATATTTATTATTTTATAATTAATATTTATCGCTTTAAAAAATTGAATAAAAAAATTATTTCTAATTTTGAATCATTAGGTATGAATTATATAATATGGACCATTTTTTATTTGGTCATAAAGTGTAACATCCCAACCCAAGTTCTAAACATCGGTGCCCCAAGCCAGACCACCACATGACCTCAAGCACGGCTCCCCATACATTAGAGGCTACCGACTAGTAGCGAAGATCTAAGATTGATCATGGGGAGACTATACCCTCTTATATCAGAGTAATACATTAGTATAAAGTAAGAAACAATAACCTAATTATATATATTCATAACTAGGACAATATCTCATGATAACCAAGAAGGAGGTACAATATCAAAATTAAAGCAGAAAATATGTCATGCTAATGTATGTGTCAAGTGTCTAAAATGAAACCCAAAATAAATACACTAATTACTCCCCCAAGTGGGCCCTAAATAATTTCCAGTTCCCATATACATGCTCCATCCCAAATAATCCATCTAATACAGGACATTTGACCTTAACCTGTCCTGTAACAATGAAATCTATTTGGGTACCGATCAGGAATCCCGAGTAGGGTGTGAGTACAACTCGGTAGGTCACCACCAACGATGTTTAAACCAATATCCAGTCAATAAAAATATATTCAGTTGTATATTTAAATAAGTATTATGCATAAGTAAACAGTTATCGCATTATCAATTATTCTTTATTTAACCACATAATCCCCTGGGTTTTTTAGGACACTCGAACCTCAATGCCTGCTTTAGACCATGTTGGAGTCTAAACCATGTCACATATCAATTCAAAATTCATTTAAAAATGGGCTTTAATTATCCATTTAATTTCAATTCACTATCACGGCTACTTGGAACCATAGTCCAATTCCAATATTATGAGCATAGAATGTCATGTCTATCACCTTGTGCATATTTGGAGCGTCAGTTCGTGTCCCACGACCCATGGGTATTTGGATCACTAGTACATGTCCCATATAATATTCTCATGCATTCACTTTTACATTCTATGGGTATTTGGAGCATAAATATATTCCCCACACTCATTTATCAATCAATTTCACATATATCACATATATCAAATATATCACAATATCACTCTATCACATAAATTAAGATCAATCAATATTAATCCTCTTATCACAATAATCCCATTAATTAATCTAAAAATTAATTAGTCACACTCATACCATTAGTTAATTCTACAATTAATTAATCACGTTCATTATATTAATTAATTCAATGATTAATTAAATTCATTTCAACAATTCTAATTAATCATAATTAATTACATAATTAATTATCTAATTCAACAATCCAATATCTCGTAATTAATTCCACAATTAATTATCCCCAATCTTGTAATTTCACAATTCCTTCATTAATTAATTCACCAAATTAATTAATTCAATTAGGAAAAATCAATTTCTAAACAAATATAGAAATTATAAAATTTTAATACACGTAATCAAAATCATGACTATGGGATTTGAATATTATACCACCTACCTCGATTCATCAACGAACAATCGCCCAATGGAAATCCCCAAAATTTAGCAGAGTAACAGTGTAGAATGAGATCCGAATCTATAACCTAAATCAAGATAGAAAAATTCAAGATCAATTAAATATAGATCTATATCTAAAATACTAAATCTAGATCCAAAAAAACTAGGTATATATCTAACCAAAATAGAGAATAACTTCCCTTAAATAAAGAGAGAAGAGAGGGAGATGAACGGGAAAGTAACCGGGATAGAATTCTCTTACCAGGAGAGGTGTGGATCTTATATCTGGTATTTGAATTATGAATAATAGAGGTTGGGAAGACTTGAAATCTATTCAAGAGGCTCCAAAATTATGATAAATCATAATTTTTTGATTGTGGGTCTATTAGGGATTAAAATGGGGGTTCGGGTAATTAAAGATCTAATTTTCAGGTGAATTAAAAATTCAAGCACGGTTTGTTGGGAAGGGGTACACGATTTCCCCTAACTTTTCACCTATTTTTTAGGGGTTCATGATTACTCCTAATAGGGAATAGTGTTTGAAAAATTATGCACTAACTATGAAATTCCCCTCTATCTAGGGTTGAATGGTTTTTTGGACTAGGGTGCACGGTTAGGGAAAACTATGTGCCAACCGTGCACTACCCTATTTCTTCCATTTTTCTCAAAATTTTCACCCAAACACACCCCAAGGTAAAACCCAAACAAAAATTACTCAACATATGGAAAATAATACCAGTAAAAAATCCCGATAAATCTCTAGAAAATTTTGAGTATGAGCCATTATAAGTTTGGGACCTTATAATGGCTCATCCTCAAGTTTCACTCCCAAGAACCTCTAAGATTCTGAGTCAAAAAGATCGGGCCAATAAGCCCTTATATATACTTTTATTTCCCATGTTTCCTCCTGTACATGCCTATGTTGCAACAATACATGAACCATTGGTATGATCTTTCCCCACAACACTTTCTCACTACGATACAACACACATATAAGATTCTACTCAAAGGATGCATCTATCTTAAGCTCAACATCATCCATGTCGATCACATGAGAAGGTTCGGGGTGATACCACCATAGTTGTGATACATGGAAAACATCATTCATAGAACTGTATCTCTGTGGAAGAGCCAATTGTTGTGCCACTAGACCAATTCTTTCTGCAACCTCAAATGGTCCAATGAACCTGGGTTCTGGCTTTCCCTGCCTCCATATCCTATAGTGACCCAACCTAGGTGACACCTAAAGGAATACTCAATAACCCAATGTAAACTCTAGGGGTCATTGATTTCTATCAGCATACAACTTCTGTCTAATCTGAGCTATAGTCATATATTTTTGAATTAGTTGTACCTTCTCTAACATCTCATGTACAAGACTCAGTCCCAACAATTCTGACTCGCCTACCTCTATCTAGCATAAAGTTGATCTACATGGCATACCATAAAGAGCCTCATTTGGTGCCATATGTATCGTTTCTTAATAACTTTTCTTATAGGTGAACTCAACTAAATCCAATTTATTATCCCAATACACACCAAATTCAAGAACACATGATCGAAACATATCCTCAAGCACCTGTATAGTACACTCTGATTTCCCATCTGTCTATGGGTGGAAATCTATACTCAATAAAACTTGTGTACCAAGATCCTTCTATAATTCCTGCCAAAAGAATGAAGTAAAGCATGAGTCACAGTCTGAAAATATTTTTTTTGGAACCCTATACAAACTGACTATTTCCTGAACATACAAATCCCCCAGCTACTCCATTAAGAAAGTATCTCGTATAGGTTAGAAATGTGCTACTCTCATTAGTCTATCCACAACAACCTAGACAATGTCATTATTCTGAGGCATCCTCAGGAGACCCACAAAAAATTCTATAGTCACATTTCCCCACTTCCATTCTGAAATGGGTAACAATTCTTCAAACCTTCATGTTGTTGATGTTCAACCTTCACTTGCTGATAGGTGTAGCATCATGTCACAAACCCTGCTATCTCCTTTTTCATGTCTAGCCTCTAACACTGTCATTGTAGGTCATGGTACATTTTACTCACACCTAGATATACTTCCCACTTCGAGGCATGAAACTCATTCATTATCTCCTCCTTCATGCTCATAGGCACACAAAAATCGATTCTTAACATAGATGATCTCATCCTCATCTATGCTATAGTCAGAAGGTGACTCCCCACCTTTAAGGATTTCCTTAAAGGTCAAGCAATATATATACTCATATTTCCTATATCTAATCCATCTCAAAAGTGTATAATCCATTGAAACTGATATGAGAGTCATCTAATACTGACTCTCCCAAACCACCACATGCATCTCCACCAGTAGAGTCATCATTTTCCACTCAGCACCAGACTTTTGAACTACCTGAGTCTGAGTTTTCCTGCTCAAAGTGTTAGCCACAATGTTTCCTTTCTTATGTGTATATTCTAGTTCTAAATCCAATGATTTCATATATTCAACCCATCTCCACTTGTTTAGATTCAATTCTCGTAGTTAAAAGATATACTTCAAGATCTTATGATCTATATACACAGTAAACTTTTCACCCAATAGATAACGTCACCAACACTTCAAATCATAAACCATTGTAGCCAACTTGAGGTCATTTGTAGGGTAGTTTCATTCATGTGGCCTTAACTACTGAGACTCATATTCCACTAATCGATCCAATATATCAACACTATTTAAATTTTGATCCCAAAATCATTACAATACACCATATACTTCTCATCTAGTTCTGGTAGGATCAAGATTGGTACCGATGTAAAACACTTACTAAGCTTCTGGAAGGAATTATCACAGGCTTATAACCACTCAAAATTTATCCCCTTTTTATTAAATCTCTTAAGAGGTGATTCTAATCAGGAAAAGTCCTGGATGAACCTTCAATAATATCTAGCTAACCCTAGAAAGCTACAGATATTGAAAATTTTCTTGGGTTACTCTCAAGACACAACTTCCTGAACTTTATTTGGGTCCATAGACACACCTTCCTTCAAGATTATGTGACCTAAGAAGTGTACTTTATCGATCTAAAAATTACACTTAGATATATTGGCATATAAACAAAGCTATCTCAGTGTACTCAGGATGATGTCAAGGTGTTGGGAATAATTTTCACGAGTCTTGGAGTACATCAAGTTTTCATACACAAACACTACCAAAAACTGATCTAGGTATGGATGGGAGATTCTATTCATCAAGTCCATAAACACTTCTAGTGATTTCATTAACCCAAATTACATTACTATGAAATCATAAAGGTCATACCTACTTTTTAAAGTAGTCCTCAGTATATCAGAAGTTCGAACTCTCAACTGATGATACCCCGATCTCAAGTAAATTTTGGAAAAGACACAATATCCCCTCAACTATTCAAAAATATCATCAATACATGGAAGTGGATACCAGTTATTCACAATCATCCGGTTCAATTTCCAGTAATAAACATATAATCACAAACTCTTATCATCCTTCCTTACAAATGACACTGAAGAACCTCAAGGAGACATACTTGATTGGATAACTCCCTTGTCCTCAAACTCCTCCAGTTGAGTCTTGAGATCTTGAATCTCTATTAGCATCATTAGTTATGGTGGAAATGAAACTGGCTCAGCCCCCGACATGAGCTCAATAGTGAATTCCATATTTATCTTAGGTGGAAACCCTGAGAAGTATTCAGGAAAACCATCTTGAAACCTATCCATTGTAAGTGGAAAGATATCTTTCTTCACACCTCTATCATTCAGTAATAGAACTGAAACCTGGGCTGTGATCTCTCCCAATTACTAAGTTATTAGACCCACTCAAACTACCTGGATATTCCACTCTCCATGGTGAATGTAATGGTTACCCTTTGGAGAAGTAAAAGTCACTCTCCTCTAGTAACAATCAATGTGGTATTGGTATGTGACTATCTAGTCCATACCTATTATTAGGTTGAATCCTGACATGTCATGGATATAAATATCCTAGAGAAAATGTTACTCCCAGATCTTAATATAACACCCCTTTCACAAACAAATGTCTCTAAACTATACTCACAACAGTGTATCTATCATTATAAACCTTCTCACAAACTCCACCACCAGGCTCAAATCATTAATAATTTCTATAGATATAAAGTAATGATAGGCATTAGCATCAAATAAGTCACTAGTTAATGTAGAAACTGCAAGAACAATACCTCTTACTATCGATGGTCCAACCTTGTTATCCAAAAGTGTAGGCTGAATGGAATGTAACTATCCTGCCTCTCTTCCCTGCGATGAATTATGACTCATTTGAGATACACCACCCTTCTGGTATGAGAAATATTTCCCAGAAACCCCATGTCCACTACCTCTACTGCCTCATCCAAAATAACTCCAGTTGTTAGACTAATATGGTGCAGAAGACCCCCTTCCCACACTTTGGTTTTGTCTAGATCCTCTATCACTAACTGGCTGTCATGGGTTCTTACAAAACCTCTATAGATGTCCCATATTTATACAAGCTCAACACTTCATTGGTGGTCGAGGAAAATATTTCCAAAAGTTTCATGTCCTACCACACTAGTGAAAAACAACATGGGTAAGGTCCTGTGTAACCAAACCTTCTCCCTAGCTACTCTTTTTTCCACTACTCTAGGAGAAAATCTCTTAAAGATGTTTCTTTATTTTAGAATTCATACCTCCTGACCTTCCACCATAAGAAACCACATTTCCACCATTGGAATCCTCCTTCAGGTTCCCCTCAAATATGAGAGCTTTATTTACCACTTTTGAAAACTTCTTCAGTCTTGAGATATTTACTTGGGACTTAATTTCACACTTAAGTCTCCTAAAACTTCCTTTCCACATTAACCTCATCTCCCACCAACATTGGAATAAAGAACTTAAAATCTATAAAGAATCCAACATAGTCCATCACATACATACTCCCCTGAGTCAACCTCATGAACTTGTCTTCTCTCTCATGTGTCAGTGTGTTTGGATAAAATTGATCTAGGAACTTCTCTTGAAAGTCCTTATATTCCATAGCTTCCAAATATCCATCCCAATTATGGATGTACCTCCATTTATTTTACTAAACATGTAAGTTATAGGCATCCAATTTTACTCTCTCCTTGACAGAATTCTCCAAGTGGTCAAGTATAGTCTGGATAGACTAAATCCAGAACTCAGATCCCTCAAGTCCACCCTCTCTAGTAAAATTCGGAGGGCGCTGCAAATGAAACTCCCTTGTCAGATAAAACATTATTTTCATAACCTTCCATGGGTCTCTTTCCATGAATTTCATGAATCAAGTAAATTTCTCTTGAAACTGCTCCCCTACTTCCTCAACTAACACTATTGGTTCCTCAGGTTCCACTACTGGTGGAGAATCTCTAGCCATATCCTTTTATTATCCTCTCAACAAGCGTCATTTTGGAGGAATATATCTATAATAAAAAACACACATATTAGGACTCATAACACAACTTTAATACATTTACATATGAGTAAAACCATAAAAATTCACAACAAAACTTTTCCCCAAACCTTGCCACACGGTAAAAACTGAAGCGCTATTACTACCCTTAACCATTCTACACCTAGGTCATAGTTAACAAGGGTAAACACATTCTCATTTTTCAAGTTTCTTATTTAGAAACCCATTTATTCTCATCTTGCATCATTTTACAATTTTCAATTTCATATTAGGATCTATTTTCAATTCAATTTCACAAGTAAGAAAAAACAGTTTAACTTCAACAACTTACCTATAACCCATTTTCCCATGTGTTTCTAAAATGATAATTGTTACAAAATAATCATGAGTTCCTAGAATGATGCATGCCTACTCAACTCTCATGACATACTGGGCCATGATTCACCACTCATAAAATCTTAACAAATCTCTGAAACAATAATCACATCACATGACAATTTCATCACCCAAGGTGAAATAATATTCAACTGTAACAACACACATCAATAATAGTAGTCCCATCCTAGGTACTTGGGTTTTCCCCCATACATGAGTTTGCAAATCCCATGAACAAGCTTATGTCCAAGGCTCGAATCTCCCTAATATCTTGTCTACCTTTCCAAAATATTAAGATAAAATAAAATATAAAAAACTCCTTTGATGTCACTTTGTAATATCCCAACCCAGGTTCCACACACCAATACCCTGAGCTGGTCGGGTACATGACCTAAAGTGCGCCTCAACATACGCCAGAGCCTGCCGACTAGTAGCGAGGGTCTAATATTGATCATGGGGATACTATATCCTATTTTATTAGAGTAATAAACCATCAAAAAATAAGAAAAAATAACCAAATGACATATATTTATCACCAGGACAATATCTCATGATAACCAAGCAGGAGGTACAATATCAAAACTAAAGTGGAAAATATGCCATGCTAATATACATGTCAAGTGTCTAAAATGAAACACAAAATAAATACACTTATGAATCCCCCAAGTGGGTCCTGAATTATTTATGGTTACCTCATCCATGTTCCATCCCAAATAAGCCATCTAACAGAGGGCCTTTTCCCTTAACCTATCCTGCGACCATGAAATCAATTCGAGTACCGATCAGGCAGCGTGAGTAGGGTGTGAGTACAACTCAGTAGGTCACCACCAATATTGTCTAAAATAATATTCAGTCAATAACAATTTTGTAGTTGTATAAATAAATAATTATTATTCATAAGTAAACAGTTATCACATTATCAATTATTCTCTATTTAACCACATAATCCCCCTGATTCCCAAGGACACCCGAACCTCAATAGCTGCTTCAGCCCATGTCGGAGTCTGAACCATGTCACATATCAATTCAAAATTTATTTAACAAATGTTATTTAATTATACATCTCATTTAAATTCACTATCATGGCTACTTTGAAACATAGTCCTATGCCAATCTTATGAGCATCAGAACGTCCTACCTAGCACCTTGTGGGTATTTGGAGCGTCAGTCTGTGTCCCACAACCCATGGGTATTTGGAGCATCAGTCCATGCCCCGTGAAATATTTTCATGCATGAATTTTGACATTCTATGGGTATTTGGAGTGTCAATCTGTATCACACATTTGTTTATCAATCAATTTCACATATATCACATATATAACATATATCACAATATAACTCTATCACATCAATCAAGATCAATCAACATTAATCTTATTATCAAAATAATCCCATAAATTAATCTGAGAATTAATTAATCACTCTCATGCCATTAATTAATTCTATAATTAATTAATCACATCCATTATATTAATTAATTCAATAATTAATTAAATCAATTTCAACAATTCTAATTTCTCATAATTAATTCAAAAATTAATTATCTAATTCGAAAGTCCAATATATGTTAATTAATTACATATTTAATTATCCCCAATCCAATAATTTCACAATTCCTTCATTAATTAATTCACCAAATTAATTAATTCAAATAGGAAAAATCAATTACTAAACAACTTTTGGTGCCAAAATTCGGGACAGAGAAGAAGCCAAAACGAAGGAACTGTTGACTACCTCGCAAAGCCATTTTGCGGAGTCCCCCAGCACCGTGAGCCTACCGCGAAGCAAGGAGGCGGGATGCTCTGTGAACGCATTTGAAATTCATGAGCCCACCGCAAAGCAAGGAGGCGTGATGCTCTGTAAACACATTTGACGTTCGCAAGCCCGTCGTGAAGCAAGGAGGCGGGATGCTCCGCGAACGCACTTGACGTTTGTGAGCCCGCCGCGAAGCAACCAAGTCCCTCTTTATGTCGCGTAAGCTCCTCTTCACAGTGCCTCTTACCTATAAATACCGGACTCCCCCTGAGCCCAAAGGATGGACAATCAGACCTTTTGACTTCCCAGCTCCCAAATCACGAAGCATCCTTCTTCTCTACGAATCATGAGTTGTGCGAGGTACTTCTGCTCCACGAAGTGCCTCCCCTTTGTCTCGTTTTGATCCCCTCTTCTGAGAGGGATGCCTTTCACAAATCCTAAGGTCCTTCGTGAAGGAAGGGGATCCCCAAGGGGACCTAGGTCATTGTGGATCATTTATTCTTTATGAAACACCCTTCATGTACACATGATCCACATGCTAAGACAGGGTCACTATACTTCACGAATCACATTTCTTCACGACACCTTGCTTCCTGAGGCAGTGCTCTGCGAATGTCTTTCCACTTCGTGAAGCACCTCCCATATGCACCTCTACCCTATGCTTAGGCTAAGGCACCCCACTTCACGAAGCACACCCCTTCGCAAGTGCCCTCCGCCATGCGGAGCAACAGAGCTTCACAAGGCCCCTACCTCTGAACCCCTATGCTTGGAAATTCCTTTTCCCATGTGACCCTCTAGGTTTGCACGATGTGACTTCAAAGTCCCTTGGACAATACTTCCCATTGTGTTGCTTCGCCTCATGATTCTTCGCATAGTCATGCTAACGGCTATTGCTTCTTCACATAGCCATACTAACGTGGGCCCCTCGATAGTTCGCTCCATGAAACCCCCTCACCACGGCTTTTCTTGTCCCCACTCTGCACCAAGGAGCAGAGGGTACTAGTTATGTAAGTCCTAGGGGTGTGGAGAAAACCCACCTCGTCTGAGTTGCAGGACGTTAAACTACCAATCACCCTCATCCTCAGCACATGACGTTAAATTGTGACCTCGCCCCATGCCTCGAACACGGGGTACCCCCACCTTGGACATTCTCCATGCCCACTAGTCTCCAAAGGGGATGATATCCTCCTTATGGGAGTGGCATTTGTCCACGGGGGAAGGGTGACCATCTCGGTGTAAGCCCCTACATTTTCTTGCAGGAGGTAGCATCCCTACTCCTCCTTTCATCTTCGGTCCCCAGGGCCAGTGAAGGGCGTGGTGGGGAATGGTGCTTCTCCTTTCCTTGGTTCCAAGTCCCTCTCCCGTTGCGCTTTTTCGTCATCGGGCCTCCCTCCTGGAATAAGTCCCAACCTCTTTGGGATTCTAACCACTCATAAGCCCTTGTTTCCTCTTTGGGTCATTAAGCATGCGTAAGCCCCACTTCACTTACCACGGACGCACCTTTCGTGACGTGATCATTGGGTCTCTGTTATATCTTGTTTCTCACACTGAGCATGACTCACGTGGTCTTAGAGTGAGCACTGACCATGACATCCAACACCCTGGGCCACCTCAGAGCATAAGCCCCAAATGTCACCACCTGAAATACGAGGTCTTTGATCCTTTAAAAGGTAGGGTATGTAGGAAGTCTCCACGAGGTTCAAGCCCACCACCCATTGGTCACTCCGACACCCTGCACGTTGGTTCACCAACACCCTAGGAAGCCTAGAGTGTAATCCCCACACCTGCTTCTGAACTATGTGGTCTTTGATCCTTACCAAGGAAGGGTACATAGGAAGCCTCCACGAGGTTCAATCCCACCACCCATTGGTCGCTCCAACCCCCTTCACGTCGGTTCACCAACACCCTGGGCAGCCTAGAGTGTAAGCCCCACACCCACTTCCAAACTACAAGGACTTTGATCCTTTCCAAGGAAGGGTACATAGGAAGCCTCCATGAGGTTCAAGCCCATCACCCATCAGACCCCAGGTCCACCTTCATGTCAGTTCGCCAACACCCTTGGCCACATCAGAGCGTAAGCCCCAAACATCACCACCTGAACTAAGTGGTCTTTGATCTTTTCCAAGGCAAGGTACGTAGGAAGCCTCCCTAAGGTTCAAGCCCAACAACCATTGGACCCCAGGTCCTCCTTCATGGCAGTTCTCGACAACCTGAACTATGAAGTCTTTGATCCTTACCAAGACAGGGTACGTAGGAAGCCTCCACGAGGTTCAATCCCACCAACACCCAGCAGTTCTGACCACCTTCAAATCGGTTCACCCTGTCCCGCATGACGTTAAACTGTGAACCTCTTTCAGTGGCAAGCCTTTGTCACTCAATTTAGTGGTAAGCTGTTGTCACTCCATTCAGTGGTAAGCCGTTGTGTCCTCAATCAGCGATACACCGTTAACACCCCTCCTATCCAGCAGTAAGTCGTTGCGACCTCGTCCAGTGGTAATCCATTTAAAACACCAATCAGCGGTAAGTTTTCATCAGATGAACTATGTGGACTTTGATTCCCTACCACAGGGATACATAGGAAGCCTCTTCAAGGCTCAAGCCCAAAACCGTCGTCATCCGCATGACGGTGCCATCCCATTCACCATCCCCTTCATAGAACCTTCCATCAGCAATCCTTATTCTTATCCGGGCCACCACATCCTGGTGTAATAATACCACCCCATTCCTCGTTCCATTTAACAGCATTTGGAAATCCATCCACATGTTGGCCCCAATATCGGCATTCCCTCCAGGGGGTTCCTCCATTTGATCCACTCTAGTCAGTGTTCTGATCAGCCCGATCTGTCTCCACTGGACGTTAAACTTGCGGCATACCCTGTGTTAAACATGGGAAGGAGAGGAAAACCTCAGATACATGCCCATGGCATACGATTCCCCGCATTCAATGTGGGATGACTCGGGCTTCCGCGCCATCGAGAAGCCTTGTAATAAGGGACAGAAGACAGACACACGGATCCCCTAGCATCCAGACATACTAGTGATGCCCCATGTGGCTACTCCCCTAACCGAAGGTTTCTGCCCTAACCAGACCTCTTGGAATTTCCTGACAGAAGCAGTGTAATTAACTGGTGTTCATGAAGATATGGCGCCAGGAAGATTTTCACAAACAATATCTTAAGTCTATGAGGGAGACCCGAACTAGGTGATGAGTTCTGAGGAGTAATCCATAGAAGGAAGAACCGACATCCCATCATCCCATTTCAATCAATGATCATATGTCCCTTAATAAGAAGCGGATGTTTCCCACCTTTGGAAAGCGGGAATGTGGGGAAAGAAAAACAGTGTCCCTCATCCCCGAATGAGATGGGCACGGGCGCCTCGGCAAAAGGATCGGAAATAGAATTGGTGAACCTGATGTGAAGTTATTCTCCTCAAATATGGAGATTAGTAGTACTAGGGGAATCCATGGATTGACAAGTCACCAGATCCAGAAATCTGGCACCGGGTCCCACCAAACAAATAAAGGGCCTGGTGTGAAACTCACCGGAAGATGGGGTAGTAGAATGTTGGGAATCCTGTTCTGCGACATTGTTAACGTGGATCCCTCTTACCGATCATGGAATACGGGATGGCGCTAGGGCATTGGTCGTCGATTCCTTTTTCTTTCAGCACTGACGAGTTCATCTCCCTACTTCTCAGGAATCGGGTTGCTGCCTCAGGAATGCGGTCACCACATGCCCGTCTACGCAGGGGTAGGGGAAAATCCATCACAGCCGCTCCATGTGGCTTTACTGCTTCTTTGATGTCCTCTGCGTCCACGATCGTGGGGAACCCACGCCCCATTTCCCCATCAGAAGTTATCCAACGAAGGGTAATTAATGACCTCGTGTGTCGTTATGAGGAGGAGGGTGTCATCCCTATGTGGGATATAGACCTCCTGGATCTGGAGGCGTCTGTGCCTCGCCGTCAACGCTTCCCCTGAGGGTCACGCAGGGAGCCATTTCTCCCCACCCCGACATAACACCATTATAGGAGCCTGTCCCTGGAATGCTTCGACGATTACCCATCCTATGCAGATGAGGTAGGCGACGTCCGACCCAGCCTGGTCAGAGTCCTGTTCCAGGGGCTCCCAGTGAGGAATCCCACCTAGCCTCCACCCGGTCTTGTTGGAGGAGGAGTAGGTAAGTTATATACCTGCACCACCAACCCCGGCTCATTCGACCTAATGCCAGCATCGGGCACGAGCAGAAGAGGACACCCACCAAGGGGCATCAATGTCGACGACTACTATGGCCCGAGTCACCACTGATGCCTACCATCAATCTCCTGCATACACTGAGTAGGGGAACCTCTATGCTCGGCAAGGATCGAGGCCCCAACTGCCCCACAGGCAGGCTGGGTCGACTCTCGTGGTTGCCGGCACAAGCAGTGGCCACCGCAAACTAACCCGCAATGATGCAACCCTGTACAGAGGTCTTCTTCATACCACTACCACGAAGAGCGTGGGCCTTCCATGCTTCAAGGCTCGGCATGGAGGTATGCCCCATGCCACCTTCAATCTGAATGAGGGTCTTCCTCGCGGCAGTGATGCTCCATACGGTGGCATCTCCCGTGCCCATTACACCAGGTATGGGGTCATTTCTCCTACCCCTGACTGACGGTGTAGGTACATTGCCCATCCGGTCTCTCTTCCATGTGGGAACCCTCCCCATGTCCTTTCAGTAGCCGGCGAAGATCCTCCTCGCCTCAAAAACCAAAGGGGAGAAGGCTAGACTTGCCTCAATAGAACCAAGCGTAGAGGTCCTACCCATACTTCCAGCGGAGGTTTTTTCCACTCCAGTGCTATCCATGGAGGTCCTCTCCATGTCCCCTTTGAAATTTTTCCTAGTGCTCCTTGCACCCTGGCATTTTCAGGTGGAAACCCTCTCTGCCCCAGCACTAGTGTGGCTAAAGGACCTCTTGTCAAAAATCAGCCCTATCCCGAGGATCAACCTAGGGGCAGGAAGGTGGGTCTTCACTGCCAAAAGAAGAATTCTAGGAAAGCCCGAATGGATATCAAACCGGTCCATTTCTCAGAATCTGAATCAGAGTATGACTCAGCTCGAGAACCCTCCCCTCACTCATCCAAGTCAAGGGTTGGGGCAGGAACAAGGCGCATCAGCCTGGTACTCCCATAATGTGAGGTCCACAGGATTCCTGCCTCCCTCCGTAGGTATATTCAGGAGGATGAAGATCTGGTGACCCTATAGGTTACGGTCTTGCAATCCCCGCCATCGTCACCGGAAGCGTTCTCTACCTCAACAAGAGATCACGAAGAACTATTCTGGGGGCTAATGGCAGGAGAGCAGCAGCATAACCCACCACCAGTGTCCCTATCCCCTATACTAGTAACGGCATCCATCAACATGCCTTATCACGACATAGTGGCCAAGTCACTACACTCTTCAGAGGACAGCCCGAGAATCAGCGGCCAGTCAGCCCGCTCGTCGTACTCTCCACCGGACGACCTGTCATCCCAGTGGTCTACCTCAGTACCGCTGCCAGTTCCTCAACCACCCCCAGTTGGCGAGTGGTGAAATCAAGGTCCAAACCCCAAATTTGAGGCGAGGAGCTTCTGGATCATCCTTTCAGTGGACCACTTCCCCGAGAAGTTATGGCCCGTGGCAGCGCAGAACTTCTGCATACCGGATTCCCTCACCCTAGAGTAAGTTGAGTGTTTCCGCTACACCCTCTGGGTGACACATTTTAGTCTCCTTCATCAGCACGTGATTTATCCAAGGAGCCAAACACATTTCAAATATATCAGTGAGCAGTGTCGTCTAGTCGATCTGACCGCACTCCCTGTGGCCCAGTGCCCTGAGTCACCAGGTCACTGAGAGGCTCTCCATCAACAATGTGTTCAGAGTATCAATTTACTCTGCAAAATTATCAGGGAGGCTACCCCCACGTGAAAATATGTGGCTGGTGGCAGTATGATGGCCTCCTCTTCAGTCCTATCCAGCGACAGCCCGACTCAGTGTGCGATATTGAGGACATGCCCCTAGGAAGGGTCACGATCAACATGTACGATATAGTGGACGAGGAGGACGAGTTGGAGCTTCTTGATGGAGACTTACCCCCTAAAGGTGTTCCACCACGATTGGACTCATCAGGAAGTATTACGCACTAGCAGAGGAACCTACTTGGTCTCCCTGCGCCCACTAAGGAATTGGTACTCAGTCGGAATGTCAGCAAGGGAAAAGAGCACATCGGAGCTGCCAAGAACTCCGATCCATACGCCTCAGTGTAGAAGATGGAGGAGGACCCTGAGAAGGCCACGTTGCACCAAAAAATTTCTGAACAGAAGATGTTGATCGACAAACTCCTAGCTGAATGCACTGCAGATCGATGACCCAACTATGGAAATCCTAGGCCAGTACAGCAGGGGTAGGAACAACTTCCCCTCGGCGAGGTGCCTCCAGGAAACCCTAATCATGCTGCTACCATGGATAGGGTTGAAGCCGGAGATCATGGAAAGAGGGAATGGTATGTCTCTTTAAACCCTCCTGAACGGCATAGAAATACAAGGAATCAGGACCAGGTTCCCCCATCTGCCCCGTTGGCCGCTCCACCAGCCGCTTCATGAGCCGCCGAGCCTATCTACCATGTTGAAGAACCCGCCAACGCGCACGTAGTTAGGGATCCCCATAAATATAGGTACCCCTGCCCAGATGATCCTATGACAGCACTCATATCCCGCCTGGAGGCATTGGAAACGCGACAGGTTTCAATCCCACCTGATGGCAAGCCATACCCGGCATGGATGGATGATATGCCGACACCTCCGGGTTTCGGTAATCCCACCTTATCCCCTTTTAATGGGACGGGGGACCCACCGTAGCACCTAGACCACTTCAACTCAAGGTGTGGGCCCATGCTAGGGACTCCAGCACAGTAGAAGGCTGCCAAGCTCTGATTTTTCGTTCAGAAATTAGAAGGGCCATCATTTTTCTGGTACAGTTAGCTCTCTATCGGATCTGTAACCAGCTGGGAGGACCTTCGCAGGCAATTCCTATACCAGTTCAGCTCTACCACCCAGAAAATGAGCATCGCAGACTTCTTCAAGTGTAAGTAAAGGCCTGATGAGCGAGTCACGGACTTTATTTCCTGGTGGAAAGGGCTCACATACTCCCTTGACATGCCACTAACTCAGGAGCAATTACTGAAAACTTACGTATGGAATGTCAGGATGGAACTGGTTCCTTCTCTGATCACCTAGAACTACCCTGTAGGATTTCAAGACTTCTTTGATAAGGCCCAATGCTTGGAGGAAGCCCTGTAACAGGCCAACCAGGCACATCTGTTGCCCCCTGTAATTCCAGCGAGGAGGGCTTCCAGAGCCAAGCCTGTTGTGGTGGCCCAAATAGAAGCCCCCAGGAAACTAGAATTGCTACCAGTAGCACCGGCCCCGTAGCCTCGCAAAGGCCCTCCACCTCAGGCTCAGCCTCTGACTCAATAGTGTCCTTAGAATCGGCAAGCGCCTCTGCGTAATGCGCCGCCACCACCCATACGGGACTACCAGGCTCCGCCTCCTCAACAGGCCCCTCCAGCACCTCGTTAGGGCCAGTCTCCAAGGGCCCCCTTTCCAGATTGAAGAAACCAGACCTACTCATTCAATGAGAATTAGGTTCCCGGCTATTTCAGAAGTGCCTTGGAATAAGGGATCATGTGGTTTCCTGAGTGCAGAAGGCCGAAAGAGGCGAATCTCAGTGATTGCCCCAACTACTACCCTTATCATTGGATTCTAGTGCACATCCTCAATAAGTTCTATGTGTTTAAATACTTTCTCCAAGACCAGGTCGATAACAACATAGTCAAACTGGGCCCGGCCCCAACACAAGTGACAGGTGTCTTTGTAAGGTCAGATAGCAGTAGCGACAGCGAAGGTGAGTGGCAGTAGGTTTCAAACTACGAGTCCCAGAATTATGAAGACTGGATGGCTTGCAAGATGGTTGCTTGCACCCATGGCATCATTCAGGCATGCATGAATCAGCCAGAGCCTTCAGAAGCTGCGGCCACCACGTCTGCATCATCATCTCAGCCAGCCTCTTCCCAGAAGAGCAGGCATCAACGGCACAAGGGAAAGCAATGTTCCTCGCCAATGCCATCATCATCCCGCACTATTGGTGACTTCATGCCCTAGGATATGGGGATTTCTCCCAGAATATGCCCCATAGTGGATGACTCTTCAAGTGATAGTCAAGGGTATGCTTCGGTTAATACCATGGAGTTGGTAAATCCCTATATGACTTCTGATGATGGGGAGTGCCAGGCGAACCTCCCCAACATCCCCAGCTGACGCCAACGTCGGTGGAGCCACTGCCATATGGTTCGTCGAGGTGCATTATTTGGAACCTCCAGCCAGGTCATGCATGCCACTGAGACCAAACAGCAGGCCCAGCGCAGATCTCAGCATGTGCAGCCTCTTCATTTAGTGTCGTCAGGACCGCCTCCACCACTGTTTGTGTTATTGGATCAGGCAGAGCTACCTCGACCATGTCGCAACCAGCCTCGCCCGACTAAAGGCCGATCTCAGTTGTTTGGTCCTCATCCGGTAGCTACTCTCCAAGCTTTTTCTAGTGAGCAGCGGGATATGCCCAGCACCAGTCAGCCGGTCGGGCCTGCCATGCCTCCCCTTGTGGAGCAGCCCCCTGCAAGTAGAAGTCCACACTTGGCACAGAAGTTTGATGTTCTCAAGCACCTAGACAGTATGCCAGTGAGGCTTTCCATCCTTGAATCCCTTCTCTTGTCTCCAGATATGAGTGAGCCCTCATTGTGGCTTTGAGAAGCCCCCTCCAGTTTGAGACAGAGGTAGCAGCTGTAGAAGGCTTTCATGATGAAACAGTTGAGAATGCCAAATTCCAGGCCATTATTTTGTTCTCTGGAGAAGATGAAGGCTCTCCCATATAGGGTCACATCTACTTGTTGTACATCATCTGAAAATTTAACAGCGTGGAGTTTTTCCACTATCTTTCTGACACCGGCTCTGGGATCAACCTTATCCCGATGCGAACACTACAGAATCTAGGGTTATCCAAAGATGACCTGACTCCCTCCGATTTAAGGATCCAGGGATACGAAAGGATAGAGCAGACCCTGGTCGACAAGATCCATTTGAAGACCCAGTTCGGTGGCCTAGTTTCCAACAAAGAATTTATGGTTGTCTCCCAAGACACCGTGTACAATGCATTAATGGGAAGACCATGGCTCTACCCGCACGTGACAGTCCCCTCATCATATCACCAATGCCTCAAGTACTCCCTCAATGGTCGAGTAGGTGTACTCCAAGGTGATGCATCTCTTTTTTCCTCTTTTGAATCCCACTACCTGGATGCCGACTATTATAAGAGCAAGGATAAACATATTCTTGCAGGTGAGGTTGAGCCCGCCACGGTCATAACTGACCCCTGGGTAGATCTGGATGATTCCTACGTCTTCTTGATCCATAGATTAGAGGAGACAACCCCCGACATGGGTCAATGCTTTTTTGTCTTTGGTATAAGAGGAAATCATATTCCCAAGTCCAGGAGATGGTGGAAAATCACCTCATACTCCTATACAAACCAGGCTCAGGTGATCCCGGAGCCTCCTACCCCTGTATGATATTGGGATGTCCGCCCCATGGCAACGGTAGTACGTCATACATGTCTGTTTCACCAGGTTGGTATTAACCGTCTCAAGCCAATGCGCCACTATTGCTTTGATATCATCAAGCGTGTCCCCTTGGGCTGAAGACCAGATGGGATTGAATTGACTGTCTTCATCACTATGGTCTCAGTAGCACATGAATCCCCTAATATGTTGTCCACTACTATCCAGGCTGGTACTCACCACACATCAGGTTCTTCCGACCCAGAGGAAGCTTCACCCGCTGGGAACCCCTCCTACGCAAGCAAAGAAGAGGATCTGGAGGATGATCCCCCACCTTTGAAGAAGGCATTTCCGCCACGGTCGATGAATTGGTATAGGTGAACCTTGGTAGGGAGGCAGATCCAAAAGCCACATTGATCAGTGCCGCCATGCCCTCGAGGAGCAGCAACAATATGTAGATTTTCTGAAGTAGCATCATGATGTATTCACCTATATCTATGATGATATGCCAGGACTAGATCCTCGGTTAGTTTTCCACCGCCTCGGTCTCTCGACAAATCATCACGGGTTCAAGCAACCTCCTAGAAAGATGCACCCTTCTCACGGTGACATGGTCAAGGCTGAGGTTGACAAGCTCATCAAAACCAACTTCATCAAGGAGGTCTAGTACCCCAAGTGGCTAGCTAACATCGTGCCAGTCAAGAAGAAGAATGGATATATCAGAGTCTTCATCGACTTTTGGGATCTCAACCGTCACTACCCGAAGGATGATTTTCCCCTTCCTGTGATGGAATTGTTAATCGATGCTACGGATGGGTTCCAAGCCCTCTCCTTCATGGATGGTTACTCTGTATATAATCAGATCTGGATGGACCTCGAGGACGAATATTCCACCTCTTTCAGGGCACCCCAAGGTACTTTCTGTTACCAGGTTATGCCCTTTGGCCTGAAGAATGCAGTGCCACCTATCAGTGGGCCATGCACCGCATATTCAAGCCAATCCTCGGGACACTGGTGGAATGCTATGTGGATGATCTGGTGGTCAAATCTCGCCAGCTCTAGGACCATCTCAAGGACCTTGATAAAGTGTTTGACTTCCTCTGTTCCTGCTATCTGAAGATGAACCCACTGAAATGTGCCTTTGGGGTCACCTTTGGGAAGTTTCTTGGCTTTGTTGTCAAGTATTGGGGCATCAAAATTGACCCAGAGAAGATCAAGGCCATCAACCAGATGCCTACCCTAAGCAATATCCTGGAGCTTTGAGGTTTCCAAGGCCAATTAGCCTATATACACCGATTCATTGTGAATTTGGCCGGGAAGTGTAAGCCCTTTTCCCGGCTCATGAAGAAAGACTCTTCCTACGAATGGGATGAAGAGCACCATACTACATTTGAGGAAATCAAGCAGTATCTTCTCCATCCTCCGGTCCTGATGCCACCCGTCTCTGGGAAGCAACTGATCCTATACGTGACTGCCCTGGAATGATCTCTTGGCGCCCTTCTCACCTAGAAATACAATGAGGAGATGGAAAACATTCTCTACTACCCCAGCTGCATGCTCCTCAACACGGAGACCAGATACTCCCACATCAAAAAGAGTTGTCTTTCACTGGTATTCGTAGTACAGAAATTGTGGCACTACTTGCAACACCATGAGGTACATATGGTGTCTTAGGTAGACCCGCTGAAGTACATTCTAAACCGCCCCATGCTGACCGGTCGTCTAGCGTGGTGGGCGGTAATCCTACAGCAGTTCGACATCAGGTTTGTCCCTTAAAAAGCTATCAAGGGAAAAGCATTGGCAGATTTTCAAGTTGCCCATCCTACCCCCACGGACCAGTCCCTAGACCTGGATTTTCTTGACGAGGCAATCCTCTCGGTAGATCATTCCATCCCATGTTGGCAGATGCACTTTGATGGTGCCTCCCAAAGCCCCACCAGAAGGAGACTCAGTGATTCCCGACTCAACAGAGTGGGCCTAGGTATTGTCTTTATTACCCCGACGCAAGCCATTATGCGGTACTCATTCCTATTGTCAGAAGGCTGCACCAACAACGAGGCAGAGTATCAGGCTCTTATCATTGGCCTCGAGCTGGCCCTTAAGATCGATGTACCCCATTTTCATGTGAAAGGGGATTCTGAACTAGTCATCAAGCAAGTCAACGATGGTTATGTCATCAGAAATCCAGAGCTTGTACCATTATTGGATTGCACCCTCCAGCTAATGGCCCAGTTTCCATCCTGACTGGAAGTTACTCATGTCCCCCGATCTTAGAACGGTCAAGATGATGCCATGGATGACTTGGCTGCATCACTTGTAGAACCCGAGAAGGATGATCTGATTATACACGTGACACACCAGAGATTCATTGTTCCCGTCACCCTAGATGATGACGACTGCCTGTGAGTAAGCCATCTTACCGTCGAATCCTCCACATCATGACCCCTAGGTTTGTCTGATGTAGTGATTAAATCAACTCTTGACTGGAGATCCACTTTTTTCAAGTATCTCCAAAATGGTTGCCTCCCAGCTGATCGGGCTGAGCACAAGAGAATCCGACGTCGTGCACTGTAGTTTACCCTCCAGAGTGGTCCCAGTCTTGACCAGATCCTCTACAAGCGTGGGTTTGACGGTTTTCTCCTCTATTGCATCCAAGGAGTCGAGATTTCTCAGGTCATGTAGGAGGTTCACGCTGGTTCCTGCAGTTCTCATCAGGTTGGGCCGAAGCTGTCCCATCAGATCTGGAGACTAAGGTACTTCTGGCCCTCCATGATCCATGATTGCATCGAGTTCTCCCAGAGATGTCACGAGTGCCAAATCCATGCTAATTTCATTCATTGGCCACCAGAACCTCTCCACTCCACCAAGTACTCTTGGCCATTTGTGGTGTGGGGACTCAATTTAATTGGACCATACCCACCGGTGACAGCTCTCTGATGCAGTTTCATCCTAACCGCCACAGATTTCTTTTCTAAGTGGGTAGAAGCAGTTCCACTCAAGGAGGTCAAGGCCCGTTCTATCTTCAACTTCGTGAGATCCAATATCATCTACCAATTTGGGGTCCCTCATGCCATCCCCACCGATAACAGCACCAACTTCCATGCAGCCGAGTTGAAGAAATTTTACATCAAGTACAACATTAGTTCGAACCATACCTCCTGCTATCACGTGCAGGCAAATGGGAAGATCAGGCATTCAAAAAAACCCTCTCTAACATTTTTCAGAAAATGGTTGGTCAGAACAAGAAGAGTTGGCTGGACAGGCTCCCTAACGCCCTCTGGGCCTATCAGACGACGACTCGTAATTCCACCCAAGTGACCCCATATTCCCTGGTGTACGAAGTTGAGGCCATCTTGCCCATTGAGATCCAGTTACCCCTGTTACGCACAGTGGTCTATGACCAGCAGGTGCCAGATAAGGTATCCAAACTTCATCTGGCTGAATTGGAAGCACTTGACGAGAATAGGCTCTATGCCCTGCACAATCTGGAAAGGCATCATAATAATATAGCTAGAGCCTTCAACAAGAAGGTTTGCCTCTGCTCTTTTCTGAAAGGTGACCTGGTATTGGCCCTCCAGGCGCCAATGATCCCCAGCAAGAAGCCACCCAAGTTAGAGCCCAAATGGGAAGGACCTTACATAGTCTACAGGGTTTACCCCAATGGAGCATACTCCCTGGTTACCATGGATGGTGAGCGTATAACTCCTCCCACCAATGCCAAGTTCCTCAAGAAATACTTTGCCTGAGACTAATGGTTCTACATGACCTTAAACTGGATGGTCCCTCATGACCCTAAACTGTACGCCAGTCCCGCATGACCTTAAATTGTTCAGTATTACACGACTTTAAACTTCACATCATCCTGCATGATGTTAAACTAAATTCTAAGAACTATGTATGGATTGATTCCCTTTCTCATGGGATACATAGGAATGCTTAGACGCCTCGTCTTGAGTCCAACCCTGAACTCTTCTCTTTGACTATCCCCCCTGGGTATAGTTCTCTCGGAGGATCTTTGTATGATATGGTGTAGGCTTCCTTATCCCCACTCATGCCAGGATTATAATGATCGCACCATGTGCCCGCTCCCCGTTCCTCTATTCTCCCATGTCCTCACTGCACGACGTTAAACTTCATGGATTTCCATAACTATGTATGGCTTGATTCCCATCCTCATGGGATACGTAGGAATGCCCGGACATTTCATCTATTGGCCCAGCCCAAATGCTAGAGTCTTCCCCTCAGGTCAAGACATATGGTGGGGTGCATACTTTTTCCCCAATTCACGTCGAGCTAATCTCGATCTGGCCATACGTCCCGCTCCCTGGAGATGTTCTCCTCTTTCATAGATGGGTACAACTATGCTTCACCCACTCCTTTGATTGGGACTCTATCATCTTCCCCGTCCAGAAGGGCCCCCGAATGGTATAGATTCCAGACCTAATGGCTCTCTTACCACTTCAGACCAACGCCCTTGTAGATGTTGAGAAAGAAGTCGATACAAGTCTCGCGTTACGAATATGGTCAGAAGTCGATGCTCATTTGTTGCTACCATTTCAGGTCACTATAGGGACATTGTGTTTTGAACATGGTCAACAGCTGTCATGTGACATTGGAACCACCCCAAGATGTCCCAAACATTGAGTGTATTGGTTCATTCTGCCTCGTTGTATCTCTAAGAAACGAACTCCCTTCGGGAAATGCCAGCTATTAGGCCCCATGTGACGGGGGGATTTGAGACTGGCTCCTTGTTTCCCACACCAAGCATTGCTCATGTGGGCTTAGGAGCTGTGATGAGGTGGTAACTGTACAAGAGGGCGTATGACCTTCCCATCCGAGGCCCAGCCTCAGGACCCTTGTCCTTTTCGGGCCCTCAGCCCAGGCTCTCTCTTATGGAATTGTAGGGTGTATTATGGGATTATGTCCTCATTCACTTCGGGTTACTCGTCATTCTGTACACATCCCTGGATGAGATAACTTATCCTCTCTTCATCCTGACTGCAAGATGTTAAACTGCAAAATGGTCGAGCCTTTCTAACCGAGGCCCAGCCTCAGGCCCCTTGGCCTTTTCGATCCCCCAACCCAAGTTTCTATTTAGGTTTGTACGATGTGGTATGGGATTATGTCCTCATTCACATCAGGTTACTCGTCGTGCCATACACCCCCCCTCGTTAGGGTATATTACCCCTATGCGCCATCAAGAACTATGTGTGGCTTGATTCCCATCATCATGGGATATGTAGGACCACCCGAATGTCTAGACTTCGGGTCCATACCCATCTCCCAGAAATCTCCCTTTCACTTTGGCCCCTTGGACAACCCTTTCCCAGGGAGGGGAGTATATGGTGTGGCATGGGATTATGTCTTCATCCGCGTCGGTTTTGTAATGACAACACCACGTGCCTCTTCCTCCTGGGAGTTCTCTATACTTGTATTCTATACTCATCCCTTAAAATCTGTTACTCTCAAGTTGAGAACCCTCGTCGACCCTCTTCGGTGATTCACCAATGTGCATAAGGGTACTCTGGTTTAATGCCTAGAATGTCAGACTCTAATCGGACATGCTTCCACCCATTTTCAGGCTTCATGTTCTCCCTCATTAGGGCTTTCATCACCTTTCACATCCAAAGGGACCCCCAAATGGCATGGATGCTAGGCATAAGGTCTCTCCTACCAATACGGACCAACGTCCTCGAGGGTCGCGGACAACAAATCGATACAAATCCCACATTTTGATTATGGTCAGTGGTCGACGCTCATTTGATTTTCCCCATTTCAGGATAACACGATATGGATGATTTGTTTCGAACACAGTCAATAGTCATCCTCCATCGTCATGCCAACCCCATTAAGCCCAAAATGTTGATTACATTATTCACATCATTTACCACCCCATCATTTCCAAGTGGAACTTTAACACTCCTGACACTATCCCTCGGTTCCCATCTGCATGTTAGGAGGAAAAAGCCGTGGTAAAGGCGTCATTCGAGGATCCACACCGACTTCCTTCATCCATGGTCCGAGCTCTAAGACCATAAACTAAGATCTCATTTAGAACTATGTGTGGCTTGATTCCCATCCTTATGGGATATGTAGGACCGCCCAGACATCACATTTTTGGGTACATCTTAATTGGGAGATAGTTTCTCCTGCCCCTTACCCCCTCTATTTAGGCCCCTTGTCCCTAGGTTCCTTTCTCAGAATTGCATACGGTGTGGTATGGGATTATGTCCTCATTCACATCGGGTATGTTTTATTGCACCATACACATTCCCCACTTAGCATCATCTCTACTACGTTTGTGTCGCACGACATTAAAATGCATGCCTGGTCCCATCACATGACCCTAAACTGTGACATTATCGTCCTGGTCGCACGACAAAAAATGGCACTGCATCGTGATGTCCTCACTCAAGGGGACAACATGTTTGGTATCGGTCACACACCATACCATTTTTCAATGCCTACATATAGATTGATTCTTATGGTGATGTTGGTACTTTCTATCCTAGGCCTATCGCTTCACAAAAAAACAACAACCACTCACCTTAAAGGACAAAAACGATACATCAAATACCGCTTATTTTGGTGCGAGGGCCACACCCAAACACCCCTTTGATCCCTAGCACTGGTACCTTACCATGCCACCTCTTAAAACTACGTGCAGCTTGATCCCCATCCTCATGGGGTACGTAGGAACGTCTATGAACCTTGCCTTAGGCCCAGCTTAACTCTCGTTTCTAGTCTCTTGACCTAAAATCTTCCTAGGGAGCACATGGTGGTCGGAACCCCAGTTTCCCATTCACGTTGGGTTTTATAATTACCCCACCATGTGTCTCCCGCATTTCCTACCATCCATGGTCTGAATTCTATGACCCTAAACTAAGATCTCCCTATGGGAAGGGACTCGACTCCCTCTATATAATACGTCTCATTGTCATATTCAAATGCGTTTTGACAAAGAGCCTGAAGTATGGAATTTTCATGGGGACTTT
Organism: Viscum album; assembly: GCA_963277665.1. Taxonomy (NCBI): domain Eukaryota; kingdom Viridiplantae; phylum Streptophyta; class Magnoliopsida; order Santalales; family Viscaceae; genus Viscum; species Viscum album. The sequence goes on along the minus strand of OY728129.1, from coordinate 756,383,696 downwards.
CCCCTCGTTCCATGTTCAAGATTCGTGAGCTCGTTATTTGGATCCTTATCCTCTTCCACGTCCAAAGGGACCCCCTCCACGGTATGGTATTATGCCGCCTTGGCTCACCTACCATTTTGGGCCAACATCCCTAAAGATCTCGGACGACATTTGCGACAGGTCTCGTGTTTTGAACATGGTCAGCGATCGAACCTCATTTGTTTGTCCCCATTCCAGGCTGATGTGATATGGATACTATGTTTTGAAAACGGTCAACAGTTATCCCTCAATCATCACATCACCGTCATTGTGATCTATATTTCTAGCATCATGATTCACACATTTCCACTTCCTCATGTTCAAGTGGAATTCCAACATACTCTTATTTACTTCTTCGCACATCTAAGTGCGCTACATGGATGGGTTAGCATCATTGGGCCGACATTCACCAAGAATCCCTTCACCCTAACATGTTCCTTCCTGTGTCAGGAAAGTACCACCACTACTTCTTGTTTCCTACATTGATTATGACTCATGTGGGCTTAGTAGTTTTGGTAGGATGTGAACTAGCACAGCCAAGATTTTCATTATCCCGCATGATGTTAAACTGTGCTTCCAGAACTATGTAAGTCTTGATTACCATCCTTATGGGATACGTAGATACAACCAGGCATTTCACCTAGGGTCCATCCCCAGGAATCATAAATCATGTTCCTCCTCATTTCTGGCCCCTGGCCTGACCCCTTGTGGGGAACCATGTAACTGCAAGTTTGCCCTAAACAAGTTCAGGATGCCCTAAGATGACATTGGAAAGCGACAGCTCCCTCTCTAGAGAGGTCCTATCTAAAAGAAATAATGATCTATGATCAGAATGATGCGTACATATAATGTGCTTCCACCATGGTGGCGTAATTTTGAGAGTGTTGGATTCTATTCGAACAAACCATCACTCCACATTCCACACTTTTTATGCCCCTTATTCAGACCCCCGTCCTCTTTCATGTCTAAGGGAACCCTATAACAATATGGATGCTTGGCCTATGGACCACCTATTATCCTGGTCCAATGTTCTGGAAGACTAACGGATGACATTTTGAGTCAGGCCCCATGTTTCAAACTTGTTTAGTGGTTGGCCGTCATTTGTTATCCCCACTCCAGGCTAATACAATAAGAATACTATGTTTCGAATGCAGTCAAAAGTTATTCTTTATTGTCACGCCACCCCCACAATGTTTTGAATCCTGGGTATCGTGATTTACACCTCTCATTCCCATCTGTCCAGATTGATTTCAGTGCCCTTGGCGTTACCCCATTCATTCACAAGAGCACACTGGGAAAACGGTAATTCGGCTATTCTGAGAGCTTCATTCTCCAGTCAAGTCCCTCCCATTTCCTCCCGGAAATCCGGAACAATTTCTCAAACCCTGGATGCTCGAAGCTTGGTTTGCACTCCTACGTTTAGATGGGGTGATAAGGTGGTCATCCCTTGTTTCTCACATCAGGCCTGACCCACGTGAGCTTAGGTAATGATCGATGGATGCTTCGCGAACATCACGAGGATGTAATAAACCAATGTAAACAATGGAACTCATGCATGCTACGGCATCAAACAATTAAATCATGAAAGTACATTTGAGGGTTTGTAATCATTACAGTACCCGAGGGTCGACTCCCCCTATGGACGGGTTGACCTCGTCAAAATAGCATAGCAGTTCTGCCACCCTCTGGTTGGTGGCGTCCAGAAGTTGCTGCTGTATGTTCAGCTCTTGATCCTCCTCGGCAGCAAAAGGGTGCAATTTTTTGGCCACAATCTGGGCCCGCTATGTGTCGGCCCGGATGGGCGTCATCTCCTCGGAGGCTCACTTCAGTCCCTCTTCAGCTTCTGCCAGCTGGGCCTTCAATCGCAATATTAGCTTAGATTGCGCATTGAGGGAGGTCGAGTGCTCATCCACCCAATTCTGCAGTCGTTGTACCTCATCATCATCCTCCTGGAGTCTCTTGATGTTTACCACCTTCCTCCGCTGCCATCTCACACCGAGGCCACGGTCATACTCCTGAATATTTTCTGCTATAAGATCTCAGACGAGAATGTGAGGACGCTGGGCATCCACTCCCCCAGCAAATAGTTCATGTAGTCATGAGAGAATTTTTTCCATCTCATCCAACTATAGTGCTTGGGGGTGTCATTGATGAAGCGCATGATCAGCTTCCATGATCGGAGATGGAATATTTTGTTTTCCTCCTTGTCAGAGACCATCTTATCCTAGTCAGTGTGTTTGGCAGGCTCGTATGTAGGGAATGCCCCCAGGAACTCCTCAGTTGGGTCCAAGTCTGGCATTGGATCAGGCGTGGCGAGGACTGAACTGTCTGGTTGATCCTCATCATTAGATCCCACCTCAATAAACTCAGGTGCAGTCCCATTGGCATCCCCTCTAGTGATCGAGAGCACTGTAGTTTGGTCAGGTTGGATGTCCACCACCATGACCATTGGCATTCCTCTGGGAAGGGCGCTACCAGAAGAACTGACCAACTTTGCTGCAGTGGCCCAGGACAATTGAAGGACTGTACATGCTAAAAAAGGGGACGTGAATTTCATTTAACATGGTCAGGGGATGGTATTCATAATTCGGTAGAGGAGACTTACAGAGATTGAATCCTTGGTCTCGCTCTTGGGCTGATGTCATTGGGACCCTGAAACGTGGCCCCTCATATATGGTTGGCAGGTCTGGGGACTCTGGGGGAGCCACCTAAAGCATCCTAGCCCCACCAGATATGGAAGTTGATGCATCCATGGGTGTGGATCCTGAAGGTCCCACATCAGCACCCATTGAGGGGCAAGAATGAGGTCTATGCACAAGGTCCTCCTGCATAGTGAAAATGCTAATAAGGAATCCAGAGTAACCTAAGATCAGACCCTGAGGAAGGAACTCGAGATTTTACCTCGAGGGCCTCCGCAAAATCTTCGAGATCCGAGGACTGGTCGCTGACTTCACCCTCCTCCAACGGACTCCCTCTACCAGCCTCGTCTCCCTAGGAGGACTCGTCCAATTCTTCCGGAAGAGGGAAGCGCTCTCTCAGGTCAACAGATGATAGTTGATGAGGGACCATATGGTCCAACAGCACCCTGACCTGGTCTGTCATCGGGTGCAGGGCACCCCGGGAGTAGATAAAGTCTTCTAGTTCGGCTATGTATTGCTTCGCTTCCACCCGGGATACTGCAAAACAAGCTCTAATAGGGCCAATCCCCATCAAGTCCATCCCGAGGCAGTTAAGGTGCTGCCATAACTCAGATGGGCTAAGGAATTTCCAATTGACTTCCCAGATGTCCCAATCCTCTGGGAAGACAGCATTCTTCAGCATGTCAATATGGTGCAGCTGTTTCCCCAGGGCCTGAGTAGAGATCCTGCAGAATCCTCTCGGTGGTCGCCCCTCCAGATGACTCTGTTCTCCTGAGACCACCGGGTCCACTACCACTGCCGGATCCGCTACCACTGCTTCCCCCTCAACTGGTGCAGGCGTCGCCGCTATAGCATCCCTGCCACTGCAGGATTCCCTTTCCACCTTCCGGCCTCATCCCCGAGGACGGGGAGGCACACCATCACCGAATAGAATGGCTGGCCGCTTCAGCGTCTCCCCCGGGTAGGCCACCTCCCAACTCTGGGAATATTCCTTTACCAGCCCAAGGATGGTGGTTGGTGGAGGTAGTTCATTCCGTATCTTCCCATCTTCCCGTGTGAACATGAGCCACATCTTCCTCATCACACATGGGTTCTCCTCATGACGCACCTCCAGGTAGACCTACGGGGTTAGTCGCTGCAGGCATCGGAATTGCCTTGCAAACTAGTGTGGGGTGTATGGCTCACAGAGATGCTCGCGGTCCACCCTGGCCACCAAGAATCCACCTCTAAAGGCAAGGAGGTAGGCCCAGTGATCTTCCGCTCCTCGACCATCATCCGTGAAGGGCCCCATAGGAAATGGGAACGGATGGTATTTGAACTATTCTACTTTCCAGACTCGAGTTAATACCGATGGTATGGTCATCTTGGCCAGAAAGCTCCCCACGACGTTGAGAATCGAGGTGAGGAAGTTCGACCTTGGAGGCGAGATGGGGTTCGAATACTCATAGATCCCCCTGATGTGTGCCGCTATCCACTTGTACAGGAGGTGGAATGGCCCGCATATCCTCTGTGGCCTCTTCCCCTCACTGATGTGCCACAACATTTATACAACTTGGAGAGCATCGGGATACCTAGGTTGACCCGCCCTCCTGTCACCAATGTGGACGCCATGATGAAAGTGCTTGGTCACACTCCCATGTTAGTATCCCTCACCTGCAGTATCCAACCACAGATAAGAGCCACGATGAATGTCGCCAGCCTGACTATTGGTTGTTTCTTAGTGCCGACATTGAACCCCCAGGTCTTCCACTCGCTATCCTCCAACAGCCTCCAGTATGAGTGTTCCTTACTCTGGGCCCCCTTTGGGAAATTTCGAGGTCTCGCTGAGAACTTTCGGTCTACCGGAAAGTTAAGAAACTTTTTGAACCAATTTCTGAAGTGGACATCCCTCACCACCTCCTTATCCTCTACCAGCACAAGCTCCATAAATACCATCATCAGACATTGCATCTGCTCCAGATCCTCCCACGCACCCATAGCAGGGAGGAACTCATCGTACATCGCCCCCAGTATCGGGACCCCCGAGATCTGATGCACATCCCATGAGATGATGCCAACCTCCCAGTGATGCAGGTGGAAGGTATTGGTCCCCAGTGACCATCGGCTCAATAGCTCTGGCATTATCTGCTTCGGCTGGTAGATGTAAAACCAGGAAGCCCAAGCTGCCTCATATAGTCTCACTCTTCTCAGTTCCACTCCGAACTCCTCACACGAGGCACCTACCCAGTAGGCCCAGACCCAATCATTCGTGAATTTTCCACCCTAGTGCAGGTCCCATTCCTCAGACTACCCCTTCTTCGGGTTCCCCAGTTCCGCCTTAAGGATAGTTCGGTAAAGAGGAGGGGACGTCTCCGGCTGCAATGCCTTCCTGTCAATGTTTTTCAGATGGTTGTATAAGCAGTCAGCAATTATGGGCATGAAGTCCTTCCGGGCATGAACATCGGTGGCCCGGAACCAATGGTGCTGACACAGTATGCTCTGGAACCAGTAATTTGGCTCTTCCCTACTTGCTTCAAGGATGAAGACATCATCCCTCAACCCGAATCCATACAAGGGAAACCTCCTACATAATGGGTAGTTCTTCTGGCTCTCCAATAGCAGCTCCACCAATGAACTATGGTCTGAGTGGCTACAGACTAACTCTTCTAGTCCCAAAATGTTCACCATCTCATCCCTCCAGGAGGAATATGCAAGGACCCCCAAGGTAGCTTTTTGGTGGGGCATTCAGTTCTGGAACTTGGACGATTTTTGAGTTGGTTCGCAAAGCTCGTTCACAGAGTGAATTCGTGAAGAATCTTCATGAAGACTGTTCGTAGAGCACTACCTAGGCATTCAAGCGTCGGATCGCGGAGTGCAAACTCTGAGTTGAGGACTTGTTGTGCGCTGCGAAGACTCGATTCGTAGAGAACACTCACGGAGTATGCGGAGCTTCGCAAATCGAGAGCGCAAAAGGACAAATTCACAGAGAAGGGAAAGGAAAGAAGAGATAGCAACCCCCCTATTTATAGGCAACGACCTTCAGAGCTTCGCGGTGCATCCAGTTCTCACCGAACTTTGTGGTGTGCTAGGCTCGCACATCCCCTATCCGCCTCGCGAGCCCTCTTCACGAGCCAGTATCGCGAACAGCTGAGGATTTTGGCGATTACACTCAGACTTAGACTCTTGATCTCTCCGCGGCTCCAAGTCTGAGGGGGGTATTTGTTGGAACCAAAATATGGGATAGAGAAAAAACCAAAATGAAGTAACCATTGACTGCCTCGCGAAGCCATTTCACAGAGTCCCCCCAGCACAGCGAACCTGCCACGAAGCAAGGAGGCAGGATACTCCAGGAACGCATTTGACATTCGTGAGCCCACCACGAAGCAAGGAGGCGGGATGCTCTGCAAACTCATTTGACATTCCCGATCCCACCATGAAGTAAGGAGGCAGGATACTCCACGAACGCACTTTACGTTCTCAAGCCCGCCGCGAAGCAACCAAGTCCCTCTTCGCGCCGCGTAATCTCTGCTTTGTGGAACCTCTTTCCTATAAATACCGGACTCCCCCTGATCCCAAAGGATGGACAATCCAACCTTTTGACTTCCCAGCTCCTGAATCGCAAAGCATCCTTCTGCTCTGCGAACCATGAGATGTGCAAAGTACTTCTGCTCTGCGAAGTGCCTCCCCTTTGTCTCATTTTGATTCCCTCTTCTGAGAGGGATTCCTTTCACGAAGCCTAAGGTCCTTCTCAAAGGAAGGGGATCACCAAGGGGACCCGGGTCATCACAGAGCATTTATGCTTCGTGAAACACCCTTCATGTACACATGATCAACATTCTAAGGCAGGGTCATTGTACTTTGCGAAGCACATTGCTTCATGACACCTTGCTTCGCGACACACCTTTGCTTCGCAAGGTAGTGCTTCGCGAATTCCTTTCCACTTCGTGAAGCACCTCTCATATGCACTTATTCCCTGTGATTAGGCTAAGGCACCCCACTTCACTAAGTACACCCCTTCACAAGTGCCCTCTGCCACGCGGAGCAACAGAGCTTCACAATGCCCCTGCCTATGAACTCATCTTCTTGGAAATTCCTTTTCCCGTGAGACCCTTCAGGTTTGCACGATGTGACTTCAAAGTCCCTTGGACGATACTTCCCATTGTGTTTCTTCGCCTCATGCTTCTTCGCATAGGCACGCTAACGACTATTGCTTCTTCACATAGCCATGCTAACATGGGCCCCTCGATGGTTCGCTCCATGACACCCCCTCACCATGGCTTTGCCTATCCCCTCTCTACACCAAGGAGCAGAGGGTACTGGTTATGTAAGTCCTAGGGGTTTGGAGAAAACCTACCTCGTCTGAGCTGTAGGACGTTAAACTGCCAAGCACCCTCATCCTTAGCACATGATGTTAAACTGTGACCTCGCCCCGTGCCTCACACGTGGGGTACCCCCACCTTGGACATTCTCCATGCACACTAGTCTCCATAGGAGATGATATCCTCCTTATGGGAGTGGCGATTGTCTGCGAGGGAAGGGTGACCATATCGGTGTAAGACCCTAGATTTTCTTGCAGGAGGCAGCATCCCTGCTCCTCCTTTAATCTTCGATCCCAAGGGCCAGTGAAGGGCGTGGTGAGGAACGGTGCTTCTCCTTTCTTCAGTCCCAAGTCCCTCTCCCGCTGCGCTTTGTCGCCATCAGGCCTCCCTCCTGGAGTAAGTCCCAACATATTCGGGCTGCTAAACATGCATAATACCCTGTTTCCTCTTTGGGCTATTAATCACGCATAAGCCCCACTTCACTTCCCACGGATGCACCTTTCGCAACGTGATTGTCGGGTCTCTTATATCTCTTTTTTCTCACACTGATCATGACTCACGTGGGCTTAGAGTGAGCACCGACCATGACATCCAACACCCTGGGCCGCCTCAAAGCGTAATCCCCAAATGTCGCCACCTGAACTATGAGGTCTTTGATCATTTCCAAGGTAGGGTACATAGGAAGCCTCCATGAGGTTCAAGCCCACCACACATTGGTTGCTCCGACCCCCTTCACGTCGGTTCACCAACACCCTGGGCAGCCTAGAGTGTAATCCCCACACCATCTTCTGAACTACAAGGTATTTGATCCTTTCCAAGTTAGGGTACATAAGAAACCTCCACAAGGTTCAAGACCACTACCCATTGGTCACTCCGACCCCCTTCACGTCGGTTCACCAACACCCTGGGCAGCCTAGAGTTTAATCCCCACACCCGCTTCCGAACTACAAGGACTTTGATCCTTGCCAAGTCAGGGTACATAGGAAGCCTCCACGAGGTTCAAGCCCATCACCCATTGGACCCTAGGTCCACCTTCACATCGGTTAACCGACACCCTGGGCCACCTCAGAGCGTAAGCCCCAAACATCACCACCTGAACTACGTGGTCTTTGATCCATGCAAAGGAAAGGTACGTAGGAAGCCTCCCTAAGGTTCAAGCCCAACAACCATTGGACCCCAAGTCCTCTTTCACGACGGTTCATGACCACCTGAAGTATGAAGTCTTTAATCCTTTCCAAGGCAGGGTACGTAGGAAGCCTCCATGAGGTTCAAGTCCACCAACACCCAGAAGTTCTGACCCCCTTCATGTTGGTTCACCCCATCCTGCATGACGTTAAACTGTGGACCTATTTTGGCGGCAAGTCATTGTCACTCCATTAAGCGGTAATCCATTGTCACTCTGTTCAGTGGTAAGCCATTGTGACCTAAATCAGCGGTAATCCATTGACACCTCTATCTAGCAGTAAGTTGTTGTGACCTCATCCAGCAGTAAGACATTGAAAACACCAATCGGCAGTAATCCATCATCAGATAAACTACGTGGACTTTCATTCCCTGCCATAGGGATACGTAGGAAGCCTCTTCAAGGCTCAAGCCCAAAACCATCATCATCCTCATGACGGTGCCATCCCATTCACCATCCCCTTCACAGAACCTTCCTTCATCCATCCTGATTCTTACCCGAGCCGCCACATCCTGGTGGAATCATTCCACCCCATTCCCCATTCTGTTTAACAGTATTCGGGAATCCACCCACATGTTGGCCCCAATATCGGCGTTCCCTCCAAGGGGTTCCTCCATCAGATCCACTCTATTCAGTGCTCTGATCAGCCCGATCCATCTCTGTCGGATGTTAAACTTGCAGCATACCCTGTGTTAAACATGGGAAGCTGAGGAAAACCTCAGATACATTCACATGGAATACGATTCCCTGCATTCGATGTGGGATTCCTCAATATTCCACACCCTTGAGAATCCCTATAATAAGGGAAAAAAGACAGACATGTCAATCCACCAGCGTCCAGACACGCCAGTGATGCCCCACGTGACTACTCCCCTAACTGAAGGTTGTTGGCTTGACTGGACCCCTTGGAATGTCCTGACAGAAGCAGCGTAATTAACTTGTGCCCAAGAAGATATGGCACCAGGAAGAGTTTCACGAACAACGTCTTAAGTCTATGAGGGAGACCCGGACTAGGTGACGAGTTATGAGGAGGAATCCAAGGAAGGAATAACTGATATCCCATCATCCCGTTTCGATCAAGGAGCAGACGTCCATGAATAAGGAGCAGATGCTGCCTGCCTTTGGAAAGTGGGAATACGGGGAAACAAAAACCACGTCCCTCATCCCTGAACTAGATGGACGCGTGCACCCCGGAAAAAGCTTCAGAAACAAAAAATCTAACAAATATACAATTTTCATACATGTAAACAAAATCACAACTATAGAATTTGAATATTATACCACCTACCTTAATTCATCGATGAACAATCACCCAATGGAAATCCCCAAAATTCAATGGAGTAACAACGTAGAATGAGATCTAGATCTATAACCTAAATCAAGATTGAACAAATCTAGATCTACAATCCTAGATCTAGATCAAAAAAACTAGGTATATATCTAACCAAAATAGATAATAACTTCCCTTAAATAAATACAGAATAAGTGGAGATGAATGAGAAATTCACCAGGATATAATTCTCTTACCAGGAGAGGTACAGATATTTGATCCGAGATTCGAATCGTGAAGAATGGAGGTCGAGAAGGCTTGGAATCTATCCAGGAGGCTCCAAAATTTTTATAAATCATAATGTTTTTAATGGGGTTCAATGATGGATTAAAATGAGGATTTGGGTAATTAAAAAAATAATTTTCAAGTGAATTAAAAAGTTGAGCACGGTTTGCTGGGAAAGGGCGTAGAGTTTCACCTTACCTTGTGCCTAAATTGTGCACCTATTTTATAGGGGTGCATAGTTACTCCTAATAGGGTACATAGTTTGAAAAACCATACACCAACCATGAAATTCCCCTCTATATAGGGTTTCATGGTTTTCTAGGTTGGGGAACATGGTTAGGGAAAACAGTGCGCCAACCGTGCACGACCCTATTTCTTCCATTTTTCTCAAAATTCTCACCCAAACACACCCCAAGGTAAAACCCAAATGAAAATTACTCAACATAAGGAAAATAATACTTTTAAAAAATCCCAAGACATATCCCAAAAAGTCAGGATCTTACATAAAGTATAAATTATATAGGTAAAAACTAGTTACCATAATGAAAACCAAAATGGTAAAAATTGTGCAACCTAAGTGGTAAAGGAACAAACATGTTAAAAACATATTTTTAATTTACTTTATATAGTTTGTATCAAACTTATCTATTATAATATATATTATTTCTCAATTTTTCATCCACTTTCCTTGAGATTGACTTCTCATTATTGATTTTTTTTTATATTTACAAAAATGTCATCCTTTTTCACTTATAAAAGAGGAACTCTTCTCCTCACTTACCCTCACATAAAAACCCCTTATATTCAGCCCAAAATCTTCCCAAACCTATCATATAAAGTCTTAAATAAATTAATGAGGTTATTTTATTCTCAAAATACAATCCATAAAAGGTTTAATACCCTTTTCAAAGGATATTATCCAAGTAGTAAAGTATAGATTTTTAACCACTCCTCTCTCTTTCCTATTTATCTATGTGATTTTATTTTTCCCAAAATTTATTTAAAGTATCTTAAAATTATATAATCACTATGATTATTATAATTTTATGTTATTATAATGATAGTACAATCATAGAACACCCTCCCCTTTTCTATTATGAAAAATAAAAACGTGAATTGTGTGTTGTGTGTTGTGCAGACTACAACCACCATGACACAATGTGTTTCATTTTGATTCACCACATTTCAAGGTTGGTAATAATAAGTAATTTTATATATAATTATGATATTTATAAAATATTTTAGACACTAAAATAATAAATTGTATTAATCCTTTTCATCGTTATATTAAAAATAAAATCATCATCCATGCATATGTATAGCTTACCACCTCCATGGAACCATCAATTTCCGTTTTTCATTTCATCTCTACATTACATAGATTTTCGTGAGAATGGTTTTTAATGATAAAAAAGTTTTTTATGATATTAATAATTTTATGGTGATAAAAATTGAATAACCTATTAATAATATGAATGATATACAATCATTATAAAACTAATTGTCTTGAATAAGAAAACTAAAAAGAAAAAACAATTTATTCATATTATGTAATATTTTTCATAGCCATTACTTATTCCTATAACTATATAAAATTATGATATATCACTATAATATATATATATATATATTATATCGTTTTGCTACTAGTATAATGATACTATAACTAAATCACCTCATAATTATTCATTAATCATGGAATGTTCATGTTTGGGTCGGTTTGACCACCTACTTCAAAAATTCCATGAAATTATATCATGGATGATTATTAAAACTTAATTACTTATATAATATGATATAAATATATAAATAACTGTTATTTTTTTATTTTGGAAAGGATGCATCAATATTTAACTAATTAATTAAGAAAACACCCTTATTTAGTTTAAAATCACTGAAAAATGCTCATAGTTCATTTCATCATATAGAATAAAGACTAAAGTACGGATAAAAGGAAATTTAAATGGTTATAGTTATGAATAAAGTTATTTGGTATGAAATTAATAAACATAATTTAATTATTCATAATTATTGGTGGGCGTACAAAATGAATCATGTCCAAGGTAAGATCTTTTCGTATCAAATTTCTCTCTTTGAGATACGTTTTTTATTATGGAACTAATTTTTTTTTGGGTTTATATGATGAATATTTGATATATAATATCATGAATTATCTTTTAATTGTTCTATATCAATTTCAATTATAGACCCTCTCTTTCAAGGTGTTTTGATTAAAATGTTACTCAATTTATAAGGAGTTCCTTGTCTCAAATTTAGTTTTTTGAGACTTATTTTTTAATGTGCACCATGATACCTTTAATATGGTGTGATTAATGCCTAATTAATGTATTTTTAAATATTAATTGGGTTTAAATATCCATATTATACACTTTATTTAAATTTAAATCATTTCAAATGATACCCAACTTTAAAGTGGTTTTGATCAAAATGTTACTAAAACTGTAAGGGTTTCCTTGCCAATCTTATTTTAAAATCAGGATAGTTTTTGAAAGATAATACATTTTGGGAATTTAGTTTATATATAAAACCTCTAATAATTTCCATTGTATATTAATGGGGTTTTATATATTCCCCTGATATTTTATTTCCCCATGACTCATATTTTACCTGACTATGTCTCTTCTTTTCAGTCGGGAACCTCCCTTTTTCCATATAATAATTCATTAGATGGTTTTGAAAATTTATTTATCCATACCTAAATAATTTATTGAGTTTATTTTCTACTACATTATATTTTTAAAAAAAAATTATATAATTTTTAATTTTTTTTGTATGGGTAGTTTTTATCAGTGTAAAAAAGAATCTTTTTTAGCATTTTCTATGTGAAAACCTCTTTCAGCCATCTTTTTTTATTTCTATGATACTTTATATGATTTAATGGTTTCTTAAAAAATTTATTATTATATTTAATTTATAAAATATTTTTATCAAATTTGATTTTAAAAAGATAATTAATGTTTCTTATTTCCATGGAAATTTTTCCTAATGCTCCAAAAAATGGTTTTCATCTAAATCCACATCCTTTTACATAAATTATGATTGATAAAGAACAAACTTATAATGTAACCATACACCTTATTTCTCTTGATGAACTATGTAATGTACTTATATTTTAGAGTAATTATTCATCACTACCTTTGTCTTTCCTTATTATCCTCTATATATGATCCTACCTTTTCATTGAATGTCTTTCCTTTGTGAATACCCTATTTTTGATTCATTTGATTGAATGGTGTTCACCTAGATGTCATGAATCTATTTATTTGGTAAAATTATTGTAACACCTAAAAATTATAAAATAATAACATTTTATTTGATATTATTTGTGACTCACAACATCGAGCATAAACAACCAATGAAATATATTCAGTTAAATTTAATCTCTTTGATAACTTATAGAAAATGAAACCCCGAGCCGAAATGAATTGTAATATAGTATAAAGTTACAACAGAAAAATTACATTATAGGGTATAAATATTAATAAATAAATTAATAAATTATGTTTATCTATTTATTAGAAACAAAATAAGAAACATTTAAATGAAAAAGAAATGTTTTTGAAAATTTGTATTTTTTTTTCTAAAATACAGTTTAGTCGTTCTATGCGTACATAATTGAAAATTAATTTTTACCAATTTTAGAAAAATTATTTGATAAAATTAACTTAATTTTTTAAATCATAATATGAAAACTATATTAGGGTTAATTTTTTCAATTTTTCTAAAATGTTTCATTTTTTTGATGAATAGTGAAAAAACACTAAATTTTAATTTAAATTTGTCTTTCCATTTAAATTATTTATAATTTAAAATTATATTTTTAATTGGTTTTAAAGTAAAATTATTTAATTTATATATATATATATATATATATATTAATCCAATATATTAAATTGAAACCGTTTTCATATTAAATTTTGATATAAAAACTTTGTAAGTTTATAAACATTTTATCTTTAAAAACCTGCTTTCTCATCACGTCTGCAGGATAAATTTGAAATTAAATTTTGCCAATTATGTGTATGGAATTTGGAAAAATGGATTCCATATTCTGAATTATAATAATTTATATTATATAATAAGTTAAAATTAATTTTTTACCAAAATGAATAGTGAAAACAGTAAAAATTATTTACCATGGTTAAGGTAAAAATGGATTTATTGAAGGATTAAACTGAAAAGATAAGGGTTAAAATGACCCACGTGCTTGTCTAAAATATTTTTATGGACATATTTTTTCCATATAATGTATAATTATCTATAATAATCTATTTTTTATCCTTTTGGAATGTGAAAAATGAAGGTACACCTTTTTCTTTTCAAAAATTACAAGTGTGTCACTCACCTCATTTATAAAAGGCCATCCCCACTCCTTTCTTATTCACACCTTAAATACATTTTGGTTTAGAAAATACCTACCCAAATAACTTCAAAAATTCCATACCATAATCCTATAATCCTTATTTAGGACATAAATCCAACCTGGTATGTATTTTGGTGCAAACCTAAGGAGTTTACCCGAAAAAATAGGTAACGTTCTTCAACGAGGATTTTTATTTTATTTCATACTCCACCTACATAAATTCTTATTAAAACATTATTATATAATAAAAAATTATATTATATATTCTAGTATTTTTTTATAATAATTTCGTTACCTACAACCATCCCCACTTCCATCAAATGGGTTACAAACTCATCATTCGTGTGTATGACAGACTTCCACCTCGCAAACTGATGTCATTAGTTTTTTCTATCAACACCTCCCACAGTTGAGTATGATGATGGATATAAAGTATATGTATGATATTTATAAAATTATTATACCTATGGAGTAATTATATCATATATACCCTTTTAATTTCTATTCCTTATGGGATGCGATAACATCGTTCGTGTGTACGGCGGACTACCACCTCACGGAGTGATGTGATTCATTTTTCACTAATGCTTTACATGGACTATAATAAGGGTTAATAAATATGCATGATATACATGAAATAATTATTATATTAATGAAATATTTATCATTCTTAAAATATAATAAATCATTTTCTTTCATACACTAAAAAATGATAACATCATTCGTGTACGCGTGGATTGTCGCCTTCACGAAGCGATTTGACTCTCTTTTCATCACCACACTACATAGATGATATATATAACTATATTTAAAGAAATAATATGTTATATATGGTATTATGATAATTATTTAAATATAATATATTACTTACCTACATTTCATATTGATCATTGAAAAATGGAAATGTTACTCATGCATACGTACAACCTACCGTCTCTATGATTATAACATAGTCCATTTTTCATAACCATATTTAATAATTGGTTTTAAAAGTATAATTGATGTAAAAATATGGTAATTATGTAATGATTATTATTATTTAGATTATGTAAATATGTAATATGTGCAAGAAATGAATCATTAATCATAAAATACACATGAGAAAACAAGATAATTAATACCTGAAACAATGGAAATAATGAAAGATTATTAACAAACATGTGATAAGATGTTTTAAAAGGATCATATATGATATTATAAATATTAAAATGGTTATTTTATAAATTAATAAACAACTATACAGAATTTTAAATCATGTTGAACCAAAAATAAGCATAAGGTAAGGGATTTTGTCTCAATTTCCCATCATTGAGGCATGTTTTATTGTTGTGCACCTAATTTAATTTATTTGGTGTACATGATTCCCATTTGATATGTAATATCATGATTCATTAATAATTCATGTTATTATATGTTTCAATTTTAATTATTTCATCCAAGTGGATTTTAATTAAAATTTATAAAGTAGTAAAGATTTTCATAACTCAATTTGTTTTCATTGGGTTATATTACTTCTTTGTCATATTTAATGTTATAATATTATGTGTGTAATTAATTTTTTATTTTATATTTAATTTTAATTTTTTTATTTGGATTTATATTTTATACACATAATCAATTCATTGGTTAGTTCTCACTTCAATGTTATGGTCATTGTAATGGATTATTTCACAATCTCATTCTAATCGAGATTGTTTGTTCTTGAATTTAAATTGAAGTGAATTATTTGATAATTTTCTAATAAACTCATTTAATTTTATTCTAATATGGTTATTCAAGATATTTTCAATTAATAGTACCATTTTTCACTCTTTGGTACTTAAAATGATTGAGAAAATATTTTTATGAAAACTCGACTTCATTTCTCTTTTCGGTTAGAAATTCATTTTCTTCCAAAATAATATTTTCTAAAAATGTTTTCAAAAATATTTTTAACATTTTAAAAATGATTTATTAAATAAATTTATACCCATTTTTACTTTTTATAAAAAAAAATTGAAGGTAATCTTCATGTCATTTTCCAAACAAGGCTTGTTTGGATTTTATTGAAAATGTGAAAGGAATATTTGATTATACTCATAATTTATGGAATTTCTAGACTTCATGAGAAATCAATGTTTTAAAAAATCATATATAAGTTTCAAAGGTTATTTTCAAATAAATTTATTTTCAAAAAAATTTGTGAACTTTTAGTTTTAAAAAATATATTTTCCAAATGAAAAGGATATTTTCCTCAAGAATTTTTTTAAATATATTTGTATGGTATTTCTATTAATTAATGAAAACAACCCTTTATTATTACTCTAATGGTTATATGTTGTATTAATACTATACTTATTCTTCCTATAGATGTTTTAGGATCATCTTGACCATGAAAAGTATTGACATTCACTTCTTTGGTTCATTTTTGTAGTCATTAACTTTCCCTTGAATTATTCACTTTCCTGTAGACATTAAATTTCCCTAAAATATCCATGTTATTTATCATGAATATGTTTATTTATTAAACCATATGTCAATTTTTCATAAGGTGTTATACATTTAAAGTTATTTTTTATCTAGGGAAATATTGATAAATCTATATTCCTTACTTAATAAGGATATTTAATGATAAGGCATATTGTTCATGAATTAAATTAATTATTCGATATATGAGGAATTATTTGGACATACGGACACAAGTGGGGCATGGTTATAGATATCCCTTAGATTCATCAATATTATCATGAGTAAAATCAGTAAGCTAGCATAAAATAAATTGTCTAAACCAAATTTTTTTGTACCCATTAGTTTTAAAACATCTTGTGAAAGGTCTTAAAAGTAGAGGTATCATTATCCATAGTTCATGACGACCAATAATTAATCATTTACTTCATTAAGAATTCAGTTTTTATTATCTACAATATTTTCAAAATAATATTATCTTTGGATGCATTTCATTCTTAGTTATTGATTAAATGGAATGTGTTTTCAGTTATTTACCTTTCCATATTGATTATTCATTATCTAATTATGATAGTCATGTTATTTATTAAATGGAATGTGTTTTCAGTTATTTTCCTTTTCATATTGATTATTATCCATGATATTTTTTCATTGATATTATCTCTCGATGCACTTCCTTCTAAGTTCATTGATTACATGTCTTGTGTGTATAGTTATTTACCTTTCCATATTGATTATTCTTATTGATTCAAGATTTATTTTGTTGTAATTAACCCTTAATGAGCATTTGATCTCACCCTTATTTTGTTTCCTTTACCATGCATCCATAAAGTTTAATATGATTGATATTAAAGGATATGTTAGAGAGAATAATGTTATTCTAAAAAAATGTGTTTTATATTTTATATTCAAATGAAATGCAGGACTCATGTATATATCTAGTTTACCAAAAATAATAAACTATTCAGTCCTTCAAGATGTGATTCCTTGTATCTTATGCCAATGTAATAAGGTAGACACTGACTTCGGGATACTAGGTTTGGGGTCATTAGAGTTTGTATCATATGAATTTTAGGATAAACCTTGAGAACTAGATTTAGGAAAACATATATTAGAGAAAATAACCCTATCATATAAATTTAGTAAAAGTATAAAAGAACATCCTAAAATTTTAGTAATGAATATATTATGTGGTTTTTCCTTGTAATACATCTTTGTTTGGATACTATAAGTGGATTTAGTTCTGGAACAGATTTACCTAGGGGCAATGAATCCAAAAAGGATGCATTGCGCTTGACCCAATCGTCACCTGGTGAATGACAACACGTCTTACTATGAACCTGATTTGACACTCTTGGGGGATATTTTTAGGACAATTCACTTTTTCTTTACAAACTATTATGAATTATTTGAATAGATGGTGATAATGAATGGCCTAGGTTAAGCCTAAGGTGTCTTAGATTTAAAATAATGTGTCTTAAAGGAATGGTAAAAAAATTTATATTTGGAAAATAAGGGAATAAAGTAATGAATTTCTAAGAAAAAGTGAAGAGTACAATGGAAGGAAATAAATATCATCCTAGGGATCCATTTATAGTTTTTTTGTCTTAAATATGGAGAACCTAAGAATTATCTAAGTCAATAGACTCTTATAAAGATTAACCCCTAGACCAAGTAAGGACCTATGATGAAATAAAATGGATGAATTATTTATCTATTCAGGTTCAAGAATTAAATTATAGAAGTATTTTACGAATGGTATTTTGGTGATAAGAATTATGAACCATCTAAGGATTGTGTTAAATTTTAGAACCATATGTGTATTCATTAAATTATTTTTTATGGATACCATCATCGGTTTATGAGTTTAATATTTATCATAATTTCAAATTATTAAACACCCCTTTTTAGATTTTATGTAATGGGAGTATACCATGATTAAGGATATTTTGGGAGAAATTTATGGTAATAAAACCCATTAGTTTATTATACATTTTAGTGAAAAAATTATTTGAGAAATAGTGCCTTTACATTTTATAGACATAATTTTAGGGGTATTTATAACCTTTAAGTTTGATATGATCATTAATAACATTGTAATAATAGTCAAATAATATTATTATACTTTTTGGAAAAAATAAGTTGTATTGAAAACCTTAGTAAAAATATTATTTAATAATTAATTTTATTTCAGTGATTTCAATAATATTTTTTTTGGGAATTTTATAGAAATTATATTAATATAGTTTTATAAAAATGAAAACTTGTAAGTTAGGTGACAACTCGTCATGTCCAGTAAGGTCATGGGGCTTGAACCCACAACTGAAGGACAATAAGTTTTTAGTTCCTACCAATGGTTTATGTGATATCTTGTTTAATATGTCATTAGTTAAATTATTTGACAAATAAATATTAATGATGAACCAGTGGTGTTATTATTGATGTTAATAGATTAATGTATTATATTGGATAACTTATGCTAACCATATTTGTTTTAGAAAATAATTAGAGATGTAAGGAAAGACTTGTCACTCTTTTATAGATCTTAAAATATATTAAAGGTAAATTTTAGGGCTTTAGGAATAAAAAAATCATTTTTGGATATTCATTTCTTGGAGTAAGTGTTGAATTGGAAATTTATTGAAGCACAACCAAAGGATTAAATTGTGCTTATTAAATAGAAATGTATCAAATAAATATATTTCCTTATATTCTTAGACAGTAAAATAATTCCTCAACTTTAGGAAAAAGGATCTTGGAAAAAAAATATCCTATTAAATTCATATACAAAGAATCATATGTCCTTTTAAAACATCATAGATTTATGGTTTTGAGGTCAATAAGTTTCCATTGATCATTCGCTTTCTTGTGATCAATGACCTCAATCACTCTCTATAATTATTTATGTTTTTCTTCCATGTCTATATATTCACTTTACACCAATTTTATCCTTCTTAGAAACCTAGTTATGTGATTATTATATATGACCTTTGTAATTCCCTTTATCTCTTGTTAATATGATGTTTTATAACTCTTTTTATGATTAGGTTTTTAAATAAAATAGCTTTCAACTATCAAACCCTCAATTACTGAGATCAGGTTTAAATGGTAAGGACACAATTTACTTAAGGTGGTAAGAATGTAACACACTAAAATTATAAGATAATAACAATTCATTATATATCATGTGCTATATATAACACTGAGCTTAAACAACCCATGAAATATATTTCTTTAAATTTAATCTGTTCGATAGCTTGCGGAACATGCAACCCCAAGTCAAAATGAACTGTAATATAGTATACCATTATAACCTAACCATTAAATTAGAGGGTATTAATAGAACTATTTTTTAAAAATTATGGTAATCTATTGATTAGAAATAAAATAAGTAACATTTAAAATAAAAATAAATGTTTTTGAAAAAAATGTATTTTTTCTAAAAGACGGTTTAGTCGCGTTTTGCGCATAAATTTTAAAATTACTTCTTACCAATTTTAGAAAATTTATTTTATAAAATGAATTTAATTTTTTAAATAATCATATTAAAATAATCTTAGGGTGAATTTTTTTATTTTTTTGAAATGTTTCATTTTTTGACGAATAGTGAAAAGTACTGAATTTTAATTAAAAACAGCATTTTTGTTTAAATTATTTAAAATGTTAAATTATATTTTGAATTGTTTTTAAAGTAAAATTTGTTCAATTATATATATATTAATCTAATATAGGTAATTTAAATCATTTTCATATTTAATTTTTATATAAAAACATTGTAAACTTTTTAACATTTCTCTTTTAAAAGCTACTTTCTCATCATGTCTACGGGATTAATTTTAAATTAAATATTGCCACTTATATGAATGGAATTTGGAAAAATGGATTCAATATTTTTAATCAGAATAATTTATATTATATAATAAAGTTAACTTAATTTTTAACCAAAATTAATAGTGAGAATAGTAAAAATTATTTATCGCGATTATGGTAAAAATGGATTTATCAGGGGTTAAACTAAAAATATAAGGGTTAAAATGATATAAAAACTTATATAAAATATATTTAATGGAAATATTTAGACTTTATAATTTCTAAATCTCTATAATAATTCATTTTTTACCCTTTTTTAAATTTAAAAACATGGGTACAACTTTTCCTTTTCAAAAATTACAAGTGTGTCACTCAACTCACTTATAAAAGGTCACCCCATGTCCTCTCTTATTTAAACATTCACAACATTTTAGTTTAGAAAATAAATAACAAGGTAAATTTAAAACTCCCATTCCATAATCCTATAATCCTTATTTTGGTCATAAATCCAACCTAGTAATGATTTTGGTTCAAACCTAAGGAGTTTACTTCAAGTGGAGGTAACGTTCTTCAACAAACATTTTTATTTTATTTCATTCTCCAACTCTATAAATTATTATTAAACCATGATGATATAATAACCTTAGTATATTACATATATTTATATGTTTTTATAATAATTTCATGATACATAAATATCCCCACTTTTATCAAATGGGTTACAAAATCATCATTCATGTGTACGGTGGACTACCGCCTCGCAAACCGATGTCATTCATTTTTTCCATTACCACCTCTCACATTTGGGTATGATGATGGATGTAAAGTATATATATTATATTTATAAAATTAGTATACTTATTTATTAATTATACCATATATACATTTTTAATTTCCATTCCTTAGGGTATGTGATAACGTCCCTCATGCGTACAGCGGACTACCGCCTCACGAAGTGATGTGATTTGTTTTTCACTAACACTTTACATGGAATGTAATAAGGATAAATTTAATAAATATGTTTTATATAAGTTAAATAACTATTATATTAATAACATATTTATAATTCTTAAAATATAATAAATAATTTTTTTTCTTACACAAAAAAATGATAACATTGTTCGTGTATGCGTGGACTACCGCCTTCACAAAGCGATGTGACTCCCTTTTCATCACCACACCACATGGATGATATATATAAGTACATTTAAAGAAATAGTATTTTATTTATGATATTATTATAATTATTTAAAGATAAAATATTACTTACCACATTTTCATATTTATCATTGAAAAATGGAAATTTTACTCATGTGTACGTACGACTTACCATCTCCATGATTATAACATAGTCCATTTTTCATAACCAACTTTCATGGTTTGTTTTAAAATTATAATTGACGTAAAAATATGATATTTTTTCCATAATTATTATTCTTTATATGATTTAACTATGTAATATTCACAATAATTGGATCTTTAATGACCAAATACGCATGAGAAAACAAGGAAATTAACACTTATAATAATGAAAATAATGAAAGATTATTAACGAACAGGTGATAAGATGTTATAAAAGAGTCATATTTGATATTATAAATTTTAATATGGTTCTTTTATAAGTTAATAACATGTTTAAAACCACTATAAATGAGTTTAATTCAAGTTCGACCAAAAGTAAGTGTGAGGTAAGAGATTTTGTCTCAATTTCCTATCATTGAGGCATATGTTATTGTTATGCATCTAATTTATTTTATATGGTGTACATAATTCCAATTTGACATGTAATATCATGATTACTTAATAATTCATGGTATTTTAAGTTTCAATTTTAATTATTTCATCGAAGTTTATTTGAATTAAAAGTTACCAAGCGGTAAATAATTTCATAACTCAGTTTATTTTCATTGGGTTATATTACTTATTTGTCATCTTTGATATTATAAGATTATGTTTGTAGTGAATTTTTATTATATTATGTTTTATTTAAAATTATTTTATGTGAATTTAAATTTGATATGCATAATTGATTTATTTATTAATTCTCACTTCATTGTTATAGTCATTGTAAGTCTTTATTTCACAATATCATTCTAATCGAGATTGTTTATTCTTGAATTTTAATTGAAGGGAATTATTTGATCATTTTATAATAAAATTATTTTATTTTATTATACTATGGTTATTAATGATATTTTCAAGTAATAGTAATATTTTTCCACTCTTCGGTACTTAAAATAATTGATAAAATGTTTTTATAAAAACCTCGCTTTGTTTCTCTCTTTAGTTAGAAATCCATTTTCTCCCAAAAGCATGTTTTCTAAAAATGTTTTCAAAAACATTTTAACCTTTTAAAAATTATTTATTAGATAACTTTGTACCCATTTTTAATTTAAAAATAATGAAATGAATCTTCATGTCATTTTTAAAACAAAGACCGTTTGGATTTTACTAAAAATGTGAAAGGAATGTTTTTTAACGTACTCAGCATATATGGAATTTACTATTCTCATGAACAATCAATGTTTTAAAAAATCCTTTATAAGTTTCAAATTTTATTTTCAATGAAATTTATTTTCAAAATGTTTTGTGAAATTTTAGTTTTAAAAAGTTATTTTCAAAATTAAAAGGATATTTTCCTCAATAATGTTTTTAAAGATATTTTTATGGTATTTATATTCATTAACGACAACAACCCTTTATTATAAATCCAATGGGTATATGTTGTATTGATACCATCATTA
Organism: Viscum album; assembly: GCA_963277665.1. Taxonomy (NCBI): domain Eukaryota; kingdom Viridiplantae; phylum Streptophyta; class Magnoliopsida; order Santalales; family Viscaceae; genus Viscum; species Viscum album. The sequence continues at coordinate 756,360,620 of OY728129.1, read as the reverse complement.
TTCTTCCTCTGGATGGTTTATAATAATTTTGACCAAGAAAAGTATTGATATTGACTTCCTTGATTCATTTTTTTAGCCATTAACTTTCCCTTGAATTATTCACTTTCCTATGGACTTTAAATTTTCCCTAAATATCCATATTATTTATCATGGATATTTTTATTTCTTTAACCATATATCATTTCTATATATATTTTTCTACATTGAAATTTATTTTTTTATCTGGGGAAATATTGATAAATCCATATTCCTTACTCAATGAGGATATTTAATGATAAGGCACGTTATTTATGAATTAAATCAATTATTTGATATATGAAGAATACTTTGGACATGCAGACATAGGTGGGGATGGTTATAGATAGCCCCTTGATGCATCGGTAGTCTCGTGAGGTGAATTAGTGAGGTAGCATAAAATCAGTAGGCCAAACCAAATGTGTTTGTCCCCGGTAGTTTTAAACTATCTTGTAAAAGGTATTGATGGTAATGGTATCATAATCTTGATTTCATGATGTTTAATAATTAAGAATTTACTTCATTAAGAATTTAGTTATTATTATCCATGATATTTTCACAATGATATTATCTTTGGATGCATTTCATTCTCAATTATTGATTAAATGGAATGTGTTTTCAATTATTTACCTTTCCATATTGATTATGCCTTATCCAGTTATGATAGTCATGTCATTAATTAAACTTAATATGCTTTTAGTTATTTACCTTACCACATTGATTATTATCCATGAGATTTTCACATTGATGTTATCTTTAGATATACTTCCTTATCATTTTATTGATTACATGAAATATTTGTTTAGTTATTTACCTTTCCATATTGATTATACTTATTGATTCATGATTTCTTCTGCTATACTTAACCCTTACTGAGAATTTGAGCTCAAATTTATTTTTTTCCTTTCCAAGGAATCCATTAAGTTTAGTATGACTGATATGCAAGGATATTCTAGATGGAATAATTTTATTTTAGAAAAGAAATGTGTTGTAATTTTTATATTAAAATATAATGCATGAATCATGTATATATCTAGTTTACCAAGATTGATAAACTATTCTGTCCTTAGGAATGCAATTTATTACATCTTATTCTAATGTAATAAAGCAAACACTGGCTTTGGGCTACTAGGGTTGGGGTCATTACAATTATTGACATAACCATATACCATTTATCCAAACAGTGTAAATACCATATTCTTTATTATCTTGATTGAATTGTATTTACCTTGAAAGTTACTTGATTTCATTGGAAACCCATTTATTTTCCAAGGGGTTATCATGTTATGATTATTGATGGAAATATTAATTATTTCCTTATATGAATAAATATGAAATCCATTTTCTTTCAATGGGTTCTATATGGTATAAAAAATAATGATTGTAATTTTTGTTGAGCCGAAAATTATATTTCTCACTTTTCCATTCATTTTGTTTTATAAATCACAAACACCTTATTAAAACCTATTTACTATATTTTCATGTCTAAAGTTTTTTTAGTATGTTTTTGTAGAAAACATATTCTTTTACCATTATTAGAATAAGTTTTAATGAATTATGAAAATAAACTTATATTTCTTCATTACGATTATCGTAATGAGTATAGGACTGAAAAACATTGGACTTACCCTTATCAGATCATATGTTAGACTTTTTTTCATAACTATAATATCGAAAAAGGGATAAACATCATACTGACATCAGTACCAATGAGTATTGGATTGACCCTTTTGATGATTATCATAATGAAAATCATGAGTAAGTCCAACGGACTGACTTAGTGTTCATAATCATATTCAGAAGACTTAATTATAATGTAAGGAATACTTTTACACTATGATGGTGTAATTAAATATGATGTCAAACATTATTTTATGCCAGAGAGGTATGAGCTATCAAGTACCAGGTGTCCAATTTATTGTGAAAAAATTGGAGAAAATATGACCATTGGGAATAAAATACTATTATTGATAATTTTACTATAAATACCCGGTCATTCGAAGAGTTTAGAGCTACTGAAATCTAGCTGATTCATTTTCAATTTATCACTTATGAGAGATATCTGATTATTACAAAGTGTAAAAATCTTGTTCCTAGTATTTTGTAGCTGTTTTTGATTTTTTTTCTTCTTAATAAAACTTTATCATGTTGTATTCTTAAGAATTTTTTTGTAATTTCTTCATGTGTCTGATTGTTGTGATTACGATTGAGGGCTTCTAGGGATAGGGATATAAAGAATTTGATCATCTTGATCACGGGATCATGGGGATAGTGATATAGAGAATCTGATCCATTAGATCAAGGGATTATTTGTCTAGGAATACAGAGTCAATATTTGTATAGAGGGATTTCCTTATTAAGTAAAGATAGAATTTCTTACAAGCATAAAATAAGGGATACCATTATCCATGGTAAGTGGATATATTATTATTAAGGATAAAATAGGTTTACTATTCTAAAAATATTTTTCATTCATTATTAAATTATATTTCTTTTATATTTATTGTTGCTTTACAAGTAACCATTCCACTGTATTTATATAAAATAAAGTAAAACATCATATTATTATTTCTTTACTTTTTGTTTTATCGTAATTAATCTAATTACGATTCTTATACTCTGATTAATTAGATACATAGTGACTCTGATATTTTACATTGATTATATTTCATTGAATCTAATTATTATTCTATAACTCTAATATATCGAAATAAATCTTGATTGTGATACTCTGTTAATCAGAATGAGGGTTGATTCTGAATCTGATGGTCTTAATTAAAGAGGTTTGTGAATTTTTTTAGTTTAAACTCTTGTAAACTAATTTTTTAAAACTACAATTCAACCCCTCCCTCTCTTGTAATAGATCCATCAAGAACATATTCTTTTGATACTAATATCAATATATATCATATTGATATCCAACAATTGTTATCAGAGGAGGATTCCACTACTTATATACTTGCTGATTTTTTTCTATTGCAATATGTTAAAGTTTTTTTAACTTTTTGTTTATAAAATTATTGTACACTAACTTGTATTGTGGAAAAATTGTATCTTTGTTTTTTAAGATAGCAGGAATAAATGTTGAATCCAAATACAATATGAATCCTATAAAACCTCCTATTTTTATGGTACTGACTATGAGTACTGGAGAGATATGATCAATACTTTCATTATCAATAAGGGAGTTGATAACTTTTTCATATTAACTGGAGATTAAAAAATTCCAAAAAAATAAGTTACAACTTTCACACATTAAGAGAAACAATAATATCAGTTGAATTATAGAGTTAGAAATACATTTTTATACTCCATGACAATAAGTATTTACAATCAAATATCATCTTGTGAAGATACCAATAGTATTTATAAAAAGTTGGAAGTAAGGCATTTTGGAACTTCAAAGTTTTTAGAAACCATAAGAGCTATGTTAAGAGCTTACTACCAAGAATTTAATTTCCTATCATTAGAATCTGTTAAAAAGATGAATCAGAGGCTCATGACTATTATAAACTATCTATAACCTATTGGTGAGAAAGTTTTGGATGATGAAATTATTATTGAGAAAATTATTGATATCATTCTCAATGAGTGGGAATCAAAGAGAACTATTTTTTATAAGACCATAAATTTAAACAATATTACTCTTGATGATCTTATTGTAAATCTTATGCAATATAAAAGGAATACTCAATAGATATTTTAAGAAACAAAATAATAATAATGGAGGAATTTATTTTTCTTCTAATACTATTCCTAGTAAAGCTCAAACTCCTAAAAAAGTTGTTAAATCCTCAAGAAAGAAGAAACTCGTTGTTCAATCTGATTCTAGTGTTTCTGAATAGTATGAAAATGAGTTGGAAATGTTGAAATAAGAATGAACAATATAATTAGAAATTAGGATTTTCAATACATATATAATAAAGGCCATAAGGATAAAAATGACAAGAAAGATGAAGTAACTTGTTATGAATGAAATAAATATGGACACATCAGTCCATATTATCCTAAGTTAAAAAGGAAAGATAAGAAAGATAGAAATTAGAAAGGAATTACAAGAAATATTACAAATCCAAGGGAAAGAAAGTTATGAAAGCTGCTAAAACATGGAGTTCCAATAGAGTTGATTCTAGTGAGAATTATTTAGATAATGAAAGTATCAGACATAGGAATTTAGGTATTTTTTCTAATATATCTAAAATAAATCATTGTCTCATGCCTAAGTTAAAAACTGTTGAGAACCTTACTAATATTTTTCTAAATGAAAACTATCCTGATGTGAAGGATTATATATCTTAGGATGAATAATATTCATCATCTAGTGAAGATAATACTTTACCTTATTTTTAATAAGTTTCCCACTTTTCTAAATTTATAGAAAATGAAAATTATAAAATTTGAAAAAAAAAATAATGCTAAGGAAAAACTTTTCAAGGCCGATTCAAGAATAAATGTTTTAACAAATAAAAAATTAGATATTTATAAAGATCTTGATAAGGATAATTCTGATATGGATATTATTTATAAATATTTATAAAAAGTTATTTCTAGTAAAAATTATTTACAAATTAGTTTTGATAAAATTAATTCCAAAAATATTACTCGTGAGGATAAGAATTTAGTTGTAAAACAAAAATATGAAATTTCTTCTTTTAATAAATTTTTTTTAAACTTTACTACTGGTAGATAAAACTTTGCCAAAATTTACAAAAAAAACATCCTCATGGGAATAGTTTTTTAATGGGGATTTCATATAAAATCCATGTTTTTATTAAAAATTTATTAGTTTCTAAAAGTTCTCCCTTTTTCACAAAGTTTCTATGTGGTGTCCATTATAAAAATAATTATTCCTTAAATAAATTTCAATCCCCAGGTTTCCATAAGGAATATTTGTTTAAAAAAATGTGAATTCAAAAAAATTGACATTACCGGACCCAAGAAGGTTTGGGTGTTGAAAGTTTAATTGTTTTGTTTTTAGTAAAATAAAGAGGGTAAGAACAACAAGAATAATTGATATATAGATAGTATTTGTTCTAAGAATATGACTGGTAACAAATATTTTTTTTAAATACTATCAATATGAAATATAGAAAAGTTACTTTTGGAGATAATTCTCAAGGAGAGATTATTGGAATAGGTAATATTGTTATTCTTGGTAAAGCTTTAATTTCAAATGTTTTGTTTGTTAAAGGTATTAAGCACAGACTTATAATCATAAGTAAATTATTTTATCTTACCTTGTGAAATTTATGGATGATAAGTGTTTATTATATATTTCCAAGGATAAATTTATTCTTTCTACTAATTAGAATGAGAATGTCTATACACTTAATTTAGAAGAACTTAGGAGACAATAATTACCTTTACTAAGTGTAATAGAAGATCAATATTGGTTATGGAATAGAAGTTTCAGATTATTTAACCTTATAAACTTATAAAATTTGAATAAGAAAAGACTTTTTAAGGATCTACCGGAACTTATATTTGATTCTTCAAAAGTATGTGACCCTTACTAATATGGTAAGCAACATAAGTAAAGTTTTAAATCTCTTAGTGAAGTCTCAAATTATAATGATTTATAGTTATTTTGCATGGACTTATTTAGTCCTACACAAATTGGGAGTATTGGGGCAAAATACTATGTATATTTCTTAGTTGATAATTACACTAGATACACTTGGGTTTATTTTCTCACAAAAAAATCTGAAGTTATTTTTTATTCCAAAAATTCTGTAGAAAAATTAAAAAATGATAAAAACCTTTCCTTGATAACTATTCATAGTGATCATGGTAGAGATTTTTTAAATTCTAATTTTGAAACATTTTATAGTAAGAAAGGTATAGAATATAACTTTTCTGCTCTTAGAACCCCACAGCAAAAACTGGTGTTCTTAAAAGAAGAAATAGAATTATTTAAGAAATAAGAAGAAAAATGTTAAGTGAATACTCAATTGCTAAAAAAATTTGGGATGTAGTGGTTAGTAATTACTATTATAATATAAATCAAGTTTTAATTATACCTTTCCTTATTAAAACTCCTTATGAGTTTTGTAATAATAGAAAACCAAAATTTCTTACTTCAAATGTTTTGGTTGAAAAGTATTCATCTTGAATGTGAAAGATAACTTTCATAAATTTTCACCCAAATCTAATAAAGGAATATTTTTAGGTTATTTCACTACTTCAAGGGAATATAGATTTTTTAATAAAAATTATTGTACTATTGAGGAAATAGTACATGTTAAGTTTTATGAAACCGACCCTTTTATTTTTAAACAACCTCAACCTACATTCAGGGATGTTATTTCAAAAATTGATTTTCAACCTTTATTAGAAACTTATTCTCATAAGTATGTAACTTAATAAATTTATTTTTAATTCGTTCCTTAGAAATATTTTCTACCCTATGTTGAAGAACATCCTTTTCAAAACCCAATAATTCAGTTGTTTCTTAGGAATCGTCCTAGTGATAGTATCATTGGTGATGTTGATAAACCAGTTTGTACTAGAAGTTCCTTAAGGAATAAAATAGAACATTTATCTTTCCTTTCTCAATTTGAACCTAAGAATATTTATGAGGATTTAGGTGATGAGTATTATATTAAGGATATTCAAGATGAACTAAATGAATTTGAAAGGAACAAATTTTGGACCGTGGTTGAAAAACCTAATGAAACATCTATAATTTGAGTAAAATGGGTTTTTAGAAACAAATGTGATGAAAATGGAATTATTATTAGAAATAAATATATACTTGTTTATAAGTGTTATAATTAACAATAAGGCATAGACTGTGAATAAAATTATGTACCAGTAGCTAGACTTGAATCTATTCGTATTCTATTATCCTTTGTAGCATTCTTTAATTTCAAAAATTTTCAAATAGATGTCAAGTGTACTTTTCTTAACAGATACGTTCAATAAGAAGTTTATGTGGAACAACCCTCTATTTTTTAAAATAAAAAATATCCTCAATGAATTTATAAACTTACTAAATATTTATATAGACTTAAACAATCTCTTATAGCCTAGTATGATAGGTTAAAAATGTTTTTGTTACAAATAATATTTTTAAGAGAACTGTGGATCTAACACTTTTTATAAAATAAGTTAACAAAAATATTATTATTTTTAAAATATATGTTGATGATGTTATATTTGGATTAACTCAAAAATTATTAATATATTTCCTTGAGGATCTTATGAAATCTGAGTTTGAGATGAGTATGGTGGGTGAGTTAACATATTTTTTTGGTTTTCAAATATCACAAAAACTAGAAGGAACATATATATTTCAGAATAACTATATCAAATATCTTCTTAAAAAGTTTGGATATGAAAATACTGAAAGTATTAGTACTCCTATAGGTACCTCAAATACTCTAGATCTTGATGAGGTTGGGGAACCAGTTGATCAAAATACTTATGGAGGTATGATAGGAAGTTTAGTATACTTACCTACTAGTTATATAGATTTAATGTTTTCTTTATGCTTATATGAAAGATACTAAGATAATACAAAATATCCCCATTTAAAAGTATTAAAATTAATTTTTCATTATCTAAAGGTAACTATAGATTTAGGACTTTTTTATTCTTCTAAAAAAATTGAACTAAAATGTTCTTCAGATGCTGATTTTGGTGGTTATATAATGGATAGGAAAATTACTTATGGAAATTTTCATTTATTAAGAGATTATTTAGCTTCTTATTATTGTAATAAAAAACACTCAGTAGCACTTTCCACTACTAAAGATGAATATTTAGCATCTGGAAGTTATTGTGCTCATGTGTTATGGATGTAACACACACTCACAAACTATGGATTTAGTTTTACTAAAACTCAAATATTGTGTGATAATACTAGTGAAATTTCCTTAAGTAAAAACCCATCACATCACTTACATGATAAGAACATATATAAAAGACATAATTTTCTTAGGGATCACACACTAAAAGAAGATATAATTTTACAATTTATCGAAACACAATAACAACTTTATGATATTTTTACAAAACCTATTCCTTATAATACATTTGAATACATTAAATAGAAGCTAGGAATGATCAACATAAAATGATCTTTCATATATACTTATTTTTTACCCATATTCTTACATTAATATACTCCTTTTCATATTGGGATTACATATGTTTTTTGTTTTTAAAAAACTTTTTTTTTCTTAAAATTTATTTTTTATTCAGTTTTTTGAACTCAGAAAATATAATAAATTTTATGGACTCAAAGTTTTTTTTAAGTTTTCTTCTATTTAAAGCTATTAAAATTAGTTTCTCTAATAAAAATATCATAATTAGTTTTCTCTAAAACCTATAATGTTTAGAACTTTTGTATTCAATATTTTATAATCAAAACTATCATAATTAGTAAAAACTAAGAAGATCAAGTTATTTATACCATTAGATATTTTCACTCTGAAAGCTATTATTCAATCTTTTAAATATTTTCATTATGCTATTATGATTAGTTTTTTTTTGTTTTTACTCTTAGTTTTATAAATTTTTCTTAATTATTTTTTTAAAAAAAATTTAATCATATTCAACCCCAATATGATACATTTTTTAAAAAAACCTCGATATTTCAAAAATATTTCAAATCTTTCTTCGAATTATTTTCAACGGTTAGATCAAAAGATTTTGAATATCAACCATTGGATATTTTTTGGAAGTCCAAAAGCCACCCAAGTTCCTATATAAAGGAGGGACCCCCCCCCCCCCCCCGTGTCCCACATCAGTTGACCACATATATTTTCTCTAAGTTTTTGCTTCTCTTAAGTATCCTAGTCTGAAAAATCTATTACTATCATCTCAATCTCAATATAATGGATTCTTTTGAAGATTAAAATAGTTGGATTATTTTCAGTGAAAGTTTAGAAGAAATAGAATTTTATGAAAAATTTGATTCAAATCTAAAAAAGTTTATTAAGTTTCAAGTATGGGAATCTATTTGTGTTTAGAATTTGTAAAAAGGATCTAATCTATTCTACCCTGATCTTGTTAGAAGTTTTTATGCTTCTGTTAAATTTTTCAAGAATAAAGGAATTGAAAATTTCTCTTTTGCGATGAATAGAAATATATACAAGTTATCTTATAGAAAGGATGTGAGTTTGGTTGGAGTATCCTCTGAAGGGGATGTTTTCAATCCTTCTCACAATATTTTGGATGATCTTGTTACCTTTAATAGAAAGAAATTAGAAGATTCTTTGTTTGGTCGTGATGAAAAATTTTGGAAGGTGACTCATCTAAATTCAAATAATCGTGTAATAGCCCTTTAGATGTAAGGTTTCTTATTCCAAGGAAATTAGATCTAGAAACACTTAAGGTGTCTGATATTTTCATATTATACTATTTAGTAAATATGATAAAGATCAATCTTATCAGATTCATCTTTCTTTCCATCCATAATATGAATTCTAGATCTAGAAAGTACAATATTATAATGTTTTCGACTATGATAAGTAAATTTATGATTGAATGCATGAAGTATTTTAATGTTCTGATTAAATAAATTCTGAATAGTGAGAATACATTGTACAAGTGATGATACACTGAAGAGAATGAGGTTCAGTTTTGATAAAGAATCAAAGATGTTTATTGACATATCTAGTGGTGCTGCTTTGGAAGAATAACCTTCAAGAAAATCTTAGAAGGGTGATCATAAAAATAAAAGGAAACATATGTTTCTCCACCTAAGAAAGTAAATAAACAAAATAAATTCTATGATGAAGTTCGAGATGAGTGGATAAAGAAAAAGGCTAAGAGGAAACTAGAAGATCTGATTATCTAAATTGACCCAACAAAGGCTTTGGCTTTAAGGATTCATGTTTTTGATACTTTTCAAGAAGAAACAAAGAAAAATAAGCATAAGAAGAAGTTTTATGAAGTATAGTTATGTAAAAATTTGCTAAAATCATTGGAAAATGACTCAAGTAATGTGGTTCTAGTACAAGCCACCACTAAGATTGATCAACTAAATATGGATGCTAGATTAGTTTTTTAAGAAACTATAGTATTTAATGTTGAAGTTCCCTCTATTGTATACAAGGTAAATGGTAAAGTGATTCATCAAGAATCGGTACCTGTTGTTCAAGAAAATCCATCAGAATCAGTACCATATGTAAAGAGTGTCTTAAGAATAGAAATTCAGTTATAAGATGAGTTTTTTAAACCAATAAAAGAATAGGTTACAGGGGTTGATAAAATAAGTCATAAAAATTAAAATTTGAATAAAAATTCAGAAAATTCGAATAAATAGAAGAGTATGTTGAATAACAAGATGATGATGATAATAATCAGAAAGATGATGGAGATAATGAGAATAGAGATAATGAAGATGATGATAATGAAAATGAAGAATAAGATGAAGATATTGATAATAAGGAAATTAAATCCTAGAAGTTTTTTTTTAAATCATTGGAAGAATCATCATCAGAATTACCTTATAAAATCGATCAAAAAGAAAAATACCAAAGTTCTGAAAATAAAGAATCATCAAAGGAAGAGTCTCAAACATCATCTAAAAAAGAGTAGTAAGAACAGAATTCAAAGGTATAGAATGATAGAGATGACACTGATGATAGGGAGATAATTGAATTATATAACAATAAGTAAATTGGTGAAAAAATTTCTAAGAAAAGTTTATAAAGTAAAATAAAAGGTAAGTGAAATTGAAGCTAGTTGTGTTAAACTCCATGAAATTGAGCAAGATGAATTATATTTAGTTAACACCCCAAAAGATCGAGTATTTGATTACATCATTCAAGATATGAAGAGACTCAAAATCATAATTTCATATTTTCTAATACTTGAAGCCAAAGGAGAAATGATTCATGAAATTCTTGATCAAAAATCCAAATCATTGAAGATGATAATAGAAAGATTCATTCAGGGTGATGTAGATTTGAAAGTTTTACAAGAAATTTATCAAGCACATAAGAAGTCATGAAATAAATTTGTAAAGTGGTCTCATCAAATAAATGCCTATATCAAGCTATGTTATGAGAATTTTGAAGATGTGAAGAAATTTATGATCGAGTCTACTGAATCATATAATTAGTTTACAAAATATATATCATAAAAAGTGAAGTTTGTGAAAGAATTCAAAGGTTCAACTGATAATCAGACTAAAGAAATAAAAGTTATGAATGAAATGATCTGATATATGCAGTCAAAGAAAACAATACTCAAATATCATGTAGAGGAAGTCAAATTTTTGAAGGATGAAAACAAATAATTGTTATATAAACTTTGGATTAAAGAATAAATGGTTCATTCTCAAGATGAAAGAAAAGAAAAGTTAGAAGAAGATTGAAAAGAGTTCAAGAAAATGAAAACCATTTTGAATTATTTAATAAATAAATATTAAATTATCCTTTTGAACACTTGTTTTATTTTCAAAAAAATTATATCATTTGGTTATGAATGAATTATACTTCTCATCCAAATATGATTTTGTCTGAATGTTTTCTAATTGCGATTAGTTTAATGTTCTTTCATATTTCTTATGGATGATTAGTTAGTTCATCATATTTTTTCATATTTTTTCCCTCACTAACATTTTAGGAAACACCAGACTTTTCCCCATTTCTTTTAAAAATCACAAAGGGGTAGAAATATCCTTTTAAGAAATAAGTATTATTATTCAAAGAGAAAGTTTTACAAAAGGAAATTCATTTATTTGAGGGGGATAATATGATCCTTAAGGGTAGATTTTATCCTAATGGGGAATTAATCATATTCAACATCCTTATCTCCATTGTATTTATATTAATTACAAACTCAGGGGGAGTTAAGGTTTTATTAGTTAACTTTGAATACAAAGTTCTTAAAAGAACATGGATTGTAAGTTTTTCAAAGTTATTTTTCATTTAATTCTTGTGGTTTTTTATTTCCAGAAAGGGGGATATTTTTGAGTCAGAAATTATATTTCTCACTTTTCAATTCCTTTTGTTTTGGAAATCACAAACACCTTCTTAAAACCTATTTACTAACTTTTCATATCCAGAGTTTTTTTAGTATATTTTTTTAAAAAACATAGTCTTTTACCATAATTAGTATTAGATTTAATTAATTATGAAAATAAACTTATATTTATTAATTACGATTATCATAAGGACTATAGGACCAAAAAAATCAGACTCAACCTTATCAGATCAAATGTTATACTTTTTTTCATAACTATCATATTAAAAAATACTTAAACATCATAATTACATCAATACCGATGAGAATCAGACTGACCCTCATGATGATTATCGTAATGAAAATCATAAGGAATTCCATCAGACTAACTTAGAGTTTATAATCATAAGGAAGTCCATTGGATAAAATATTAATATTGGGAAGAAAATATGACTATTGGGGATTTTCCTAAAAATACCCAGTCATTCAAAGAGTTTGGAGTTGTTTAAAGATTGCTGATTCATTTGAAATTTCTCAGTTGTGTGATATCTCTAAATATTAAAAAGCATGAATGTCTTGTTTCTAGTCTTTTGTAGTTTTTTTGAGTTTTGTCTTCTTAAGGAAACCTTGTCAGGTTGTCTTCTTAATAATTTTTTTGTGATTTCTTTATGTGTCTGATTGTTGTGATTCTGATCAAGGGATTCTGAGGATAGGAAGAAGGATAATGTGATCATCTTGATCGAGGGATCATAGGTATAGTGATACAAAGAATCTAATTCATAAAATTTAGGGCTTCCATGTCTTAGTTGACAAAGTTAATCTTCATATAGAGGGATTTCCTTATTAAGGAAAGATAGACTTTGTTGTAAGTATAAAAAAAGGGATACCTTTATCTAAGGTGAGTGGATACCTTACTCTTAAGGATAAAATAGGTGTATTATTTTAATAATAGATATAATTCATTCTTACATTATGTTTCTATTTTTTTTATTATTTCTTTACAAGTAACTATTCCACTGCATTTATATAAAAGGAAGTGCAACATCGTATTTATCTTTCTTTACTGTTTGTTTTATCATAATTACTCTAGTTATGATTATTATACTCTAATTAATCAGATATTTAGTGAATTAAATATTTTAAATTGATTAAATTGTATTGAATTTAATTACAATTCTATAACTCTAATATATTTAAATGAATCTTGATTATGATACTCCGTTAATTGGAATGAGGGCCGAGTCTGAATCTGATAGTCTTACTTAAAGAGGTTTGTGGCTTTTTTAGTTTAAACTCTTTAAATTAAAGTTTTTAAAACTAAAATTCACCCCTACCCCTCTTGTAATAGAGCTATCAAGAATATATTATTTTGATCCTATTATTAATATAAATCATATTTATATCCAAAAAAATCATTATTTTATGAAAATAATTTTATTTTCATGGGTTCTTTATGATGTGATGAGTGATTGATTTAAAGTGGAACTCATAAGTATTGATGATTATTGGTGGGGTCTTATATTTCCCTCTAATTCATTGGTTTAAGGTTTATATCTCATGAGATAAGTATTTATGAGTATATTTTAGTTGCTCATAATCATGGGAATTGATGGTGTGGCTCATGAAAGTAATGTTCCCTATACTAATTTTTATTCCAAAGTTTAATGATGATTCATAGTTTATGTTTATTCTCATTACCATGTTATTCTCTCATGGATCATATTTATTGAATTACTCTTTTGATTCACATCTTGTTTTATGTCAATATTTATGAATTAATTTATAACCTAAGCTATGTTGGGTATGATTTTCTTATGTATCATGATTATAAGAATATTCTCATCTTATTCTTACTTATGATATTTGATTATTATCACTTATATTTAGCCTTATTATGAATTTATTCTCACCCCTTTCTTATATATTCATTCTCCTAGGTTATGAAGAAAAGTAATACATAAGATGAGTCTAGAAGGGTATCTTATAAGAATAATTTTGGTGAGATGTTGAAGACTTGTTATGGAATAAGTTTTTGTTTATATATTACGAAAATATTAATTAGTTGAAAAATAAATGAGTTTTATTAGTTAATGTTTTGTCTAAATTATCTTAAACTAGAAATCTAAATAGTCTTGGGAATATATTATAATGAAATATTTGTTGTAAGTCGTGTAATTAATGGATTATTAGGTCTGTATTATCATATCTAATCACCAAAAATAACAAAAATAATCCTTAAAAAATAACTAAATCATGCTCTGATACTAACTATAACAACCCAAGATAAATATAACATTATTTTACATAACTTCAATAATTTTAAAATTAAATCTCAAAAAATAGTCTTTTACCCCAATAATGGATGATTTAGTGTATTTAAGGATCAACTATATAATAAACACATTTTATGATACTTATGAACCTTTCTAAAAAATCAAACCAAACTATAATATTTTCTAGAATTCTCATAAGTTACAATCATCTTCATAACTCAAGGGATGGAAATATAAGAATGTTGTGAGTTTAGATGCTCAGTAAGGGTAAATATAACCAATAAAAATCAAAGCTCATAAGTTGGCATAAGATAAGGATATGGGTATAATAAATATATATAAGAAAATCCTGACCAAAAAAGAATATATCATAAATCCAAAGTCATGGAATATGGCTTGGTATAACATAATACATGAATCAAAAGAGTATGGAAACATTAGATAATAAATATGATCTATGAGGGAAAAACACAAGGATAAGAATATTAATAAGATTTTGGTATAGATAATGAGGACTTGACCAAAAGGAAAAGTCACTTTTATTAAAAATAAAAATAATTACAATATTATAAAGTGTGACTGTCTACAAAAAAAATTATTCCATAAAGAAAATATATCAGCAGGAACATCATTATGCCAAATAAACTCACTAGCTGCCACCCCCTTGTTTTCCAGTCCATCAGACAAAATCTTTTCTACATGAAAATCATGAGTAATGATATAATTCATGGATGAAATAAACTCTAAGAAACTCATCCATAAGGTAGTAATATTTAAGATAAATTAGTTGTACTAACTCTGATAGCCTATACCACAGTTATTGAATCACATTCAAGAAAAATATTTAACCATTTGTGCCTTTAAACCGCTTCAACTGTATTGATGACCCCAAGAATTTCTGCATCCATAGAAGTGGAATTACCACAAGGACCATATAAAAATCCTAAATATTTTCCAATGTGATATCTGAATATTTCATTATATCCAGCAAGACCTGGGTTACCTCTCGAAGAACCATCTGTATTGCACATGATCCATCCAGGAAAAGGAGAGATCCATCAGACTTATAAGGTACCACGAGGAGGGTGATAATTCCCTAAAATTCCAAAACTTTTAATAACAACAAAATCATGAATAGAGTTTTCAAATAAAATCCATTTTTATTTATATTTTCTCCTTTAACAGTAGTAATAATCTTCACAAAATCATATTTTAGATTAAGTTGAACTATATCATGAATCAAACTATTTTGGTTACTCCATATGATGTGAATTATTTCTATGCAATCTAAAAGCATTATATTCTTCATTTTTTGTGAAATATATAAAATTAAACAGGCTACCAAGTGATCATATATGCGATTACAATGAGGGAAACAAACCTGGAAAAGGTTAGTAGTAGCAGACCACAAAGTAGAAGCTGTAACACAACCCAGAAAAAGGTGATCAATGTCATATAAATTTTGATTGAACATAACCCATTTTGAATAAATAATAATACCAATATATTATATGTAAAAATCCATATGTAATTTTGATTGAAACACTCTCTATGCAAGAATAAAATGGGATGGAAGAATCTAGGTTTTATTGAGGTTCTTTATCCAGTAATTATTGTGATCCAAAAGTGTTTTTCTATTGAATGATTTTGAAGATAATATACCATTAATATAGTGTTCCCATACAAGAATTTCATATCCATTTATGAAATTAAAATTCAAAATAATTTATTTGATATCAATAGGAATATTGTAAATAGGTATTTCCATATGTTCTTTAACTAAAATTTTAGTATCCAAAGAGATGTTATGGACGAAAAGATTGTTAAGGAGAGGATTTCTAGATGAATTATCTAACCAAAAATTAATAGAATAATGAGTACTAATAATCCAATGATATTTAACCATGATAGATGAAAATTTATTTGTAAAGGCAGGCCAAATAGAGGATTCCATATAATTAAAATTACTATATTAAAGTTTACTAAGAAATATTGATCTTAAGAAATCAAGACCTTCAAAATTCCCATTGATAATTCTCTACATGAGACAAGATTTTAAGGCATTATTGAAATTGGTGATATCTTTAATTCCCATACCTCTACGGTCAATAGGTTGATAATATTTTTTCCATGGGAAAGTAGTGATTTTTCTTTGGAGAATAATTCCACTCCAAATAAAAAAAATTATAGAAATTTTATTAATTTTCATGAGAGCATCTCACCATTTTTAAATCATAAAAGAGTAAAAAAATTTGAAACAATTCTAGATTTCATAATACTAATGCGAACTTATATAGATAATATCTTTCCTTTATAAGAGGAAAGTTGGTTTCTAATTTGACTCACAATCTGGGAAAAATGTCCAGCCTAAGGTTTTCCCCAAAACATAGGAACACAAAGGTAAAAAAAGGGAAAATATCCATATCTAATCCCTAATTCATTGATAATACTCACCCTCATAGCTGTAGGTATTCTTTTACCAAAGTAAATAAAATATTTATCTCAAATAATTTCTTGTCCTAAAAGATTCCTATAATAGAGGATAACACTTTTTAAATTTTTGATGTTCCTTTTGTACCCTTGTATAAAAGAATGATTTCATCAGTATAAAAGAGGTGTAGGAGAAGAAAGACCTATTCCAACTTTAATAGGAGTGATTTTATTCTCAGACACTAATCTAAGAATAATTATACTCAAATAAATTTTTGCAATGGAAAAAATAATGCCTGAAATAGTGTCTCCTTGTCTGAAACCTCTTGAAAAAGAAAAATATCCTTTAGGTGAACCATTTATAAGAACCAGAATATGGACATAGATTAAAAGTATTTTAAACCAATTAAAAAACACAACATTAAAACTAAACCTAGTTAATACATCACAAAGTAAACCCCATTCAAGAGTGTCAAAAGATTTTTTGACATCCAATTTTATAGAAATATTACCTCCTCTAATGGGTTTCCTTAGAAGGTTAACACATTCAAAGTTCATGACAAGACAATCTTGTATGGTTCTACCTTTGATGAATCCAAATTTATTCGAGGACACAATCCTATTGGAAATGCTATAAAGTATGTTGGATATAATCTTCCTAATTATTTTGTAAATTTTACTAACCATAGAAAATAGTCTAAAGAGATGTATCTCATTAGCATTTTTAACTTTAGAGATGAGGGCTAGGAATTGAGAATTAATACCTTGAGTTATATGAACAACTCTAAATAATTAATTAATTAATTTAAAAACATCAATGTGAATAATGTCATAAAAATTCTGAATTAAATCATTAGTAAAGTTATCTGGTCCACGAGTGCTTCCAGAATTTAGACTAAAAACAACTTCTTTAATCTCAAAAGAGAGAGAAATGGCATAGAGATAAGTGTTATATTCCTGGGTAACAAGTTTTGGAATAATCTCATATAAGGATACATTGGAAGTGTTAGAGGCACCAAAAAGTCTCATGTAATAGAAGA
The DNA here is from genome assembly GCA_963277665.1 of Viscum album. Lineage (NCBI taxonomy): Eukaryota > Viridiplantae > Streptophyta > Magnoliopsida > Santalales > Viscaceae > Viscum > Viscum album. The sequence continues at coordinate 756,342,943 of OY728129.1, read as the reverse complement.
CAACATGTTTTGAAAGGTCTTCACTATTTTCGAAGAAGTCACCATTATCAGAAAAAATGGATAAAGGCCTACTAATTTTATTTACTTTTTGAATAGAGTTAAAGAATTTTGTGTTTTTATCACCACCTTTAAGACATTTAATTTTAAAATATTCCCTTTATAATCTCTCTTTAAATTTTATTAAGATGTTTAAATCGTGAGTAACCTTATTTTCTTGTTCAAGGCCTGTAGAAAAAATCATTGCTAGTGTTCCCTTCTGGGATAGAGAGAAGAAAGGATTCAAGATATGAGATGTTTTCATCAATATGACTAAATAAATTCTTACTCCAGAATTTTATCTTTTTCTTAGGATATTAATATTTAAAACACAATCTAGAGAATCATCTTTGAATTTAAAAGAGATCCAGGTCTCCTAAATTAGAGATCTACAATTAGGGTGAGCACTCCAAGAATTATTATATCTAAAGGGTAAATGTGGTCTTACCATTGTAGAGGTAATATTAGCTAAAATAGTATGGTGATAAGAATTGAAATTAACAAGGTTAGACTAGGAAATGGAGGATTGGGTATTGAGGGATTAATCATTTATTAAAACTCTATCAAGTTTTCTAGCAACAATTGATTGGAGGTGTATTTTATACCAAGTATATTTTGATCCTACAAGATTGATTTAAAAGATATTACTATCTTCAATATAGGTTCTGAATACTCTGGTTGAGGTAGAGGATATTCCCATTCCATGTCTCTCATCAGGATTTAGAATAATATTAAAGTCCCCTATTAGAATCCAAGGATAGAAAATAATCTTACCTTTATCTAAAATATTTTTCCAAAGATCTCTTCTATCTTAATATCCATTGAAATAATAAATGATATAACAACACCATATTATTACATAATATTTAAAATTTAAAATAAATCATCTACTCAGAGGGGATAATTAAGGATATTTCTTCTTACCTATGATGATAAATAACCCAAAACCATTTAATACCATTTCTTGATAAATTTGTTCCTATCAACTAATAATCGGGTCTATCAAGAGAGGAAACATTATCTGAGGGAAAAAAAAAATTGGTTTAGAGAGGCCCAGAATATATGGTTTATGCTTTATAATAAAAATTGAATATCTCTAATAGTTTTATATTTATAGATCCTTTAATAATTTTAAAAAAGGATATTCATTTGAAGAAGAAAAAAATTGTAGGAAGGACCTCCTTTTTTCTTTCTATCAAGATTTTTGTTTCTTATTTATTGCCTAGTAAAAATGTGTTTTTTATCATAATTTTTTTTATTTTATGTTCCTTTGGGTATTGATTTTCCAGGTTTTTATCATTATAAAGAAAAATAATTATTGTAATACTTATCACCATTCAATTTAATTCTAACTATTTTATTACTAGGATCCTGCTTATACTGAATATCATGACTATATTTAATGTTTGAGCATGTTGTCTCAATATTTTTCTTATAGGTATCTAGTTCAGATATATCTATGATAGGATCATTAGTAAACTGGTCCTCCTATACTAAATTAATTTTATAATTTTCAGGGTATGAGTTCATTTTCTGTTTTGGTGGATTAGAAAGATAAGTACCAAGACTACTTTTTAATTTATTAGTTAAATCATTAGGAGGAACATCATTATATATATGTTCTTCTATTATAGAACCACTAAAAATAACAGAAAAGGGTTTTTCATAGGGTTCAAAAATTGGAAAAATCAACATTCATTGACTTGAAAATGTTTATAAAATCAAAAGAGATATCCAAAATAATTTTTTCATATTCATTTGGGGATATTTCTAGGTTCACAATAGAGGAGGATTTATCATAAGGAACAAAATTTAAAAGATCCAAATTCATTGACGTGAAAATGTTCATAGTATCCATAGAGATATCCAAAATAATTTCTTTATCTTCATTTAAGGACATTTCTAGGTTCACACAGTTGGTGGAGGAATCACAACCATATTCTTTTTCTTCTTTATCTACAAGAGAGGCCCAACCATTACCTTTAACATTTTTTACATCAAAATATCATTTTTCATTTTAATCCATTTTCCTATTTCATTTTTCTTTGGAGATTAATTTTTTTCTAGGAAAGTATCCATACCTTTGTTTCTATTACTGAAATTTTTTCATTAATTTGGGTTAGTATGAGGTTTAAATTTTCTTTGAATGTTTTTGCAATAAGATAATTTGTGTCCTACAATCCTACATAAATCACAAAAAGGAGGAATAACCTCATATTAAATTTTAACCTCTATTTTAATATCATTATAAATAAAGAATATTACATCAGGAGTTTTAATATCAAGATCAACTTCAATAAGGATCCTAGCATACATCCCCATTTCACCATTTATTGTGCATTGATCAATATTTTAAGGAATACCAACACAAGAAGCAAGAACATTTAGAATTTTGGGATGCTAAAAAACCCAATTAAACCCATGTAATCTAAATCAAATATGAATTGTTGAGTTATTTTAAGTAAAGGGATTAAAATTTATATTTCATTCAGAAATCATAAGAGTGTCAGGATTGAGAAAAACATTACCGAACTTCCATACAGCTTCAAGGTTTTCTTTACTTTTCAATAAGATATGGAATAAAACTCTTCTGATCAGAATCGTCTTTCAGTCTTTTCTCCCCTGAAAATGTGAAATACATAGTTTAATATCATCATAGGACCATGGTTTATCCCCTTTATAATACATGATATGCCCAAGAATGGAGAATTTACATAAATTCATCCTTTTTTGAAGTTCTTTTCGATTAGATACCATCATAAAATAACCATTTCCTATCTTCCTCAAAGTAGGAGGTTTAGGAAGCTCACAAGAGTCTATATTGGATCCATTAAGAGCTTCCATAAAGAAGATTCCTATACTTTTTATTGTTGAAATAACACCCACCATATTTAGGTTTTCACCTGGATGCTTTGTGGAACCATATATCTGGTGATCTTCATGATTATAAAATCTCTCCCATTTCAAATGAAAGGAATCCATGAAGCATGGATTCAGAATGAAGAGGATTCTCTTTTTAAATTCAAAAGGAAGCTTACATACTATCTTAAAAAATTAATATCAAGAGTGTGGTATAAAATTAGTAATATTAAAAAAATTATAAACCAATCTTTTCCAAAATTATATTAACACGCATTCCTATGATCATAAATTAACCAAAATTATACCTACATAAAACCTTTGGAGCATAGATTAACCACAGGTATACCCACACATAATATCATTATTTAATGAGATTTCAAACTTAACCAATGAATTTGATGGTGAAATAGGCCCCCCTATAAATTATCCACATGTATGTGTACCACTTGAAATAATTCTATCATTATATCATAAATATCCCATGGAAATAAAATAGAGTTCCAAAATATTTCTAGATGGTATAACCAAAATTTACCTCAAGAATGTAAATAGTTGATACCAAAAATTTAATAACCCCAAAATAAAATTTTATAAGAAAATTTAGAGTGTGGTTCATGAAAAATAACTTCTAAGTAAATAAGTAATTTATAGATAAAGAGGAAAATTATATAGAAACTGTAAAAAAGTTTTTATATAGTGCATTTAATGTTGGACTAATTGATAAAGTTATAGGTCACATTGAAAAGTAATATTCAGAAAGGTCAGTTTTGAGAAATTAAAAATAAATGTATTTTCAAAATAAATATTTGGAAATAAATATCAATAATAAATCCTTGAAAAACACATAAAGGCTTAAAATATTGAAGTGAAAATATTTTAAAAAAATTACATTTATAAAAGAATCATCAATAAAGTATCCTTGAAAAAAGACATAAATGATTCAAAAAGATGAAGTGAAAACATTGGAAAATTTTACTTTTAAAAATAAACTTTAATAATAGATACTTGAAAGGAAATAAAGGTTATCAAAAATAAATGTGGAGTGGAACATAAAACATTTGATTTTTAAAGAATATAAAACCACTTTTTCATATTTTGAAATAACTTTGTTGAAAACTCACATCATAAAAATAGTAATAAATAATCTTCTTGAAAAGAATATTAGGGAAATATGATATTCATCATTCATAAAACATAATTAGGTTTCCAATTATAATGAAGAACATTGATGAGAAAGTAAAATATGGAAAAGGAGGGGAAATAGACATTAAACTAAATGTGAATTATTCTCAACAATGATATACTTTTGGGGAATGAATTTTTATCGACATAAAATATTTTAATTAAAAGGTTACTTTACACTATAGAGGAATATAATTTACCAAGAAATAAATCATAGGGTGGAAGAAACCAATATTGTATGAAATTAGTTCAATAAGAATCATCATAACTCAACAAAAGGAATCGAGATAACAAAAACCTTTACAATATATATATATATATATATATATATATATATATATATATTAAATCAATATATGTTTAAAGAGATAACATGATAAGGATATTCCAACCCCATGAATTAATTAATTATGGTAAAATAAATTAAATAATTAGTAATAACACTATATCAATAATTTCAGGGTGTGAAATAACAAATATGTCTCAAGAAATTAAATTTTAGACTAAGAACCCCACCTTAATTTCCAACATCAACTAAAGCTCTTGAATCAGCTATATAAAAAAATAACTATCTTAATAACTTTATTATGAACATTATTCATATATATATATACTTTTATAAACTTAATCTATAATTATTCTCTACATTTATATTAGTTGGTTATTTTCTATTTTCAATATTAGGTGTGAGTAATCTTGATCATTTTGAACTTATTTCATAATAGTGGTGTTGTCATTCATTCTTATCCAAAAGTTCTTCATTAAAAAAATAGTATTGGAATTGATGAATTATAATTATTTATAATGTTATAATTTCATTTTATGGTATTTTTTGTTATGATCCTTAAATATGAAATCGACAATGATCATGTGTCAGTGATTTTTAACAAGTTGACGGCAGTATCATAATTAATGAGTTTTATATTAATTCTGCCATTATAGAAAAAATAAAATCATTATTGACTTGTTTATATAATACATTATCAGTAATTAAGTTATCATTATTATCCATAATATTTTTTTATATCATTTGTTAAGTAGGTGGTCAGACTGACCCAAACATGAACGTACCAAATTAATGGATAGGTATAGTTATGAAAGTGGTTTATTTTGGAATAATGTAATTATTAAAAAATAATAATGATAGTATTTAGATATTTTTAAGGTGTTGATTCATATTTTATGATATTTTAATAAATAAAAAATAAATTAGATGAAAAATGAGATATGTTACATTGTGGTGGCGGTGGTTTGTACAAACGCTCGAATGACATTTTCATTTTTCTTAATGGAAAAGGGGAAAGGTGTTTCATGGTTATTAACATAATATAACAACATTAAGTATACTATAAATAATTAATTCATCATATAATATTGAGAAAATTTTATTTCAAAGGGAATGATAAAAAATAAAAAACATTTGGGGAAAGTTAGTGCTTACACTGAGAACTTTGACTTTCCCTTAGAGGATTACTTGGAAGGGGGGGAATTAGTCCATACTATTATATCTAGATGATTAAGTAAGTGAAATAAGATTCAATGGGATATAAATATAGTAGATTTTCAAAGGTAAAATGAAATTTTTAAGTGGCCTTGAAGGGGTGGTGAGAGGCCCCATTTATAAGTGGTGAGAATGGAATTTTTTTAATTATATCATATTGATGTAAAGAGATCATATGTTTCACATGTCAATAAGAAGATAAAATGAAAAATAATGGAGTATAGATAATATTTTGTCATTAAAAACTTCAACCTATGAATTATAAACATGTCTTTAACATGTTTTTCCCTTTACCCATTTGGTTAACCATTTTTAGCCTTTTGACTTTTACAGCATTAACTAGTTTTTACCTAAGTAATTTATCCTTAATGGTTAAAAATAATGGTCCTTATTATATAATTTGAACATTTCAATTTCATATTTTAAATATATTTTATTAGATTTACTTTCTAATAATTATGAAAGTTAATTTTAAAATAATAAATATATAACGTATAAAAAAATTCTTGAGAAAAATATTACATTGGTTCTAAAATGGAAAATATGGGTTTATAAATTAATCATAATATTTTAAAATATATAATATTACTTATAAAACATATTTTTAGTCATAAAATAGTTTTCATATGTTATTTCCTAATAATAATGGTTGAATAGTCAAAATGGGGGTGAATTTTCCTTTTTTAAATACGTTTAACCACCTTTGGAAGTTGGGTTGATATAAATGAAATATAAAGAGAAATGGACACAATAATTATTATAGAAGTTAAAATCTAAATGATTATACTCTAATATTTACACCTCTAAAATGTAGAGAGAGATGAAAACCACTATAATGGACTCTATACCTTTTGAATGGAGTCACAGCCCATTACAACTTCCTTTTTAATCCTTAGAGGAATAACCAAAGACAATATTTCTAGACCCTCAGTAGCTTAACCTGATAACCCTTCCTTTTTAACACATTAAGGCACAACCCATAAAATAACTTTTAAAGCGGAGGTAGAACCAAACTCTGCCTTTTATGTGGACCAAGGCACAACTGATCCCATTTCCATTTACCAATTATAGAAGAACCCATACAATTGGTATGTGGTAATGTCAAGAAACTCATAACTTTTATGAGTAATATAACCTGGAATTATTAAGAATATAATATAATGGAAAGAATTAATAACTATAAAAACCAAATGAACAATATTGTATTTGATTTTTGAGGTAGAAAGGCTCTCCCCAACAGTAATGGATCAAGCGATTGAAGTTCAACTGAGAGAATTAATTGATCATCAAGGTGTATTTCATTGTACTATTCAAGAATATCCTTAGCCTCATTTTTTAATATGGTTCTATTGAACTCAATAAATAGATTTCTTTCATGCATAATATATTTAAATAATAAATCTGATTTCATTTCATTCTTCCCAATGAAATATAAAATTCTTTCATTGAATGCACATTTAAAACATTACTGCATGGGTTTACATCAAAAATTTATAAATCTAAAACAATTTATACAAAAAAAAATTATTATAATTTTTAATACATCACAAAAAAATCATAATAAATAACTTTGAAATACTATCATTGAGTATGTGAAGTAAAATTTTCATTTTCAAAACACATTAAATTTAAATATTTCATGTTCAAATAATACTTAGCATAAATTAATACACACATAATCACATTTAACATAGTTTCTATACATCACCAATGAGCATGTACTCTAGTGGTTCAGGCTCCTGCTTGGCATCCAAATGACCCAGGATCAAATCCAGGTAGGGGAGAATTCTCGAGTACTATAGCAGGGCAATGTAGCAGCACTGTAGCAGGGCACTATAGCAGTACTGTAGCAGTGGCGACTGTAGCAACGGCAGCACTATAGTGGCGGAGGGACTGTTGCAGGTATTATAGCGGCGGCGATACTATAGCAGGTACTGTAGCAGAGCGGGTACTGTAGCATTACTGTTCACCAAGGGGTCCTGTGGGCCAAAAAATGGGCTTTCTAGCCCTATATGCAGGCTACTTGGCCTTGGGCCTTCAGGATATGTAATGGGTCACCCTCTACCCAGTCTAAAGAGGTCTTTTCTTTAATAATAAATTGAGGCTTCGGCCCCAACCTTTAAAAAAAATAGTTTCAATACAACATGAAATATCACAAAATAATTTTTTATTGGATTTAAATAATTAATTATTACCTAGGGAATCATTAGATCAATGTGAAAAAACATGTCATTATTGGAAACATAATAGATTTAGAAAAACATAACATGTTTTGAACTAAAATATGAAAACATCATTAGGTCACCATAGGTAATAATATAGGTTTAATAATTTTTCAAATTTTTACATCATACAGTTGGTTGATTTTTCTTCTTTGAATAGGTTCATTTTCCTTCTTTTAGTAGGTTCATTTTTCTTTTTATAGTTGGTTTATTTTATGTCTTGTTGTCAGTTCATTTTCTTCTTATGTTAGGTTTAGGACTTTGTAAAATTTTCCTAAGTATAAGTTATTACACTAGTAGCTTCAAAGACTTATGATTAGAAAGTTATGGATTTACAAACTTATGCTTAATGGTAAAATTCTTCCACTTAACTCCAAAAGACTTAGGCTCGGTTCATTTTCTTCTTATGGTAAGTTGAGGACTAAGAAATTATCCTAAGTGTTGATGTATTATGTTTGGAGATTCCATAATTATTCAAAAATCATATTTTTAGTGAAAGGGATTATGTTCAACACAAATTCTTGCACTGAATTCATACATTTAGGAGAGAGGCCTACATCAGTGTTGGTCTTATGCTATGAAGACTTACGCTCAGCACAAAGGTTTTCACTCATGTCATAGTAAATATTTTAGTAGTCTCCCAAATACATGTGATAACTTGATATCTTATGATTCCAAATTTCAAGAACATACTAATCAATAGACTTATTCTACATATGATATTAATCCATATAGTGATGGATTTTTCTACAAAATAAAAATGAAAATCAGAATAGTAATTAATATCATTTATTATAAATAATATAAGTATAAAATAATTCTATTAACTTATGTTAGATGGAATAAAGTATTAATATAAAGGTTTTGAGAAATTATAATTATGTAATAAAAAAATATTGTAATTATAAAAACACAAATAGACAAAGTGGATCTTGGAGCCACATCAATTTTCTCCCCATTTTTGATAATTACAAAAAAAATCCCATAATTTCTCCCCCTTTATGAAATTAGTCAAAAAGGTTAAAAATGTATCCTTAAATATATCAATAGTTTAAGGTTATAGATTCTCCCACTAAGATAAATATACAATATTGGGAATACTTTCCCTAAATGATTACTAGGAAATAAACTAAATTAAATTTTATATCAAATAAATCACTAGGATTCCCCTAAATTCTTTTGGACAAATATTTTCCCTAGATTTAAAAGTTGTTCGGGATCATCACCTTCCTCGGGTTTAGTTTTCTTATAATAATATCTTTCACTCAAGTATTTAGATGGATCATTATGAATACATCTATGGAAACAAGTGTATAAATACAATATATTGGGATTAATTTGGGGAAAATGTCTATTGGGACCTTATATAGTTGATGAAATGGTATATAAATTTATATATATTTAACAACACCCCAAGGAAGCTTAGATTCGATAGAAAAGTTATATTGACAATCTTTGGTGTGATCTAGAGTTTGAAGTTTGTGAGAAGGTCTTATTGTAGATTTATCCATGGAAGAAGGTTATGATATTTGGTAATAAGTAAAAGATAATCCCTAGGTATATTTTCCCTTTTGATATTCTTGATCGAGTAGGTACGGTTTCTTATCTCTTAGTGCTTCCATCGAACCTCTCTCAAGTCAACGATGTGTTCTATATATCTCTCTTGAGTAAGTACGTACCCGATCCTTCACATTTACTGGACTTAGAAATCATATTTCTTATTAATAATTGCCTATGGGGATTATTTATCATAGATATAAAGTGATACAAAACATGACCTTTCACCTGGTCAAAGTTTGGTGGTGAAACCACCAACTTGAAAAAGCTACGTGGGAACCTGAGGATATGATAAAGTAGAAGTATCATCAGTTTTCTATATCAAAGTGGAAAAATTTTCAGGGTAAAATTAATTTTATGGGGGGTATAATTTAACACCCCAATATTTTATGAAATGTTTTTTCATATAGATTTAATTTCTTCGATAGCTTGCATTTACACAATGCCGGATTTTAACAAACCACAACATACTATTAATATTATTATTTAAAAATGAATATTATAACCTATCTATTAAAAGAGTTGGTATTAATATAAATAAACATATTTTAAAAATATGTATAAATTTTTTATATAAATCAAATATATTTTCTAGTAAAGTCTTTATATGTTTCAAAAATACATTTTTTCCACAAAAATGGTTTTACTGTTTTTTATGAGAAAATAAAATAATTAATTTATAAAACTTTTATAATATTTATTTGAAATAATTAAATTCATTTTTAAACTATCATGTCAAAATTATCTTAGATCTAATTTTTGATAATTTTCTGAAAAGATTAAATTTTCGTTGAATAGTTAAAAATACTGATTTTTATTAAAAAAATACCTTTTTGTTTAAAGTATTTAAAAAATTAAATTATATTTTAAAATTATTTTAAAATTAATATTAGTTCAATTATATTATTATTAATACAATTTAGGTCATTTTAATCAATTTTATTTTCAATTTTGATATAAAACTTCTTATACTTGAGAAAACTTTTTCTTAGGAAAACCTCTTTTTCATTGCATCTATGGGTTTAATTTTAAATTAAATTGTGCAATTTATGTGAATTAAATTTGAAAAAAAAATTGATTACATATTTTTAATCAGAATAATTAATATCATATAATAAATTCAAATTAATTTTTTCAAAATTAACATTAAAACAGTAAAATTTAGTTATTTGGTCAAGGTTAAAATGGGTTTATCAAGGGTTAAACTAAAAATATAAGGGTTAAACTAAAAATATAAGGGTTAAAATGACCTAAAAATTTGTCAAAATCCTATTTAATGTCCTAATTTAGACTTTATCTCATATAATTTTCTATAATTATCCATTTTTTATCCTTTTGTCATGTGTAAAATGTGGGTATACTTTTTTCTTTTCAAAAATTCCAATTGTGTCATATCCCCCACTTATAAAAGGGAACCCCCTATCCTCTTATATTAACACAAAAAAAGACTTTTGGTTTAGAAAATACCTACCAAAATACCTTAATTAATTCCCTCTATATTCCTTAATTTGATTATTAAACCCTCCTCAGAAGGATTTTGGTGAAAACCTAAGGAGGTTGTTTGAAGAAGTTGCATCGTTTATAACCAAGAATTTTTGTTTTATTTCTTCTTACACCTCCTTAAAATTTTATTCAAATATGATGATATAAAAACATAATTATATCCCATATAATTATATTTTATTATTTTAATGGCATAACTTATATCCATCTCCTCATCCATCAAATGGGAAATGAAACTGTCGATCGTGTATACGGCGGACTACCACATCGCGAACCGTGGTAATTCATTTTCCATCACCGCCTCTCACAAATATATATAATGATGTATTTAACATATTTATATCATAATTAAATTATAATTATAATTATTTGATATAATATCAAATCCAACTTCTTACCTTCTAATCTATTGGAAAACGATAACATCGCTCGGGCGTATGTGTAGACTACCGCCTCCATGAAGTGATGTGATAAATTTTCATTTTATTTTGAAATGGATGATAATAAGGAAATATTAAATGAATATATATGATATTTATGATATAAAAATGATTATATAAAGATTAATTAATATTTACCTTTCATTCATTCCATCCGTCTAGAAAATAAAAACATTGTTCATGTGTACGTATGGTCTATCGTCTCCGTGAATGGTGTAAGTCATTTTCTCTCTATAACTTTTATGAATTACTATATATATATATATATATATGATAATAAATATATATGATATTTATATCTTGGTTCAAATTCTTTATATTATTTAACTATGATCAAATTAAAATTACTAAAAATATCCAACCAAAACATGCATGAAAAATGAAACAATTATTACCCGAAACATGGTTTTAACAAGGAATTGTTAATAAACTGGTAATAAAATGTCATAAGTAAATTATATATGGTATGATATGTATGATTATGTTTATATAATAGATATATAATAAACTAATATTTATTATATTGGAGGTTTGAATGTGTATTAATAAATTTGATACTTGTGGTAAAGGATTTTTTCTCACTTTTATTTCTATGAGACACATGTCACATTCACCAATTATTTATTTTTTGTGGTGTATATACTTCCCATGAATTTATTTTATAATTATTATTATTATAAAATTAATGGGAATTTACATGTCCATATAATGTTATTTCTTTTACATTTATTATTATTCAAAAGTTACCAAAGTGGTAAGGGTTTGATGTTATGATCTCATTTTTATTGGGTTGGTTTATGATTATGATTACAATAATGGGATATTATGATATAACTCTCAAAAAACACATGAATTTTATTATCCTCTAGTAATTTATATAAATTAAATGTTTTCCTTTCATTTTCTTCTCTTTATGTACTCAATATTCCAAAATAATGTTTTTAAGGAAACAGACTTTATTTATCTCTTCAGTCGAAAACCTTTTTTCTTCCATATCCATGTTTTTTTTAAATGTTTTCAAGAATATTATTAATATTATATGGTTATGGTTTAAATTAATTTTTAAACATGTTTTAATTTTACAAAAAAAATTAAAATGAATCTTCTTATCACTTTCTAAAAGAGGTAATTTTTACTTTTAATGAAAATGTGAAAGTAATCTTTGTTTTTATGCGTACAGATGAACAATATTTTCCACTATCATGAACACTCAATTATTTAATGATTACTTTATAAGTTTTCAAGTTTATTTTTAAAGAAATTTTTTTCTTTAATATTTTATAAATTTTTATATTTTAAATAAGTGGTTTCAAAATGGAAAGGATATTTTCCTTAAGAAATATTCCAAGTGATCTTTCGAAATCATATTTCATCTAAGATAACATCCTTTGATGTTACTTAAGATTTACTAGGGATATTATCCAATGATGTCACCCTTATTCTTTCTCTAGATTATTTATGATTATAATGACAAATGTTTATGAAACTAGTTTCTTTCCCATGGGTTATTCTATAATGAAATTTTTATCAAATCCATTTCCTTTTCATGGGTTATGATATGATGAATATTTTATGATCTTATGGCACAAAAATATATGGATTATGTGATGGTGGGACATAAATCTCTCTATAATTAATTGGGTAATGATTAATGTTTTATGATCTCAAAGGGTACATACTAGTTTATCTCAAACCTAAAAAGGGTAAACAGGAGGTTATACCAAGCCTGAAAGAGGGTACACGGGAGGTTATATCAAGCCTAAAATATGGTACATGAGAGTTTATCCCAATCCCAAAAGAGGGTACATGGGAGGTTATCCCAATCTCGAAGTAGGTACATAGGTTTTTAGCCCAATCCTAACACGTTATGAATGTCTTTATAGATAGCCTTAACATAATATTTTATATACTTATGTGTATGCCACAAATCTATGTCTTATTCCAATTTTATTATCTCATGGTTCATTTTCTTTGATTACTTTATGATTCATGTCTTATGAACTTCCAATATTTATTCCATGACTTAATTTTATGATATATGATATGTCGGTTATGATTTTAAAATGTTATTCTCATATTTTCATGCCCTTATGATCATGTTATGTTTATATCTCTCTTGTTTAACATTACTGAGAATCTAATATCACCCTTTATTATGTTTAAATTTCCCACGTTATAAATAAAGTTATTATGTATGATATATATAAGAATGGTTCCAGTTATTAAGAACTTATAAGGGAGGTGATGTAGTTCACTTATGAACCAGTTGTTTGTGTATCAAAGTTTCCAAAGGCATTAAAACTAAACAATTCTAGCATGTATAGTTATGTTATGTAATTTGTCTATTAATATGTAATATTTATATATTAAAAGTATGGGTCTTTATAATAAGGGTAGCTCATGACTCTTGTAAGGGTATCATCCATTTTCCTATACTTTTGTAATGGTAAGCAAGGCTTTACATAAGGGTAACCCAATGTTTTAAAAGGATGATTAAGGGTAGATTTGAGTTGTGTAAGGGTAACTCTTAATTTTTAAATAATGTGTAAGGGTATCCAGTTGTTGTGTAAGGTTAAAAATCCATACCCTTATGTGATAATCGTAATTTGTGTAAGGGTAAAACCATGTAACCCTTATGCATCTCCCTTTTGAGGGGGATATTCTAAAAACCTTATTTTACTCTCCTTCATCCCCATAATATTTATTAAATGAATTTCAATGATTTTAAAATCCAAAAATCATGGGAATTAATTCCATTATGTCACGAACCAACCCAAATACCCTAGTACTCTGATACTCAAACTAGCCCTAACATGGCCAAAAGGGAGTTCTTGATCCCCACAGGTTGTATACTAGCACTTGGCATCATATAATAATCACGAGGGAATGATTTTTCTAAAAAAATGCACAAAATAAAATATATAAGTCATTATTATTAACACTCCAAAAGGATAAAGTACCATAATAAAATAGGTAAAATAGTACTCAAATGGTACATCATCAAAAGACATAATGTCTACCAAGGTAAAAACTCAAAAATCCCATGTAACAAGTGGATCACATATCCACCAGTCACGTTCATTAATCTAGGTCCCAAGGATCAAGAACATACACCACCTTCAAGTGGTATTTTTTCTTTTCTTGGACTTGGCATAAGATAATCCACATATTCCCAAAGGCAAGGGTAGGGTGTGAGCTATATATCCCAATAGGGTATCACCAAGTGTTCCATAATCAATTCCATAATAAATTGACCAATTATTCTATCAATTTAAATAAACAAGGAATGTCGTGGAATTTACATATTTTCATCAAAACATGATTTCAATTCAAAAAGATGGCAGATACATCAAACAGGATTAAATGAACATTTTATATAAAACATTTTTATAAAATAAATAGCATTAATAAATAAGTTCTATAAATAAAGGAATTTAATCATCAAATCAAGTATATAATAGCACCATGTATCAACCCCTATGATACATTAGTTTTTGTTAATAGGATCCTCACACTACTCAATCAGTCATCTCATATCAATGTGTGCACATATCCCATGACTCAATTCATCGAGACTCAACTCCCCATCAGGTAAAACATTATGTCACCGTATGTTTATTCCAGTGTTATCATAATAAATCTTGTACTAGGGGTTCATATCCTAGAATGCTTATCCTAATTAACCACTAACTACCCAGTCTCACATGTGATTCAGTCAATCAATCAATCAATAATGGGAAAATAAATCATTTTAAATTAGTTCAAAATAAAATTTCCCACTTTTAGTTTTCAAAATTCCTTTCTCGTTTCAAAACAAAAATCATAGGTTTTCATCAATTCATCCCTTTTCAAATCATTTTTCAATTTAATCCATATCAAATCATTTCATCCAATCAATTTCTAAATCAAGCCATAATTTTTCTCAAATCCACCCAAAAATTTAAATTCCATTGAAATTAGGTATTTTTTATAATATCCATGACTTTTACAAAATCATTTATCTGTCAAATCATTTAAAAATTTATTTCAAATAAATCAACCAATTAAAGGTTTAAATTATAGGGAAAATCATATGGAACTGCAACCGGGAAATGCCAATGAAGAACGAAGGTGAAGGAGACCAACAAGGAAATATGAGATAAAAAATAATCAAGTTCAACTCTGATTCCATCAGAAAACATGATATCATATACTTTCCAAAGAGGTATAGTTGTGATAAGGAGAAAACCAAAGTGATGAAACTTTCTAGAGAAAAAAATCCAAACCAAGATGTTCAAAAGGGAAAAAATCACCCCAAAATCACTTGGAGTTTCCCTAGGGATCAATAGAAGAGGCTTCATGAAAAATGAAATATTTTTTAGTATCACCATACAAATACTTTCTAGACCCAATTAATTCATGATGTGAATACTTGATTCACATCGTGAACATCTCTAATGGAATATATATGGAAAAATGCATTACCTTGGGTTAAAAATATCGATCTCAACCATTTCATGTTGTGAAACCAATTCATGTCCTATATATCATTCATTTCATGAAACTATTTCATGTATTCTTAAAATTTATGGATTAACATAATGAATTACATTCAAAATTTGAAATTTTCCCGCTGATAGTACATAGACAGAACATGCAGGAAAAAATTAGAAAAGCCTCCAACTCAACTTGGACCCAAAGAGAGACCTCTACAGCCTTTAAAAAATTTATACATAGACTCCATTAATTCAAAAAAACATACATCCCTACACTTTATGTCAATTTTATTGACAAAATATCTCTATTATCATAATACCTAAAACACACCCAAAAAAAAGGGGAATCAAAACAAGAGTCAAGAAGTACCTTAAAGAATGCAATGAGATGTTATAAACTCCCCACCATAAACATTTTTTATCCCCAGAAATCCGATAAATAAGATTTCATATCAAAGAAATTAGGTCGTTACTCTCTCATCAGTGTCTCAAGCTCCCACGTATCATGTGAATTAGAACCATGCTACCATAGCACAGAGACCAAAGGTATCATCTTCCCAGGAAGAAACTTTATCTTAGAATCAACAATCTTAACTGGATGATCAGTAACAGATAAACCAGTATCAACATCAATATCTTCCTAGATCAGAACATGATATGGGTCATAAATATACTTTCAAATATACGATACAAAAAACATCTTGTGGACCAAATTCAACTATAGTGGAAGTGACAAATAGTAAGCCACTTTCCCCACTTTCTCAACAATATCAAAAAGACCCATAAACCTGGACTCAAGATTTCCTTGTTTCCCAAGAAATCGATGACCCCTATTAGGTAAAAAACTCAAAAACACCAGGTAATAAACAAAAAACTCCAATGGTCATCGATGATAATCAATATAGGATTTATACCAATTATGTGTCATCAAAATCCTCTAAATAATCAATTGAATCCTCACCATCATCTCTTGGACTAAAATTGGTCCAATCAAGGAAAAATCACCAATATCTTACCAACACAGTGTATATCTAAAAGTTTAGACATATAGGCCTCAAAGGGATCCATTTTGATAGCAGACTGGTAAATTTGTTTGTAAGAAAACTAAACTGTTCCCAAATGGTCATCCCAAGCTCCACCAAAGTCAAGAATGCAAGTACATAGCATATCCTTAAGAATCTGTATAGATAATTATGTATGGTCACCCATATATATATGATATGTCATGATCAAACATACCTGAGATCCCATGGACTCCTAGAGGTATCTTCAAAACCAAGAATTGAAACAGGGATCCCTATCTGAGACTATAGCAGATTGAACTCCGTGAAATCTGACAATCTTCTGTGCATAGAGACGTCCCAAGTCCTTGATTTTGTTTGCATCTAAAATGAGTATAAATTGAGAATATTTGGTTATCCTATCAATCACAACCCATATCACGTTCTTCCCTCGATGGTTATATGGAAACCCAACCACAAATTCTATAGAAATCTCATCCCACTTCCAATTCAGCACTGGAAGTAGCTAAAGAAAACCCGAATGTCTTTGGTTTTTATCTTTGGCCTATTGGCAAGTATAACAATGGGAAAAAAAGTTATCAATGTCTCATCTCATTCCTAGCCATTAGAATTTTCACCACATATGATAGAATATATTTGTGGTTCTAGGGTGCACCACCCACTGGGAATTAGGGAAATCCTCTATTATAGCCTTTATCATAGGAAAAGGTACAACATAATGGTTCTAGAAACATAGGATACCCTATGAAGAGAATGTACACTCACTAGTGGTATCCCCACTATAAAAAGAGTCCCCAATTCCATAGAATTCATCATCAAGTTATTGATTCTAAAGAATCGTATCAAGAAGAGGTCAAATGGAAACTTTACAAAACAACCTTAGACTTATTCTCATGTACTCCCAACTAAAACTAAGAAAATAGAGCCATTAGATACCACTCTTATGATGATTCTTTCACAACTTGGGTTGAAATTTTCCTACTAAAACCATTAGAAATGGCATTTCCCTTACCAAGGGTGTAGGCAATATCGAAATAAAAATACTTCTGGCACTCCACCCAATGCCTTTGATTGAGGTTCAAATTTTTTTGAGATAAGATATAACTCAATAATTTGTAGTCAGAATAAATGGTATACATTTAACCAAAATGTTAATGCCACCAAATTTTAAGATCATGAATCACATCTAAAAGTTTGAGATCATGGGTCAGATAATTCTTCTCATGTGGCCAAAGTTATCTATAATCATAGGCTACCACATAATCATCCTATATAAGGACACAACCCAAACCCAAACTTGATGTGTCATAGAAGACCACATAAACTATCCTACCTATAGAAGAGCCAACACCAGTGTAGAATTAAAAATACATTTCAAATCAATAAAATAACTCTGAAGTTTCTTATCCTATATAAACTTCACTCCTTTCCAAGTGAGAGTGATCAACAGAGAATCTGAATTCAATAAATATCTGATGAATCTGTAGTGATATCCTGCCAAACCTAAGAAGCTTTAAATATTCAGAATATTACATGGTTTCATCCATTTCATAAAAATATTCAACTTCTTAGAATCAACTGAAATGCTATGTTCTGATACCACATTTTCCAAGAACTTCACTTCCTGAATCCAAAAATTACATTTCAAAAGATTCGATTAAAGTTGATTATTTCTCAAGATTTCCAAAACTTCTCTCAAATGACACACATGGTCCCCATCGATCTGAGAGTAAAATATAATATTGTCCAAAAATACCACCATGAATGACTAAAGGTACTCGTGAAATATCAGGTTCATTAAATTCATAAAAAATTATAGGAACATTGGTTAGACAAAATGGTATAAAAAGTTACTCATAATGGATATACCTACTCTAAAAGACTATTTTCTAAATGTCAGATTATTTTATTCTCAACTGTTAATAACCAGATAAAAGATATTTCTGTGAGAACCACTTCACCCCTTTTATCTGGACAAATAAATCATCAATCCATGGTAAAATATATTTATTCTTTATCGTAACTCGATTGAGTTTTGGGTAATCAATAAAAAGGAAAAGTATTCCATCGTCATTTTTTACAAAGAGAACAGTTGATGCCTAATGCGACACACTCATGCATATGAAACCCTTCTCTAGAAGATCATCATGTTGAGTATTCAACTCTTTAAACTCTACTGGAGATATATGGTAACAAGGAATAGACATTGTCTGAGTATTAGGTACTAAATCAATAGAAAATTCCACCTCTCTTTCTAGTGGAAATCTAAATAATTCAGAAGTGAAAACATCAGGAAACTCAAAAAAAACTATAAGGATATCATCACTAAAAGATTCTTACTCCAAGTTGAAATCAAACACCAATATTACCTTTCCAAAATCTGAAAAATAAGGTCCATATCTACTCAATATTCAAGCCCATTCTCCCTAAAAGATATGACACACTCCATCAGGCATAGTAAAGGAGGCCTTTTGAACATAATAATCAATCTGAGCCTTGTGAGAAATTAGAAAATCCATCTAGAAAATGATTTCAAGTGGTTTCATGTCGAGAACCAAAAAATTACAGGTAATACTAAACTCTAATAAAGATAAAACGCAAGTAGGACACAAAATATCCTACTCTCTCTTCATTATGAGGGTCATAGTAATATTCATCAAATAAGAAAAAAGCTTCATAGGAAGATTAAAAAAGTTTATAAAATGGGTTGATATAAATGAGTGTGAAACACCAATATCAAATAAAGTAGTCACTAAATATTAAGTTATAGTGATGGTACCTCTCATAGTCATTGGACCTTTATTTTCTTCCTCTAGAGACTCTTCCACTATGTGAATAATCTTCGTTCTATATATCAATGGCAGGAATCCCTTTTCTCTTGAAACATATGATTAAACCACAATACTTTTTGGTGTTGATGATCCCATGTCACTACATAGAGTATAAAAGAAATATAATATTTTTTATAGGTTTCTTGAGTGGCTATAAGAACTACAAATCTTTGGTGCCTCAGTAAAATTCTATTTAGAATGCCCAACCTTGCCACACTAAAAGCAAGTTAAATAGGATATTCTAGGAATTGCATGAGGTATAGACAATTACTTATGTCTAGAACCACCATGAGGATCATCACACTTTATCTTTACTTTAAAGGAACTCAAAAAACTACCACTAAGAGAGAAAGGAACTCCCTTCAACTTTGATTTTCCATCTAGGTCAAGCTCATCCATTAACACTCTATTCAACACATTAGAGTAAGAAGTGAGATTTATCAAGAAAACCTATGATCAGATATCAGTTCAGAGACCCATATCAAACCATATATCCCTCATCTTCGCATTGGATACAACATTAGGAAAAAAATTAACATTCTCAACAAAACATTTTGTATACTGTGTCATTGTCTTATCACCCTACTGAAAGTTGAGAAACGCAATGCACTTTTCCAATACCAATGAATCTGGAAAGAAATGATCAATGAAAATAACTCTAAATTCCTTCCACTCTAAACCCTCAAGATTCTTTATTATCACCATTAAATACCACTATATCCTACTAGTTCCATTAAGCTTAAAGGTAAAACATTTCACCTTTATAGATTCTGGTATTTCCAAGAAGTCAAAAGTATCTCAATATTTTTCAACCAATCTTCATCCTCTTAAGGATCATTTTAACCTTGAAAATCTGGTGGTTTATGACAAAGAAACTCTTGAGAATGATCTCTTGATTCATCCCTTTGAGGTTCCACTAATGGATCCTTAATGGGAATGGGTACATGTACCTATCCCAAATCCTAGAAAACACACACCTCTATCTCAGCAAGATTCTAGTCCAAAGGAGGATTCCCCTACTATGGTTCACCAGCATATTCCTCCTACGACCTATTTAAATTTCACCTAGAAGTCATGACACTACAAAACATTAATAGAAAACACCAAAAGTGTCAACAAGGGTACACAGATAAAAATATCAAACAAGATATACCGGAATATAAGTTTCATCAAGCGGTATTTAAGATTGGTATTTAAATATACTCAGATAAAAATCAGGGAAAATCTAGAAAATATATTGAACTATTCCCCAAATATACTTTTCCAAAATAACCATGGTGACTTAAGGCTCATTATAATGAGATCTAGCTGGTCACTTTCTCATAAATTCCACTTAAGTTCCATATCAATCCTACCTCTAGTCTACCATGACAACCCAATTACATACTGACATCAGGGAAAGGTACACAACCTAACCTGAAATATCTGATACCAGTTTTTTATAAACCATCCTAGATAACTTGGTACACTCATACCCGAGCCAGCCCTAACATGACCCTAAGGGTGTTCCCAATCCCCACAGGTTAGTGACTAACACCTAGAATCATACAAGAACTGCGAGGGAATTATTTTTCCACAAAAAAATTATAATATAAAAGGTAAAAGTTAGTATAATCAACACTCTAAAGGGATAAAGTTCCAGAATCAAATAGGTAAAATAGTACTCAAATAGTACATCATCAAAATACACAACATCTTTCAAGGTAAAAACTCATGCATCTCATGAAACAAGTGTATCACATCTCAACTAGACACCTCTATCACTCCAAGTCCCAAGGATAAAGAATATCCACCACATATAAGTGGCACTTTTCCTTTGCTTGGACCTAGCATATGATAATCTACAAACACCCGAAGGAAAAGGTAGGGTGTGAGCTGTGAAGCCTAGTAGGGTCTCACCAAGTGTTCCATAATCAATTACATGAAAAATAGACCAATTATTCTATAAATTTAAAGAAAACAATTCATGACATGGAATTTACATATTTTCATCAAAACATGCTTTCAATTCAAAAAGATGGTAGATACATCAAACAGGCTTAAATGAATATTTTATATAAAACATTTATATAAAGAAATTGACATGAATACAGTAGTTCTATAAATCAATGGAATATAATCATCAAATCAAGTATATAATAGCACCATGTATCAAACCATTTGGTTCATTATTTTCTTGTAATAAGTTCCTCACACTACTCAATCAGTGATGTTAACTCAATGTGTGCACATGTCCCATGACTCAAGCTATCGGGACTCAACTCCCCATTGGGGAAAAATTATGATTTAATATATTTATGTCAGTTTTGTCATTGTCAATCTCGTTCTAAAAGGTCATATACTATTATGCTTGTCCTATTTACCCACTAACTACCGAGGCTCACATGTGCTTTAGTTAATCAATAAATCAATCAAGGAAAAATAAATAATTTCAAATCAGTTCAAAATACAATTTCCCAATTTTAGTTTTCAACATGACTTTCTCATTTCAAAACTAAATCATAGGTTTTCATCAATTCATACCTTTTCAAATCATATTTAAATTTAATCCACATCAAATCATTTCATTAAATCAATTTTTAAATCAAGACATAATTTTTCTTAAATCCACCCAATAATTTCAATTCCACTAAAATCAGTAGTTTTTCATAATCTCTATGCCTTTTTCAAAATATTCCATCAATCATCTCAAATATAGGTTTTTAAATCATTTTAAAACTCATTTAAAATAAATTAATCAAGTAAAGGTTTCAATTGTGGGGAAAATATATAAAACAACCTACCTTTAATTATCGATCAAATCAACACCCAGAATTGAGAAATGCTAATGAAGAATGAAGGAAAAAGAGACCAATAAGAAAATACTAGATAATAAATCATCAATATAAACTCCAATTCTATTAGTAAACATGAGACTATACTGTTTCCAAATAGGGATAGTGAAGATAAGGAGAAAACTAAATTAAGGAAACTCACCAGAGATCAAAATCCAAACAGAGACATCTGAAAGGGAAGAAATCACCCCAAAATCACATAGATTCTCCATAGGTATAGATAAAAGAGGATTCATGACAAATGAAATATTTTTATTTAATCACCATAAAAATATTCACTAGTCCCTATGAATTCACGACATGAATCCTCGATTCATGACATGAACATCTTGAGTGGCGTATACGCTGAAAATGCATTACCTTAGGTTTAAAATCTTGATCCCGGCTATTTAATGTTGTGAAACCAATTAATTTATGGTATAACATTCATGTAATAAAACTATTTCATGGATTCTTCTTAGTGATGGATTTAAATTGTGAATTACACTCATGTTGTGAAACTTTCTTTAAAATAGTACATAGCCAGAACATGATGAAAAAAACTTATAAAATTTTCTTAATCAAACTGGACCTAAAGAGAACCCTCTACATATTTTGACACATTTATACCAAGACTCCATTAATTAAAATAAACATAAATCCCCTAACTTTAGGTCATCTTACCAAACAAAATCTATTCATTCTAAAAAGACCCAAAACACACCAAAACAAAAAGGGGAATCAAAACAAGAGTAAAAAAGTACCTAAAAGAAGGTAATGAGATGTTACACCTTGACTCATTTCAGATTAAAATTCATTAATAGGATGAAATTAAACACTATAAATTAAATATTTAGTTAAATTGAAAATTAAATTTTTAATTTAATTTGTGGTTTTTAATAATGTGAACTTGTACGTGGTTTTTTTATTTCTAAAATGGTTAAACCCTTGCAGCCTTTGTTTTTTTAATTCTTTGAGTCCAAGGAGCTTATAAATTCCCATGTTATGGTTTTGTGAAACCACTTATGAAAAATATAATACATTATTATGGTTTGCAGATGTAATATTTTCTCTCTCTCCCTCTTACACTATTTGGTGTTGCATTTTAAGGGGGGAATTCCCAAGTATTCTTTAATGTGTTTTTACAAATTGGGTTCTTCCTAAGTTCTGAAAATTTCTAAGGAGTTTTTAGGATGATAATAACAAAAAATTATCAAATAATAATAATAAAGTATTATCACATTCATATTATTCTAGGGAGACATAGAATTATCACATGTTGTTTTATTGTTATTCTTTAAGGAAGAAATTTTTGGCACATGCATTGGCATATTTTGATAATTTGGAAATTATCTAGGAGAGAGAAACTATTATATCATGTGGTATTTTATTTCTTTTGAAAGAAACCCTTGACAAACCTTGAATGTTTGTGTGTCCACAACTATAATAATAAGGCCCTGGAGGAGGTTTTCTTGTCTTTTGAGGATTCCGCTCCAGCTTTAGAACCACACAGGGTGGTTTATCCTTGATGTTGACTTAAAAAACCTTGAGGTGGGAGGTTACCTACTATTTTGGGCTCTTGTATACACATGTTTCCTTGGTATAATTCTTATGTTGTAAAACCTTAATTATTTCTCTTCATTTTGATTGCATGTGAGTGTGTTTATATCTCATGAGACCCATTGTTATGGTTGATTCCCTGAGTATAGTTTTAGCTTGTTGTGTAAAGACCCGAAAAATTCAAGGAAATTTTTTTCTTAATTTTCTTTGGATTTTTACAAGAACGCAGTTTCAGACGGCACCTGATTCCGAGGCCTGGTGTGCCCGGAATCATTTTCTGAAGTTTGGCTCGGGTACGTTCAGTGAACGGACAAGCGGGTTTTTCTAACTTTTGAACCAGTGCTCAGAATCAAATTCTGAGGGCACCAATGGAATCACAGCGCCGGTATTTTCTTAGAAATGCCTCTTTTGGAGTTGCGTTTTCTCGGGTGTGGTTTTTAATTTTTGGGCTTAAAATTAAGAAATAAAATAATTGGTACGACAAACTTTATTTTATTTCACTTAAATCCACTTGAAAGCCACTTAAAGCTGCTTAAGCTGAGTTGATGCGGATAGGGTGTTATCCAAAAATATCCTACCCTTGGTAGGATATTTGTGAGGTGGGGCCCGCATGAGCCCCACCGTTTCTTTCCCGCTAAGTAACGCCCCCGCGAAAACCCTTCATTATGAAAGTCAACTGACGCATTTTCTTAAATTCTTAACGCACCAATTAATTGGGCGGTTAACTTCGTTAAATTAATTCTATGAATTAATTTAATCGTTTCTAAACCTGTTTACAATCCGTTGGCGTAATAATAAAATAAGACCAACGCACGACTTCTTGAGGATTGCTCGTTGAGAGGCTTTTGACAAAAATCTTGTGCCTTCATACTCATTCGCGAAGAACTTGAAGAACGCGAAGAATGCCGTCACCCTCGGAGATTGACGACGCTCCTTCCTAGACATTCTTCCCCGCAACGATCTCTGATCACCAACTGCTTGAGGTAGGAGATTTCGGGTTTCTTCTTTCAAATCTCTTTGTAGGTTATAACAACATCATGGATTTAATTAATATAATTAAATCTACATGTTCTTGAACCTCGGAGTTCGTCGATGCGACGCCCTTCCGCGACGACGCGACGCCCTTCCGCAACGCGACGATCGCCTCCTTCCGCGGCGATCAATTCCGCGAAGAACGCGCGTGCGAAGACTTGATGAGGTAGGGGTTTGTTTGTGAAATGATTTATATTCCCATGATTGTTTCTTTTAAAACAAAGAACCCGGATCAAGTTCAATTTTAATTCTATTAAAATTGTGCCTTGCTTGTTATTCATGTGTTGAATATTTTATTCCCGATTGTTATCACCTAACGCGGAGGGTGCGGGCCAAACAAACACGGCCTGACAACCCTCCGCAGTTCTTCTTTGATGTGCGGATTGGCGGGCGATGACAAAACATGCCGCAGAGGTGAGTCGTTGTTTCCTCAGTGAAGTACGGGACCCGGGAGGAGCTACGGCACAGACGGAAACGAAATCGGACCACCAGAGCAACTCCAGTGGCCCGCGGAACCCACCGGCGGCGCGGGTCGCCGGCGCGGCGGCGCCGGCGGCCAGAGGCGGCGGCGCCCCGGCGCGCTGCCAGATAGGGCCGCCGTGGCTGAAGCCGCGGCCGCGCGGGTTCGGCACTCACGGGATGCGGCTTTGCCGCGTCCGCTGATCCAGCGCGGCCTCACGCGGGGCCGCGGCACCTTCATCCCGCGGGGGCAGCGCCCCGCGGCTCCCTCGCTCGGCCGCTCGGCCGAGCCGAGCCGGGCCGACCCGACCGTCCGGGTCGCGCCCTGGTCGGGCCGGACCCGAACCCGGGTCGGGTCGACCCGGTTCGGGCCGACCCAGGGGGGGTCGGGCCGGGTCGGTCCGGGCCCAGACCCCCCGTCTTCAGACCGTTTTCGTTCTTTTGCTCGTAACTTGAGCTACGGGCCTCCAAACGATGTGACGTTAGTGGCGATGCGATCCTTGGATCGAGACGGTCGTTTCGGTATATCGCACTCAAGGTTTCGGAATACTTTTAGTTCAGCTGGGTTGGTTCGTACACGAAACCAACCGGGCCCTCGGAGCGGAAACGCTCATATCTTGAGCTTCGGACGTCCGATAGACGTGCCGTCGACTTCGTTGATTTCCTCTAAGTGAGATGGATATTTTGGCATACTCCGCCCGAGGTTTGGACGTAGGTGGAGTATGGTCGGGTTGGATTTTCCTTAAAAACCAACCGGGCCCCTGGGACGAAAACGCCAATAACTCTCAGACCGGGCGTCCGATTGACGCGCCGTCTGCGACGTTGAGTTCCTGTTGACGATACGGAACTTTTGGATACATCAACTCTGGACTATGTGTCAGTTGATGTATCAGCCTCTCAGCTCGTGGAGCGGACCCTTCCGAACGAGCTTGCTGTGTGCTGGAACCCTAGAGCTGGATGCGACTGCTACTGTGATGATGACGACTGTGCAGAGATCCTCAGTGGATTCGACGACGACGACTACAGCACTCAGCGATCCTGTGTGGATCAGTGCTACCGATCCTATGTGGGTCTGATCCTGTGTGGGTCAGCGCTCAGTGGTTCTGTGTGAGCCATCGCCTACAGGTCCTGTGTGGGCCCGATCCTGTGTGGGTCTTTTCGGGGGTTAGTACCTATCGATCCTTTGTGGGTCCGACGACTTAGATGGATCAGTGATCATCTCTATCGTCATTTGAAGAAGTATACATGTGTGAGCTGAAACTCTGTTTTACTTTCCTTTGTGGATTGTGTTGAGCTATCCTGTGTGGATTTACGTTTTACTTTCCTTTGTGGATTATGTTGAGCTATCCTGTGTGGATTTTACGTTTTGCTTTCCTGTGTGGACTGGGTTGTACTTGAGCTCGGATGTTGGAGTCGAGTGATAATTGATGACTTAGGTATATGTATGGGCATATACCTAAGCCGTGTCGGATGTTACTTCGTGATTGTATCTTCCCTTTGTGGATTATCCTTTGTGGATTCTGGGAGACCTTCGGGGGTCTCGGGGTCCCTACTGAGTAGCTTATACTCACCCCTGCACGGGCTATGCCCGCACTACGTTGTGTTGGTTGCAGACGACGGACAGCGCTGATCGTGGTGGAGGCTTGCAGAGCAGGATGGTACCTGGAGGTGGACCACTGGGCGGGACGTACTCGGAGCGGTTAGGTGGACCCGAGGAGCAGTGGAGGCTATCTGTACCCACCCTTCAGGTGGGACTTCCACTGGACGGCTCGACGTTGCGGCTTTACTTTTCAGTTGCTATTTTTCCCCTTTTAGTTATACTTTACAGTTGGGCTTGTATTTCCGGCCCCCTTTACTTTTCTGCACTTACTGTTGTACCAACCTTTACTTAGTGTTTACTTCTTCCACTTGCTTACTCTGTGGTTCTTGTTTACTTTACAAAGGCAATGCCTTCCCTTTTTACCGGGACTTACGCCTTGGTGCTAGTCGCCAGCCCCTGGCCTATGGAAGGCGGGCTTGGGGTAGTCACAGCACGGGCCCCGAGGTTGGGTCGTGACAAATTGGTATTAGAGGAGGTCGGTTCTACCGCAGACTCTGATCTTTCTTCTATGTGAAGCAATAGTGTTTAGCGTATTGAGTGTGGTTATCAGTCCAGGGAGTCCAGTGTTGGTGCGGCGGCCGACGTATCCGTACACCAGGACCCTGACTTCTGATTTCCGACTTAATGCACGAAAACATTGATTACATGTGTGTTTCAAGTTTTCTTTGTGATTACTTGTATCAGCTCACCAGGTATAATGTTCTGACCGTGGCGCACCTGTTTCTTTTCAGGATGGCCCCACGACGGCAGCCAGCTAGGGTTCCGAGAGTTTTACGTGACGACAGCCCGCCGAGCAACGAGGCCTCGGTACGGGGCCCTTTAACAGAAGAGGCACCGGCGGTACCTCTACCCACCGAGCCACCGATGCTTCCAGCCCCCGCCGCTGACGATACACGTTGCCTTGGAGCTCTGCACAAGTTTCAGTGCCAGCAACCGCCTAGGTTCCGTGGGGAGACGGACCCCCAGGCAGCCGAGGACTGGCTGGAGGCAGTGGTGCGAGTTTTCTGGCTAGTGAGGACACCAGCAGACCTCATGGTGATCCTCGCAGCGAGCCTACTGCATGCAGCAGCAGGACGATGGTGGAGCTTGATGCTCCAGGTGCACGATGAGGCCTCTCTCATCTGGACAGACTTTGAGGGCCTCTTCCGCTCAGAGTTTGTCCCGGCCACCATCCGTGTGGTGCGCATCCAGGAGCTTCTTCAGCTGCGGCAGGGAAGCTTGACGGTCGCCCAGTACTCGTCGAGATTCACTGATCTCTCGCGCTACTCAACCGACATGGTACGGGACCCGTTCTTCCGGGCCCAGACCTTTGAGCAGGGATTGAGACACGAGATCAGGGCATCGCTGATCTCCCTCAGCATCCCGGCTCAGGAAGGAGTATTGGAGCGAGCCCTTCTAATCGGGAGCTTTCTTGCTAAGTCAACAGCGATACCTACCGCAGGGCGGCAGGTAGCGGAGTCTTCGGCAGCAGGTATCCTACGGATGACTCATGGGTCTAGGCAGACCAGACCTTTCGGCAGACGACCTCAGGACACTGGCTCAGTAGTGCGGGGCACACAGCGCGGAGCCAGTCTTTCGAGAGGCAGGCAGTGCTACGCATGCGGCGGGTAGGGTCACATGGCTCGTGACTGCCCGACCCATCGTGCCGAGGAGCAGCAGACAGTTGAGGGGCCACCCAGGCAGAGGCAGAGGGTCGGCCGTGGCGGTCCGTAGGGAGGAGGCGGACGAGGCAGAGGAGCTGGCTGAGCAGCAGGTGGTGGGCGACGCTTTGAGGCTCTACCACCACCACCACCAGGAGGCCCGCCTCGACCACAGGGAGCTGGCGGGCAGAGACAGGCACAGCTCCAGGCAGCGGAGGCCTACGACCACGGCGCGCCCGAGATGATTTGAGGTACGATCTGTGTCTATTCCACCCTTGCTGCAGTTCTTATAGACACAGGAGCGAGTCACTCTTTCATAGTCGCTGCCCTTGTTCGGAGCTCGGAGATTCCGATAGAGCCGTTGACTCGATCCTTACAGCTAGAGACTCCTACGGGAGCAGACTCGACGATTACACACTGGTGCCAGCAGTGTGAGCTTACTCTAGGAGGCGAGAGCTTTGGCTGGGATCTTCTTGTAGCAGAGTCGAGGCCTTACAACGTCATCTTGGGCATGGATTGGTTATCTACAGCCCATGCACAGATTGACTGTATTAGGCGCAAGGTGCGATGTGTACGCACCGACGGGAGCAGGTTCACCTTCACCGGTGAGAAGGGAGCCTTCGCAGCACAGGATGGACTTCCGCAAAGGAGAGGACATCCCATCACTCATTAGTTGGCTAGCCTCATCCTAGGAGTTGTTGACTTGCGGAGTCCTAGTTTTACTGCAGTGGTGGATCAGTACGCGGACGTCTTTCCCGACGACGTTCCAGGGCTACCTCCTCGCAGAGAGGTAGACTTTCATATTGATCTGTACCCCGGGACAGCTCCGATATCCACTCCAGCATATCGGATGGCCCCGCTGATCTTCGAGAGCTACGGGTACAGTTGGAGGACTTGCAGGGCAAGGGTTTCATCCGACCCAGTGTTTCACCCTGGGTTTCACCGATATTGTTCACCAAGAAGGCGGACGAGAGCTTGCGACTTTGTGTCGATTATCGTCGCCTGAACCAGGTGACAGTGAGGAACAAGTATCCGCTACCGAGGATTGATGACCTCTTCAATCAGCTCAAGGGAGCACAGTGGTTCTCGAAGATAGACCTCAGGTCAGGCTATCATCAGCTCAGAGTTCGAGATGAGGACGTGTAGAAGACAGCCTTCAGATGTCGGTATGGCCACTATGAGTTCTTGGTTATGCCATTCGGCGTAACCAATGCTCTAGCAGTGTTCATGGGCCTCATGAACAGGATCTTCCAGCCATACCTCGATCGATTTGTCGTAGTCTTCATCGACGACATTTTGATATACTCGACGACTGAGGAGGAGCACGCCTACCACTTACGGGTTGTACTAGACACACTCCGAGAGCACCAGATTTATGGAAAGCTCTCGAAGTGTCAGTTCTGGATATGTGAGGTCCACTTCTTGGGGCACGTCATTTCTGAGGTGGGAGTTGCGGTGGATCCCGCGAAGATCGAGGCAGTGCTAGCTTGGGAGCCACCCAAGAGCGTGACAGAGGTGCGGAGTTTCTTGGGACTAGCTGGATACTACCGGAGATTCATGCCAGACTTCTCCAGAGTTGCGGCACCACTCTCAGCTTTGACAAAGAAGGGGAAACCCTTTATGTGGTCAGACAGATGTCAGTAGAGCTTCCAGGAGCCGAGACAGAGATTGACCAGCGCACCTATCTTGAGGTTGCCTGAGGAGGGAGTAGGGTACGTAGTCTATTGCGATGCATTAGGGACCGGACTCGGGTGTGTCCTGATGCAGGAGCGGGCAGTGATCGCCTATGAATCACTTCAGTTGAGGCCGCATGAGCAAAACTACGCTACCCATGACCTGGAGTTAGCAGCAGTGGTCTTCGCTCTGAAGACATGGCGACACTACCTGATGGGCGAGCGCTTTACAGTCTTTTCTGACCATCAGAGTCTCAGGTACATCTTCTCTTAGATGGACCTGAACCTGAGACAGCGGCGATGGCTCGAGTTCCTCCAGGACTATGACTTTGAGATATTCTATACTCCTTGGAAGGGGAACGTAGTAGCCGATGCTCTCAGCAGGAGGACGGGACCTCCAAGTGGGACGGTGTGCCATCATCTATCGTCTCTGATCGGGATGCTCGCTTTACTTCCCGACTTTGGAAGGGGTTGCAGGAGGCGTTCGGGACGCAGATACGTTTGAGCACCACCTTTCACCCTCAGACAGATGGTCAGACGGAGAGGACCATTCAGACTCTCGAGGACATGCTCCGCGCATATGTCCTCGACTTTGGTCGCAGCTGGGAGAACCACCTACCCTTGGTGGAGTTCGCGTACAATAAAAGCTACCACTCCACCATCAGGATGGCACCATATGAGGCGTTGTACGGCAGACCTTGCAGATCTCCTTTGTGCTGGACAGACCCTGGGGAGTCAGCACTTGTGGGACCATAGATGGTCCAGGCCACGACAGAAAAGGTCCAGGTCATCCAGGAGCGGATGAGGATAGCTCAAAGCCGGCAGAAGTCTTATGCTGACAGGAGGCGGAGGCCACTAGAGTTCGAGGATGGCGACCACGTCTTTTTGCGTGTCTCACCTCGACGTGGATTACGGAGATTTGGCCGAGGCGGAAAGTTATCTCCACACTTCATTGGACCATTCCAGGTCCTCATCAGGATTGGAGAGGTGGCTTATCACCTGGCTCTACCACCTCAGTTGCACCGGGTGCACGACGTCTTCCACGTATCTCAGCTGAGGAGATACGTGCATGACCCGACGCACATCATTGACCATGGGGAGCTAGATATTGATGATGGGGCGACTTTTGCGGAGCTCCCGGTGGAGATCGAGGATCGACAGGAGCGGGTCCTACGTGGACGATCGATTCCTCTAGTGTGCATCAGATGGTAGCACGGGAACCTCCAGGAGAGCACTTGGGAGCGGGAGGCTCAGATGCGTGCTCAGTACCCACATTTGTTTCCCTAGTTTATGATGTATCTTTACGGGGACGTAAATCCCTGAGGTGGGAGTGATGTAAATACCCGAAAAATTCAAGGAAATTTTTTTCTTAATTTTCTTTGGATTTTAACAAGAACGCAGTTTCAGACGGCACCTGATTCTGAGGCCCGGTGTGCCCGGAATCATTTTCTGAAGTTTGGCTCGGGTACGTTCAGTGAACGGACGAGCGGGTTTTTCTAACTTTTGAACGGGTGCTCGGAATCGAATTCTGAGGGCACCGATGGAATTGCAGTTCTGGTATTTTCTTAGAAACACCTCTTCCAGAGTTGCGTTTTCTTGGGTGTGGTTTTTAATTTTTGGGCTTAAAGTTAAGAAATAAAATAATTGGTGCGATAAACTTTATTTTATTTCACTTAAAGCCACTTGAAAGCCACTTAAAGCTGCTTAAGCTGAGTTGATGCGGATAGGGTGCTATCCAAAAATATCCTACCCTTGGTAGGATATTTGTGAGGTGGGGCCCGCACGAGCCCCACCGTTTCTTTCCCGCTAAGTAACGCCCCCGCGAGAACTCGTCATTATGAAAGTCAACTGACGCGTTTTCTTAAATTCTTAACGCACCAATTAATTGGGCGGTTAACTTCGTTAAATTAATTATATGAATTAATTTAATCGTTTCTTAACCTGTTTACAATCTGTTGGCGTAATAATAAAATAAGACCAACGCACGACTTCTTAAGGATTACTCGTTGAGAGGCTTTTGATGGAAATCTTGTGCCTTCATCCTCCTTCGCGAAGAACACGAAGAACGTGAAGGACGCCGTCACCCTTGGAGATTGAAGACGCTCCTTCCGAGACGTTCTTCCCCGCAATGATCTCTGATCACCAACTGCTTGAGGTAGGAGATTTCGGGTTTCTTCTTTCAAATCTCTTTGTGGGTTATAACAACATCATGGATTTAATTAATATAATTAAATCTACATGTTCTTGAACCTCGGAGTTCGTCGACGCGACGCCCTTCCGCGACGACGTGACGCCCTTCCACGACGCGACGATCGCCTCCTTCCACGGCGATCAATTCCGCGAAGAACGCGTGTGCGACGACTTGATGAGGTAGGGGTTTGTTTGTGAAATGATTTATATTCCCGTGATTGTTTCTTTTAAAACAAATAACCCAGATCAAGTTCAATTTTAATTCTATTAAAATTGTGCCTTACTTGTTATTCATGTGTTGAATATTTTATTCCTGATTGTTATCACCTAACGCGGAGGGTGCGAGCCAAACAAACACGGCCTGACAACCCTCCGCAGTTCTTCGTTGATGTGCGGATTGGTGGGCGAGACAAAACATGCCGCAGAGGTGATTCCTTGTTTCCGAAGTGAAGTACGAAACCCGGGAGGAGCTACGGCACAGACGGAAACGAAATCGGACCACCGGAGCAACTCCGGTGGCCCGCGGAACCCACCAGCGGCGCGGGTCGCCCGCGCGGTGGCGCCAGAGGCCGGAGGCGGCGGCGCCCCATCGTGCCGCCAGACAGGGCCGCCGCGAGCGGACCCACGGCCGCGCGGGTCCGACACTCACGGAACGCGGCTTTGCCGCGTCCGCTGATCTAGCGCGGCCCCATGCGGGGCCGCGGCACCTTCATCCCGCGGGGGCAGCGCCCCGCGGCTCCCTCACTCGGCCGCTCGGCCGAGCCGAGCCGGGCCGACCCGACCGGCCGAATCGCGCCCTAGCCAGGCCGGGTCGTGCCCAACTGGGTCGGTCCAAGACTCGGGTCGGGTCGACCCGGTTCGGGCCGACCCAGGGGGGTCGGGCCGGGTCGGCCCGGGCCCAGACCCCCCGTCTTCGGACCGTTTTCGGTATTTTGCGCGTAACTTGAGCTACGAGCCTCAGAACGACGCGCCGTCAGCGGTGATGTGATCCTTGGATCGAGACGGTCGTTTCAGTATATCGCACTCAAGGTTTAGGAATACTTTGAGTTCAGCCGGGTTGGTTCGTACACGAAACCAACCGGGCCCTCGGAGCGGAAACGCTCATATCTTGAGCTTCGGACGTCTGATAGACGTGTCGTCGACTTCGTTGATTTCCTCTAAGTGAGACGGATCTTTTGGCATACTCCACCCGAGGTTTGGACGTAGATGGAGTATGGTCGGGTTGGATATTCCTTAAAAACCAACCGGGCCCCTCGGACGAAAAAGCCAATAACTCTCAGATCGGGCGTCCGATTGACGCGCCATCTGCGACGTTGAGTTCCTGTTGACGATACGGAACTTTTTGATACATCAACTCTGGACTATGTGTCATTTGATGTTTCAGCCTCTCGGCTCGTGGAGCGGACCCTCCCGAACGAGCTTGCTGTGTGCGGGAACCCTAGAGCTGGCTGCGACTGCTACTGTGACGACGACGACTGTGCAGAGATCCTCAGTGAATTCGACGACGATGACTACAGCACTCAGCTATCCTGTGTGGATCAGTGCTACCGATCCTGTGTGGGTCCGATCCTGTGTGGGTCAGCACTCAGCGGTTCTGTGTGAGCCAGCGCCTACAGGTCCTGTGTGGGCCCGATCCTGTGTGGGTCTTTGCGGGGGTTAGTACCTATCGATCCTTTGTGGGTCCGACGACTTAGATGGATCAGTGATCATCTCTATCGTCGTTTGAAGAAGTATACCTGTGTGAGCTGAAACTCTGTTTTACTTTCCTTTGTGGATTTTTTTGATCTATCCTGTGTGGATTTACGTTTTACTTTCCTTTGTGGATTGTGTTGAGCTATCCTGTGTGGATTTTACGTTTTGCTTTCCTGTGTGGACTGGGTCGTACTTGAGCTCGGATGTTGGAGCCGAGCGAGAATTGATGACTTAGGTATATGTATGGGCATATACCTAAGCCATGTTGGATGTTACTTCGTGATTGTATCTTCCCTTTGTGGATTATCCTTTGTGGATTCTGGGAGACCTTCGGGGGTCTCGGGGTCCCTACTGAGTAGCTTATACTCACCCCTGCACGGGTTATGCCTGCACTACGTTGTGTTGGTTGCAGACGACGTACAGCGCTGATCATGGTGGAGGCTTGCGGAGCAGGACGGTACCTGTAGGTGGACCACTGGGCAGGACGTACTCGGAGCGGTCAGGTGGACCCGAGGAGCAGTGGAGGCTATCTGTACCCACCCTTCAGGTGGGACTTCCAGTGGACGGCTCGACGTTGCGGCTTTACTTTTCAATTGCTGTTTTTCCCCTTTCAGTTGTACTTTACAGTTGGGCTTGTATTTCCACCCCCCATTTACTTTTCTGCCCTTACTGTTGTACCAGCCTTTACTTAGTGTTTACTTCTTCTTCTTGCTTACTCTGTGGTGCTTGTTTACTTTACAAAGGCAATGCCTTCCCTTTTTACTGGGATTTACGCCTTGGTGCTAGTCGCCAGCCCCTGGCCTATGGAAGGCGGGCTTGGGGTAGTCACGGCACGGGCCCCGAGGTCGGGTCATGACATGTTGGGACATGTTTGATGATGATCACATGTATATACATTGCTACTTATTTCTCATGTTGATATTATTTCCTTATATGCTCTGCCTTTTTATGTATGTTACCTTTCCTTAATCATTCTTAGTGCATATAATATGTGGACCATCATGACATGATTTTCCCTTAGAGGAGGAGTGTGCATGACTTGTGATGATGGTGAAAATAGATTGGGGCATGGTGTGGAGATATGATGATATCATGGAAAATTCATGTTGATGATGCACTTGTTTCATGGAGGCCAGGTATTAGGTTTCTCAATTCCTAGTGATTTGGGAGTAGTGTGCTCAATGCCTAATTATTTTTAAGCAGCATATCATACATGTGGTCAGAGAAACACCAAGTCACATGTACACATGACTGCTCGATATGTGATTGTATGTTTGATATACATGTTTATGTATTTATTATTACCATATCATACACTTGTTATACATCTTCACGTTTGTGAAGGACGCATTGGTGTTTTTCTATTAGGTTTTATTACTTACACCTTGTACGGGAATTTTGATGCATGTGTGGACTTCATGATTATGGATACAAGTAAGGTAAAGGGGCCCGTGTCCAATGGATGCGTAGAGGAACATTGAGATGGAAGTGGACTGGGATGGAATTTGGAGGATTCCACTATTTTATTTATTTATTCATTTGCTTCTATTATTACTCTAGTTTGGATTGCCACATAGGGAGCCCTTTTATTACCTGTATGACATATATGCCTCTTTTCTTTAGTTTCTGTATAATACTTTGATAATTATATTATAATTTATTATTTTTGTTTATTATTTATTATTGGTTTTATAACATGATCCTGAGCGTATAGTCTCCCCACTTATGGACTTAAACCCTCGCTGCTAGTTGTTAGCTGCTTACGTATGGGGAGGCATGCATGAGGTCATGTGGCACTCTGGCTCGAACATAATGATTCAGGTCAGGGTGTTACAAAATGATATTAGAGGATATTTTATTATTTTATTTTTTGGAATAACATGGGACATGGTAGAAATGAGATAGCTTTGTGGAACTTGAGTATGAGATTTTTCATGTGCCTGTAGAGCACATGTGTAATGAACCTTCGAGATACCATTGATAGGATTGTTGTTACAATTTTTATGAGATTTATAATGTGTTCATGCATCATTATTAGACACATGGGTTCACATGAAATATATATACCTATTTTTTACTACTTAGTAGTTATTTAATTAAATGGATTGAATTGGGCTATCTGTTTAGGATATTATCTATATCATGTGATATATCTGTTTTGCCTTATTGTTATGATATATATGTATTGGAATTAATTAGTTAAACCTGAGTAGGATATTATGTTTATATATATATGAATGTGGCTAACATGTAGTTATGATACATCGGTTGGTGTTAGGAGGGTTATTCCTTGGGTTATGGCTAAAATCCTAAGGAAACCATTATGTGATCCCATGGAATGGTTAGGATCTGTTTATGTTCATAATGTTTCTTTGTGTTATAGAAGATATTGCATCATAGATATTTGGTGGGACTGCCAGCTGAGTATGTAGATTCTCCATAGCATTTATCTGCACCTACTCCAGTGGTGTAGTAATAGGCCTAATACATTCGGGAGTACTTATATTGAGGACCATGGTTGATTATGCTAGAGACTTCTAGTTTCATCATTCTACATCCTTTTAGGGAACTGGTGGACTATAGGATGTTGAGGGCTGGGTGGATATCATCAATGTTATCTTTAATATCATTGAGTATCAATATATAAGAAGGTGAATCTATAATTATTAATACTATAGGGACTCTCTAGGTATTGGTGGGGAGTCATGAGATAGGTTGGTCAACATAAGGGACTCAATTGGGTGCCCTTTAAGGACCTATTATTTGGGGAGTTATTTCCTGATATGCTAAAGCTTGACTAATTGTAAGATTTCATGGAGCTATAGAAAGGATCCAAGATAGTTTCCCCCTATTATCTCATTTTACTGATCTTCTTCACTTTACACCACTTTTGGATGAAAATGTGGCTCATAAGGCCAGGAATTTCAATATCAGACTTTATCCCAACATCTAATAGCATGTCAGGGGGATTCAAACTATCATCATACCTGTAGGTTTTATATAAGGCATTGACCATTGAGAAATTATCAAAGGGGTTTTGAGTGATAGGTCTTCTTCTACCCTTTAGTGCTCAGTCAGGTGGACCTCATGTTGCTTTCATGAGTACCTCTTCTAATGGAAAGAAAAGGAAGATTGAGGATGAATGACATAGTAGCAGTATGCACATAGAGTGAAGTCTGGATTCTTCAACCCCTTCTAGAGATGACCTATAGTGTTTCAACTATATAAAGTTCAAAAATTATAGTATTTTATGTACAACAACCCGAATATAGTGTCAATAATGTGGAAAGATAGGATATCTCCATCATTTTTTCACTATATCATTGAGGTTGAGGTTCCACAGGGGTGCAGGATTGACTCAAAATTTAACCTAGGGATCTGGTTGGGGTCCTCAGTAGTAGGTTTAGATGATGAGGAATCAGAAAATTCATGGACAGGGTCATGGAGATGAGGCATTCCATGATTATATAGTAGATCAGACACTAAATGATGATAGTGAGGGACCATCCACTATAAGAGGTATGATTCTGATTACATCTACCTTATCTACCATCTTGTTTAATATTAGTGATTCTCATTCCTTAATATCTACAAAAGTAGTTTCTAGACTTGACTTATCAGTCAAGTTGTCCTCTAAGTTACTTTCCATTGATATATCAATGGGCATGAAAGAATACCATATATAGTGATTCCCAGAGTGTACTTTAGTCATCATTAACTATGGACATCTTTTGGAATTCATAATATTACAGATGAAAAAGAATTGATGTGCTTCTCGGTATGGATTGGCTAAAAAACTTTCAAGCACGCATTGATTTCTATCAGATAAGGGTATCATTTACTTTACTAAATCGGGATAAATTTTTGATTTCCAAAGAATGGGAACTTATATTATGTAGAGTTGGGCTAGAATTGAGTAAGCTTGATATGATCACACTACAAATATAAGGCTTATCTCTTTTGACACTAGACTTTTCCAACAATCTTAAATCTCTATCAAGATTTCTTTCTAGATGACTTCATATAACTTCCTCCTAATATGGGAGTTAGATTTGAGAGAGATCTCATGTCAGGTGCACATCCCATTTCAATATCCCCATATCATATGGTTCTAAAAAATCTAAAAGAGATTAAGGTGTAGGTTGATGACTTTGAGTAGAATGGATTCATCAGGACAATTATTTCATTATGGGTTTCACCTATCATGTTTTCTAAGAAGGTGATTGGTGGTCCTTGAATAAGAGTTTTTTACTGTAAGTTGGACCTGGTGAAAGTGAAGGACAGATATCCTTTTCCTAAGATCAATGGTCTTTTTATTTAGTTACAGGGATCCCAATGTTTATCCAAGATTGATCTTTGATCGGGCTACCACCAGCTATGGGTTAGAGATAAAAACATCCTGAAGATGGCATTTTGGGTCAAATATGTGTTGTATGAGTACTTGGTGATGTTTTTTGGACTAAAAAACACACTGGTAGTGTTCATGGATCTCATGAACAATATCTTATAACCTTACCTAGACTTTTTCATCATGGTTTTTTTGAAATCATCCTCATCTACTCACCAGCACCAGAGCAGCATGCCATACATATTGATATAGTTATAAATATTCTTCAAGAACATCAGCTTTATGCCAAGCTGTAAAAGTGTAACTTTTGGATTCAAGAGATGAATTTCTTGGTGGTGTGGTTTATAAGATAGATATGTTCATGGACCTTGAGAAAGTGGAGGTGGTGATGTCCTCGACATATCCCCAAAATTTGTTTGATACTGTGATCATTATGGTCTTAGTAAGATATTACCAATGTTTTATCTGGGACTTCACCTGATTATCAACACTTATGACTGCATTAATAAATAAGGGAGTAAAGTTACAATGGTTAGACTAGTTTGGAGAGTCATTTTTTTATATGAAGAAGAGGTTGAATATAGATACAATAATGATACTTATTGATCCTAGGATTGGATATGAAGTATATTGTGATACATCAAGCATTGTTTTTGGATCTGTACTAATACAGTTAGAGCAGGTAGTAGATTATGGGTTAAGATAGCTATGACCCCAGGAGTGAAACTACCCCACTCATGACCTGGATATGGCAGTCGCGGTTCACACTCTAAAGTATTGGTGAAACTATCTCTTTGGTGAGAGGTTTGTTGTCTACACTAACCACAAGAGCCTCTGTTACATCTCCACACAGCGGGATATGAACTTTCGGTAGAGGTAATGGGAGGAGTATCTACAAATGTTTAAATTTGAGATGGAATATAAACCTAGGAAAGGTAATGTCATAAAATATTCTATTAGTCATAAGATAAAGGTAGCTCAGCAGTTTAGTGAGTGGCCTTTATAGGATTAGTGTCACTTGATGAGCTTGTTAGCTGACTAGAGGATGGAAGCCTATGAGGATCAAGGATCAATGAACTTTTATCCTTTTTTAGTCACATATTATCTATTAAAAGGGTTAAAGTAAGGACATAATTCAAACCTAGAGTGTGTTGTGATGTGGGAATAGCTAGCTAGAGATAACCTGATACTTGGGTAGTCGTTGGGAAATAATGGTGTGATCCATGTATATGGGAGAGTAGTGGTCCCTACTTCCATAAAAGATGATATAATGAGGGAATTAAATAACTCTAGATAGGTAGTCAATCCTGGTGCAATGAATATGTAACATGGATTCAGGTGACAGTTTTGGTGTCCAGGGATGAAAAGGGATATTGCTGGTTTGTTTTCTTGATTCATTACCTACCATAGGGAAAATTATTAGCATCAGGGTCCGAGTGGTTTGTTTCGACCACTTCCTATACCCATGTGGAAGTAGTAGGATGTCATTATGGATTCTGTGATGGGGTTTCCTAGGACCTTGAGGTGTCGTGATGCTATCTGGTTAGTTTTCGATCAATTGATAAAGGTTTCTCACTTTTTATCGATCTAAGAGACTAACTCGGTGGATGATATAGGAAAGTTGTATGTCAATGAGAATGTACACATACATTTAGTTTCCTTGAGCATCATTTCTAATAGATATTTTCATTTCATGTCATAATTTTGGAAGGGTTTATAGAAATCCATAAGGGTGCAGCTGATATTGAGCACAGTGTACTATCCTCAGAGATATGGAAAGTCCAAGTGGATGATTTACATACTAGAGGCTATGCTTTCAGCTTATTTTATAGAAATTAGTATACCTAGGTATTAGAACCTATCCTTGGTGGAGTTTTATTAAAACAAAAAAAACTCATGATTATATACAGATTGAAATATTTGAGGCTCTCTATGTATGGTTGTACTGCTCACCACTTTGTTAAAATGAGGTGGGTGGGTCAAAAATTTATTAGGAAGTAGTTGGGGACCGCTCAGAGTAGGTATAAATTGTATACAGACCAGAGGTGAAGACCCTTGGAGTTTACTATTGGTTATTGGGTTTTCTTATGATTTTCACCTTGTTTAGGGCATAATAATTTATGAAAATAGGGGAAAATAGCATCATGGTTTTTTAAACCCTTCATGGTCACTAAATGGGTTAGGATAGTGGGGTACCGTCTAGACATTCCTCCACGTTATCGAGGTATGCACAGTGTGTTTCATGTGTCTCAACTCCAAAGGTACATGTATGATCTTACGCATGTCATAAACTGTGAAGATATTGAGCTAGATCCTAATGCATCATATGAGGAGCGTTTGATGTATATTATAGATTGAAGTAAGAATATCCTATGAGGGAATACGGTACCACTTTTTTGGATTCAATGGCAATGTGGATGGATCTAGGATGATACATGGGAATGGGAGTCTGATGTTCGAGCTTAGTGTCTTAAGTTGTTCGAGAAATACCACTAGAGATACTTTTGAGGGATGAGAATTCATTAGAAGGAAGAATTGTAATATTTCTAATTTTTAATAAATCCTTAAACTCATTTATTTATAATTTATAAATATTTTTATTTGAAAATCTAATTTTTTAATAAAAAACACCCTTACTTATGGTTTTATGGTGTTTTGTAAAGATAACCCTTGATTTATTAGGGTTATGTAAGGGTAAGTATTGTTTTTAGACCCTGAGTAAGGGTAAATGAGACATTGTGTAAGGGTATGGGAGTTTTTAATCCAAATCCCTTTTTCTATACACTATGTAAGGGTAATTCCCTGTGTATATATACTACATAAGGGTGATTAAGGTGCTAAATGAGGGTAGTGCTATTCTGTGTAAGGGTAAACAGTGTACTGGATAAAGGTAAGCTAGAATTTATAATCCTTGCCTAAAGGTAAGCTGCAGATTGTAAAACTCGTGTAAGGGTATCTTGAAAGTTTCATAAGGGTAACTGCCAATTTCTTATACCTGTGTATGGGTAATAAGGACTTCATATAAGGGTAACCTAGTGTTTTCAAAGGATTCATAAGGGTAGATTTTATTTTTGTAAGGGTAACTACTAATTTATAAATTATGAATAAGGTTATCCATATGACATGTAAGAATAAAACTCCATACCCTTTCATGGCAGTCATGAGTTGCATAAGGGTAAAACCATGTTACCCTGATTGCACCGTGATTCACTATTTTATTTCACCCTTACACCACTATGTTAAATTGATTTTGTATAGTAAATTTTAAATATAATAATAAATTGAACTTAATGTTTGATTAAATAATTTAATTTTTATCACTTTTAAATAGGTATATTTTACTTTTTTTTATGATTAAATTGTAAGTGGTGGTTATTTGGAGAGCCCATGGTAAAATTTAAGCAAAACAGACCAAACTGCGCAAGATCCCAAGAATATATGTGGACTAACATGCATAATGATACTAATACATGCAAATAGTTAGTCTAAAACTTGTTTTAAGAATGAAAAACCATGTGTAATACATTTATATAGAAGACTAAGAACCCAATTCATCCACTTTGAGGCCCAAAAAATTCCATAATTGGAGAGAATATTCATTGTTCATAGTCTCAAGGTCACTTCTGTAATTCGGATATATCTCAAGGTTTACACCACCAAATGATTCCAAATTTTCATTTTAGATATTCAAGAGGTTGGAAAACAAGTTTTTAGTTTTTAAAAAAGATATATAATATTGTATGGTCAACCAAAACCATGATACAAGTGGTATTTATAAATCTAAGTGTTCAAAACCACCTTCCACTTTGCCTATAAATTGGAACCTTAGGAACCCCATTTGAAATTTAGACCATGAGGAAAGGTGTTGAAATTTTGGATTCCAAAATGGGTCCTCTAATAAATTTTTAGGTTCTTGAGCTCCCTATCCTTATAGGGATATCTAAGATGAAGTCATAGTTCAACATGAACTTCCTCCTCCTCTCAATGGAGGGAAAATGGTGGGTGATCATTACAAGGGAGATACACACTTGAAGATGGAGTTTCAGAACATAATTTTCTACTTGTTTGGTATATATTGTAGTTTTTAATTATTCTTTTAAATGTATATTAAATTGTTTTTATGTATTTAATTGAAACAATTTTTATTCCATAACCAATCAGTGTGTAATTTTAAGTGTGTGAATTGTGTTATTCCAATTGAAAAACATAGGAATCCTCTTCTTTCCAAAATATTTGAGATTTAATTATTCTTTTACAAACATTTAACTATGATAATTTCTTGGAAGTTGACTATATGATTTTTATGTCAAGTTTTAGTTCTATGTTCATGAGGTTCAAAGTTCTAAATTTGAGAAGAAGGTGGACGCAAAGTTTGAAGAGGTAAGTACCCTAATTTAACAACTTTCTCTTTCCTAAGGGAAATACCAACCTCATCCTCCAATTCATTGTGGTATATGTTCCACCAAAACACACTATTCTGAGCAATTCCCTCAATTGAAGAAACTTCTGAGAGTTATGAGGAAATCTTCCTAGGTCACCCATGTAACTAACCTGTTAGGAAAGAACCATACTATCCATCCAACTTTGGATGGAAGGATAACCAAGCCTATAGGAAAAGGGGTATTATAACCAACCTCAATGGTCCTTAAACCACCAAGGGAAGGGTATTCAACCCCGACTACCACCTAGAAATCTTCAACCACCACAAAGGACTTTCTAATATCCCCCTCAAAAACCTAATCCTATCCTTGAGGAAATT
This sequence comes from Viscum album, assembly GCA_963277665.1. Taxonomy (NCBI): domain Eukaryota; kingdom Viridiplantae; phylum Streptophyta; class Magnoliopsida; order Santalales; family Viscaceae; genus Viscum; species Viscum album. The sequence goes on along the minus strand of OY728129.1, from coordinate 756,299,546 downwards.
ATGAAAAAAATGGTTGAAAATAACCTCTAATTACTACAAACCACCCAATAATCTATACAAGACCTAAAAACTCAATTATAATAACATGCCAACTTGGTGTGTGAAATACAAAGTCAAGGGTTTGGATGAATACCATCCTAACCTATTTCCAATCCCAAAGACAAAGGTAATGTATGTGATATCACACTTCATAATAGTAATGAACTTTCTACTTATATTGATTCAACACATCATGTATGTCCTCCTCTTAAAAACTCTCTTTATCTTCCCTCAAACTATTAAATTGAAGAAAAACAAAAAAAAAGTGTAAAAAGGTTATCAATGATTATTCCCCTAAATAATACATTCATCTTCCCTTTCCCCAAAGACTCTCTAAATAAAAGAAAATTTTGTATAATGAAATTGATAAAGAGATCATGGATACATTTATAAAGGTATAAGTTAACATTACTTTTTTGGATGTATTTAAACAAAGTAATCTCTATTCCAAATTTCTCAAAGAAATTTTCACCCACATACAGTGACTGAAGAGGAATGAGATATTCAACCTTAGAAGGAATGTCTTGGCCTTGATACAATCAGTGATTCCAGCCAAATGCAAGGATCCATGCACTTTTACGATACTTTTAACCATAGAGGAGAATTTCTTTTCTGATGTAATTATTGATTTAGGTGCCTCGATTAATGTGATGCCTCACTCTATGTATACCTATCTATAGGTTGGATATCTTTAACCAATTGGCATCATTTTTCAATTTTACAACCAGAGAACAACATGCCCAATAGGAGTGATCTAGGATGTCCTTGTTCATGTAAAAAATTCCATCTTCCCTATAGACTTCTATGTTCTTAATATGGAAGATAACCAAACCCAAGGACATTCTCCTCTCACACTTGGAAGTACTTCTCTTAAAACAACAAATACAATCGTCAATGTTCACAACAATAAAATTTCCATTGAGTTTGGGGGAGAAAAGGTAAGTTTTAATATCTTTGATGCTATGAAACACCCTATTGAAGAGCACTCCACTCTTCCTATCTATTCGATGGAAGTGATATCCAATGACACACACAAACAACATTCTCAACCATAATCTGATGTATTTTCCTCTTTTTCACTTTTTGATGATCTTGGTTTTGATGAATCTTTTGAGTGTTGTGTGGATTTGTAAAAGTGTAAATATTGTGTTTTAATTGATTATTTCTTGAGAACTGAGGATTTTGTGACCATTGATGATACTTATCAACTTGTAAAAGATTATTCCTCATCTGGTGATGTTACTATTGAGTAGTTAGATGAGATAATTGACTTCTCACTTTCACATTCACTCCCATCAATCCAAAATCCCCCTAACTTTGAACTTAAACCATTACCTCAAAACATGAAATATTCATATCTTAAGAATGGAAATAATTTGTATGTCATCATTGCTATTTCACTCCCTCCAGAGTATGAATTGAGATTTATTAAACTTTTTAGGTAGTATAAACAAGTATTGGGATGGTTACTTGTTGACATTCCCAATAGTATACCATCAATTTTTCTGCATCATGTATTGTTAAAGGATGAGAATAAACTGGTGAGGCGGGCACAATGCTGGATGAACTCAAACCTCCTTGATGTTGTTAAAAAGAAGGTAACTAAATTATTGTCTACTAGAATCATTTATCTTATCTCTAATAGTCAATGGGTTAGTCCGATGTAGGTAGTTTATAAGAAAATTGGTCTTATAATAATTAAAAATGAAAACAATGAATTGGTTCCAACTCATGTGTAGAATAGTTGGAATGTATGTATAGACTATCATTGACTAAACCATCACACTAGGAAATACTATTTCTCATTGACATTTATTGACTAAATGCTATAGAGGATATCATGGAAGTCCCACTACTACTTTCTTGATGGGTATTCTGGATACTTTTAAATCTATATTTCACCCAAGGATAAAAAAAAATTTAATTTTTACTTTTCAACATGTTCATGTAGGAGGATTCCATTTGGTCTATGAAATGCTCCAGGTAATTTCTAGTGATGCATGTTAAGTATTTTTTCATATTACTTGGATAATTTCATGGAAGTTTTCATGGATGATTTCACTATTATGGATACTCTTTTGATAACTATTTAAATAGTCTTGGTTATGTCTTGAGTCATTGTATTGAAAAGAATCTTGTATTAAATTGTGATAAATTTCATTTCATGGTGTGACAAGGTATAGTACTTGGACATGACATTTATAGGGATTTTATCCAAGTAGATAAATCAAAATTAGGCATCATTTCTTCCCTACTATTCATCAAAAATATGTAGGATGTGTGTTCTTTCTTAGGTCATACTGGATTAGTGTTGTTTTATTCATAAATTTGGTAATATTTTACTCCCCCTCTCCTACTTACTCCAAAAAGAAAAAGAATTTGTTTTTGATAAATACTATGAGGATTCATTTAAAAAATTAAAACGGAGTCTCACATCACCCCCATTAATTCAACCACCTCGGTAAGATTTACAATTTAAGCTCATGTGTGATGCCTATAACTATGAAATTGGGTTAGTATTATAACAATAGGTCAATTTATATCTATATGTCATACTATTCCTTACACACATTAGACCCTAACCAAGAAAACTACACCAAAACTGAAAAATAATTCTTTTCCATTGTGTTTTACTTGGATAAATTCAGTTCATACATTTTAGGATCCAAAGTAATTTTGTTCTTAGACTATGAAGCCCTCTGGTATCTCTTTAAGAAACCATAATCCAAACCACATCTCATTATATTGATTCTCTTACATTGGGAATTTAATCTAGAAATTAGGGATAAAAAAGGAGTAGAGAATATGGAATCTGGCCACATTAGTAGGATTTTCCCACCATTGGACCACCATAATAATCCATCCATCCCCATTAGATAATTCTTCCTTGATGAAAATATTTGTGATGTAGTGGAACTTACCCCTTGGTATGAAGACATTGTGAATTTTTTGGTAGAATGTAGGGTCCCCACAGATTTTAGCACTTCACAATCCCCAAGACTTAAGCATGAGTCATGATGGTACATTTGGGATGACCCGTACTTTTGGATAATTTATAGTTACCAGGTTATTCATCAGTGTGTCTCTGGCCATGAGTTAACCTATGTTTTGAGATTTTTCCTCAATTTTTCTTATGGGGTTCACTTTGGCTCTCAATGTACATCTCAAAATGTCCTTGACTCCGGAATTAATTGGACAACATTATATAAAGAGCCCATCAGTTTTGTAATTCATGCACACAATGTTAATTCACTAGGAATATCTCCAAGAGGAATGAAATTCCCCCAACAACTCATGTTATTTTTTGATATCTTTGATTCATGGAGAATTGAATTCATGGGGCCTTTTCCAAATTAATTTGGATTTGTATACATCTTATTAGTTTTTTATTATATTTCTAAATGGGTGGAAGCAAAGGCTGCATGGGACGGTGACTCTCAAGTGGTTGTCGATTTTGTGAGATCTTAGATTTTTATTAGGTTTGGTTTACCAATATTTATCATTAGTGATTAGGGTTCACATTTTTTGTAATTGAAATATAAAAAACTTTCTCTGTAAGTATGGGGTTTTACATAAATCTTCTACTCATATCACCCCCAAACTAATAGACAAGCAGGAATTTAAAATCTGTAAGTTAAAAAAATCATGGAAAACGATTTAAACCAATATGAAGGATTGGATTTTATGATTATATGATGCAATTTGGGTGTACCGTACATCTTTTAAAACCCCAATCTGATTTTCATTATAGAATATTATTTTTTTAAAAACTTTTCTCTTGCCTATGGAGGTAGATCACCATGCATATTTGAAAGAAGAAGAAAAAAACAAATAAATAATGATGGGAGTGATGAAATGTAAAACATATGTAGATATCTAGTTCAAAAGCTTATGTTTTGAATTCTGTGAATGCTTAAGTGAGTGGGTCTTGAAATTTGATTGTAAAGGATGTAGGGCGGGTTAGATGGAAAGAATCAAGAAATAATAAAAAAATTAAAATAACCTATATTTACTAGATATAAAGGGGAATGAATATCATGAAATGATTGTCACACACACACATGGAGAGTTAGTTACATGGTTTAATTTTTAATTCCTTGATAATACTATTATTATACATCTCCTTGAATTTATTTCTAATACAATTTATGAGATATCTTTTTCCATGATCACTAATAATAACTCCTTGGTTTGGTTTTTGATTTGATCACATTACTGTCATGAATTAAATATTATTTGAATGTTAAATATTCATGAAGTTGGGAATATCTTCATGCACAATTTTTCGAAATATAATTTTTTTCAAGAGTGAAAATGCTTATGTGTGGGGGTGTGATCGCACCGCGATTCACTATTTTATTTCACCCTTACATCACTTTTTAAAACTAATTTTGTATTATAAATTCAAAATATAATAACAATTTTCACTTAATTTTTTATTAAATAATTTAATTTTTATCACTATTAAAAGGGTCTATTTTACTTGTTTTTATGACTACATTATAGGTGGAGGTGATTTGGATAGCCCATGGTGAAATTCAATCAAAACAAGCCAAATCGCACAGGATCCCAAGAATATATGTGGACTAAAATGAATAATTATACTAATATGTGCATCCAATGGGGATTAAACTTGGCGAGAGAATGAAAAATCATGTGGGATAAATTTCTATAGAAGACCATGAATCCTAATTCATCCATTTTTAGGCCCAAAACATGCCATCATTGGAGAGAATCTTCATTGTTCATAGTCTCAAGGTCACTTCTATAATTCAGGTATGTCTCAAGTTGTAGGCCACTAAATGATGCCAATTTTTTTTAAGATATTAAATAGGTGTAGAAACAAGTTTTTAGTTTTTTAAAAAGATATGTAAGACTTTATGGTAGACCAAAACCATGATCCAAGTGGTATTTAGAAATCTAGGTGCCCAAAACCACCATCCACTTTGCCTATAAATTGGAACATTGGGCACCCCATTTACAAGTTTGACCAGGAGGTAAGGTACTGGCATTTTGGAGTCCTAAAGGATTCATTTAATCCATTTTTTGGTTCTAGATCTCCCTATCCTTGTAGGTAGAGTTGAGATGAATTCGTAGTTCCACATGAGCTTCCTCCTCCTCTTAATGGAGAGCTAAACGGTAGGTGATCAATACAAGGGAGCTACACACTTGAAGAGAGAGTTTTGACACATAATTATCTACTATTTTTGTGTATATTTTTGTTTTATAATTGTTATTTTAGATGTATATTAACTTTTTTTATTCATTTAATTGAAAAATATATATTTCGTAACTGATCAATGTGTAATTTTAAGAGTGCGACTTGTGTTGTTCTGATTGGAAAAAATAAGAATCATATTATTTCCCAAAAATTTGAGATTTTAGTGTTCCTTGACAAACCTTTAGTAATTATAATAGGATATAACTTGACTACATGATTTTTATGTCAAGGTTTAGTCCTTTGTGCATCATTTTAGAGGCTTGTGGTTACCCAAGATCTTGGTTAACCCTCAACCAAAAGATGACACCAAAACCTAATAATCAATTAAGAACAATGAAATTTTCAAGTGGTGTAGTAACTAAGAAATTATCACATAATTATCATATATTTTGAAAAATCCACTTGTTTTTCAACTATTAAACTCTTTAAATTAAGCCATTTTATTTTTAAAACTTTATTCAAAACCACCCCAATTTTTAGCCATTTTTATTAAAGATACACATTTTAAACCACCAATACTCCTTAATAGATAACTTAAGGTCTTCCTTATTCTATAAATAAATATTAAAAACTTAATAAATTTGAAATTTCATGACAACGTGGTCATACCCTTATACAACGCCCTTCTTGGGGGGGATATTTTAAAAACCATCTTTTACTCTCCTTCTCCAGAACACTATTTTAATGCATTCCAGTTATTTTAAAATCCAAAAATCATGGGAATCAATTCCCTTGACTTTTTTAGGATTGAAATTCCTTTATGAGATGAAATTAAAAACTCCACATTAAAGATTATATCAAAAGGAAAATTAAATGGTTAATTTAATTTTTGGTTTTTAATATTGAGAACATGTAAATGGTTTTTTTATTTATAAAATGGTTGTACCATTGAAGCCTTCATTTCTTGTTGACTCTTTGAGTATAAGAAGCTCATAAATTCCCATGTTCTAGTTTGGTGAAACCTTCTATGAAAAATGTGAGTCTTTCTTATTGTTTCTAAGTGTAGCAGTTTCCCTCTCTCCCTCTTCCACTATTTGGTGTTGCATTTTAAGGGATAAATTCCAAGGTATTCTTTTATGTTCTTTTGAAAATTGGGTTCTTTATAATTTATAGAAATTGATAAATAATTATTAATATAATAATAAACTAGAATCATAGAAGAATAATAATGAAGGACTATCACATGCATATTATTTTGGGGAGATAGAGTATTGTCATGGGTGGTTTTATTATTACTATTTAATGAAGAAAATGTAGGACCCTGGGACACCCTGAGAGGGGAGGGGTGAATCAGGGTGATAACTTTTTCTTTTAAAGTGATGGATCTTGTTGCCATGTTGGCAGGAACTTGTTAAATCTATAATATGGATATGATCAGAAAGCAAACATTAATATGCAGAGAGATGACACAACACTTTTTACTTGGTTCACCACTAAGGGCTACATCCAAGGAGCATACACCGATAGGTTGTTGTTCATACCAAATTCCACTAAACTTAACTAGATGTAGATTATAAAGGTTCAGGCACAGTCACTCTATCCCAGGCTCATTGCCTTTACAAAAGTTCAAGGATAGCTCACTGTGTCCCTCAGGTCACTCCCGTTGACTCCCCCTGGTTCACTGCCTTTGGTGAAGTCCCACTCAGTTTATAGACGTGAAGGTCTCTTCATCATCTCTAATGAATACATCCTCTTTTGTATGTAGATGCTCTGTTGAAGTCCAACTTCCACCCATAGACTAATTTCTCTTTACACCAAAGGTATCGGGCAAACTTTCAGCTTTCGTGTAGCCCCAGAAAGACTGGCATACTTTAACCACACCCGGCATGCTTATCCAAGCCCGGTGCGCAAGTTTCAAGACGGCGCAAAAGTTCACCTCTCCCACTTGTGTGACACTCACTTCTTAAACTTCAAACTTACGTGACTCACATCCTTTTACGCCCAAACTGATTTTGGCGCGCAACTATGAACGGTCGCGCTTCTTCAAATCCTGGTGCACAAGTGTCACCAAACCACCTACACGACACCTCCTTCACCAACTCCAAACTTGGGCGACTCAAGCCCTTTCTCACCCAAAACACCTTGGATGCGCAGCAAACAATTGTTGCGCAACTTCAACTTGCGCGACCCACCACCACTTGCGCGACCACAACACCTGCGCGATGGGAGCTCTAATTTTCTCTAAGTCTGAACTTTGTGCCGAATGAGGAGGGTTCGACCTCTATTTATAGGCTTTTGGATACCCTACGAGATGGCGTGAAAGTATTCTCTCGGTGCGCAAGTTTTGGTGTGCAATTCTCTGCCACGCAAGACACTTGCATGACCAAACATAAAACTTGGGTGCCCTTCTCCCTTTTCCATATTTTCATGTTCTGATCTTGAAAAACAAAATGCACAAAATTTTCTTCTCCTTCAAGACAACGGTGCACAAGTCTCTTTTCCAAAACTAATTTTCTCTATTTGTCTATTTTCAAGCCCAAAAATTTGGCAAACACTGGAAACCGGCGCCACCTTCAATACTGTTATCTGCTTGTTCTGTATGATCACTTTACTAGCACACATTCTGAACTTCCACTGAGGATTGAAAACAAACACAAACCATACTCCAATTCATGCAAAGAACGACCATAGTTTCAATAATATCCCCCTTTGGGTTTTTTGTCAATTAGTAAATAAATTCAATAGAGCGCCAACCATAGGCAAACCACAAACGCAAGAATCAACTCATCCAACACTCTAAGTCTACATGAGCAATGATCGGTGTAGAAAATAAGAGAGGAAGCTTGAATTGGGTTCCCATCGAATGTATTCCTTCCCATCCTATCACTGACACTGAATTCTAAATGTGTCATAAAAGAATTACATGCCTTAATTTATTCCTTTCTCCCCCATTGACAATAAACCCAAAGACTGGTAATTTTTTATCGTTCATCTCAAACCACACTCCCCCTGGAGAGTATCTCCCCCACAAACCTACATCACATCCATAAACAGATTAAAACAATTAACATAACTGGGGATAGGGGTATTGTGTAACCTCCTTATGCACTGGGAGGTGGATGAACACCGAGGTTCAATCGATGCTTCTCAAACACAGCCGTTGATAGTGGCTTGGTCAGGATATCAGCCACTTGCTCATTAGTAACCACATGATCCATTCTAATCACGCCTTGTTCAACTTTCTCTTTGATAAAGTGATACCTAATTTCAATATGTTTTGTACGATAATGCTGAACTGGATTCTTCATAAGATCAATTGCGCTCTTTTTATCACAGTAAATCACCATTGGTTGCTTCACCTCATCACCAATATCTGTTAATTGTTTCTTCATCCATAGCAGTTGAGTGTATGCCTTTGTGGCAGATATATACTCAACTTCAATAGTACTAAGAGAAGTACTTTCTTGTTTCTTGATTAACCAGCTAACACATTTATTCCCAATATAGAATTCTCCACCATTGGTGGACTTTCTGACCACTACATCGTCAGCCCAATCAGCATTAGAAAATGCTGATAATTCACTGTCCCTTCCTGCAGAAAAGTATAAGCCACAATTATGAGTACCTTGAATATACCTCATGATTCTTTTTACTGCTGACATATGTTCATCCTTTGGATTACTCTGAAAGCGGGCCGCTAGACATGTTGCAAAGACAATATCTGGCAGTGTCGCTGTCAGGTACAGTAGGATCCCAATTATCCTCTTGTACATGGTGGGGTCTAAAGATGTCCCATCCTCATGCTTTCCAAGTTTGGATCCAACTGTAATCGGAGTTGACATTGGTTTGGAGTCTTGCATGTTAAACTTCTTCAGCAGCTCTCTTGCATACTTTTCCTGAGAAATTAAAGTGTAATCCTTCCTTTGAATCACCTGCAGCCCCAAGAAATATGTGATCTCCCCAATCATAGACATTTCAAATTCTGATTTCATGTGATTAGAAAACTCATCCACGTATTTCTGCCTGTTGCCACCAAATATAATGTCATCAATGTAGAATAGAACCATGAACTAGTCTTTTGGGTAATTCTTCACATATAGATTATGATCAACTCCTCCTCTTTTGAATTCCAGCTTCTTGAGGTAAGAATCCAGCTGGAAGTACCATGCCTGTGGTGCCTGTTTCAAGCCATAAAGAGCTTTCTTTAGTTTTCATACCTTTGTTTCATCAGTACCAAGAAGAAAACCCACTGGTTGTTCAATATAGATTTCTTCTTCGAGTACACCATTCAAGAATGTTGTCTTGACATCCATTTGATATACTTTATATCCTCTTTGGAGATCCATGGCAAGAAAAATCATGATTGACTCCAATCTAGCCACTGGAGAAAAGGTTTATTCAACATTAATACCTTCAATCTGAGAATATCCTTTACATACTAGTCGTGCCTTGTTTCTAACAACACTTCCATGCTCATCAAACTTGTTCTTGAAGATCCATTTTGTACCAATAACATTGTGACCTTCAAGTCTCTGGACAAGATCCTATGTCTGATTCTTGTCAATCTGATCTAACTCTTCATTCATGGATTTCACCTAGGATTCATCCTTTGTAGCTTCTTCAAATGAGGATGGCTCCATAGCTGAAAGAAATGCAGATTGTGTGTTATTCCTCATCCTCCTTATTTGTGTGGGTGCACTCATATCCCCAATTATATTAGATGGATCAATCTCAGCTCTTCGATTTCTCCTGTGTGGTTCAGTCGCATCCTCTCCACCCAAGATTTCCTCTTCAGATTCTTCTTCTGAGTCAACATCATGATGTGAGCCCTGAGTGTTTTGTACACCTTCCTCTATTTCTATATTTGTATTTAATCCATGTTCACATTCATCCTAATCTTCTATCTCCTCGTCATATGAATTATTTGAAGCATTTGGGGTTTTGCCTTCAATGATATTAACATCATTTCTTTCCATAATCCTCCCCAAGCATTTATTGAAACACTTGTAGGCTTTGTTGTTCATTGGATACCCAAGAAGAATTCCTTCATTAGCATTATCACCAAACTTCCCTTGATTTCCTTCTTTATTCCGGATGAAACATTTGCTTCTGAAAACATGAAAATATTTCAACGAAGGCTTCCTTCCATTCCACAATTCATATGGTGTCTTCATTTCTCCCATATAAAGCCCTGTTCGATTCTGAATGTGCACTGCAGCTTTAGCAACCTCTTTCCAGTAGTGGCGAGAGATACAACTCTCAATCAGCATAGTCCTGGCCATATTGTTGACCTGTCGATTCCGGCACTCAACAACTCCATTTTGATGTGGAGTTATCACAACAGATACCTCATGTTGTATTCCATGTTTTTCTAGGTAATTCTCAAACTCAATGGACATGTATTCTTCTCCATTGTTAGATTGCAGAACTTTTATTTTCCATCCAGTATCATTCTCGGCAATCTGGCAATAAGTTTTCATGCAATCAAGTACTTTTCGCTTCCTGTGAATCACCATTACACAAGACATTCTACTATAATCATCAATGAAAAGGACGAAGTACCTCTCTCCATGAGTTTCGGAAACATTTATCGGGCCACATACGTCTGTATGGATGAGATCAAGAAGGTTTGATGCCCTTTTCTTCTTTGGTCGATATGAATTACAGACTAGCTTCCCTCGTATGCAAGCATCGCAAGTCTTTTCCCGTTCACATTTCAGAATGGGGATATCCATGACAATATTCAACTTAGATATCTTTTCCATGTCTTGTTGGTTAATGTGCCCCAGCCTTCAATGACAGAGGTTGTTTTCTTCTTCAACAGACAAATAGCAAGAGTTTACTTTGCTGTCAACCTAATATAAGTTTCCATCTGTTCTACAACCTTTCATAAGATAATTCCCTATTTTTACCTTTATAGTGCATCCTTTTTTATTAAAAGTTACTATAAGCCATGAGTCACAGTTTTGACTTACACTGAGGAGATTGTGGCATAGACCATCCACATAAAGAACTTCAGTCTTTTTCAGCTCTCCATTGGCGAGAGAAGTATTCCCACTGCCTTTAATCTTCAAAGCACCATCATTACCAAAACTTACTATTCCATCAACCTTCTTTTCAATGTTCTTCAAAAGGCCAGCATTTCCTGTGATATGTGAAGAGCATCCACTATCAAGAATTCAGATGTTGCTGCTCTTTATAGCTTTGAAGGCTACTTCTACAAGATTGGATTTCTCGATCTTCCTTTTTTCTTTCCATGAGGTATTGGATTGATTATAAGATATTGACGGCCTTCTAATTATTTCTTCCACATAATCAGATTCTTTATACCCATAATCTTCTTCCAGAGGAGAAAACCTATTTTTGAGATCAACACCATCAGGAGGATGAATATTGACCCGTTTCTGAGAGTTGTATGCATCTCTTCTATCAAATCTCTGCCTGCAATACATAGCTTTATGGCCAAAGTTAGAACAATGAAAACAGTATCTATAGAAACTATTTCTTCTATAAGATGGAGGATATGAATTCAGTCTCCTTTGTTGACATCCCATATCTTCCCCATTCAAGTAGCTCCTTGCTTCTTTGAAATATGACATGGTATGGCCCAAGTAGCTACAGAACTGACACTTCATGAGAGGAAATGTCTTCTCACTTGAATTTCTCCTCATACCTTCTTCCTTGGAAGAATAGTTAGACTGCCTGTCATTTCTAAATGTTTGAGGATAATTTTCACTTCTACTTTTAGTTTGGATTAAGGGTTCCTTTTTCATTACTTTAGGCAACATTTCAAAATGTCCAACTTTCATCTTGTCTTTATTTTGGATCTTTTCACTTCCATCAGTTGATGTCTTAGCTTCACAACCAATTCCACTCTTTCCCATGCAAGTGGGTCTTTGATCACTCAAGATTTTTCCAACCCCATCTGAACCACACTTGGCTCTTTTCAGTAATTCTGCATCTGAGAATCTTCCAAAATGAATTTTCTTCTTACCATCATTTTTAATTGATTAACATTCAATTTTACTCCTAAGAGTAATAAATTCTTCCTCAAGACCCTCAACAGTCTTGTACTTTTCTTCTAGTCTATATGAAAGGTCATTTATGACATTTTCTTGTTCTTCAATTATAAGCTTTAGTTCCATAATGTCATCTGTGCTTTCAAGGATGGAATACTGAACTTTCACTAGTTCTTCTAGTTGTTCAATTTCTACTTCAAGCTCATCAACATATTCTGATGATTCTTCCACCATTTCCTTCCACTTATTGCATCTCTTGCATTTATTCCCAAGATTTGAAAGGGAATCCTTAATTTGAATCTCTGGATAACCATTAGTAGTAATCTGATTATCTATGCCTTTATTGATTGGGGATTCTGACTTTTCAATGGTATCCATCATGGAAGCATGGTTTTCTATTTTAAATTCTGGTTTTTCTTCTTCACAAAATTCAATATAATCATCTTCCTCTTCACAGAAAAAACTCTTACTCTATATTTTCTTTCCATATTTTAAGTCTCCCTTTTTGAAAAACCTGTTCTGAGGCTTCTCGATGTCTTCTACTTCACTTTCATCATCATCAAACTTTCTTTGGCACTGAGAGGAAATGTGCCCAACTCTTCCACAACTAAAACATTCCAGAGGTAGCTTACCTTTGAATTTACATTTTCCCTTCTTCATCTTCTTAGTGATGAGAGAAAAAAATTCATTTTCCTCTTCATCTTCACCACCACTATCTTCTGAAATTTTTAGTTTGTCTATGGATTTGAATTCCATTTCCTTTCTTACACGAGTCGTGGCATCTTCAGGTTTGACTCTCATCTCATATGCCACTAGACTACTTAAAAGATCATCCAGAGAAAGTTTAGATAGATCTCTTTCTTCAAGAGATGACACCTTTGCATTGTACATAGGAGGAATTCTTCTCAAGATTTTCTTTACGGTATAAATGTCTTTGATTTCTTCTTCAAGACCTCTAATTTCTCCCACAACTTTAGTAATTCGATTGAAGAATGAATCTGCATTCTCATTAGGATGTATCTTTAGATCATCAAACCTGTTGTGTAAGACTTGAAGTTTCTCCTCCTTAACTTTTCTGTCTATTTCATAAATGTTTTCAATTTTATCCCACATAGACTTTGCTGAGGTGAAACTCATCACCTTTAGATAGATCTGATCTAAGAGAGCCGCAGTGATAGCATTCTGAGCTTTAGCATCTGCATCAAGAACTTTCCTGTCTGTATCAGTCATAGCAAGCCCTGTTGGATCAGTATCTTGTATTCCATGCACAGTATCAAAGAGGAATTCCATTCCAAGGGATATTAAATGATATTTCATTCTGTTCTTCCAAATCTGAAAATTACTTCCATCGAAGAGAGGTATTCCCCTAGCGTTGACTGCATTCTCCATGACGAAAAATAATAGATCTAACACTAGCAACCTTCGCTCGGATACCACTTGTAGGACCCCAGGACACCCTGAGAAGGGAGGGGTGAATCAGGGTGAAAACTTTTTCTTTTAAAGTGAAGGATCTTGTTCCCACGTTGGTAGAAACTTGTTAAACTTGTAAGATAGATATGATCAGAAAGCAACCATTAACATGCAGAGAGATGACACAACACTTTTTACTTGGTTTACCACTAAGGGCTACATCCAAGGATCATACGCCAACAGGTTGTTGGTCGTACCAAATTCCACTAAACTTCACTAAATGTGGATTACAAAGGTTCAGGCACAGTCACTATGTCCCAAGCTCACTACCTTTACAAAAGTTCAGGGATAGATCACTGCGTCCCTCGGGTCACTCCCATTTACTCCCCCTGGCTCACTGCCTTTGGTGAAGTCCCACTCATTTTATAGACGTGAAGGTATCTTCATCATCGCTAATGAATACATCCTCTGTTGTATATATATGATCTATTGAAGTCCAACTTCCACCCATAGACTAATCTCACTTTTTACCAACAGTATCGGGCAAAATTTCAACTTTCACGCAGCCCCAGAAAGACTGGCGTACTTCAACCACACCTGGCACACTTCTCCAAGACCATCATGCAAGTTTCAAGACAGCACGCAAGTTCACTTATCCCACTTGTGTGACACTCGCTTCTTCAACTTCAAACTTGCATGACTCATATCCTTTTACACCCAAACCGATTTTGGCGCGCAACTATGAATTGTCACGCTTCTTCAAATCCTAGCGTGCAAGTGTCACCAAACCACCTGTGCGAAACCTCCTTCACCAACTCCAAATTTGGTCGAATCAACCCCTTTCTCTCCCAAAACACCTTGGACGCGCAGTAAACAACTGTCGTGTAACTTCAACTTGCGTGACCCACCACCACTTATGCGACCACAACACCTGCATGACGAGAGCTCTGATTTTCTCTTGGTCTGAACTTCATGCCGAATGAGGAGGGTTTGACCTCTATTTATAGGCTTTTGGATACCCTACACGACGACGTGCAAGTCTTCTCTCAGCGTGCAAGTTTCGGCGCGCAAGTCTCTGTCGCGCAAGACACGTGCACGACCAAACATAAAACTTGGGTTCCCTTCTCCCTTTGCCATATTTTCATGTTCTGATCTTGAAAAACAAAAGGCACACAAGTTTCTTATCCTTCAAGACAATGGCGCGCAAGTATCTTTTCCAAAACCACTTTTCTCCATTTGTCGATTTTCAGGCCCAAAAAATCAGCAAACACTGGAAACCGGTGCCACCTTCAATACTATTATCTGCTTATTCTGTATGATCACTTTGCTGGCACACATTCTAAACTTCCACTGAGGATTGAAAACAAACACAAACCATACTCCAATTCATGCAAAGAATGAACATGGTTCCAACAGAAATTGCTAGCATATGCATTGGAATATTTTAATAATTTAAAAATTATCCAAGAGAGATAAACTATTATCATATGTGGTATTTTATTTCTTTTAGAAATAAAATATATGAAAATGGTTCTTGTAACCCTTGATAAACCTTGTACATTGATGTATCAATAACTATGATAATAAGGCCTAGGAGGAGGTGTTCTTGGCTGTTGAGGTTTCTAATCTAGCTTTAGAACCACCCAAGGTGGTTTATCCTTGATTTAAATATTAAAAACCTTGATTTAGAAAGTTATTTACCATTTTTGTATCTTGTATATTCATGTTTCCTTGGTATAATTCTTGTGTTGGAATATCTTGATGTTGGTGTTGATTGTGATCGCATGTGGGTGTGAGGGTATAGCATGTGAGATCCATTGAGATGCTTTATGTCATGATTGTTGTTGTAGATTGTCGGGACATGTTTGATGATGGTCGCATTTATATATATTTCTAGTTATTTATCATGATGATATGATTGAATTTCATTCCCTACCTTATTATGTATGTTACATTGTCGGTAAAGGTATTGTTCTTGGTGCTCAGAACAGGTGGACCATTATGACATGATTGTCCCTTATAGGGGAAGTATGCATGACTTGTAATGATGGTGATTATGGAGCTAGGTTCAAGGCAGAGATACGATGATACCATGGAAAATCCATGTTGATTATGAATTTAGTTCTTGGAGATCAAGTATCAGGTTGCACGATTCCTAGTGATTTATGAGTAGCGTACTCAATTCCTAGTGATTTGTGAAAAGCATACTATACTTGAGTCCTAGGAAACATCGATTCATGTGTACGCACGATGCCATGAGTTTGTCAATAAATAGATTCACTGGACATGTTTCTAGTTTTGGCTACTTATGGTATCTCCTCTTTATCCTTCTGGCATAGAGCCTAAGCAGGTACAATCGAGGTTCTGTAGCGACTTAGTTTGCACGCGACTTCTTGGTACATGATTATATGTTTGATATTCCTATTTAAGCATTTATTATTATCATAGAATACACTTTTTATACATGTGAAAAAAAATATGGATGTATTGGTGGTGTCCTACTAGTTTATTACTCACACCCTATATGGGCATTTTGATTCTCATGCAGAAATCATGATTAGGGATCTGAGTAAGGGAAAGGGGCTCATGGTCGATGGTTGAGTAGAGGAGAATGAAGCCGGTAGCTGACTTATATAGACTCAAGAGGACCCCCATGGTTTTATTTATTTATTTATCTATAACTTTTATTATTATGGTTTCTCTTTCCACTTGGAATCTCATTTATTACCTATATGACATGTATGCCTTTGTTTATTTAATTTTTGTATGATACCCTGGTCATTATATTATTTTTTATTATTTTTTTATTATTTATTACTTTTTCTATGACATGATACTGAGGGTATAGTCTCCCCATTGACTTAAACTCTCACTGCTAGTAGACATCTTTTTGTGTATGGAGAGGTGTGTATGAGGTCATATGGCACTCCAGTTTTGACATGGTAGTTTAGATTAGGGCATTATAGTTTTTTTGGAAACTAGGATTAGAAAACAATAGTGAGAACCCTTAGGAAAATCCTGAGTATATGAGAAAATCCTAAGTTATGGTAAATAAAGGAGTATGTTTTTTCTAGTAAATATATCCCTTTTGGATAATATAAAGTGAATGTTGTTGTGTTATAGATCAATCTTGGGGTAACAACTCTAAATGGGTTAGATTGGGTATTAACTCGATCATCACCAGTGAAATATAA
This sequence comes from Viscum album, assembly GCA_963277665.1. Lineage (NCBI taxonomy): Eukaryota > Viridiplantae > Streptophyta > Magnoliopsida > Santalales > Viscaceae > Viscum > Viscum album. The sequence continues at coordinate 756,282,723 of OY728129.1, read as the reverse complement.
GTAGTCCTAAGATAAAAAACCTCTATAGATACTCTTGTGGGGTATTCTTAGGTTGATTAAAATTTTCTTTATGAACCACTATGAAGGATTTGAATAGATAATTACCATGGATGATCTAGGTTAAAACTAAGGTGTCTTGATTTTGACATATTATGAATGATTAGTCATGATTATATGGTTTCTCACTATGATTATTGTTTCTTATACAATGTTTTTTGGTTTTATTCAATGGTTGGAAAATGAAGGAACTATGTTAATACTAAATGTGACAGGCGATACAATGATTTATCTCATGAGAACCCAATTAAAGTAGAAGATGGAATGTGAAAGATTATGATTATGCATAACCATCTATATCAATATATGATTAAAAACCTAAACATGGGTGAGTTTTTGAATGATCCAAATAGAATAAAAATGTATTTTCATAAAGACCATAGAGGAAATAAAATTCATCTTCCTGAATATTGAGAATGTGTAATGAAGCACCTGAGGAAATATCTTAAAGGAATGGGAAAATGTTTTTGTGGGGAAAATAAGGACATAGAGCAAGTAATTTTCTAGAAAAAATAAAGAGTTCAATAGATGGAAATAAAGTACATCCTAAGGTACCATTTATAGTTCAATGACTTATCTATAGGGAACTTTGTCATTATCTAAGTCATTGACCTAATCTAAGGGTCCTAGACCAAGGTAGGTAATATGTTATGTCAATCGATGGAGTGGAATGATTGAATTATTTATGCATTTGGATTCAATAATTTTTTATATAATTTTTTATTAATGATATTATGTCTATAAGAATCTTTAAATATCTAAGGATTGTTATGAAATGTCTTTTTATTAAGTATTTCTAAGAATATGTTAAATGTTACCAATAATCTAGAAAAGTGATTTAGTGATAAGGTGATATTTTTGGAAAAACATGATTTAGGGATAGATAACTTGGTGTTAACCTAATGATATTTAGTTAGGATAAATATATTACTGATATTGAAAAGGTAAATTTTAGAGTATTGGTGACCTTGAAATTGATTAGTGATTTTTTGACAAAGTGGTTTATGTTATCTTTGATGAAATTTATTTCATTTTTGGATTTATGGAATATATTTGATAGTATGTGATTTTATTTATGAAATAAGTATATATTTAATTTTTCAAAGCATATATTTTTTCATTGAGGTTTAATATAGATTAATGTTCTTAGCATGTTTTAGTAGAATATATGAGCAAGGTATTCACATGTTTGGTATGTGACATTAAGATCTATTTTATATTGTTTTGGGATTAAAGTTAAGTTTATTTTTTGAAATTTTGTGGTTTTTTTCTTTTTTTTTGGTGTTTTGAATATTGGCTCAGCATGCTTTGAAGATTTTTTTAATTTATCTATTTATAGAAAGAACGAAGTATATGTTTGTGTATTATTATTGAAATATTTTAGAATAATCTTTCAAATGATAGTTTATTCATATTATTTATCATAGAATGTATTAACCATTTTTGGTTTTAGTAAATGAATAAAGTCAGGAGGAATAGCTTTTCATCCTTTTATAGATCTTATGATCTATTAGAAGTTTATTTTAGTTCTTAAATAATGAAAAAAATCATATCATTCATTCATTATTTGGATATGGGGTGAAAATTCATGGTGTAACGACCTGAGAAACCCAGGCCCACCTGGTCAACAGATGGTCAAACTGTCACAACCCCAAGCCCACCTCCAATGAGCTAGGGGGTGGTGAAAATAACTAAGAAGGAATAATGTAAATGGGAGTATTTTAAATAGTGTACTTGTACGCATGCATTCAAACATCTCCATACAACAATGAAGAGGTATAATAAAAGGAAAAACAACATCTAGATTTAACCATGCATGAAATACCTCTAGGAAATACATCAGAGTGTGATAGAATACAACTAAAGTGTAAAGGAGAAAAATACATGCCCAACTAGAAAATAAGTCTCAACTTGACAATAACTGGAATAAATAAAGATGAGAGAACTCGGATCCTGATCTCCAAGATTAACCATTGTATGTGGTCAATACACCCAAGTATCCCTAAGCTATAACAAAGTCACCATTGATCTATTCGTTCTATGTATAATGCATGAAACATGTAGGAAAATACCATGTAGGGTGAGTATATTTATACCTAGTAGTATGCCCCAAAACTCGAAGGGGAAAATAGAGAGAGATTGAGAGGACCAGTTTGGGATATGCCTAACACTGATAGGGGGGCTGAATCAGTGTTGGGGACTTTTTAAACTAATTTCAACTTTTTATCCCTGTACCTCTTGACTTGTTAGGGTCTTGACTCTCTTATTCTCTTTTCACTATTGCATGAAATAATATAAAAGTAGTAGAAATATGCACACGATATTTTTACAAGGTTCACCACTCAATAAGAGAAGCTACGTCCTTGTCATGTATAGTAATGACTAGTTCATGAATTCTCCACTATAATGTAGTGACTGTTATAGTGGGTTGACTAGAAAAATAATCTGCTAGTCAGTGTGGCTCCCTGCACTTAGAGGAGGGAAGGAAATAATCGCTTCCCAGTGCTTCTCCCTACACTCGGAGGGGGAAAGGAAAATAATCCTCTTACAACTTGAAACGAGTAAGATATACCCTTACACTTTCTGTTTCTTTATACTGTCAGTGTAGATAGTCTCTTGCAGCCTCTAGATGTTTCTTTATACTACCTCTGAAGATAGTCTTCTCTCTATTAATAGAGTTTGAAACACCAAAAGAATCTTCCACCTATTGAGACCTGTTGGATTCTATAGTGCTACTTTGATCTTCCAAAACCTTCTTCTTCTCCTTGTTACTTAATTAGCATAATGAAAGTAACCAACCTCTTCTTTCTCTATAGAAAACCTGTAAGTTGCACACTCTTCTTCTTCTGCTTCTTCAATGCAAAACTAGCTGCACTAAAACCTGCTCTTTTTCACACTTTCTCTTTCAGTGCAAAACCAAAAGCACTGAACTCTTTTTCTTCTTCTTACTAGAATCACAAGTTCTATTTTTGATTGTTAAATCAATGAATTCCAGCTCAACTTAGCATCATCATATTTTACCAGAAGCTGGTAATAACTTCTAACACAACCCACAGCTTTCATGTTAATCCCTACTTGCACACCACCCTGCTTTTGTACCTCCCTGCTTGCGTGCCACCAACTACTAGCGCACCACCAACTACTTGCACGCCACCAACTACATGTGTGCCAAAATTTTGCACAACTCACAACTTGAAAGCCACTTCGGGCTTAGACATAACACACTTGTTGCACACAACTCCCTGCTTGCGCGCCTCTTACAACTTGCGCGCCACTTCTGCTTGCGTGCCACTCTGCTTGAGCACCTCCCTGCTTGCGCGCCTCCCTACTTGTGCGCCTTATAAATAACTCCTGACTTGCGTGATATTTTAGCTTGCATGCCACTTTCTACTACTTGTGCGCTCATAGATCAAATTTTCTCTTAATTTTTGAGCATAGAAAAATGAGGAGGGTAGCCGTCTATTTATAGGAATTTTGGTGACCCTGTGCGCGAGGCATGTAACTCAACTTGTGCACCACTTCATGACTTGCGCATCGCTCCATCACTTGTGTTCCACTCTATCACTAGTGCGCCACTCCATCACTTGTGCACCACTTTATTTCCTTTGTCATATTTTGATGTGATGATGTTAAAATATGACTTGCGCACAACATAAAATTGTGCGCCACTTATACTTGTGTGCCACACTTGCACGCCAATATTTAACTTGCGTGCCACTTTATTTCCTTTGTTATATTTTTGATGTGTTGATCTTGAAATGTGACTTGCACACAACATGCACTTGCGCGACACATATACTTTTGCGCCACACTTACGCGCCACATATACTTGTGTGCCACTTTCTCTCCTTTTCCAAAAAACACTTATTTACTCCCCCTATCCTTTATAAGGCTTTCATTACAAGTTCTCTAAACTTATGATATTTTTTAAATAAAAATCAGAAAAGCATCGTCATAGTTATGGCCATTCTCTTTAGAATATGAATTTCAAAGTACTTCTTCATCCTCACTTCAAATCCTCAATTCCTTTTGGAGTGTTAATTCCAAAGAACTCCAATCATCTCTCTTTATCCAAAAGTAGAGGTTTTAGGCTTCTTCAAACACCTTCAATGTTGTAAAAAATGTATCACCTTTGGTACATGTATTTTGAACTTTAATAACAATACAACAGTCATCTGATTTCAAGGAAATGTGTAATGCATGGCCATATTAGAATTCCAAGCTCTCCAAACTCTCTCTTCTTCTTCAACCATCATTCTATACTTCAAATCCTCATTCTTCTTCAATCATCTTTAGATAGATGATACTTCACCATTATTCTCCAATCATACTCAAATAGATGATAATTCTCCATTTTTCATTATTGTAAACAATGTGTCACCTTTGACACAAGTTCTTTGAACTTAGGATCAGTTATACAATCGTCTGAATTGTATTCTCCATTAACTATGGATTCCTTCTTCATCTCCTTCTTCATTTTGACTAGTATTGACAACTGTTGAAAACAAATACAATCTTCATACAAAAATTGGTCCTGACAATCTCCCCCTTTGTATTTTGTTGTCAATACCATAAAGTCTCCTCAAATGAATGTGTCAATGTCAAAATGAGAATATTCTCTCTCACCTTTACTTCTTTCTCTCCCCTTTACTTTTAAAACTTTCATTTCACTTTCTCTCCCCCTTATTTAAAATAAATACAAAGTTCATGGTAGAGAGGGTATCAATCCTTTCTTAAGCCATATTCCATCAATCATTTCACTTTAAGTCTACTTGAGCAAAGCTTGATGTAGAAAAAAATGATTTGATTTAGACAACAAAGCTATCCATTATCCATTGATCGTGATACCTCATGAGAAGAGATCTCATACACTTGTCTTAAAGGGTTTTCCACTTTCATTCCAGGCCGAATATATTGAATGTGATAGGAAATAATAAACCTGAAATTCATGCACTCAATTCAACAAATGGATCAAAAACATTCAAGTGCAATTGGCAAGATAAGTGGCCTTGGGGCACTTTAATTCTTCTTATTTCACTTATTTACTTAGTTACTCCCCCTTTGTAAAAATATCTTTATTTTGAGTAACCAAGGATGAGAGATTAAGAAACGACATACCTTTTCCAATGACATGTTATTCAAGCAATTTACAGAGTAATTGAATTTGATACCTGCTGAAGTTGATACTAATTGAAATAATAACTCTGGAATCTTCTTCATGTGTCTACCCCTCAAGAGAACACTCCTCATCATCTTCATAAATAGTTATACCTCATCATATTAATATCTAAATATCAATTGACGAATCTTATATGGATGAAAACTTCTTCAACTTTGCTATCAATATTTGATAGTAATCACTGCTTCTCAGGTTCTACCCCTGAGATCTTGATTCACCTTAAATTCCCTATATTATTAGAACAAATACAATACATAAAGATTTAAGGGAATAAGGTGGATCCTCCTTGGTTCTTCAATGTGAGCAGGAAGGCTGGGATGATTTTCTCAACCAAGATGCTCCATTTTCTCCACTCCTCACACTTGCACATATAATCTTCAATTATGACTATGGTTGTGTGGATCTTAATACTTCTTCCATTTTTTTGTGTGTGAATATTCTTTATTCAAGATCTTTCCAAGAATTAGGATCTCCTGGTGAAATTTTCATCCTTTTGATAAATTCTTCTTGGGATGGAATAAGTTCAATGCAATTTTTAATAGTGTGACCAGCCTTGTTGCACCTCACACACAGAACTTCCTAAACATGAGAGTCGCCTTTTATTTGAAACCTCTTATTCACCTTTTCTTAATTATGTGTAATCTTATTATTACTTTTTGTACTATCCTTAGCCTGTGAATCTTCCTCCTTTCTCATTCTTTCCAAATATTTAGGCCAGATAACCAATATGTCTTTAGGAACTATGGAAGCATGTTTGTAATTTACACATGGATTCTTCAGAGTGTCATCCTTCTTAATTGTTCTTTTGGATGCACTGCCCGTCAACTTCTTGGATTTAGAATCCAAGGACTTCTCAGTTTTCCTCCTTGTAATCTTCTTGGGAGAATTTTCTTTTGAAACATACTTCTGATTACTTCCCAAGATAGCTTCTTCATTATTTTCTATCTTCTGTGGTATTCTATTCTTATTAGATTTGAATACATTCTGAGATAAGAAATCACCATTCTTGTGACCATTCCCATTGCATACATCGCAGATGTTGTCCAACATTCCAAATCTTTTTGCAGTATACAGATGCTTTTGGATATATGGATGTTTCTTCTTCTTTTCTATCTTTCTCCCCCTTGAGATGGACTTTATTTGTGATTTTACATTTAAGGTATTGTACCAACAATCCAGTGTACAATGCCCAAATCTATTGTAGCACCAGCATTGAGCCACAAATCTTGAATTCTTGATATCTTCTGTATTAGATTGTTGAGCCTTCTTCTTGATGTGTTGTGCTCTATCTGGGGAATCATCTTCCATATTCTTCTTCCTATCCACCCTATCCATAGTGGTAGTCATCTCATCACCTTTCCTCATCCATACTTGTTTAGAGTTTTTCTTCCAACATGTACTTTTTATAGAAACAGTTTTAGAAACATTAGTACAAGTTGTCATGGATGGTACCTTCACTTTCTCAGCTTCTTGTGATAGATCAATGAGTGGATCCATGATATTCTTATCAAATTTCATAGGTCTTTTTATAGTAGAATCCTCCAATGAGCATTGATTACTAGTATAAATTGTTTCCTACTTTTTTGGAGACTCAATATGTGTCTTCTCAGGATTGGTCAACTGAGCTTCCAACTCTAGAAATCTCATATTGCGGATGACTTTTTGGTCTTTAATCATTATCATATTATCTTCACAAGCCTTCTTCAATATATTAACTTACTATTCATGCATCTTTAATTTTTTTTCTAATAAAGATTCAAGTTCCTTGATCTTCTTGAAATTTTCTTCTAGATGTAAATTTTTGACTTCAGTGCTCCTTTTCAGCTCATCTTCAAGTGCATGGATCTTCTCTTCCAGAGTCTTATTGAATCCCTCTTTCACCTCAACTTCTTCAATCCATTTTGAGGAACTTATTTCAAATTCCCTCTTTGTTGCTTCAAATTCTCCAACCTATCTGGAGAGATTTAGACATTCAACAATTTTTTATTACAAGCCCTTCTCCAAAACATCATTTTATTCTTCCAGCTGGGTGGAATATTTCTACATACATTGAAATACTCCACAAAAAAGGGATGCACTTTCTTCAGGGATATCATGCAGAATAGCTCTTAATCTGTCAACTGATAATTCTTGAGAGGTTGTAGATTAATCATCACCACCTGTGCTAGTATTTTCATCATGAGAATAGTTTTCAAATGTAATAACACATATCTTTTGGTCACTAGAGGTAGGAAGGTTGTCCATATTCTTGGTGAAAACACAATCCCTCATCTCGTTACTTTCCATGTTTGATATGTCCTCATAGTTAGAAAGGCATGGAGATATAGATAATTCCTCTTATTTAGATAAGAGGGACTTATTATTCAGCTTTCTCTTCTCATTCTTTTTCATATTCATCATGGTTTTGGTAGATATAGAATTATGCTCAGAGATAACTGACTCCTCATCAAAACTTCACTTCATTGTTGACCCAGGAAAGAATCTCAAGTCTTCAAAAGAGAATATCTTCAATGTAGAGAATACAAAATAAGTGAACATGTCCTTTTGATACCAATTGAAAGGACCAGTTTGGGATATTCCTAACACTTAGAGGGGGGTGAATCGGTTTTGGGGACTTTTTAAACCAATTTCAACTTTTTATTCATGTACCTATTGACCTGTTAGAATCTTGAATCTCTTATTCACTTTTCACTATTTCATGCAATAATATGAAAGCAGTAGAAATATGCACATGATATTTTTACAAGGTTCACCACTCAATAAGAGTAGATATGTCCTTGGCGTGTATAGTAATGACCAGTGCACGGATTCTCCACTATAATGTAGTAATTGTTATAGTGGGTTGAATAGGAAAATAATCCACTAGTCAATGTGGCTCCCTACACTTAGAGGAGGGAAGGAAATAATTTATTCCTAGTGTTTCTCTCTATACTCGGAGGGGGGAAGGGAAACAATCCTCTTCCAACTTTCAACAAGTAGGATATACCCTTACACTCGCTGGTTCTTTATACTACCAGTGTAGATAGTCTCTTTCAGCCTATAGCTGGTTCTTTATACTGCCTTTGAAGACAGTCATCCATCTATTAATAGAGTTTGCAACACCAAAATAATCTTCCACCTGTTGAGACCTGTTGGATTATATAGTGCTACTTTGTTCTTCCAAAACCTTCTTCTTCTCCTTGTTACTTACTTAGCAGCATGAAAGTAACCAACCTCTTCTTTCTCTATAGCAAACCTATAAGCTATACACTCTTCTTCTTCTGCTTCTTCAATGCAAAACCAGTTGCACTAAAACCTGATCTTCTTCAAACTTTCTCTTTCAGTGAAAAACCAATTGTACTGAACTATTTTTCTTCTTCTTTCTAGAATCACAATTTATCTTTGTGATTGTTAAATCAATGAATTCCATCTCAACTTAGCATCATCATAGTTTACCATAAGCTAGTAAGAACTTCTAGCACAATCCAAATCTTGCATGTCAATCCCTACTTGCACGCCACCCTATTTGCGCGCCTCCCTACTTGCACGCCACTAACTACTTGAGCACCACCAACTACTTACACGTTACAATTTTTCACAACTCACAACTTGAATGCCACTTTGGGCCTAGACACAACACAATTGTTGCACACAACTACCTACTTGCATGCCTCTTACAACTTGCGCACCACTTATACTTGCATGCCACTCTGCTTTCATGTCTCCCTACTTGCGCACCTCCCTACTTGCACGTCTTATAAATAACTCCTGACTTGCGTGATACTTTAGCTTGCGCGCCACTTTTTACTAATTGCATGCTAAAATCTCAAATTTTCTATTAAGTGTTGAGCATAGAAAAATGAGGAGGGTAGCCGTTTATTTATAGGCATTTTGGTGACCCTGCACGCGAGTCATGAAACTCAACTTGCGCGCCACTTCATGACTTGTGTGTCGCTCCATCACTTGTGTGCCACTCCATCACTTTCGCACTGCTCCATCACTTGAGTGCCACTTTCTTTCCTTTGTCATATTTTGATGTGATGATGTTAAAATATGACTTGTGTGCAACATACACTTGCACTCCACTTATACTTGCACGCCACACTTCCGTGCCAATCTCTAAATTGTGTGCCACTTTCTTTCATTTGTCATATTTTGATGTGTTGATCTTGAAATATGACTTGCGTGCAACATACACTTGTGTGCCACATATACTTGCATGCCACACTTGTGCGCCACATATATGTGTGCACCACTTTCTCTCCTTCGCCAAAAAACACTTATTTACTCCCCCTATCCTTCATAAGGCTTGCATCAGAAGTTCTCCAAACTTATGATAGTTGTGAAATAAAAATCAGCATAACATCGTCATAGTTATGTCCATTCTCTTTGGAATATGAATTCTAATGTACTTCTTTATCCTCACTTCAAATCCTCAATTCCTTTTGGAGTGTTAATTCCAAAGAATCTCTCTTCATCCAAAATTGGAGGCTTGAGGCTTCTTCAAACACCTTCAATGTTGTAGAAAATGTATCACCTTTGATACATTTATTTTGAACTTTAAGAACAATGAAAAAATCATCGGATTTCAAGGAAATGTGTAATGAATTACCATCTTATAATGCCAATATCTTCCACACTCTCTCTTCTTCTTCAACCATCATTCTCTACTTCAAATACTCATTCTTCTTCAATCATATTTATATAGATGATACTTCACCATTCTAATCCAATCATCCTCAAATGGATGATACTTCTCCATTATTCATTATTATAAACAATGTGTCACCTTTGACACAAGTTCTTTGAACTTAGGATCAGTTCAACAATCGTCTGAATTGTATTCTCCATTAACTATGGGGTCCTTCTTCATATCCTTCTTCATTTTGACTAGTATTGAAAATTGTTGATAAAAAATACAATCTTTATACACAAAGTGGTCCCAAAATATATGATAGAAGTAGTCATATCAACCCAAAGAAAGAGAGAAACAAAACCCAAAAAATATATATGTGCTCATAAATCAACCCAGAGGAAAGATAAAGGGGATCTACATCTCACAACCCAACCCAGGATGATGAGTCTGTCTATAGATCCAAAGGTCCATCATCAATGTACAACATCTCACATGTCTATCCAAAGAAGTCATGAGGAGGACTCACACCTCACCACTAATCCATAACCCGATGGGGCACAATCTTCAATAGAGGGTCTGTGCCCTAGTATGATAGGGGGTATCACTTAGTGGATAGGTAGAGGAACCATGCCCTAATGTGACAAGGGGATTCCACTTAGTAGATGTTGATAGAGGACTCACACCCTAGTGCATCAGGGGGTTGACACTAAAAGTATGGAGGACTCATGCCATAGTGAATTTGGGGGTACCACTCGATAGAGGACCCGCACCCTAGTACGTCAGGGGGGTGTCACTCAAAGTATGGAGAACCCACTCCCTAGTACATTAGGGGGTTCCACTCAACCAGTGTAAGGAGTATGGGGTCCCTCACCTTGGTACGATAAGGGGGTTTCCAACCCCAGCCTCTCTTGCTGATGATCCTACCTAATCACTGCCATCATCAAGTGTAACCTAAATAAGAGTCACCCTCGGAAAATTCCATTCCATGTCTCAAAATCCACTATGAAGGAAACTATCATTTTCTACATGGAAAAATGATTAGGATAGGATACTTATAGGCCAAAATACAAGTTTAAATGAAGTATATATAAGAGGGAGAATTTCTAGAGGGAACTACATGACATTTATGGGGGGAAAGGCATGTGGTCCCACTTTTCTACTTGGTTGTGTGGTCCTATGAACACAGCTTGGAAACCATGTCACTGTAAATGGTGTATACAGGGTCCACACGGTGTGCCTCAGCCACCCAGGGCATACCCATGTGCTCATAGTTGTGGTCGTGTTCTTTGGGTTGTGCCCATGTTCCTAGTCGTGTACCTGGCCATGCCCAGGTACCAACCTGTTCATGTGTTCTCCCAGAGTAAATAGTGTGTCCTCCCATATAGGGTCCTAGGCATGTGTTAGTTGGCACATAGCTTGTCCACCTGGGGAGGGTCACACGGCATGTGAGCCCAGCCACACAACATTTTATCCTCATCTTCCCCAAAACCCTAGCATTGTATCCAGAGGGATACACATCATGTGTTCTTGGACTACACACTGTGTATTCGAGTTTTATATAAAAACTCAATTTCTCTACATATTTATCTATATTTTACCTCTTCATTATGATCCTACCCGTTGACCACTCAAAATCCACATAAATCTAGGGTAACGATGTCGGTCATCGATTTCCCAGCCTTTGGTGGCCAAAAATCAAAATCTAGCCACCTACACGATGCTCATAACATTCCTCAACATGTATCCCATCTCCTTCTATCACCATGTTGGATCCTAAATCCTTATATTCCTCACCCATATCTCACAACTTGTCCCGATCCATCCACAAATCATTATCCCAGTCATCATTCTCCAATCCACCATGAATCTAAGGGTTCAATAGTGCTCGAACCCACCCTGACAATGTTGAACTGCAACCCCATGGGCTAATAACAAAGAACATAAAGAACGGTGGGGTGGAATGCATAGGAAAAATATAAATAATTTATTATCCAATCATTCTCATCCAATGATCACATAATAGGGATATCAGGGGTGATAGCAAGGCTTAGAAATCATAATTTAATTTAAATAATCGATTTATTGAAATGGGCTCATGATATGAATGGAAAACTCATATCAAAAGTAGAAAAATAAATATCAATGCTCATCATTTTAATCAAAAGGGGTAAAATCCCAATTGAAGAGACCTGCATCAATTATGGATTGATATTTTGTGAAGAACACATTCATCAGTGTGGAGAAAACCTACTGTATTTGCTACCTATTGATACACCTCAATTTGATCATTGTTTTTCATCTAATGTCAATTAGCCAATGAATAACACTCTCCTCCTCCTCTCATATCTAGAAAGGTTTATGAGGATCACCCTATAAAATCATTATAATTATGTATTTATAGAGGGATTATTAGGTTAGGTTTATTAAATAAATTAATTAATTCACTTAACGCACTCATCAATAGATTCCTTAACCGAACATCTGGCGCTGACCAACCTTAGGTCACACCTAGGGTAAACCCTGCATTATGTAATCAACCATAGTCTTGGATTTTCAATATGAGGCTCCACTTAGGAGATATTTTATTATTTCTAAAAAACTATGTGTGAGTGATATTGATATATTTAATATTTTTATAATATCAATTTTGGGCTCACCAAGCCTTGGAATCTCATGTCGTCTCATCTTATGGCTCTGAAAATATTTATTAATATATTTCAAAGTCTTGTAAGGAAAAAATAGGTTCACTACAATATTCCCCTCTTTAAGGATTTTCATCCCTAAAAATCACAAGCTAAACAAAAATTTGGGGATACTAAGCCTGCATCTGGATCTCATATTACAAGGAGCTCTCCTGTATGATCTCATGCTACCACACAAACCAAAAAAATGGTCCACCCTCATAAGATCCTCTCTTGCTAATCCTCAATCACCACTGAGTACTCTGTGAAGGTGGATTCATCCTTGATATCTAGATATCCCCAGTCAATAATGAATATAGGATCGTGCATGTATCCCATTAGCTATGACACATGGAAGAAGACATACACCCATTCCAACTGTGGGGTAAGTCTATGTGGTAAAAAACCTCACCAACCCTCCCTAGTATCTCTAATTCCCTAATTAACCTTAAGGATATATTGAATCCTCATCCAAAACTTTGAAATCCTCATAATGGGGAGACTCTCAGGAAAACATGGTCTCCCTACTCGAACTCCAAGGGAATACGATGTCGATCTTTGTAAGATTTATGTTAACTTTGGGTTGTCCTCATATGCATGTGGATCACCTAAACATTCTATGTCATCACCTGCACCATCTTTGGACCAACAAGAGATGTCTCATCAATCTCATTCTAACACAAGGGTGACTTATAAGGTCTCCCATAAAAGGCCTATAAATGTTCCATGCTAATCATAGAGTGATAGTTGTTAATATAAGTGAAATCTACTAATGTCTAGTGATCCTACCAGCTTTGTAAAAAGTCTAAAACATAATCTCTCATAATATCCTCCAATTCCTAGATAGTGTGCTTGGTATTCTCATCTATTTGTGGGTGAAACTCTGTACTCATCCGCAACTGGGTCCTGAATTCCACCTATGAGCCTCTCCATAACTGTGATGTAAATCACACATCATGGTAAAATAAAATTACCAAGGGTAACCCATATATTCGGATGATCTCCTACACATACAACTACCAGATAATCTCCACAAAACTATGTTCCTTTATGTAAAAGAAGTTTTTCGACTTTGTGAGTTGGATAATAATCCCCCAGATAGCATCATGGCCTCTCACTATCTTAAGAATCCCTATAAAAAATTCCATGTATATGTCATCTCACTTACACTCTAGGATCTCAAGAGGTTGTTTCAAACCTTATATAACCTAGTGCTCATCCTTCACCTGCTAACATGTGAGATATCGAGAGATGAACTCGACTACACTCCACCTCATTCTAGCCTACTAAAACTACCACTAAAGCTCCTTGTACATCTTTTCCACTTAGCGATGTATATCCAAAGGGGAAGTGTGAAACTCCCTCATCACCTCCTCTTGCATTGTAATCGAAACCATCATCTATCCCTATAAAAGGATGGTATGTTATCCTAATTCGGAAAATCCATCTAGTGAATCTCTTGAAGATATTTGATCATAAAGAACCTCACAGTTGATGTCTCCCAAATGAGCCTCCCTCGCACACTGGAGAAGTAGAGGAGTCAACACCATCGAATGAAGATAATATTCACCCTTATCCTCCACTAGTTTCAGCTACAAAGAAGCCAACTACTCAGATGCCTCCTCCACTAAACGAGAATGGGACTTCCTACTAAGGGAATCTTCTACCACATTTCCTTTTCCAAGATTATAGACTATCTTGAATTCATAGTTATGTAGAACTCTAACCATCACCTATGTCTTAAGTTCAGATCTATCTGTGTAAAGATAAACCTAAGACTTTAATGGTCTGAGTAAACCACAAAGTGCTATCCCATAAGATAGTGACTCCATATATTCAGAGCAAAGTCTACCCCTACTAACTCTAGGTCTTGAGTTGTGTAAAAATGCTCATGGGATCTCAACTGCCTCAACCCATATGAGATCACTAACTACCTAGGAATTAGCACACAACCAATCCCATCTTTAGAGTCATCTCAATATACTACATACTCCATGCCCACCTCAAATCCTTAAATTCCCTATGAAACTGCTTGGTCTAGGTAAACGACTTCCCTTTCCATGTTAGGGTGGTAAAAGGGGTTGCAATCATGTATAAGTCTATCATGAACCTTATTCAATACCCCTCCAAGCCAAGAAAACTTTGTACCTTTGACATGATCTTGGGTGGATCACAAGTAAGAATTGCATCAATCTTCATCGGGTCCATAGATAATCCATGATCATAAATGAAATGACCTAAAAAGTAAACCTCATGGATCTAGAACTAGCACTTCAAGAGCTTACTATAAAGCCAGTGATCCTAGAGTAAGTCTATGACCATCCTCAAATACTTTGCATGCTCTTCCTTAGATACAGAGTAAATGAGTATGTCATCAATGAAGACAACCACAAATTGGTCCAAATGTGGCTGAAAATTCTAGTTAATCAAATATATAAACATAGTGGGGACATTCATTACACTGAAAGACATCACCAAGAACTCATAGTGTCTATAATGACATTGTAATGTCATATTTGGAATATCAGCCTCATGAACCCTAAATTAGTGGTAGTTGAGCCTGAGATTGATCTTCGAGAACCAAATTTCACCTCACAACTGATAAAATAGGTCATTAATTCTAAACAAGGGGTACTTGTTATTTATCATTACCTATTTTAGATGATGATAATCAATACAAAGCTGAAATCTCCTATCTAACTTTTTTACGAAAAAACCATAGCTACCCATGGGGAGACATTGGGTTTGATAAAACCCTTCTCTCAAAGGTCTTCTAACTAAACCCTTATCTCATGGATCTCGTAAAGATTCATTCGATATGCCACAGAAGATATCATCATGGTCTCGGGGTGCAAGTCAATGTAGAATTCCATCTCCCGCCTTAGAGGTAGTCTTGGAAAATCCTTTGGTAAGATGTCCATGAATTCCTCCAATACTAAAGGAATTTGTTTTCCTGAAGATATCATTGTGCAAAGGGATAAAATTTCCAACTAATGGGTAATGGGATGTAGCCTCCTGCATACAAGGTCCACTCACTCATCCATGAGATCTATTTCACCCACAAAGGAGAATATTGTCTCATTTTTTTCAAAGGAATCTAACCTATATGTAATGATAGTAAATATGGTCTTAAAACATGTAAAAATAGTCTATACACAAGATGAAGTTAAAAAATTTCATTGTGATTGCTAAATGGACCCATGATAAACTCTCTCCACTGAGCGACAGCTTGCACTGCCAGTAGATAAGCGATATCGAATAATTGAACCTAGTCGGAACCTCTAGAAAAAACTGTTGTGCTAAGGTCTCAATGGGGAGCTCTAGCTCTCACCCAAAGGATATGAAAATGAAGGAGTGACTCACACCTATTTCTATAAATACTAGAGAAAGTGTATAATAAACATATATTGTACCTCATATCATCTCATGAGTTTTTTGGTTATAAGACTCCATGGCCTAGAGCTGCCCATGGCCCCGACTACCAGATCCTTGAGCCTGGTGTGGGACATCTAGTGGTGGTGGTGTAAGTATCTCATAACAACATCATACACCAATAGATCCTCCTCCTAGATCTCCACCCACTCCTCAACCAACACTACCTCCCTGGGGGATACCCTAGCTATGCCTGGGAGAATTATAATCATGGTGATGCCTCTATCTTGATGGTTCATCCACTACCTGTCTTCCCACCTTAGCATGTCAGGTTGGGAAATAACATTCCATGTGAACTCACTTATCACAAGAATAACACCACCCCTCTCCAAACTAACTTGGTCCTCTATGTGAACCCTTCACCACATTTCTATGTGACTTATATTGGCTATAGAGAGGTATCCTATGCTGAGATCCTGCCGAATGGTGCCTTCTAGATGTTGTGGATGACTCAACCCCATGATGCTCAATGCTAGATCTAACTACCTGGCATCCCTTTAAAAGGAATCTATTCTTCACCAATGTCTACTATAGCACTCCATCATAGGTGGGAATATATAAGGTAAACACACTGGAAATAATGTCTCTATGGAGACCATGATCAAACTTCCATTCACAAAAGTAACCATCCCACACAATGTTGAGGGAGTATCATGTAAGGTCAATGAACCTTATGAAATATTCATAAACTGTCATACTACCCTACTGCAGCTCCAGAAACTCCTAAATCAAAATTGAGCACAAGAATGAGGGGTAATACTCCTCATAAAACAACTACTGAAAGTCAGTATATAAGAGTGTCATATTATCATGATTTTGCATGACCAGACTCTACAAGTTCCCAGATGATCCATGGAAAAGACTAGTTTCCATCGCAACTATCTGACCAGTCAGGGTTCGCATGATCCTAAAGACTTAGATCACTGAATCAATTCAATCCTCTTCTTCCCGGGGATCTGGCTCACTGAAGAACCTCATCAACCTCTAGTGCTGGAACTCACCTAGCATACTAAAACTAATAGAAAAACACCTTAAACCAATGGTTTGGAACCATTGGTATAGGTCTCAAAACCATTAGTATAGCCTATAACAATGGTTTAGAGGGGATTTGGATGTTATGTAATTATTATATACCTATACCAATGGTTTTGTGAAAACCATTGGTATATATAATGTAAAAATAAAACCCAATAAGTTTTGATCCTAGGACCTCATGTTTATAATCCAACAACCTAACCACTAACCTAAGATGACTTTTGTAAACATAATTTCATAAATATATATGTGTGTATTTTTACAAGTATTTTAAAAATTTTATGTATTTAATGTTATTTGAAAAAATAATCCATAAAAAATATGGATACCTATACCAATAGTTCTAAAAAATGTTGGTATAGATAATTTATTTTTTGACCTATACCAATGGTTTTTCCAAAACCGTTGGTATGGGGTCTCTAAAAGGGACCATACCAACGTTTTTAGCCAAAAATTGTTGGTATAGGGTCTATAAAAGAAACATATACCAATAGTTTTTCTAGAACCATTGGTATAGGGTCTCTCTAAGGTTCTCTAGTATAACTCAAATTTCTAGTAGTGTAAGCTTGCACACAAACTCAAACTACCCTACTGGTACTGATTTCTTCTCAATAGGTGGGTTTGTTATTATCTACCCACTTGTATGAAGATCCTCATGAGATACCCCTATATTGAGGTTTCATCACTCATCAAATTATCATCATGATCCTGGATTGGTAACCTGACTAGCTATCTTTATGTAGTTATCCTAAAAGTGATCAAGATGTACCACAATAAGATGAGCATATATATATGGGGATCTTACTAAAGAATAATAGTCAAAGGACTTGATCCTATATGATGCATGTACCATTTATCCCTGCAACCAATGTCTTGGTATTCTGAGTCAAAAATTATGTGTTCAGAGTTCTAGTGTATAGATACATTGACCGCCACACCAAAACTGGGTTTCCTAGCCTGAAATCCTCACTTGAGATACTTTGACACCATTACCCTAAGTCCCAACCAATCCTTGTAAGGTGAAAAATAAAAACACCATCCCAAGGAATAAACTCCTTTGATACCACTTTGAAATGACCCGACCCAACAAAGCCTACCTGGTCAGCAGAAGGCCAAGATGTCACACCCCCATGCTCACCTCTAATAGGCTAGGGGATGGAGATAAGTTTCGATAAGGAATAATGTAAATGAGAAGCATTTTCCTAGTGTAGCTGTATGAATGAACCCATCCATCTTCATGAAATATTTCATAAGTATAATAAAAGGGAAACAATATAGAGAGTAAACCATGAATGGAATACCTTTAGGGAATACATCAAAGTATGATAGAATACAACCAAAGTGTAAAGGAAAAAAATACTCCCCCAACTAGAAAAAGGTCCCAACCTGACAACAAATAGAATAATGAAAGCTGAGAGAGGCCATATTCTGATCTCCAAGCTCAACCACCATACATGGTTAATGCACCCAAGTATCCCTAATATACAACAAAGTCATTGCGGATCTTTCCGTCATAAAAATAAGATATGACATGTGTGGGAAAATCCCATGTAAGGGTGAGTATATAAATACCTAGTAGGATGCCCCAAAACCTGAAGGGGGAAATAGAGTGATGTAATAGAAGTAGTCA
Organism: Viscum album; assembly: GCA_963277665.1. Classification (NCBI taxonomy): domain Eukaryota; kingdom Viridiplantae; phylum Streptophyta; class Magnoliopsida; order Santalales; family Viscaceae; genus Viscum; species Viscum album. The sequence continues at coordinate 756,264,094 of OY728129.1, read as the reverse complement.
ACTCAACCCAAATAAAGAGGGAAATAAAACCCAAGAATATATTTATGCTCATAAAAAACCCATATGATAGAGAAAGGGGATATTTGTATCATATCCTATCCTAGGGTGATGAGTCTACCTATAACTCCAAAGGTCCATCATCGATGATCAGTATCTCACATGTTTTTCTGAAGAAATCATAAGCAGGACTAGTACCTCACCATTACTCCATAGCCTAAGGGGCACAATATTCAATAGAGGACTCATGCCCTAGTACGGTAGGGTGATGTCACCCAGTAGATAGGTAGAAGACCCATGCTCGAATGAGATGTGGGGATGACACTTGGTAGATATCGATAGATCACCCACACCCTAGTGCATCAAGGGGGTGACACTCAATGTATGGATCACCGACACCCTAGTGCATCAGGGGGGTGTCACTCGATATATTTCAATAGAGAACCCATGCCCTAGTGCATCAGAGGGGTTCCACTCTAAGTATGGATGACCCACACCCTAGTACATTAGTGGGGTTTCATTCAACAAGTGTAAGTAGTGTAGGGAACTTGCACCCTAGTGTGATAGGGGGTTTCCAACCTCATCCTCTCTCACTGATGATTATGCCTGATCATTGTCATCATCAAGGATCACCTAAAGAATTTTTACACTCAAAAAATTCCATGTCATATCTTGATAGCCACTATTAAAGATACCATCATGTTATACGTGGAAAACTACTCATGATAGGCTACCCACATGCCGAAATTAGAGTCCAAACAAAGTAGATATGCGAGGAAGAAGTTCTAGAGGTAACTAAATGACGTGTATAGGGCCCACACGGTGTGTGGTGCCACCTAATTGTATGGTCATGTGATCCCATGAACACACATTGGAAACCATGTCACCATTAATGGCATGTATGGGGTCCACACGACATGTCTCAGCCACCCGAGGCCTGCCCATGTGATCTTGGTCTTACCCTTGTTCTTCAAGTCGTGCCCATGTTCCTGGCCATGTATATGGTTGTTCTTGGGTATTGTCCCATGACCATGTACTATTGGAGTACACGGTGTGTCCTCCCATATGGGGTCCTAGTTATATGCCAACTAGAACATGACTTGGCCACCTGGGGAGGGTCACATGGCGTGTGGGCCCGGCCACATGGTGTGTGATCCTTATCTTCCCTAAAACCCTATCACTGCAACCAAGGGGGATACACGGTGTGTGTCTTAGACTACATGTCATGTAGTTGAGTTTTCTACAAAAAACTCAAGTTCACCACATAATTCTCTAGATCTGTCCTCTCAACCATGATTCCCACCTGTTGACCACTCGAAATCCATTGAAATCGAGGGTAACGATACCATCCATAAATTTCTCGGCCATCGGTGGTTGAAAATTGAAATTCATCCACCCACATGATACTTGTAGTGTCACCAGAAGCACCTCAAGTCACCTTCCATCATTGCTCTGGATCCCAGATCCATGGAGGCCTCACCTAAATCCCAAAACCTATCCTGATCTATCCAAAAATCATCATCTAGTCATTATTCACCAATCCACCATGAATCTGAGGGTTTGATCGCACTCAAACCCTCCTTGGTAATTATGAACTGCAACCCCATGGGCCAACGATAAAGAACGCAAAGAACAGTGGGGGAAAATGCATATGAATGAATTCAGTCATTCATTGTTCAACTATTCTTGGATAACAGTCATATTACAAGGATATCATGGGTGACAGCAAGTCTTAGTAATCATAATTTAATTTAAACAATCAAATTATTGATACGGTCTCATGTGATGAATGGATAACACAGATAAAAATCAGATAAATAAATATCCATGCTCAATATTTTAATAAAAAGGGTGAAAGTCACAATTGACTAGCCCTACCTTGATTATGGATCAATCGTTGGTGAAGAATGCATTCATAAGTGATGGAGAAGACCTACTGTGTTCACTACCACTCGATCTGATAACCATTCGTCATTTGATATCGATCCATCAATGAAGAATACTCTCCTCCTCCTCTCATATCTAGTAAGGGTTATGAGAATCACCCTAGAAAATTGTCATAAAAACATATTTATAGAGGGGGTTAGATTAGGTTTATCAAATTAATTAATTAATTCACTTAACACACCCATCAATGGCTGCCTCAATCAAATTTCTGGTGTTGACCAACCTTAGGTCGTACCTATGGTAAACCCTATGTTCTGGAATCAACCATGGTCACATATTTCCTATCTAAGGATCTACTTAGATGATATTCCATTATTTCTGAAAAACTACACACACGTGATATTAATATATTTAATATTTTTATAATATCAATTCCAGACTCACCAGGCCTCAGAATATCACTTTGTCTCATTTTTTGGCTTTGAAAATATTACTTTATATATTTAAATGTCTTATAAGGGAAAAAAGGTCACAACATGTGAATACTAATTGAAACCCACAACCAAAGTATGAAATTTCATTTATGGATTTAAATAAATCAAGCTTGGATATTTTCTCATATTCCATGGAAAAATATTTCCTAAAATTTAGGGAAAGTGGCCTTGAAAATGAATTTTTTTCCTTTTTACAATTTTTTATAAATAATCGGTTGTCTTTTCACTCATCACTAATTTATGGTTTTGTGGTCATTAACTTTCTCATAACTATATTCTCTATCACTCTCTATTATTCTTTAGATATTATATTATACTTAATGTAAATATGTTCACTTATCACTAATTTTATCCTTATTTGAAAACCTGATTATGTGTTATTTTAGGTAACCATTATGTTTTCCACTTCCCCTTTTTGAAGAAAGTTTTATTATCCCTTTGTACGATGTGGGTTTTCAACATAGGTATTTTCAAATATTGAACCATTAATTATTATGATAAAAATTGAGAGGAAATAATTTATTTAAGGGGCAATTCTAACACCCCACAAATTTAGTTTACAAGAATACTATTCTTGATATCTTGTTTAACACGAAACACCGAGCTTTAAGAGAACCATGATATATTATAAAAAAAATATTATTTAAATGTGTATGTTATTTCCTATCCATTAATTTAGAAGGTATGAATAGTAATAACCACATGATGAAAAATATTTATAAAGTTTTTAGATAATTAAAATTTATTAATTAATGCATAATAAATAAGTACTCAATTTTTAATAAAGTTATTTTATGCTTCAAAAATATTTTTTCTTCAAAAATGATTTTATTTCATTTTGTGTGCAGTCATTATATTTATTTTCTATCATTTTTTGAAATTTTATTTGATGAAATAAATATTACTTTTGAATTAATCATGTTAATATTATCTTAGGGTGAATTTTTTGGTTTTTTATAAAATGATTTATTTTTAGTGAATAGTGAAAAATACTGATATTTGTAAAACTATCATTTTTTCATTAAATCAGGTAATTTAAAAGTCTTATTATTTTTTTAATTATATATTAAAGTAATATAAGTCACCTTTAATTATAATATAATAATTAATTACATGGGAATCAATATTATACATGATTTTGGTATATGTTCAGTTTTGAGGTTAAAAATGCGATTTTCTAAAAACTGTTTTTATGTGCATAATGTGTTTTATAATAATTAAATAAATAAATAACTATTGTTTAATTATATTAATGAAATTTATAGATTATATATTCAATAATATTTTTTAACATTCATTTTATTGTTTTTACTAGGTCTGGAATGAGAATAAATCCAATTTTATGCTTAAAAATGCATTTCTCTAAAAATGGGGTTTCGTTGTGTTTTTTTCCCTTATTTTAAAATTAAATTTTAACACTTATATAAATTAAATTTTATAAAATGTATTCCATATTCAGAATCAAAATTTAAAAATTTAATAACGAGGAAACTTTCATTTTTGGACATAATGAATAGTAAAAAGAATAAAAAAATTGCCACAGTTAAGGTTCAATTGGGTTTAAAAGAGGCATAATGTAACATCTCAGCATGCGGTATGTTCCCTTTTGATAATTGAGTTCAATTATTTATGGTTTTGAGATGTTGTGGAATTTATTGGTGGCTTAAAGTGGGCATGTTTTCTTTTCACAGGGGAAAATGGGATAGACCATGATGTGGTCCAAGCCATTTCACTCTAGGTGTCACCTATGTACCACATGCATAGCCACCATACCTAGTGTAGGGTGTGGCCTCAGGCATGGATTGTGGATGGTAACCCTATACACCCTGTCTAACAAGGCCCTGTTGAGTCGAAAGTTTTACTTTCTAATTTTCCTTTCCTTAGTTTTAGAAATCGCATACACTTTCTTCATACACTATTTTACTAACATTATATATCCCGATTGTTTTAGTATTTTTTTTGTAGAAAAAATTATTTTGTAATGAATTTAGAAATAGTTCTAATATAAAATGAATATAAACTTCTATTATTCAATCTAACCCATCGAGATGAAGGTGTGTCCAGAATATCAGTGTAACACCCCCAAATGATAAAGGGTTAAATGACTAAATGATATGACTCATGTCAACAAGGTGCACCTTCCTTTTCGGGAGTCTGTCTGATTAGAACTCCATAGTTAAGCGTGCTTGGCCTGGAGTAGTGACTAGGATGGGTGACCTTCTGGGAAGTTTCTCAGAGTGTGAGTGAGTGAGGACAAAGCACATTGGAAAGGACATGTGTTGGCCTGTGGGGATAGTCATTAGTCAGATGACTCATTCGGGCATGTGGGTGGACCCTGGGGTGGGCCCCACGTGTTTGCGGGGCAACTGGTGGTACCTGGTAAGCCAGGACCCGACGGCCGTGTTAAGGCGGGGTGGTTGTGCTGTCACCGGGACCCAGTTGTCACATTTGGTATCAGAGGTGGTACCCAGCCTTAAGTGTGGTGCACTGCCTGGGTTGAGATGTGGGGATAGTCATTAGTCAGATGACCCATTCGGGCATGTGGGTGGACCCTGGGGTGGTCCCCACGTGTTTGCGGGGCAACTGGTGGTACCTGGTAGGCCAGGACCCGACGACCATGTTAAGGCGGGGTGGCTGTGCTGTCACCGGGACCCAGTTGTCACATTTGGTATCAGAGGTGGTACCCAGCCTTAAGTGTGGTGCACTGCCTGGGTTGAGATGTAGGGCCCACAACGAGGGCATTGTGCTCTAAAGGGGGGGTGATTGTAACACCCCCAAATGATAAAGGGTTAAATGACTAAATGATATGACTCATGTCAACAAGGTGCACCTTCCTTTTCGAGAGCTTGTCTGATTAGAACTCCACAGTTAAGTGTGCTTGGCCTGGAGTAGTGATCAGGATTGGTGACCTTCTGGGAAGTTTCCCAGGTGTGTGTGAGTGAGGAAAAAGCACACTGGAAAGGACATGTGTTGGCATGTGGGGATATTCATTAGTCAGATGACCCGTTCGGGCATGTGGGTGGACCCTAGGGTGGGCCCCACGTGTTTGCGGGGCAACTGGTGGTACCTGGTAGGCCAGGACCCGATGGCCATGTTAAGGCGGGGTGGCTGTGCTGTCACCGGGACCCAGTTGTCACATTTGGTATCAGAGGTGGTACCCAGCCTTAAGTGTGGTGCACTGCCTGGGTTGAGATGTAGGGCCCACAACGAGGGCATTGTGCTCTAAAGGGGGGGTGATTGTAACACCCCCAAATGATAAAGGGTTAAATGACTAAATGATATGACTCATGTCAACAAGGTGCACCTTCCTTTTCGAGAGCTTGTCTGATTAGAACTCCACAGTTAAGTGTGCTTGGCCTGGAGTAGTGATCAGGATGGGTGACCTTCTGGGAAGTTTCCCAGGTGTGTGTGAGTGAGGACAAAGCACACTGGAAAGGACATGTGTTGGCATGTGGGGATAGTCGTTAGTCAGATGACCCGTTCGGGCATGTGGGTGGACCCTAGGGTGGGCCCACGTGTTTGCAGGGCAACTGGTGGTACCTGGTAGGCCAGGACCCGACGACCATGTTAAGGCGGGGGGTGGTTGTGCTGTCACCGGGACCCAGTTGTCACATTTGCTATCAGAGGTGGTACCCAGCCTTAAGTGTGGTGCACTGCCTGGGTTGAGATGTAGGGCCCACAACGAGGGCATTGTGCTTTAAAGGGGGGTGATTGTAACACCCCCAAATGATAAAGGGTTAAATGACTAAATGATATGACTCATGTCAACAAGGTGCACCTTCCTTTTCGAGAGCTTGTCTGATTAGAACTCCACAGTTAAGTGTGCTTGGCCTAGAGTAGTGATCAGGATGGGTGACCTTCTGGGAAGTTTCCCAGGTGTGTGTGAGTGAGGGAAAAGCACACTGGAAAGGACATGTGTTGGCATGTGGGGATAGTCATTAGTCAGATGACCCGTTCGGGCAGGTGGTACCTGGTAAGCCAGGACCCAACGGCCATGTTAAGGCGGGGTGGTTGTGCTGTCACCGGGACCCAGTCGTCACATTTGGTATCAGAGGTGGTACCCATCCTTAAGTATGGTGCACTGCCTGGGTTGAGATGTAGGGCCCACAACGAGGGCATTGTGCTCTAAAGGGGGGTGATTGTAACACCCCCAAATGATAAAGGGTTAAATGACTAAATGATATGACTCATGTCAACAAGGTGCACCTTCCTTTTCGAGAGCCTGTCTGATTAGAACTCCACAGTTAAGTGTGCTTGGTCTAGAGTAGTGATCAGGATGGGTGACCTTCTGGGAAGTTTCTCAGGTGTGTGTGAGTGAGGACAAAGCACACTGGAAAGGACATGTGTTGGCATGTGGGGATATTCATTAGTCAGATGACCCGTTCGGGCATGTGGGTGGACCCTGGGGTGGGCCCCACGTGTTTGCGGGGCAACTGGTGGTACCTGGTAGGCCAGGACCCGACGGCCATGTTAAGGCGAGGTGGTTGTGCTGTCACCGCGACCCAGTTGTCACATTTGGTATCAGAGGTGGTACCCAGCCTTAAGTGTGGTGCACTGCCTGGGTTGAGATGTAGGGCCCACAACGAGGGCATTGTGCTCTAAAGGGGGGGTGATTGTAACACCCCCAAATGATAAAGGGTTAAATGAATAAATGATATGACTCATGTCAACAAGGTGCACCTTCCTTTTCGAGAGCCTGTCTTATTAGAACTCCACAGTTAAGTGTGCTTCTCCTGGAGTAGTGATCAGGATGGGTGACCTTCTGGGAAGTTTCCCAGGTGTGTGTGAGTGAGGACAAAGCACTCTGGAAAGGACATGTGTTGGCATGTGGGGATATTCATTAGTCAGATGACCCGTTCGGGCATGTGGGTGGACCCTGGGGTGGGCCCCATGTGTTTGCGGGGCAACTGGTGGTACCTGGTAGGCCAGGACCTGACGGCCATGTTAAGGCAGGGTCGTTGTACTGTCACCGGGACCCAGTTGTCACAATCAGAGCAATTTTTGTTCGAACCAGTGGTTAGATGAATAAATGATATGACTCATGTCAACAAGGTGCACCTTCCTTTTCGAGAGCCTGTCTTATTAGAACTCCACAGTTAAGTGTGCTTTGTCCTGGAGTAGTGATCAGGATGGGTGACCTTCTGGGAAGTTTCCCAGGTGTGTGTGAGTGAGGACAAAGCACACTGGAAAGGACATGTGTTGGCATGTGGGGATAGTCATTAGTCAGATGACCCGTTCAGGCATGTGGGTGGACCCTGGGGTGGGCCCCACGTGTTTGCGGGGCAACTGGTGGTACCTGGTAGGCCAGGACCTGACGGCCATGTTAAGGCAGGGTCGTTGTACTGTCACCGGGACCCAGTTTTCACAATCAGAGCAATTTTTGTTCGAACCAGTGGTTAGACTTATGTCTTGTCTGTTAGATTTAAAAAAGTCATGACCATTGGACTCGAATTGGTACCCCCACATGTGTTGGCATATGGGGATAGTCATTAGTCAGATGACCCGTTCGGGCATGTGGGTGGACCCTGGGTGAGCCCCACGTGTTTGCGGGGCAACTGGTGGTACCTGGTAGGCCAGGACCCGACGACCATGTTAAGGAGGGGTGGTTGTGCTGTCACCGAGACCCAATTGTCACAATCAGAGCAATTTTTGTTCGGACCGGTGGTTAGACTTATGTCTTGTCTGTTAGATTTAAAAAATTCATGACCATTGGACTCGAATTGGTACCGACACATAGAATTGAACTTTATTCAGATTATTGGATTGAAAAATAATAAGGAAGTTCATCATACTATCCAGAGTTTATAATTAGATTATATAGATTTTTTTCTATCAGAAGATACCCAAAATAGCATTATAATGGAGTTAAAAAAATGATGTTAGACAATGAAATGCTTAGCTATCAATTTGAATATCCAGATCAATATGAGCTATCAAAGTAAAAAAATTCTAAGGTCATTGAAACCAACTCATAAATATGACCGTTGGAGCATTGCCTATAAATAGGAGGTCATTTGAAGAGTAGGGAGCTGATGCATTTTCAACTCAAATCATCTAAAGATCGCTCTGCATGAACAACTCATTCCAAATATTTGTAATCATTTAGAGAGTTGAAGTTATAAGGAACCCCCGTGAGGATTGTAAATTCCTTAGAACACATTTTCTTTTGTATTTACTATCTAATTATGGTACTAATCGAGGGATTCTGGGGATAGTAAGACAGTGAATCTGATCCATCAGATCAAGGGCTTCTAGAGCTTGGAAGACAGACATTGATCATTATATCCAGGGATTTCGGGGATAGAAAGATTGATTTATTCCAATCATCGTATTGATATATTTCCTAGTAATGAAAGAAAAACCTTTACAGTAGGTACTGAAACTATGGATACCTAAGTTAGAGTTTCTAACTTCCTTAACTTTTAAGGTTAAAGAGTAAATTCTTTTATAAAGTTTGTAAGATATTCTTACCATTATAAGATTTTGTATTTATTGTTTATACAAGTTTTACTTTACACTATACATATACTTTAGAAAGTAATTTTTTACTTATATTTCTTATAATACTTTTATCATAATATCTATGAGACCGATAAAGTACTTTGATATATCAGACACTTACTGGTTCTAAATTTAATACTCTGATCATCAGACGATCTATGAGTCTGATCATTTTTACTTTAGAGGTTTTTGTGTGTTTTTAGTATAATTTTTAAACTATAATTCACCCCCCCCCCTTATTATATCCATCATAAACTCTTATGATCTAAAAATTGGTATCAAAGGAGGTTCTACTACTGCTTTACTTTCTGAGTTTTTACTTTTATTATCAACTGAAAGTTTACTAAGATTTTGTTATAAATTACTTGTTTATAAAATATTTGGGTTTTGGATTACTAGTAAGCACCCCATAATACTACATCAAGGTTTGGGTTCAAACCCCATGGAGTGTGGGGAATTTAGTAGCACTGTAATAGTACTATAACAATGACGAAACTATAGCATCGGCAACGCTGTAGTGGTGATGGGGACTGTAGTAGGGCTGTAGCGGTAGCAGCACTATAACATCATGTTATGTTTTTAGGTACTTTTTATGTTTCTAAGTACCTATGTTTTGGAGTAGTGACTTGGGAGAGTCGGGAGAACTTTAAATGATGTTTTGAGGCAAATGGGAAGTCGCATGGGCGGCGCACAGGTTATCTAAACCGTGCGGCCAAACCATGCAGTTGGTCTTGGATGCAGTAGCTTCCGCACGGGCGACACACGGTTTGTCTAACTCTATGGCCAAACCGTGCATGGAGTGTCTGTTGAGGCAGTGGCTAACGCATGATTAGCGCATGATTTTTCTAACCGTGCGGGCAAACCGTGCGGCCATTTAAATGAGATCCTATAAAAGTGTATCTCAATCGTTTTTGCCTCTAAGTGGATCATTTTTCCTCTTAAGTGGTCCTAACTCAGGATCTTTCTTCTCCTAAGGTCATAGAAGGTTCTCCCATCATTCTGGAGGTTATCCAAAGGCTTCTCTTGGTGAATCGAAACTGGATTCTTGAGGTATGTGATCGTTCTTCATCATTCTTGATCGGTTTCTTAGATTTACTTATCCTATTTTCTCAGTTTCTTATATCTATGACCGTTATGGGTAGATCTAAGTGTGTGGATGCCAAATATGATGAGATTTGGTCTTGATCTTGCTAGGAGAAGAGATCTAAGGCGGGTTCTTAAATAAGCAACCCGGTTTTCTTGAGCGTTCTTCGATCGTTGTGGTTTTCGTCAAAACCTTTAAGGTAGGTGGTTCCATCCCGACTTGCCAAATTGATTATCCTTGTATTTCTTGATTTATTTAAATCATTGATTTAAATTTAATTACTCAAATTTTCTTTCAATTAAATTGATAAAACCTCGATTCTAGTAAATCAAGATATTTGAAATGGTTTTGGCATCGAAATTTGGAAAACCCCAATTCCATTAAATTGGGTGTGTTTATGGAAATTGGATGATTTAAATTGTTTAGTTTAAATTGTGGATTTGATGGAAATGAATTAAATTAAATTATTGAATTTAATTGTGGAAATTAATTTTGTAATTATGGAATTGGTTTTGAATGGATTTCCAACTGGTGAAAATGGCTTAAAATTATTTGATAGAAACCTAGTGGTTTTATATTGTGAAAAAAGGCATGTTTTTGAATAAAACCTATTTGGTTTTAAATGGAAAGAAATTGGCACTTTTGAAATAGAAGAATGGGATTGATCATATTTTTAAGCATTCTTAAAATAGTTCGCCCATTATGTGAGAGCACATGCAAGCCTTAAGTAGTTAGTGAGTTATTTGGATACACTCTATACTACGACAACGTTTTAAAACATAATTGCAGTGGGTCACATCTCCGAAGGGTTGGTGACGAGTCTCCTTTGGCCAGTGTCATAGGGACGTGTGTATACACATTATGCTGAGTTCACATAGAGAGTGTGGAATTCTATGACTAGTTAATACTATCGTACCTTTTGGCAGATGACCATGTTGCTCGCTTGTTTATTTATATTTGATATATAAATGTATGCCAATTCTTTTAAACTGATTTACATGTCTTCTAAATTTATATAAACTGTTTTATATAAATGTTTTGCTTAAGCCATTGTTTTAGAAATATTCCATCATTGTAAATCCTTTGCTTAAAGTAATTTTTCCATCATTTGAAAATGTATAGCTTGTTTTGTTAAAATATGCTTTTGAATTGCCAAACCTATTTATTTGAAAATTGAAAGGTTTTCTTTGGATAATCTATATTTGGCATCTGTTATGGAATCTTTGGTGGTATCCTACTAGTCTTAGGATCACACCCTACATTTTCCTTCGGGTGTTTGTAGACATTCTTCTTCCAGGTTTAAGAAAAGGGAAGGGATCTCTTGGAGGTGGATCCAGCTATTGATCTTTGGTCTTGGTGATTTGTGTCCTTAGGGACCTTGGGGTTATTTTCCCTTTTTTGTACTTGGGTTGTAGTACTTTGGGATTTTTATGCCTCCTTTTATTCTGGTATATTACTCCCAGTGGAGTTTTTTTTTGTTATGCATACTATCTTGTTTCTTTTCTTCTGCATTGTTGGTGGAAAAATCGTTCCCACTTTCATGTTGTGTGATGCCAAGTGCTAGTCGTCGACCCGTGGGGATCAGGAATGCCCTTCGGGCTATGTCAGGTCTGTCTCGGTTATCGGGTTACTAGGGTACTCGGGCTGGTTTGTGAAAAAATGGTATCAAAGGGAGGTTAAGCATCTTGCCTTGATGATAGTATGCATTTGAGTATTCTTGTTGGGACTTAGAAGGTAGTTGTGATTAAGTGCCTAGCCATCTCTCACCACAATGAACCTTAAGTCACCAGGGTTGGTTAGGGAAATATGACTTGTGGATTAATTCTAGTATTTTCCTTATTTTGATTTGGATAGAGTGGAATCCAAATCCTATTATCCCTTATATGAAGAATATTTTTCCTTGTTACTCTATTTGAGTGTTAATATAATGTCTTTTTATGTTGTGTAGCATCATGCCTCTAAGAAGACGTGGGAATCATATCCAAAAAGAGGCTACTACTGAATCTCAGCAAGCTAGCCCTATTGTGGATCTGAGTCTGGTTGAGGTGATTGTTCGCACTATCCAAGCTCTAGGATAGGCACCATCTCTAGTTCCTTTTCAGGCACCAGCTATAGATCCTCATAGTGATATTCTCTGAAGTTTTCCTAAAGAGTTCCTACGCTATAAGCCACCAGTTTTCAAAGGCTCCACTGACCCTCAACATGCTAAGGAATGGTTGAGTAAGATTGAACATTTGTTTGGGTTCTTGGAGACACCTGATGTGATCAAGGTGAAGTGTTCCACCTTCGTGCTGGAGGGACCAAGTAGGAGATGGTGGGACACGATGGTGAAGGCTGGGAAACATGAGGGTTTGGAGTGGAAAGACTTTAGTGTTCTTTTCACTAACTAGTTCTATCCAGAATCAATGGTGTTGGCCAAGGCTATGGACTTTTTCAAGCTTTAGTAGGCTAACAAAATCATGACTAAGTACTCAAATCACTTTTCTGAGTTAGTGCATTTTTCTCCTAAGATTGTATCTAATGATAATATGAAGGCTCGACGATTTGAGTTGGTATTTTGATCAGATATTCGTTCTCAAGTTTTCTTACTAAAGCTACCCACTTATTCTGATGTACTGGATAGGGCGATGATGGTTGAGATAGACCTGGTAGGAAAGTCAGGGTTGGAGGAAGTTCTTTTCCCTCCTAGTGGCAGTGTTGGTTCTTTTAAAGGAAAACAAAAGTGTGGAATTTCTCATGGTAGTTCTCGATAATAGAGTCATTCCAAACCTCTAGTAGCACTAAGAGGTGCTTCATTGACTTGCTATTAGTGTGGAAAGCCATGAAATTCTAAGAGGGTTTGCACTGAGGCACCCAAGAATTGTAGCTCCTGTGGACGTTTAGGGAACTTACAGAGATTCTTCCATCACTTCTCTACTCCACATAGTGTAACAGGATCATCAGCACCTCTAAAAACTACGAGGCAATCAAATGCTTCACGTACAAAAGAGTTCCAGCCACAAGCATCTGGAACGAAGCTTCTTCATGCAGTGGAAGAGTCTCCAGAGGTAGCTGATACAGGTCCTGAAACTGTGAGAGATACCATTATTATAGCTTCATCTTAGTGATAGCTCTTTTTGATACTGGTGCATCTCACTCATTTATTTCAACCCATATTGTTAATCTGCTTAATCTACCTATGGAGATTTTATCTTGTGCGATGGATATTACTACACCCCTTGGTTCAATGAGAGAGAAGGTTCTCCGTAGTCTTGCTTGTGTCTTCTCTCTATTAGATTTTGATCATGCTTGGAGTTTTTTGGTTCTCGACATGAAATATTTTGACGTCATATTTGGGATGGATTGGCTCATTGCCAATAAATCCTGGATCGATTGTTATCTTCGACGAGTCTACCTTACTACACCCAGTGGTGTGCCTCTTATTTTTCAAGGAGAATGGGACCCAAGGTCAAGCAGATCTCGACCCTCTTATCCAGAGTTGGGGAAAGTTATATCAGTATTTTCTTTTTATCTAGAGACAGATTCAATGTGTGGTGATCTTCCTCCAGTCATCGCTGAGTTTCCCGACATGTTTCCTTCTGACTTCTCTAGTTTTCCACCAGTAAGGGAGGTTGATTTTTCTATTAACTTAATGCTTGGTACTCAACCAGTTTCTATTCCCTCTTACCTAATGGCTCCAGCTAAACTAAAATAAATGAAGTCTCAGTTATACGATCTTCTTGAGAAAGGATTTATATGCCCGAGTGTGTCACCTTGGGCAGCACCAGTTCTCTTCACCAAGAAGGCTGATGGTTCTCTTCGCTTATGTTTTGATTATCTAAAGCTCAATCGAGTTACGATAAAGAAAAAATATCCATTACCACGAATTGATTATTTGTTTGAACAATTGAAAGGGGTGAAGTGGTTTTCAAAAATTGATCTTCGATCTGGTTACCATCAGTTGAGGATAAAATAATCTGACATTCATAAGACCTCTTTTCGGAGTAGGTATGGTCATTATTAGTACCTTGTTATGCCCTTCATCCTAACAAATGATCCTATAGTTTTCATGGCTTTGATGAACAAGGATTTCCATGAGTATATAGATACTTTTGTGGTAGTCTTTGTGGATGACATTCTCGTCTACTCCAAGTCTGAGGAGGATTATGTGCATTATCTGAGAACAGTTCTGAGTCTTCTAAGGAATCATCGACTTTATTACAAGATTTCAAAGTGTGATTTATGGATTCGGGAAGTAAAATTATTGGGACATGTCGTGTCAGAACAAGGAATATCAGTTGATCCTGAGAAGGTGAAGGCTGTTATGACTTGGGAAAAACCACGAAATGTTTTCAAGATTCAGAGCTTCTTGGGCTTATAAGGATATTATCGCCAATTTGTTAATGACTTCTCAAAGTTATCTTCTCTAATGACTGCTCTGACTCAAAAGGGAGTGAAGTTTTCCTGGAGTGATAAATGTCAGAGTTCTTTTGTTGAGCTAAATAATATTTTGACTACTGTGCTGGTGTTAAATCTTCCTGAGGCTGGAATAGGTTATCTGGTCTTTTGTGATGCATCGGGTTCAGGTTTGGGATGTGTCCTTATGCAAGGTAATCATGTTGTTGCCTATGGATCTCGTTAGTTTAAGCCTCATGATAAGAAATATCATACTCATGACCTTGAACATGCAGCTATAATGCATGCGCTTAAGTGTTGGAGACATTACCTTTATGGAGAAAGGTTTACTGTGTATTCAAACCATAATATCTTGAGTTGTATCTTCTCTTAGAAATATTTGAATCTCCACCAAAGGCGTTGGGTGGAGTACCTGCAATATTTCGACTTTGACATTGCCTGTACCCCGGGGAAAGGGAATGTAGTTGCAGATGCATTAATAATGAAACTTCCATCACAAGCTGTGAAAGAATCTTCAAAAGAGTGGAGTTTGATGGCTCTTTTTGCTCAGTTTCATATTGGAGTTCAGTGGAAGGGGAATGGAGTTTCTTTAGCCAGTTTTCAGTTGACATCTGTTCTTCTTGAGTTAATTATTCAGAAAAAACAACTTTATGATAAATTACATAGCATTAGGGACTCTCTTTATGGTGGGGAGACCGACACCTAGTGGTTGTTCTCCAAAGAGGGTGTCCTGTGTTATCGAAACTGTTACGTTGTGCCGTTATCGGAAAGGAAGGATGTGATGGGGTATTGTCATAACTCTCAGTGGTATATACACCCAGGAACCACAAAGATGTTCTATGACATGCGGTGATAGTTCTGGTGTCCAGGTATGAGACGAGACATTTTTGAGTTTGTATCTCGTTGCTATACATGCCAGTAGGTGAAAGTCAAGCACCAGAAACCTTCGGGTTTTCTTCAACCACTTCCAGTCCCTACATGGAAGTGGGATGAAATCTATATGGACTTTGTGGTTGGGTTACCTCAAACCCAGAGGAAGAAGAACACGATATGGGTTGTGATCAATAGGCTGACCAAGTTGGCTCACTTTATACCTATTTGAGATACAACCAAAGTTGAGGAGTGGGGAAATATCTATGTGAAAGAAATTGTTCATTTTCACTGAAAACTGTCTATTATAGTCTCTAATAGGGATCCTAGATTTACTTATCGCTTTTGGAGAGGCCTTTAGGAGGCACTGGGATCTCAGGTCCGTTTGAGCACGGCCTTCCATCCACAGTCAGATGTCCAGACAGAGAGAGCTATTCAGATCCTTAAGGATATGCTCCGCGCATGTGTTCTCGACTTTGGTGGGTTTTGGGATGATCATCTGGGGATAGTTGAGTTTTCTTATAACAACAGTTATCAGTCTGTGATCAAAATGGCTTTTTTGAGTCATTGTATGGTCGTCCTTATAAATCTCATTTATGTTGGTCGTAGATTGGTGAAAGTTCCTTGGTAGGACCGAGTTTGGTCCAAGAGATGATAGCTAAGATCCAGTTGACATGTCAGAGAATGTTGACAGCACAGAGTCAGTACAAGTCTTATGTTGATCGTCACCGTAGAACTTTAGAGTTCTCAGTTGGTGACCAGGTGTTCTTGAAAGTTTCACCCCGATTAGGTCATCGATGGCTTGGGAGGCAAGGGAATCTTTCTCCTCATTTTGTGGGACCTTTAAAGGTTATTGGTCATGTAGGGAAAGTTGCTTACCATTTATCTCTACCACCACAGTTGACATCGATACATAACATGGTCCATGTATTGCAGCTACGAAAGTATCTCTCTGATCCATCTCATGTTTTGAGCTGGAGTGATCTTGAGATTGAACCAGATTTATATGTGACTGAACGACTAGTCAGGGTTGTTGATTCTGAGACCAAGGTACTTTGTGGGAAAACGATACCTCTGGTCCATGTACTATGGCAGCATGGTTCTGATTCTCATGAGACATGGGAAAGGGAGGCACTAATGAGAGACTAGTGGCCTCATCTTTTTGATGTGGAGGTTTCTTCATGGGCTTTCTGGGGACAGAAAGATCTTATGGTGGGGAGGTTGTAACATCACATTACGTTTTCAGGTACTTTTGATGTTTCTAAGTACCTATATTTTGGAGTAGTGACTTGGGAGAGTCGGGATAACTTTAAATGATGTTTTGAGGCAAATGTGAAGTCGCACGATTGGCGCACGGGTTGTCTAAATCGTGCGGCCAAACCGTGTATAGTTGGTCTTGGAGGCAGTAGCTTCCGCACGGGCGGCGTATGATTTGTCTAACTGTGCATCCAAACCGTGCATGGAGTGTCTGCCGAGGCAGTGGCTAACACATGGTTAGCACACAGTTTTTCTAACCATGCGGGCAAACTGTTCAGCCACTTAAATGAGATCCTATAAAAGTGGATCTCACTCCTTTTTGCCTCTAAGTGCCTCATTTTTCCTCCTAAGTAGCCCTAACTCGGGATCTTTCTTCTCCTAAGGTTAGATAAGGTTCTCACATTGTTCTGGAGGTGATCCAAAGGCTTCTCTTGGTGAATCGAAACTGGATTCTTGAGGCATGTGATTGTTCTTCATCGTTCTTGATCAGTTTCTTAGATCTACTTAGATAAACTTCTCCTCTTTTCTCGGTTTCTTAGATCTATTCCTGTTATGGGTAGATCTAAGTGTGTGGATGCCAAATATGATGATATTTGGTCTTGATCTTTCTAGGAGAAGAGATCTAAGGTGGGTTCTTGAAGAATCAACCCAGTTTTCTTGAGTGTTCTTCGATCTTTGTGGTTTTCGTCAAAACCTTTGAGGTAGGTGGTTCTGTCCTAACTTTCCAAATTGATTATCTTCATATTGCTTTATTTATTTAAATTGTTGGTTTAAATTCAATTACTCAAATTTTATTTCAATTAAATTGATAAAACCTCGATTACAGTGAATCAAGATATTTGAAATGGTTTTGGCATGGAAATTTGGAAAACCCCAATTCCATTGAATTGGGTGTGTTTATGGAAATTGGCTGATTTAAATTGTTTAATTTAAATTGTGGATTTGATGGAAATGAATTAAATTAACTTGTTGAATTTAATTGTGGAAATAAATTGTGTAGTGATGGAATTGGTTTTGAATGGATTTCAAACTGGTGAAAATGGTTTAAAATTATTTTATAGAAACCCAGTGGTTTTATCTTATGAAAAAAGAATATTTTTGAATAAATCCTGTTTGGTTTTAAATGGAAATAAATTGGGACTTTTGAAATGGAAGAATGGGATTGATCATATTTTTAAGCATTCTTAAAATAGTTCTCCCATCATGTGAGAGCACATGCAAGCCTTATGTAGTTATTGAGTTATTTTGATACACTATACGCTACGACAACGTTCTAAAACATACTTGCGCCGGGTCACATCCCTGACGGGTTGGTGACGAGTCTCCTTTGGCCAGTGTCATAGGGATGTGTGTATACACATTGTGTTGAGTTCACATAGAGAGTGTGGAATCCTATAACTGGTTAATAATATTGTACCTTTTTACAGATGACCATGTATCTTGCTTGTTTATTTATATTTGAGATATAAATGTATGCCAATAATTTTAAACTACTTTACATGCCTGCTGAATTTATATAAACTGTTTTATATAAATTTTTTGCTTAATCCATTGTTTTAGAAATATTCCATCATTGTAAAGACTTTGCTTAAAGTTATTTTTTCCATCATTTGAAAATGTATAGCTTGTTTTGTTAAAATATGATTTTGAATTGCCAAACCTATTTATTTGAAAATTGAAAGGTTTTCTTTGGATAATCTATATTTGGAATCTGTTATGGAATCTTTGGTGGTATCCTAGTGGGCTTAGGCTCACACCCTACTTTTTCCTTTGGGTGTTTTTAGACATTATTCTTCCAGGTTTGAGCAAAGTTAAGGGATCTCTTGGAGGTGGATCCAACTATTGATATTTGGTCTTGGTGAGTTGTGTCCTTAGGGACCTTGGGGTTGTTTTCCCATTTTTTGTACTTAGGTTTTAGTAATTTGTGATTTTATGCCTCCTTGTATTCTGGTACATTAATCCCAGTGGAGTTTCTTTTTGTTATGCATACTGTCTTGTTTCTTTTCTTCCGCATTGTTGGTGGAAAAATCATTCCCACTTGCATGTTGTGTGATGACAGGTGCTGGTCACCGACCCATGGGGATCGGGAATTCCCTTCGGGCTATGTCAGGGTCGGCTCGTTTATCAGATTACCAGGGTACCCAGGCTGGTTCGTGACAAGAACTGTAGCAAGTACTGTAGCGGCCTAGGTACTATAGTAGAACTATTAATTAGTAGGATTTTGGGTAAAAAATATGGTTCTATGATCTGTGTAATGGGATTTCATGCCCACTGGACCTACGGGCCATGTTAAGAGCTTCATACCCACTAGGACTATGGGCCATGTACTGAATAAATAAGGATTGATAGGTGGGATATCCCCTTGGGGGGACTATGGCCTACCTTTCTAGCCTGTGTGTGAGGTGCATGCATGTTTAATAGTAATTATACCCCCCCAAACACCTAATATATAGTTATACTTGTTTATAAATTATTATTACACTAATGTGTTTATATAAAAGATTTTCTATTATCTTTAAGATGTTAGGTCTAAATATTGACACTTTATAAAATCTGAATTCCAATCAACCACTAATTTTTTATGGTGATGATTATGAGTACTATAGAGATAGAATAAAGATGTTTGTTATCAATACAGGTGTTGATAATTTTTTTATGATTACTATAGATTATAATATTCCTAAGAAGGAAGTTACTACCATTACTCATCAGGAAAAACAAGAATATAAACTAAATTATAGAGTAAAAAATACTCTACTGTGTTCTATGAATAGTAATATATATATAGCCAAATATCTTTGTGAGAAACAAAAAATAGAATATGGAAAAAGTTATAAGTTACTCACTTTGTAACTTCTAAATTTTTTGAGACTGGAAGAGTTATGATGAGAGCACACTATTAATCCTTTTATTTCTTACATGGAGAATCAGTAGAAAAAATGCATCAAAGATTTGTGACTATTGAGAATAGTTTACATTCTCTTGGAGATAAAGACCTAATAGATGTAATATTGGTTTAGAAAATCATATAAATCACTCCTAATGAATATAAATCCAAAAATACAACCTTGTATGATACAAGGAAGATTGAAAATATAACTCTTAATGATCTTATTGGTACCCTCATGCATTATTAATGAAGATTGAAAAATGATGTTGAAAAGATGAAAAAAAAGAATAGAGGAGTCACTTTTGCAACCACATCTATTGTTCCTATTAAAGTTGAGTCAGCTAATAAATTATTGAAATATTCTAAGAATAAGAAAGTTATTGAATCAGATTCAAGTTCTTCAGAACAGACTAAAAATGAATTGGAAAATATTACTATAAGGATGAATAAAATAGTTGGCAAGAAAGGCTTTCAATATAGATATAAGAAAATTCATAATAACAAGAGTGATAAAAAAGTATCTGCTAAATAAATCTGTTATGAATGTAAAAATACATGACCCATTTGACCGAATTGTCCTAAGTTTAAAAGGAAAGATAAGAAAGAGAGGAATTCAGACAGGAATTCTAAGAAGTGCTATAAGCATAAGAGCAAGAAGAGTTTGAAAGCTTCAGACACTTGGAGTTCCAATGGTGGAGATAGTTATTCAGAAAATTCTTCAGATAATGAAAACTTCAGACAAAGAAATATTGGATTATTTTGATAAATTCCAAAGGTGAATAAATATCTGATGGAAAAGGTACAACCTACTGAATCCCTTACAAATATTACTTTAAATTAAAATTATCCTGATGGTAATAATGATAAGAATTATACATCTTCAGATGAATAATCTTCATCAACTAAATAATAAAATACTTTACCTAGTTATAAAGAAGTATCTAGGTTTTATAAACTTATTGAAAATTAAAATTTTAAAGTTTCTAAAAAACCTAATAATGCCCAAGAAAAACTTTCAAAGGAAAATTCAAGGATAACTATTTTAACTAATGAAATATCAAATATTTATAAATATCTTTATAAGTCTAATTCTAAAAAATATTGTCTTTCAAATAATCTTGAAAAATTAATTTCTAATAAAAATAGTTTACAAACTAATTTTGTAAAACTTACTTCAAAAACTTCTACTGGTGAGGATAAGAACTTAGTTGTTAAAATAAAATAAAATATATATAGTTTGAAAAAACTTTTATCTAAGTTTACTTCTGGTAAGGAAAAATTTGATAATATGTATAAAGAAATTAGACCTCATACTTATATTTCTGGAATTGTTTTTACTAACCAAAAACCTATTTTTAGTAATAACTATTTTGTTCTAAAAAGTGCTCCATTTTGCACTAAGTGTCAAAGTAGTGGACATTGGAAAAATAAATGTTATCTAAATAAAATTAAATCTTTATGTTTTTATAAAGATTACTTTTCAAAATAAATAACGTTTTCTCAATGTAGTAATGTTGAAAAAATGTGGTTACCTAAGATTTTATTTTCTAATAATACCAGACCTAAGAACATTTGGGTTACGAAAAACTAATATCTTTGTTTTCAAGAAAATAAAGAAAGTACCAACAAAAAAACATTTAGTACATGGATAGTGTTTTTTCCATAAATATGAATGGCAATAAATATTTTTGTAAGAATATCATAAAGATGAAAGGTGATAATGTAACCTTCTTAGTTAATGATCAAGGAGAAATTATCGATATAGGTGATATTGTTATTATTGTAAAAACATTAATTTAAAATGTTTTATTTGTTTTAGGACTTAAGCACAAACTTTTAATCATAATTCAATTATGTGATTAAGGTTATCTTGTGAACTTTAGGTATGAAAAATTTACTATTCATAGTTCAAAAGGTGAATTTATTCTTTTTTCCAATCGGCATGAGAATGTTTATAATTTAAACTTAGAATACCTTAGGATCCAAGATCTACCATTCCTTAGTGAAATGACAGATCAATCTTAGTTATGGAATATAATATTAGGACATTATAACCTTATAACTTTAGCTAAGTTAACTAAGAAAGGAATTTTTAAGGATATACCATAACTTAGGTTTGATTCTTCAAAATTTTGTGATCCTTGTCAATTTGGTAAGCAACATAAGTCAAGTTTTAAATCTATTATGTAAGTATCAACTTATGGTGATTTACAATTAGTGCACATGGACTTATTTGGTCCTATAAAAACTAAAAGTATTGGTGGGAAATACTTTGTATATGTTTTAGTTTATGATTACACTAGATACACATGGGTCTATTTTCTAAAAAGAAAATCCAAAGCCTTTAGTTATTTTAAAACTTTTTTATCCGAAGTTAAAAATGAGAAAAACCTCTCCTTGATAAAAATTCATAGTGATCATGGTGTAGAATTTTTGAATTCTGATTTTGAAACTTTTTTTAGTAAAAAATGTATTATATATAACTTTTCAGCACCTAGAACTCCACAACAAAATGGTGTAGTAGAAATAAGAAATAGAGTTCTTTAAGAAATTACTAGAACCATGTTGAGTGAATACTTGGCTTCTAATAATTTTTATAATGAAGCAGTTAGTATTTTCTATTATACTATAAATTGAGATTTAATTAGACCCTTTATAAATAAAACTTCTTATGAGTTGTGGATAGGAAGAAAACCAAAACTTTTTTACTTAAAAGTTTTTAGATGCAAAGTATTCATATTGAATACTAAAGATAATTTACATAAATTTTCTCCAAAATATGATGAAGTAATATTTTTAGGTTATTCCATAACTATTAAGGCTTATAAAGTTTTCAATAAAAATACAAGTATTATTGAGGAAACAGTACATGTTAAGTTTGATGAAACTAATCCCTTTGTTTTCAAACAACCTCAACCTACATCTTCATATGTTATTTATAATACTAATTTTCAACCTATGTTATAAATTTATTTTCATAAGGAAATAAATTAAGAATATATTTACAAAGTTTTCTCTCCGGAAAATTTTCAACCTATTTTTGAAGAACAGACTTTTGAAAATCCAAGAAATTAGTTGTTTCTTAGGAATCATCCTAGTGATAATATCATTAGTGATATAGATCAACTAGTTAGAACTAGAAGTTATTTGAGAAATGAAATTGAAAATCTATAATTTTTATCCTAATTTGAGCCTAAGAATATTGATGAGGATTTTGGTGATAAGGATTAGATAAAAGCTATGCAAGATGAGCTCAATGAGGTTGAAAGAAACCAAGTATGGACTTTAGTTGAACGACCTAAATATACTTTTGTAATTGTATTGAAATGGGTTTTTAGGAATAAATGTGATGAAAATGGTATAATAGTTATAAATAAATATACTTATTGTTAAGGTTTATAATAATTAAGAGGGAATAAACTATGAATAAACTTGTGCTCTGATAACAAGATTTGAGGTTATTTGTATTCTTTTAGATTATGAAACATTCTTAAATTTCAAACTATTTAAAATGGATGTGAAGTGTGATTTCCTTAATGGATATGTTTAAGAGGAAGTTTATACAGAATAAACACCTGGTTGTGAAAATAAAAAACATCCAGAACATGTTTATAAACTTACCAAATCACTTTATGGATTTAAATAAGTCCCTAGAGCTTGGTATGATAAGTCTATTAGATTTTTGTTACAAACAAATTATTAAGAGAGTTGTGGATCCAAAAATTTTTATAAAAAAAAATTGATAAAAATGTTATGATTGTAAAAATATATGTTTATGACATTATATTTGGTTCAACTCAAAAAACTTTAATAGATTTCTTTGTTGATCTTATGAAATTTGAGTTTGAAATGAGTATTATGAGTGAGTTAGCATTATTTCTAGGTTTTCAAATTTCACAAAAACTAGAAGGAAATTTTATATCACAACATAAGTATATAAAATATATTATTAAAAAATTTGGGTATGAAAACACTAAAAGTATTAGTACTCCTATCAGAACCTCAAATACTTTAGATCTTGATAAAGTTGGGAAACCAGTTGATCAAAAGACTTTTATAGGTATGATTGGAAGTTTAATTTACTTAACAACTAGTCATCCGGATTTAATGTTTTTAGTATTCTTATGTGTTATATATCAATCCAATCCAAAAGAGTCCCATATTAAATCTATTAAATTAATTTTTCATTACCTTAAAGTAACTATGGATTTAGGTTTATTTTACTCTTCTGGAAATGATTTTGAACTAAAAATTTTTTTGGATACTGACTTTGGTGGATATATAATGGATATGAAAAGTACATCTTGAACATGTAATTTTTCTTAAGAGAAGCTTTAGATTCTTCTTCACGTAAGAAAAAATGCTCAGCATCACTTTCTACTACTGAATCTGAATATGTGGAACCTGGAAGTTGTTGTGATCAAGTGTTGTGGATTGATCTCACCACGATTCAATCCTTTATTTCACTCTAACATCACTGTTTTAAACTAGTTTTGTATTGAAAATTAGTAATATAATAACAAATTGAACTTCCCATTTGATTCAATTATTCAATTTTTATCACTATTAAAAAGGGAAATTATACTTGTTTTGGCGATTTCATTTTAGGAGGAGGTGTTTTGGAGGGTCGAAGATGATGCAGAAGGAAATGGGACAAACTGCATGGAATCCCAATGAAATATGTCCACTTTTTTACATGTAAAAAAAATAAATGCATTAAAATGGGATGAAATTATGTGATCTGATCTATAACTCATTGTACTACAACTAATATCAATAAAATCAATCCCATTTCATCCATCTAATGGCCCAACCTAACTGATCTATCCAGAGAACCGAATATACATGGAGTCAAAAGTTAGGTTCAGTGTTTTGAAAATATATCCCATTAAATAAGTAAAATGGCCACCAATATTGACATGGGGGTAGTAAAGATGAATTCCAACAACTTTTATATTTTTTCCGAGTCAAGATAATTCCATCTACCAACCCAAAATTGAGACACAAGTGGTATCTCAAATTCTGGGTTCCCAAAACCACTTCCCATTTTTTCTATAAAAGGGCACCATGGGAACCTCATTTGAGAGTTTGACCAAGGAGTGAAGTGATGCCATTTTAGAGTTCTATAGGATTCCTCTCATTAACTTGGAGGTTTTATAACTCTTTATACTCATATGGGGATCTCTTTAAGTAAATATCCCTTCATCAGATCCTTCCTCTTCTTCTTATGTTGTAATATTTGTGTTTGCGTAATAAACTTCTTAGTTCCTCTTCTATTTCTTATATTTTATTATGTTTTCCTATGTTTTATTATTCTATAATCATCCTATTTGGTCTTTAAATCAATATTATAAATTTTATTTGTTTATACCCTTTCCATTATCTTTGTGAATGCAAAATGTTTCTACGATGACTACACCGCCCGTGGAAGAGTAATTCTTCTTAGTAATCGATCTACCTATAACCTTCTTCACTAAATTATTTTGAATCAATGAGATAATATAATTCATATATTATGATTTATGAATTTATTTTTTAAATTAAAATAAACTAAGTAAGCAATTTAACAACTTACACAAAACTTGTGAAGTCGAGTAGTGTGTGAATTGTGAGAGTGCAAAATTAATCGATAAAACAAAAACACATGGGATCAATTTGTAAAGTTAAAATATAATACATAAACTAAATTCATACTTGTTTCTAGAATGGATATGTTCCCTAATTTACCACTAACCATAAGATACTATTGGAATGACAATCAACACAGGGTGCTATGATTGGATGTTATAAAGCTTGTATAGGGTTCTATTCATTTCATCATTGTGGTTAAGTTAACTCCAGGTTATAGGGTTAGAAAATTATGGGATCATAATAGTTTTCAAAAAATATATTCTTGTTGTTAATAATTAAGTTAATAGGTAGGGTTATATCGATTATGTTTTCTAAAAATAGTTTTCAAAAAATATATTCTCGTTGTTTTTTCTCAATATCATTTCAAAAACAAAAAGAAAAAAAATAAAAGCTTAATCTAATATACTTATTCTAGATTTATAAATGGTAACCCCCCCCCCCACATCATTTTTAGGTAGTGTTTTTATTTTATTTTATTTTATTTTTGGAATACCTTTGAAAATTTGTTTTAATTTACTTTCTCCTTTGAGAGACAACATTGGTCAAACACTTTGATGCACCTAAGAATTAAAAATTAAACATCATTTGAGAGATCCCAAGATAAAGAATTTAAAATTGGTGTCATTTCTAGAAAGGAAAATATTTTATTAAACTAATTAGAGGCATTTGTTTACTTTTATTTTATATGTTTTTTTTCTCTTCTTCCTTCATTCTTCTTTCCCCTTTCTTAATTTTTATTTGTTTTTTTCTCTTTCTTTCCTCTCTATTTTATTCTCTATTATACAATTAATTGAAACTTATTATCATGATATGATGGTATAATCTTATTAATTTATATTATTTATGATATGATCCCATCCTGAAGATCTCTTTGATCTAGACCCCAAGATTTAACACAGCCTTAGGGATTGAATCAGACAATCTCGGTCTACAGGAAGTGTCGGCATTTACCCAAATAGGGAATTCCTCCACTCTAGGAACATTGAAATTGGAAAAAATTATGAATCCAACCTAAAATAATAACCAATGGTGGAAAACAGTAACAATGAACTTAATATAACCATTCAAGAATTGGTTGCGCCAGATATTAACTATCAACCAAATTGTATTGCATACCCAAATATTGAATCGTACTTTGAACTAAAATTTGGGTTAATTCACCTTATTACAAAATTTCATGGATTATCTGGTGAGGATAGAAAACATTTGAAATAATTTAATGTGGTTTTATCAACCCTAAAACCAAGAAATTTCTCTGAAGATCAAATAAAACTAAGAGCATTCTCATTCTCACTTGATGGAACTGCAAAAGACTGGATATATTATTTACAACCTGAAGACATAACATATTGGAATGATTTGAAATGTATTTTATTATATAGATTTTTTCTAGCATCGAGGAACACTTCTATTCATAAAGAGATCATAGGGATCAATCAAGCATAAGGGGAGACAATGTATGAGTATTGGGAGCAATTTAAGAAGTTGTGTGCAATCTGTCCACATCACTAAATCAATGAACAACTCCTTATACAGTAATTCTATGAAGTCCTAACGCATATGGATGGGATTATGGTGGATGCATCAGCTAGAGGTGAATTGGTTAAAAAACACCAACAACTTCACGTGCATTGATTGAAAAGATGGCACAAAACACCCAATAATTTGGTGATCGAGGTACACCACATATTATAGGAGTAAATCAGGTAAGTCCTCTTAAAAGTCATTTAATTGATACTAAGTTGAAATAATTGAACCTTATAGTGAGACATATTACTTTTTCTCAAACTACATCCCAAACCTATCCAATGAGGCCTTCTGGAATTTTTACTAAAATAGACCACCCAATTGAATGTTTCCCCTAATTACAAGAGACATAGAATTGTGCAGTAGTATTCCCTAGGAGACCATATCAGTAAAAAAACCACATCTCAAAAATAAGTATTATTTCTTTACACCAACATAAAACCAAGGGTGGAAGGATCAATCAGACATGAGGTATGGATCTGGACAACAATAAATGTCCCCTTTTCAATAAAAAATCTAACAGCATCTGCCTTACCAACAGGGTTTTAAACAACCCCAAAGGAGATTTGAAGATCAACCATTAACAAGTCAACAACAAGAGAATCCCAAACCAAAATTATATTCTAACACTAATGGCCTTTTGAAATAAATTATTCTTAATTAATAGAATGACCTGAAGAGTCAAGGTTTAGAGTTGAGGGAATTGAATACACAAATGAGCCAGATTACCACCACCCTCCATGAACTAGTAAGTAAGAACTCCATGAATCTTCCTTCCCAACCTACTCCAAATACTAAGTGGAATGTCAGTTCCATCACATTGAGAAGTGGGAAGAAAACAAATGATACATCTGCACCTATCATTCCACTAGGATTCACCTCAACTCTAGAGAAGCCCCATTCAAGAACAGCTAATGAGCAGCCTAAGGAGAAATAAAAGGTAAGAAAAAGATTGATGATGTTTCTCCTAAACTCCTTCCATTTCCAAATAGATCTATACAAACTAATAATATGGTTGAATATGTGATACAAAAAGAGGTTTTGGACACATTCAACCATGTTGAGATTAATATCCCTCTACTTAAAGCAATTAAGAAAATCCCATGGTATACCAAATTCTTAAAAGAACTTGGTACTGATTGAAGATGGGTCAAGGGAAATGAGAGGATAAATCTTGTAAGAAATGTGTCAGTACTCATTACACTAACTCAAGCAATGCCAACAAAGTGCAAGGATCCGGGGACATTCAATATACCATATACCATTGGGGAGTTACACTTTTATGATGCTCTATGTTATTTGGGATCTTTCATAAATGTGATGTCGCACTCTATATTCTCTTCTTTATATGTTGGTGATTTGAAGTCGAATAGAGTATTGGTGTAGTTGGCGAATAGAGATATGGCATATCTAGTGGGAGTCATTGAGGATGTACTTGTTTGAGTAAGAGACATGATCTTTCCAGTAGATTTCTATGTTCTTAACATGGAGGATGATCAAGTAAATTCTCATGCTCCCATTATCTTAGGTAGGACCTTCCTCAAAAAAGCAAAACAATAATAAATGTCCATGTGGGTACACTTTCCATGGAGTTTGGAGATGAATTTATGATATTTAATGTTATAGACTCCATGAAGTACCACTCAGAGAAACATTATGCTTTTTTTATCTCCCATTTTGAACCACCAAGTAAAAACCCCATGGAATTTGATTTTTCTATTCTTTGAGAGATTATGATCATTGGTTCTAGTTTGATGTCTAAGAGCACTTCCACACCTATTTCAAATGCACAACCTCTCTTAGATTTGATTTTAAAATGGATTCACACTACTGGAAAATATCTCTATACCCATGGTTTTGGAAAACTATGGGTATAGGTATAGTATACAGAACTATACCCATGGTTTTGGGAAAAACCGTGGGTATATATTTTTTTTGATGACCTATACCCACAGTTTTCTAAAACTATGGGTATAGGTGTTTCTTTCAAGGAATATACCAACGGTTTTATGAAAACTGTGGGCATTGGGTTTTTTTGAAGACCTATACCCACAGTTTTGTAAAACTGCGGGTATAGCTTTGGTGGGGGGAAAAATCCGCGGGAAACAAAAATATTTGGCGGGAAAACCTATACCCACAGTTTTACCCCCTATACCCACAGTTTGAATTAATATATTTAAAGGAATAAAAATATTTAGACAGATAAACTGTGTATCATAGTTGGTAAGGTGCTTTTTGTTAATTCCGGTGGTCGGGTGATCAAATATCGCATAGTGTTTTTTTCAGATACAGAGAGTTATAATAATATATTAAACTAAATGTTGATTTATATAAATGAAAGCAGTATAGAGTGGTTAGTTAGCCATGGAATATTTTCAGAGACAGGTCGGGGATCGAAACCCACTGATATCCTTTTTTAATATAGATACCAATTAATATATTTATCCAAATATTGATATATATAATCAGAAGTTTCATAGCATAGTGGTGAGGTGCATCCGCCAAAATTGTTAGGTGTTGGAGGTCGTGGGTTCAACTCCTGCAAGTTTCATTTTTGTACAATTTAATACCCACAGTTTTCAAACCATGGGTAAAGCCTTTGACAGCGTGGAAATGGGTATAAGGATTTTACAGCATGGAAAAAAAAGTTATACCTATGGTTTGTAAAACTATGGGTATAGCCTGGGGACCTATCCCGATTTCTCGGTTGCCCACGGTTCCCAAAACTGTGGGTATAGCCTATACCCACGATTTTGGGGGCTATACCCATGGTTTAAAACCGTGGGTATAGGTCATTTTTTCAGTAGTGTCATATTCTAATTTTGTTCATGTTCACTCTGATTATGACATGGATATTGAGTATAATGGTGGATTTGATGCGTTATTCTCTGATTTTGATGATATTTATTCTGGTAATGATGTTCATTGTACACATATTTTAGTTCCTTCAATGTATCCATCCATACATAAAACCTCTTCATTGGAACTCAAGCCACTGCCACCAAATCTCAAATACTCATACTTGTTGATTGGTGAGAGATTACCTGCTATAATTGCTAACAATATCCCTTTTGAACATGAAGAAAAACTTTTGAATCTTTTGAGGGAGAAAATTAAGGCACTAAGGTGGACCTTGGATGATATATCAGGTATTATCCCCTCCATTTACATGCATAGGATTATTTTAGAGGATGGGGATAAACTAGTTAGGTAGCCACAAATGAGACTGAATCCAACTCTTTTGGAAGTTGTTAAAAAAGAAGTTGAAAATTTTCTCGATGAAGGTATAATTTATCCCATTTTATATTCTCAATGGGTGAGTCCTATTCAAGTTATTCCTAAGAAAAGTTGTGTCATTATTTTTAGAAATTAGAGAGAGGAATTAGTTCCAATGAGGGTGAAAAATAGTTGGCGTGTGTGTATTGATTATAGGAAAATAAATCAATCCACTCACAAAGACCATTTCCCCCTCCCATTTATTGATCAAATGCTTGAGAGACTAGCTGGGAAGACACGCTATTATTTCTTGGATAGATTTTCTAGATATTTTCAGGTTCATATAGCTCCAAAGGTTCAGGATAAGAAAAAATTTAGTTATCCATTCAGTACATTTTCCCATCAAAGGATTCCATTTGGACTTTGCAATGACCCAGGCACCTTCCAGAGATACATGGTGAGTATTTTTTTCAAATTTCATTGAGACCTTCATGGAGGTATTTATGGATGATTTTAAAGTGTATGGATCACCATTTGATGAATGTATCTTTAGTTCAAGAAATGTCTTGAATCATTATATTGAGAATAATTTGGTTTTAAACTTTGAAAAATGTCATTTCATGGTAGAGCCTGGTGCTGTATTAGGGAATATAGTTTCAAAATATGGAATAGAGGTTGATATATCTAAGTTAGATATTATTTCATCCTTACCTCATCCTTTGTTTGTGTGTGATGTTATATCTTTCCTAGGTAATGTAGGATTTTATCGACGCTTCATCAAGGATTTTAGTAAGATTTCCCTTACTTTATCACGATTACTTCAAAAGGATTATAATTTTGTGTTTGGTGATTCTTATAGGGTTTCCTTTGATGATATTAAGAAGCATCTGGCCACTTCGCTGATCATATAGCCCCCACAGTGGGACATTCCATTTGATCTTATGTATGATGCTTCAAACTTTACAGTTGGATTTGTCTTATCATAGAAGGTGGAGGGACGTTCACATGTGATTACCTATGCTTCGAGTACATTGGATTCAACCCAATAAAACTAAACAAATATATAAAAGGATTTTATTTCCATCATATTTTCTTAATATAAATTCTATTCATATTTATTGGGCTCTAAATTAGTTTCTTTTCTAACCATGAAACTATGAGGTACCTCTTGAAGAAACCAGATGTGAATCCCAGGATTATCTGATGGATTATCCTTCTTTAAGAATTAAATATTAATATAAAGGATAGGAAGGGGTCAGAAAATTTGGTGGTAGACAACATAATGAGTATTACTCACATACTAGAGTCTAACACCTTGTACCAAGTACCACTTCGGGACACTTTTCCCGATGATAATCTGTATGCACTCTCAAGTACACATCCTTTGTATACTGATTTAGTTAACTACCTTGTTTCCTCTTAAATTCCTAAAAATTTAAAGAAACATCATTCCAAAAATTAAATATTGAGTCTAGGTTTTATGTGTGGGATAATCTATACCTCTGACACATGTGTAGTGATCAATTTATCAATAGGTGTGTTCCTGATCATGAATTTGAGTCAATTTTTTCATTTTTACCATACACTTTCATGTAGAGGACACTTTGGACCCCAACTAATAGCTAAGAAAGTCTTGGAATCTGGATTATATTTTCCTAGATTATTCCATGATGCTTGTGTATTTTTTAATTCATGCTCATGTTTCCAAAATGATGGAAATATTTCTAGGAGACATGAGATGCCTCAGCATCCCATATTATTTTGAGAGATTTTTTATGTATTGGGAATTGATTTTATGGGTCATTTTCCAAGTTAATTTGGTTTTTTTTATATTTTGGTTTCTGTTGATTATGTTAACAAATGGGTGGAGGCCAAGGCTACAAGGATTAATAATTCTCATATTGTAGTCGATTTTGTCAAGGTATAGATTTTTTGTAGGTTTGGAGTACCAAAGGCTATCATTAATGATAAAGGGACACACTTATACAATTGGAATTTGGATTCCTTCCTTCATAAGTATTGGGTGACATAAAAAACATCAACACCATACCACCCTCAAACAAATGGTCAGCCTATGGTTCAAATAGAGAGCTGAAACAAATTTTGGAGAAAATTGTGCAGACGAATAAGAAAGATTGGAGAAAGTGATTGGATGATTCATTGTGGTCTTATAGAATGACATATAAGATTCCCATTGGTATATCCCCATTTTTTATTTTTTTGGGGAAATAATTTCATCTCTTTGTGGAGGTCGAGCATCAGGAATATTGGGATATAAAGAAATGAAACATGGATTTGGCCCAAGATGGAATTCAACAGAAGCTGCAAATTCAAGATCTTGAGAAGATTTGATTATCACCATATGATAACTCAAGGATTTACACGGAAATATTAAAAGCATCTCATGATATAATGATTTAAAAAAAGAGAGTTTCATGTTGTAGAGAAAGTCATACTCTATAGTTCATGACTGAAGCCAATGCCATGTAAGTTGTGTTCTAGATGGTTAGGTCCTTATATTGTATCTAACATTTTTCCTTATGGTGTAGTGGAGATCACATAAGAGGAAATAGGAGGTAGATTTAAATTCAATGGAAAACATTTCAATAAATGCATTGAGGGACTTACCACCCATGCAGTTGATTTCATCACACTTCATGACCCCATTATCACATCAAAATATCAGGTTGTTCCTAATCCTTTTGCTTTTATATTATTTTTCCCTATTTAAAATTATACATTTCATGTGTACATATCATATCATGGGTTCACATTAAAGACAATGAAATATTTTAAGTGTGTGGGAGGGGACAACATTTTGGGGTAGATATTTAGGATTTTTATTTATGTGTTTTGTGTGTGTTTTCTATTAAATTATCAATTAAAATTTTTAAAAAAAAGAAAAAAAAAAGAAATTATAAAAAACATATCATGTAACATGCTCATTTACATATAAAACATATGTAAAATGAATGTTTTCAAAATTAATTGGTAGTATAATAATCATATGAAACATTTCATCATAAAAGGTTTATTTTTATAAAAATAGAAGTCATTGATGATAGGATTAGTTGTTTAATTATAAAACCTTTTATATTTTTACACTGTTCTTTATGATATTTGTTCATGGTAAATTGTGTCATTGATTTCTCCACAAATCTTTTCATGCAACTGTGAATTGTGAAATTTTTCCTACTCAATTGAAGTTATATCCAAGTTAGGTAAAAAATAATCTTATATTAATAGTTGATCCATACATTCATTTCTCTTATGACCAGTTTCATTACTATACCAAATTGACCTATGCGTATATACCTATTATCCGACTGTTGTATACCCTCAAAAAGAAAAACAATAAAAAAATCAAAATAAAAACATAAAAATATGGGTTGTGTCTTGGGCAGGTCAAAACCCACTCTTCCTCAACCTTTGATCTTGTTATAACTATTACAATTAGTGTTGTGAGGATATCAAACAAAGGTTGAATGAGTGTGATATTTGTTCCAAGTACAAATTTTTAAGAAAAAAACAACAATAAAAATAATAAATTAGGGGAGTGGTGAAATGTACAACATGTGGGGATATCTAGGTTAGGTGCTTGTAGTTTGACTTTCAAGAATGCTTAAGTGAGTGGGTCTTGAAATTTGATTGCAAATGAATGTAGAACCAGTTCAGTGAATTAAATCAAGTAAGAAGAATTGTTTTACTTGACCTAAATATACTGAATAAAGGGTGGATTTATGAGATTGAAATGGTTAGAACATGCACATGTGGGGAATTAATGTCATAGTAGACCCATAACTTTTTTTCTATGATTAGTGTCATTAATCTCATGGGATTTTATTTTGATACAATTTAGTAGAAAATGACTTTCAAATTTATTGATATTGACTCTTGATAGGATTATTACTTTTTCCATATTTCCACTGTGGATTGAGGAATATGAAAATGCATATCTTTTCACAATTTTTTTTTGAAATACATGATATTGGGTCTTTCCCGTGACTGTAAAAGGGTAAGTGTGGGGATGTGATCGCACCACTTTTCACTGCTTTATTTCACCCTTACATCACTGTTTTAAACTGGTTTTGTATTGAAAATTAGTAATATAATAGAAAATTGAACTTACCATTTGATTCAATTATTCAATTTTTATCACTATTAAAAATTTCAATTATACTTTTTTTGGTGATTTTATTGTAGTTGGAGATGTTTTGGAGGGTCGGAGATGAGACAGAAGGAAATGGACCAAACTGCATGGAAGCCCAATGACATATGTCCGCTATTTTACATGTCCCAAAAAATACATGAATTAAAATGGGCTGAAAATTTGTGATATAATCCAAAACTCAATGGAATAAAACTAATCTCAAGAAACCTAATCTCATTTTGTCCATCTGGTGGACCAACCAAACTGATCTGTCTAGAGAAACGAATCTGCATGGAGTAAAAAGTTCAGTTTATTTTTTTGACAATATCTCCCATTACAGAAGTCAAACGGATTCCAAAATTGACATTGTGGTATTAAAGATGTCATAAAAAAAATTATTTTTTTAAATTCAATATAATTCTATTTACCAACCAAAAACCAAGATACAAGTTGTATCTTGAATTTTGGGTTCCCAAAACCACTTCCCATTTTTTCTATAAAAGGACATCATGGGAACCTCATTTGAGAGTTTGACCAAGGAGTGAAGTGATGAAA
This sequence comes from Viscum album, assembly GCA_963277665.1. Taxonomy (NCBI): domain Eukaryota; kingdom Viridiplantae; phylum Streptophyta; class Magnoliopsida; order Santalales; family Viscaceae; genus Viscum; species Viscum album. The sequence continues at coordinate 756,229,640 of OY728129.1, read as the reverse complement.
TTTTAGAGTTATAGAGGAGTCCTCTAATAAAATTTGAGGTTCTGTAACTCCCTATACTCATAGGGGGATCTCTTGAAGCAAGGATCCCTCCATCGAAGCCTTCTTCTCCTTCTCATGTTGTAATATTTGTGTTTGCGTAATAAACTTCCTAGTTCCTATTCTATTTCTTATATTTTATTATGTTTTACTCTATTTTATTCTTTTATACTCATACTATTTTCAATATAAATCAAGAGTGGAAACATTATTGTTTTATACCCTTTCCACGACCTTTTCGAATGCAAAACGTTTCTACAATGACTACTCAGCCCATGGAAGAGTAATTCTTCTTAGTAATTGATCTACCTATAACCCCATTAACTTAATTATTTTGTATCAATGGTATAATTTAATTCACATGTTATGATTTATTAATTTATTTAAATTAAAATAAACTAATCAAGTAATTGAACAACTTACAAAAAACTTGTGAGGTCGAGTAATGTGTGAATTGTGAGAGCGTGAACTTAATCAGTAAAACAAAACCACATGGGATCAATTTGTAGAGTTCAAATATAATACCCAAAATAAATTAATACTCATTTAAATAATGGATATGTTCCCTAATTTACCACTTACCATAATCTATTATTGGAATGACAATCAACACAGGGTTCTACGATTGCATGTTTCGAAGCTAGGCTAGGGTTTTATTCATTTCATCATTATGGTTAAGTTAACTCTTGTAGGGTTCAAGGGTTAGTAAATTAGGGAATCATAATTAAGTATATATTAACATAAATGATAATGATTAATAATTAAGTGAATAGGTAGGTTTAGATTTATTATGTTTTCTAAAAATAGTTTTCAAAAAAATATCTTCTCGTTGTGTTTTCTCAATATCATTTCAAAAAAAGAGAAAAAAAATAAAATATTCTTCCAACATACTTATTTTAGATTTATAAATGGTAAAAAATACATAATTTTTAAGTAGTGTGTTTCTTATATTTTATTTTATTTTTAGAATACCTTTGAGAATTTTTTTTAATTTACTTCCTCCTTTGAGAGACAACCTTAGTCAGCCACTCTGTTGCACATAAGAATTAAAAATTAAACATCATTTGAGAGCCCCCACGATAGTGAATTTCATGGATAAAACACACACTAACTAACTATGGCATGAGTTTTTTAACTCAAATTTTATGTGACAACACAAGTGTCATTACCCTAAGTAAAAAACTAATCAAATCACTCACATTATAAATAGATAGACATAAGACACCATTTTCTTCGGGATCACACACAAAAAGTAGATATCATTTTAAAATTCATCGGAATGCAATAAAAAATTTATGATATTTTTAATAAAACCCTTAGTTATGATATATTTTAATGCAGTAAACATAATCTAAGAATGATCAATATCAAGTGATTACTAATATCTACTTCTTGTTTACCAGTCTACTTACATTAATTAAATCCTTTCCAAATGGAGGCACATATGTTTTTAGGTTTCCAAAATATTTTATTCTAAAACCATTACTTTTATAAAACTTTTAGTTTTCTAAGACTTTATGTTATTTCTAAAAGACTTTTTTTTCTAAAATTTGTTTATCATTATAAAGTTTTTATCATAATATCTTTATCAAATTCAAAAAAAATTATAAAAATATTCATAGTCAATAGTTTCATAAACTCTCTAAAACCAAAATATTTTATAAAAGATTATTCAGATTTGATATTTTGTGGAATTAATAATTATTAAAAAAATCTGAATTCAAAAAATTATTATAAAAAAAAATTCAGACAATATTTTTGTTATAAACTGCATCATAATCAATATCTTTTATAAAAACTAAGAAGAACAAGTTACTCATACCAATGAAACTTTTCTACTCTGAAAGTTACTATTCTTTTCATTTTTACACTTATTCATTACTTTAGTTTATAAATTTTGTTTTATATATTCTTTTAGTTTTACAAATTTATTTTTGTTAAAAACTTGAAGTTTTCTAGTTATGCTATTGTTTACTCTGATAAAAGTTTTCTTAAAAAACTTAATAGTTCAAATTTACTTTAAAAACATTATTTGATTTAATCTTGAACATTATATCATAATTAAGTATTCATATGATTTATTGAAATATTTTAGAATATGAACCATCATCTCTTATGCCTATATAAAGGTGGGTAACCCCATGTCCCACATTGGTTCTCAAAGTTTTTGCACCCAACTCTCTCTAGCTCTTTAAGTGATTGTACTGATCTTTTTCCATTTGTCCATTTGCCGACACTAACTCAGTGTCATGGACAGTAATGAGGATTTTACATAGAGAGAAGTTTTCAGAGTATGACTTTTTGAGATATCCTGGTATGAAAATTATGATTCAATTCTTAAAAATATCATTACTTTTCAAGGATGGGAAAAACTTTATGTTGAAAAACATAATAAGAATTTTGACTTACAATACCCCAAAATTATAAATTTATTTCTGAGGAAGATAAAGAAGAAATTGTTTTTACTTTATTTAGTGTAAAGAATAAACTCTTATACCAACAATTTACAGATTTAGTACAAGTACCTTTTGAGGGTGAATCATATCTCCCTTCCCATAAACTTCCTCACAAGCTTAGAAATTTCATAAAATCTAAAGCAGGGGATTCTTTTTTTACATCATTTGAGATAGTTAGAAAGGTTTATCATCTAACACTGGATGCAAGTTTCAACACTTTGTGGATATAGGGTAATCTAATACTGATAAATGGTGATAGAGATACCCTCAAAGTTTCATACATCTTTGTTTTAGACTATCTGATGAATATGAGGTAGATCAACCATGTAAAATTTGTTTTCATTACAATGGGATCAATTAATAAGGCCTCAATGAAGTTGAAGATTTTAATGTTTCCTTTTTTATTAATAAAATGATTTTGATTTGTATGTAATTATTCAAGGTTAAGAATCAGACTTATCCCATGAGGGAAAAGATTTCCCCAATCGGTGAAGAAATCATGTCAATGATGAAATTAGTTTTTGATTCAAAGATGATTTTTTTTGCTGATATAGTAGAAAGAACTATGTCTAATGTAGGACCTACTAAAGAAAATTAAAATATAAAAGATAAATAAGTTCATAAAGAATAGATAAATATTGAATCATCTCCTCTAAAAAAGAAAAATAAATTAAATAAAATATTAGATGATGAGTTTGAGAAAATCACGACTCGTAAAGCTCAAAAGAAACTCAGTGATCCTAAGTTTTTTCTTGATAAGGATAAGGAATTAGATTTGAAGATTCATATGGAAGATTAGTTGAAGGAATATGAAAAGATAAATAATTAGAATAAGAGATTAATGAAGGAAAATATTGTAGAAAGTTTAATGAAATATGTTGAAAAAGCTTCAGAAAATCCAATTCTATCAATTTCACCATTATCAGTGGTGTATCCATATTGTCAGTCCAAAAAAATCCCTCATACTGATAAGGATATTCCTAATTCCAATTTAGAGTTTATTGAAACTTAATTTTTCATTTAGAAGTACCATTAGTTGGTGATAAGGGTAAAGGGAAAGAGGTTGCTTAAGAATTGGTCCCAATAGTAGTTCAAAAAAAAGTTAAGAAGGAAAAAACCAAAGTCTGTTAAGAAAGTTAGTAAAAGTGTTCTCAAAAATATGTGTTAGTTAGAAAAAGAATTTAAATAAGAAGAATAACAAGTAGAATAAGAAAAAAGAATAAGTGGAGGAATTATAAGAAGAAGTTCATGAAGAAAAAACAAAATCTGGGGAAGATACAAAGGAAAAGAAAACATTAGAGTCATCTTCATCTTTAACTTTATTACCTTCCCAATAAGATAAGGATCTAGAATTATAATAATTAGAAGAATTAAAATCATGTTCTAAAGAGTAAAACAAGTCATCTTCAAAATTAGAGTAATAATATCAACAATCTCACACAAAAATATCAGACAAGGTTGAATCTGATAAGTATGTAGATAATATGAAAGTTTCAGAGAAAGAAAAACTTGAAGAAATAAAAAAGATAGATGCCAAACCAAGTCATCCGCAAGATCCTAAGACATTATCAAGGTCATAAAAATTTGAATCAATAGTATATCAAAAATGATTTAATTGTATTTTCAAACTTTGAAATGGTTAAGTGATTCAATGCCATATTTTACAAATATAGAGGCAAGATGTAAACTAATTCAGAATAGCCTAAATGAAAAATTAGAATCACTAAAAGTTTTGATAGATTAATTTTTTTAGATTGAATCTGTCTTGAAATCATTAAAATAAAAAACCAAGGCACAAAATAGATCTTATAATCATATGGTAAAATGGTAAAACCAAGTTGATATTGATCTCAAAGTCCATGATGATCAGTTTATAGAAGTGAATAAACTTTATCTTGAAATGGTTGAATCCTTTGACAAGTTATCAAAATATGTCTCTGACAGAGTCGATTTTGTAGAATAATTCATATACATGACTAATGATCCTAATAAAGAAGTGAATGCTTTGAAAGAAAAGGTTCACAGCTTATAATTAGAGAACAATAGACTCCAAATATGTGAAGATGAGTTGTTCCTTATGAAGAAAGAGAATAAGAAGATGAGTGAGGAGGTTGAAATCATGAAGGTAGAGGTTTATAAGTAGGTAATTATGGAGGAAAATATTATTAATATTGATTCATCGGTTGGATAAGCTTATAAGGATCATGGTGATGTTAATAATATGAAGGAGATTGTGAAAAAAGTTGTTAAATAAATAATGAACATTTTCATTTGAACTATTGATGTAATATTTTAAACATTTTGAATGAATCTTGAATGTGAATGGATTTTATACAAAAACTTTATGTATGAATATCTTTCAAATTTTATTTTGGATTTATTTTATTTCTTTTATATCTTAGATGAATAGTTAATTCACATACAATTGTTTCGAATGTTATTAATTTTCTAACTTTTTAGGAAACTATATTTCTTTCCCTATCCTTTTTTGTAAATCAAAAAGGGGGATAAGTTTATAAGTCTAAATGGATAGGTTGTGAGAAAGTTTTGGATAAGTTTCAAGGAGATATGTTTAAGGTGGGGTTTCTAAAAGGTGGAGAATCTTTGAGAGTGTTTATTTAAGGGGGATTTATAATCTAAAGAATAATCTTTATAAATAAGACTTTTTACATAGGGGGTTTCTCCTAACTGTTAATAATTTATATTAGATCATAAATAAATCATAAACTCACGGGGAGTTAAGATATAAAGTGTATCTTTGAAGTTACTAAAATAAAAAAGGGTTGTAAGTATTTCAAAGTTATTATTTTTTCATTTTAAGTATTGTTTTTTGTGTTTTCCAAAAAGGGGGATATTGTTGAGTCAAAAGTTTTACTTTCTAATTTTTCTTTCCTTAGTTTTAGAAATCACAAAAACTTTATTAAAACACAATTTTAATAACTTTATATATCCCAATTGTTTTAGTATGTTTTTGTAGAAAACATTATTTTATTCCAAATATATAAATAGTTCTAATATAAAATTAATATAAAATTCTATTATTCAATCTGATCCATCAGACTGAAGGTACGTCTGGTACATTAGACTAAATTTTTTTCTGACTAGTGGTTATACTTATGTCTTATCAATTATAATGACAAGATTTATAACCATCAGACTGACATTGGTACTGATACATCAAATTGACCTTTATTCAGATTATCAGATTGAAAAATAATAAGGAAGTCTGTTGGACTATCCAAAGTTTATAATCAGAGAATATAGATTGTTTTTATCAGATGGAATCCAAAATTTAATTATAATGGTGTTAAAAAAATGAAATCAGACAAAGAAATTATTAGCTGTTAATTTGAAGATCCAGATTATTATGAGTTGTCAAAGTGCAAGATGTCTAAGTTCATTACAACCAACTCATAAATATGAATGTTAGAGGATTTACTATAAATAGGAGGTTATTTTAAGAGCTAGAAGATGATGCATTCGCAACTCAAGTTGTCTAAATATTGATATTTTTGAACATCTTGTTCCAAATATTTGTATATTTTAGAGAGTTGAAGTTATAAGGAATCCATGTAAGGATTTTAAATTCATTTTAACACATTTTCTTTTGTATTTGTTGTGTAATCATTGTATTAATCGAGGGATTATGAACATAGGAAGATAGTGAATATGATCCATCAGATCAAGGTCTTCGAGGGAAAGGAAGATATATATAGATCATTGTATCGAGGGATTCTGGGGATAGGAAGACAAAGTTATTCTAATCATCATATCAAGGGATTTCCTCATAAGTAAAGACAAACCTTTACAATAGTTACTAAAACTTTGGATACTTAAGTCAGGGTTTCTAAATTCATTTACTCTTAAGGTTAAAGAGTAGATTATTTTATAAATATTTTAAGTCATTATTACTATTATAAGTTTTTTATTTCTTGTTTATACAAGTTTTAATTTCAATTCTTCATATACTTTATAAAGTAATTTTTTACTTATCTTTATTATAATACTTTTATCATACTATCTATGAGACCGATAAATTACTCTAATATATCAGATTCTTACTGGTTCTAATTTTAATGCTCTGATCATCGGAAGATTTGTGAGTCTGGTCATTTTTTACTTAATAGGTTTTTTTTGTTTTAGTTTAGTTTTTAAACTACAATCCACCCCCCCCCCCCCTTATAGACATCATGAACTATTAAAATCCAACAGGCCCCACTATGTTGTAGGGGAGGCTATGGCCAAGCCAAATTGTCCAAGAACTTGGGGCTACACCATGTCCATGGGGTGTGTCTGGCTACATGGTGGGACTGCATCACGGTGGCATCTGTTTTAAAGAATTCAAATGGTTGAATCAACAACCCATATTCATGGAAAAAATTTCACTCATTGAGGTAAACTTATAGAATTGTAATGAAGGGTTGTTTAATGATATTTTGACTTATTTTCCACCTCTATTAAGTTATAATTTCTCTTTCCCTAATCTAGGGTTTTGAATCAGATGTTTTTGGGAGGAGTATTGGATGTAACTTTGGAAATTTATTACTCCATGGATGATCTAGTTTTAGAATTTATTCCTGAATATTTTGGTCATTGTTAGTTTTTTTTACTTTTCATTGGATTCTAGAGACCGAATCTTCTTGGCTTTTGTGTATATCTTGTGTTCGCTTTAAGGTATGTGATCTCTTATCTTATTTTATGAACCTTTTCTTATGGAAACTTGATTCTAAGATGTGAGAATATATGTTTAGGGACTATTCTCAATTGTTAAAGTGTTTCCTTTCATTATGGTGTGTTGATTCTGTTGTGGTTGGCATGAAACCCAATTATAAGTTTGGTTTTGTCTCTAGCTTACATTTGATGAACTGTAAATGCTCTTGATTTTCTAAATGGTTTACTAAATGATTATTGGAATGATCCTTGAATTGTTTTATGTGAGTGGTTGAATAGGTTTTTTATAAAATATGGTTTTCCCCATGTTTTGGTAAATAAAATATGGTTTTCAAATCATTGTGAAATGATTTGTGAAATTAGTTTTCAAATAATGGTTTTGGAAGGAAAAGGGTTATTTGGAAATTAATTGTGAAATTTGAAAATCTCTTTGGAATGATTTGATATGTGTAGAACATGGTATCCTTGGGTACTTAGGTGTAGTGTTTAGTGTTAGGCCATATACTTTGACATCATAGGGGCGTTCACTTTTTAGGGTATTACTCTTTATATTATGGTATATTTTTTCTGGTTATCTTTCTCTATATGTATGTCATGTATCTTGTTTCAAGTTGGGAAAATCATTCCCTTTGTTTGTTGTTGGATTCCTGGGTGCTTGTCGTCATCCTGTGGTGATCAGTAATTCCCTTAGGGTATTTTTTTTGTTTGGTTCAGTGCCCATCTGGATGGTTTTTCTAGGCAAGGTCATAAAAAAATTTGTATTAAAGGAGGTTTATCCTCAAGTGTTCTTGTCTTGGGATGTTTAGTGGACAGGGAATAGGAATGTTAGGACTTAAAAGGGAGGTTGCAGTAAGTTTTTGACCAGATATTTTCATGATGATCCTCAAGTTTCCATAGGATGTTGTGATGTCTATCTAATATATTAGTTTTTTATCTAAATATTAGTTTTTTCTTATGTTTTTTTTGGTATAAATTGAAACTGTTTTGTTGTTTGATAGTTTCCTTCTATTTTTGGTATGTAGAATCATGGATCCAAGACATCTTAAAATGGTTCCTCGAGAGGATTCAATGGGTAATGATCCTCAAGGGAATCCTCCTCTTGGTTAGAATCACTTAGAGGATATTTTATGGGCAATTTTTATTGTGGAATAGAATGTACCTCCTGTTCAGAACCATGTTATTGAGGTGCAACCAAGAGTTGGAGGAGATAAGGATCAAGTGTGAGAGTTACTAAGTGAGAATCCTCCATCCTTTAAGGGCATGAATAAACCCCAATAGGTAGAGTAATGGATAAAAAATATCAATTATGACTTTGATTTCTTAGAGACACCTTAATTGGTTAAGGTGAATTGTGCATACTTTATGCTTGAGGGTCCTAGAAAGAGGTGGTGGAAGCCTATAGGTCAGGAAAATATACATGTGGGCCTAAAGTTGAAAGTATTCAAGACCCTTTTCATTTAGAAGTTATTCCCAAAATGATTAATGATGATTATTCCTCTTTGAAAGAGGAAGGATAATGGGTTTTGTTTTCCTATGTGTTCTATAATAATAATTGATGTAAAGAATGTCTAGGATTTCTTGGTTCTTAATCTAGATATTTTTAATGTCATCATTGGGATAGATTTACTAATTGATCAATGGGATGAGATTGATTATTACCATCTTCTTATTTCATTCTCTATTATTTATGGGAGCTCCTATGTTTTTCAATGATAGTGGGGTTTGAGTTCTAGTTGTGCAGGAAGCTCCTACCCAGAGCTTCAAATTCGGTTGTCAATCATTGTGGTTGAGCCTAATGATGTGTCCTATCTTGTTTATATTCCCTTGGTTGTTTGGGATTTTCCCAAAGTTTTCTTAGATGACATCTCTAGTCTTCCTCGAGAGAGGGAGGTAGAGTTCTCCATAAATCTGGTGCCTGATACTCAGCTGATTTATATACCCTTCTATTGAATAGAACCAACTAATCTAAAAGAGATAAAATCTATTTGGACAACCTGATGGATAAAGACTTTGTTTCTCCCTTATGTTTTACCTTGGATGGACCCAATGCTCTTTTCCAATAAGGCTTATGGTTCTTTTCATATCTAGGTGGACTATCGGAAGTTGAACCAGGTAACAGTTAAGAATAAGTATCCTTTTTCCCATATTGATGACATTTATGATCAGTTAAAGGGGGTAAAAATGGTTCTCTAAAATAGATCTTTGATCGGGTTACCATCATCTTAGGGTTTGAGAGATAGATATCATAAAGATCATTTTAAATATTAGGTATGGAAACTATGAATATCTTATGGTTCCTTTTGGTCCAACTAATGCTCCTATAGTGTTTATGGCTTTGATAAACTAGATATTCAACCAGTAACTTGATACATTTTTTATTGTATTTGTGGATGATATCCTATTTTATTCAAAATTTGAGCATGATCATGAGAACCATCTGAATTTTGTTTTCAAAATCGTTTAACCACCTTTATAGGAATCTATCGAAATGGATTTTTTGGACCCAAGAGATGATTTTCTTGGGGAACATGATTTCAGAACATGGTCTCTCATTCGATCCTGAAAAGGTGAAGGTTGTCTTATCATGGAAATAACCATAGAACATCTTTGAGATATGGAGTACCCTAGGTCTAGTTGGATGTTATCGATGGTTCATCAAGGATTTCATTAAGTTATCATCACCTTTGAATATTATTAATAAGAAAGGGGTGAAATTCTCATGGGATTCTAAATGTCTAACCTCTTTTGAGGAGTTGAAATGAATTCTGACATCGGCTTGTATTCAAATATTACTAGAACCTAGTAAGGGTTTTGTATCATATTGTGATGATTTCAGTGCTAGTCTAGGATGTGTGCTTATGTAATATAGTCATGTTACAGCATATAGATCTCATAATCTTCAACTGCATGATAAAAGTTACTCCACTCATGACATGAAGCATGTTGTTGTTATGCATCCGCTTAAGTGTTAGTGACACTATCTCTTTAGGGAGAGGTTTACAGTCTTTTCTGATCAGAAGATCTTGAGTTACATATTTTATCATAAGGACCCAAACCTCATGAAAATTATATGGATAAAGTACCTTTATATGTTCTATTTTAACATCACATGAACCCTTGGGAAGGGAAACATTGGTGTTGATGATCTCAGTAGGAAATTCTCTTCTCATGCTATCTTGGAATCGAAAGAGGAGTATAACCTAGTGGGATTTCTCACTCAATTTCATATTTATGTAAAGTAGGATGATTCAGGTATGGTTTTAACCAGTTTCTAGTTTTCATCATCTCTCCTTGAGTAAATTTTACTGAACCAACAATAGGATGACAAGTTTAGAGGATTCATAGGATCCTTATATGGTGGGGAGACCATGCTTGGTTGGTCTCTCCCCTCTGATGGAATTCTTTACTTCGAGATTCAATTGGTCATCCCTTATTCTATTTGGATTTCTTTATTACATTGTTGTCATATTTATTCATGGGTTGTTCATCCTATAACTACAAAGATTTATTATGGAATGAGATAGAATTTCTGTTGGTTGGGTTTAAAGCATAATATTGTTGATTATGTGTCCCTCTATCACACCTACCATCAGATATATAAAGAAAAATTGAATCCTTCTAGTCTGATCCAACCTCTTCTGGTGCTGGTATGGAATTAGGATGAGGTATCTGTGTAATTCATCATTGGATTACCATAGTATCCCCAATGAAATAATGTTATCTTGATTTTGATTGATTGATTGATGAAATATTCGCATTTCATTCTGATCAATGACACCACCAAGGTTGAAAATCTTGGTAAGTTGTATGTGTAGGAAATTATAAGGTTTCATGGGGTCCCCTCTACCATTGTCTCTGACATGGATACCTAGTTTACCTCTCGATTCTAGATTATTCTCCAAGAGGTGGTGGGGATTTAGGTCAGACTGAGTATATATTAACATCCACAAACAAATGGCCAGAAATAGCATGCTATACAAAGTTAGGAGGATATATATACTTCATTCCTACATCTGGGATTTCATAGGATCTATGGATAACTATTTGGGAATGGTTGCATTTTCTTATAATAATTGTTACTATTTATCTATCAAAATGCCCACTTAGAGACCTTGTATGGTCACTCATGAAGGTTAAATATTTTTGGGTCAAAGGAGGGTGAGGCTTTTTGAATGGTACCAAATATCATTCAGGATATGTTGATGAGGATTTAGGATATACAACAATGCTTGGTTACAACTCAAAGTTAGAATAAGTCTTATTTGGATTTATGACATCGTACTTTGGAGTTTTTGGTTAGTGTTTGGGTCTTCCTGAAAGTTTCTTCTCACTTGGATCGTTGATGGCTTGAAAAATATGGAAATTTGTCTCCAAGATATGTTGGATCACTTGAGATCACTGAGCAGCTTGAACATGTTTCTTATCAGTTGGAATTATCGGCTCAGTTGAAAGATATTCATGATGTTTTACATGTATTTCAAATTAATAAGTACCACCCCAATCCTTATTATGTTTTGAGTTGGGAGGATATTTAGTTGTAGCTAGACATTTCAATTGTGGAATAACTAATGGAGATTATTGACTCCCAAATGAATGTCTTGTGTGGGAAATTTATTTTGTTGGTTAAAGTTTTGTGGGGGAATAGATAATATTCTCATGAGACTTGGGAGTGTGCAAAGTCAATGAGGGAGCATTGAACTCACCTCTTCTTAGAGAATCCATATTCCACGTGACTTTCTAAGGATAAAAGTTGATATGGTGGAGAGATTTTAACATCCCAACATTAGGTATGTTCCCTTTTGAGTATTAAGTTGGTTTTTTTCAGGTTAGGGATGTTGTGGAATGGATTGGTGGCTTAAAGTGGGTGTTTTTTCTTTTTACAGTGGAAAATAGGTTGGACCATGGTGTGGTCCAATCAATTTCTCCCTGGGTGAATCTTGTACATTGTGCTGAAGTTGGGTATGTTGGGTGCATCATGAATAACATATTATTAATTAATAAGTCAAGGGAGGATTTGTCTCATCCATCTTTATGGAAGATTATATCTCGAACCTTTGATTAAAATGGAACTGTCACATTAAATTCCATAGTCATGGTGTAATGATGTGTTTATTTAAGATAGTCAAATAAAGACATATCAAACATATAGGTTGATGACATGGATGTAAAACCTGATTAATGAGATACTGTTACAAATGGAATATATTATACACTAAGCATTATTATGTGGTTTTTGACGTTGAGACATTAAGTTCTTTCTCCTAAGAGGAGGAATCCCACCTAAACATCAGGTGATTCAGAAACCCATAGATACATCTAGAGAAAGGACAGCTTTTAACCACCTCCTGGTGATCTTCATAAAGCTTGTACGAAGATGGTGATGTGGCAAAAATAGTGTAAGGTGGTGGTTTTGGATGCAGTGGAAGTGTGAGGTGGTGGGAGATATATTAAAATTTCTTTTAATCATCGTTTCCTGAAATCATGAGCAAGGATCTTGCATGTAAAATTCATAATTTATTTATTTAAAATCTGAACAAATAAATACCTAGTCTTAGGAACTTTCTTCATTTATGATTTTTTATCATCTGAAAAGACACTTTCAGATTGCCTTCATTGTTCTATGAGGATCCAATGATAAAATCCCTCTAGAGGTGATCCACACATGCTCTAATGATCTTCAAATAACACCACTCATTCTCTAGGTTCTAGCATAGTGAATTGAATATCTTGCGTTGTTCTTTCTTGATCACTCGTTCTTTGATCTTGAATAAATATCTCTTGTATTTATAATTATTTATAAGGAGAGAAAGGGAAGAGTTGAGATAGAATTTTTTATGCACAAAAATTCTTCATTCTCAATTTTTAGATGCAATATATAATAGAAATAACCATCTATTTATAAAGTTAGGGTTTAGGTCAAAATATTATTTAATTACATATTGGCCATTAAATAACATTTAAAACCTTTAATAAACCCAATGAAACATAATAATATTATCATTAGTATTATTTTGTGGCACACACCAACTTGCACAATAACAAATATTATGTAACGATCTTGTTAATTAATATTTTTCATCAGACTCGGTCTTGGTCCATACGAACTCCTCTAGAATTTATTGAACAACTGAATAAATATTTTATTCATAAATAAATATTTTATTCACAATCTACAAAATAAATATTTATTAAAATTATTCAATAAATAAAATAAATATTTTATTCACAATCCAGTGAATAAATATTTTATATACATTCATGTAATAAAATAAATTATTTATTAATAAACAAATAATTATTAATTATCTTATGAATATTAGTGATCAATAAAACTTGGATAAAATTATTCCTCGATCTTGAGAATAATATTTATTCCAATAATTAAATTAAAAATATAATTTAATCAAGATCAACAAAAACACTTAGTGTGTGACCCTCTAGGATTCTTTCTCGTTGGCATCAGGTGAGTTTTATTAAAGTCCAAGATTATTATCTAGCAATGGGTTAAGTCACCCAAGAGAAAGAACTTAATGTTTCAACAAATACAACCACATATGAACATTCACTGTATAATATAATCTCTTTGTCTCAATATCTCATCAAGAAAGTTGCACATCCATGTCACTAACCTATATGCTTGATACATCTTTCTTTGAATATCTGAAATAAACATGTCGTTACACCATGGCCATGGAATTTAGGGTGATGGTTTCATTCCAATAAAAGGATCAAGATATCAACTTCCATAAAGATGGAAGGGATAAATCCTTACTCAACTTATCCATTAATGACATGTCACTCATGACGCACCCAAAGTATTCAATATTACCATAAAATATTATCATAATGGTTTATGAAATACATTTAAGTAATAAAGTTGTAACATGCATTAATAATAATCTTAAATTCTAAATACCATCACACGTGATCATGGATAGGAATATCTGATGATACCAAAACATGTGGAATTCCTATTGGTGGGTCTATTCTCATAATCTCACATATTGGAGGTTATCAAGTGCGGACTTCATGAGAAGAAGTTGTAACTTCTTATGAGTAATCACATGTGAAATCTTATATAATATGTGTCCCGTCATAGTATGTTATCCAACCACATAATATTATTTAATAATATCATCATAGCACATTAAGGTTCTTATCATAGTGAGAAATTATTATGACCTTATCATTACAACGTATACTCTAGGACATTATTACATTAGATCCATACAGAACAACAACCAATATATAATAATAAGTTTTATTGATATTCAATACATCAAATATACATGCAATCAAAGTACAGATAGTTGTTCCTGGGACACCAACTCTAAAAATCTCCCACTTGGACTAGAGCCAACTACCTACAACCTTTAGTCTGCTAGACCTCACATGATAGTAATGGTTTTTCTAAGTCAAGGCTTTAGTTAAGGGGTATTCCACATTGTCTTTAGTGAAAATAATTCTCACTATAACTTTACCTCTTTGAGAAAAATCTCTCAATAGATGATACTTTATAAGTATGTGCTTTATCTGATGATGTGACCTTGGATATTTTGAAAGAGACACTACTAAAATATTATCATGATAGAGTGTGATAGAATATTTACTGCTAAGTACCACATCAATATCTTGGACAAAGTTTCACATTTATAATACTTATTTAGCTACCTTAGAAGCCACAATATACTCAGACTCTACTGTAGAATCAGCAACCATAGCCAGCTTTGAGCTCTTCCAACTCACACCACCTCCATTCAAAGTGAATATGTATCTCATTTGTGACTTTATATCATCTTGATCAGTTTAGAAACTATCATTTACATATAATATTATGACTAGTTCCTCATCTCCTCCATAAAATAGGAATGTATCCTTGTATGCCTCAGATACTTAAGGATGGTCTTGACTTTTATCCAATGGTAGTCACCTAGATCATCTTGATATCTTCCTACCATGCTTAATGTGTATGATAAATCTTGCCTAGTGCATAGCATAACATACATGAATGAAACAATCAGTGAAGCGTATGGAATCTTTGTCGTTATATTTATTTCCTCATGTTTCTAAGGACACATTTTCCGAGAAATATGAATGCCATGTGATGGTGGAAAAAATCCCCTATTGGATTGTTCTATACTAAATATTTTTAGTATCTTGTCAATGTATGTGCTTTAACTTAGGCTGAGAAATCTCTTGTATCTATCATGATGAATCTTGATCCCAAGAATATATGATGCATCACCCAAGTCCTTAATAGAGAATCATTTATTCAACCACGCCTTAACAGATTGTAAGACTGATATTTCATTTTTAATGAGTAATATGTCATCAACATATACCATTAATAAAAAAACTGCACTCCCACTAAGACGTTTATAGACACACAACTCACATTCATTATTTATGAAACCAAATTATATTATGGCCTCATCAAAATGAATGTTCCATGACTTAGATGTTTGCTTTAATCCATAAATGAATCTTTGCAACTTTAATACCTTGTTGGAATCTTTTAGAGTCACAAACCCTTCGAGTTGTGTCATATAGTCATCTTCCTGAAGGTTTCTATTTAGGAATGATGTTTTGACATACATTTTCCAAATCTCATAATCATGAAAATGTGCAATGGAAAGTAGAATTCTAATAGATTTCAGCATTTCAACTGGTGAAAAAGTTTTCATTGTGGTTAATGGCTAGATGTTGTTTAAACCATTTTTCAACTAGTCACACCTTATATGTACTGACTTGTCCTTATATGTCCATTTTCTTCTTGAATACCCATTTTCAACCAATGTTTTTTTATCTACTAGAGGGTATACCAAAATCCAGACTTGGTTTTGGTACATGGAATCCATTTTAGAATTCATGGTCTCTTGCCACTTGGAAATATCTATGCCACTTACTACTTCCTTATAGGTTAGAGGATTGTTATTTAAACTAATAATGAGTCACCATCCTATGTGACTAGAAAACCATATCATTCTAGTTTTATAACCTCTCTAGTACTCCTACACAGTAATTGTGTCTTTGGAACATTTCTTCTTCCATAGGGCTTTGTGGAATTTTTTTTCTTTCCAACTCTTGTGTATATTAAGGTTGGACTTCATCAAAGTCTATATATCTCCTAATATCTCTTTTAGAGATAATATTCTCCTCAATAAATGTGGTATTTCTATTAACCATAACCTCTTTTTCTTAAGTATTGTATGGGTAATATCCTTTTTTTCTTTGAGATATCCTATAAAGATACACTTTGTGTCTCGGGGTGCAAGCTTGTTACCTGAAGAGGACTTAACAAATGTTTCACAACCCCACACATGTAAGTAAGACAATATGAGTTTCTTTCCATTCCATAAGTAGTATGGTATACTATCTTTTAATTTAGTTGGAACCCAGTTTACTATATATACTTTTGTTTGTAATACGTATCCCCAAAAGGATAATGGAAGACTCATGAAATTAAAGTTGATGAGATGATGGATATCGTTGCTGCCGACCTACTTGATGGTGGTGGTGGACCTTGGATTCAGGCCAAATCAGGGAGAAGTGGGCGAAATCCTTGGGGTATAGGTGGACGCTCTTCACATCACATCATGAGCACAAGATCTAAGGGAAGTTAATTTCTTGACTTTGTCTTGTATTCAGCCTTGACAATCCTCCCTTGTTCATTGCGTTTTTGTTTTAATATAAAGGCAGTAGTGCCTCACCTTTTAAAAAAAGATAATGAAATACTCTTATGACTCATCATTGATCTCACTCTGTCCAATAAGGTGTGGTTCCTTCTTTCACTTAAACCATTCCACTATGACGTATAAGGATGGGTGAGATGAGATAATATCCCAAACTCATTTAAATAATCAATGGAGTCTTGATTAATATATTCTCCACCACAGTCTGAGCGGAGTTTCTTAATCTTTTTACCAAGATGGTTCTCAACTTCATTCGTATATTCCTTGAATTTATCAAAACAATCTTACTTATACCTCGTTAAATAGACATATCCATATCTATTAAAATCATTAGTAAAAGTTATGAAGTATGAGTACCCACCCCTTACCTTAGTATGAAATGGTCTACACATATTGGTATGAACTAATTTAATAATATCTTTAGCCCTTTAACCTTTCCCACTAAATGGGGTTGTGGTCATTTTTCCTTGTAAACATGTATGACATACATCAAGTGGTTTTAGTTCAAAAAAATCTAAATATATATCTTGATATAATTCATTCAAGCACTTTTCATTTACATGACATAGCTGATGATGCCAAAGTTGGTTGTGGTATGAGTCATGTGAAGTAACTGCGTTATTGATTGTCATTACTTGGTTTGTATAATCCAACACATAAAGACCATTATTTAAATGTGTCTTACCATAAAAATGTTATATTTATAAAATAAGCAACATGTATTCCCAATTTTGAAAATAAATCCACCAGTATCTTATCTGGATATAGAAATAATGTTTTTGGTAACTAAAGGCACATAATAAAAACCCTTTAAAATCAAGATCATTCTAGTTGTAAATGTGAGATGGTAGTCACTGATAGCTACAACAATAATTTTAGCTCTGTTGGATACTTGTAGATCTACCTCCCCTCGGTCAATATTTCTAAATCTACTTGGTTATTATATTTGAATACATATATGAGCACCACAATTTCATTTTATAATAAATGCACCTAAAGCTTCCCCTTTCTTTTTTTGTGGGTGCAGTTTTTCTTCCAGTGTCCCTTCTTTCCACATGCGAAATAAAAAACATCTTGTTCCCTTACTTACCCCTTGATATTCCTCTTCTTGGAAGGTTTTGAAGAAAATTTTTACTTAGAGCTCTTCGATTTCCCTTTTTATTTATTCATCATAAGGATATAAATCTTTTCACGCTTTGTATCCTTATTGACTTGGTGAAGAAGAGTGATAATATCTGGTAGAGACTTTGTAATGTTGTTCATATTAAAATTCACAACAAATCTAGAGAATCTCTAAGGGAGTGATGCCAGAATGATATTGGTTCCCAGTTCTTCAGGGATTTTAAAACCTAAAACCTTTAATCACTCAATGTAGCTAATGAGCTTGACTATGTGAGGCCCAGTTGGAGAACCCTCTCTAAGATTGCTCTAAAAAATCACCTTGAAAATCTCAAACGGTTCATGTATAGCTCTCTCCTAGTATAGAAAACATGTGTGATCTAGCATGATGTACACATCTATGTTTTTGTGATACTTAATTAGTTCTCTAGACATCAATAAAAGCATCAAACATTGAACATGAACTGCATCTCTCAAATGTTTTTTGTAGATGAGAAACTCTTCATCACTCACCTCTTTAGCAGGTGGATCAGGCATTAAGGATTCTAGCATGTAATATTTCAGTTCATGGTGTAGCACAACCCGAATGTTTCTAAACCACTCCTAGAAGTTACTATCAGTTATGAGGTTTTATTTCTCCAATATTAATTATAGGGATAGTGTGGATGGTGAGCTTGCCATTTTATTATACAATTAAAAGAGTATATTATTAGTATTTTTTCTTGATTACATATTATGTGAGAAATAATAAACAAATAAATAAATTTTATTAAATCTCTCACTATTTTATAAATTCCCAATAGCCCTCACCATTGAACTCGGAATGTCGAGTCGCTATGTCATTATAGTGGCAAGGATCCCCATTAATTTTCTTATTAATCCATAACTTTTCCATGAAAATCATAAGAAATTAATTTAGGTAGGTGGTCTTGCCAACTACAGGCTTTCAGATCTTTAATCCATTGAGTGGATTCCCTTATCCTAAAATCCTAACATGGATTTCCTCAACACTTACCTCCAAATTTGTATTGAATATACTTTGGTCGTTAAACTCGATACAAGTTCGGTTAAGTCAACCCAAAACTCTCATGATATTTACCTGAAAAAATTAAGTGTCCAGACCTTAGCCATGTACTAAACTTAGTTCTATGATTTCATTCTCAACCAATTAATGTAAGTCTTAGTCTAAATTAATATTAGGTTGAGGGATTTAAATTAATTTATGCATAAATTTTATCTTTTTTTATCTTTTACACATCTTGTTAATATTATGTGGATGTTACTTAATTAATTAATTGTGTTGGATAAAACATTTACCCATAATTCATTTACTTAATTTCTATCTTTTCATATCAGTTCAATCATTTATGTGACTAGCTCTTGCATATATAAAATAAATAATGCATAGATAGGAATAAATAAATAAAGTAAATGATTTGATCATGAGCTTATTTAACAGTTTATTTAACGAGAGAACATTAAATAAACCTATGACCTAGGTGAATAACTCCATTTGTTGGCCATGGAATGAGTTACAACATTCCACTTGTATATATATGTATCACTGAGTTAGTATCATCGTGGTTCCATCATGAACCACCTCCACGCCCTTGGGTGCTTCATTAATTACAAGTATTTATTGCTTATACATAGGTGTGGGGAATCAAATGATTGGTTAAAAGGGGTTACATGAATATCCTTGGATATGCAAGTCCTACATAATAATGGAGGGATAACTTGCAGGTCATCATTTAATTTAATATTAAATAATTGTAAACTCATGCAATAAATTAAATTAAATAACTTTCAACACATACATAGGTCTTGGTCAAGCTCATGATCGGTCATACATGCAACTAATACATGAAAGTAACTGACTAGAGAATTCATTTCTTTATTCATTATTTATTATTAATATAAGTATGCATGCATTAATTAATTAATTAATTAATTCCCTTTCATCTTAATGATTATTTGGTCTTAATTGGAGATACCCATAATTTATGACATTCATGGAAAATAAATTACAGAACCAATAATGACGTATTAATTATAATAAATTAATTGATCATTTAATATTCTTTAAAATCGTTATTAAATTGTTAAACACGCATTGGTGTGTCAATAAATAAAATAAGGTTTTAATGCTGAAATTTTAAATTTAATGTAATTTTTAATTTTTCTCTTTAATGGGAGACTTCAAGGCATGTACAGGCTATCTATATGTCGTGTACCTCGATTGTTGTGTATATGGGTCACATGTTTGGGACTTCAGTGTGTTAACTCGGCCGGACTACATAGCATGTACATGTAAGATACATGTCATATATCCACTTTTCATGTGCCAAGTTGGCTCGGTCAACATGTGATGTGCAATAAATGCATCATGTGTAATTAACTGCTTGGTGCATCCAGGTACAATGCGCATGGGTACACGATGTGTACTCTGGATACACGTCGTGTACCCTAGTTTTACCAGCCAAAAATTTGGCACTTCCTGATGACATCTCTGGTCATTCTTCATTTATTCTTAAACACTTAAGAAAATGAAACACTGAACAAATATTAATATGTTTATAACATGTTAATTCAAATCAAATTAAAGAATGAATATCATGAAATGAAAATCTAACCATAATTTCACATAGATTAACAATCAAATAAATAACTATAAATTTAAAAGTGATTGATCTGATACCACTTGATAGTTTTAGGCGCAGTGGAAGCATGCGGTGGTGGGTGATATATTAAAATTTCTTTTAATCATCCTTTCCCAAAACTATGAGCAAGGATCTTGCACATCAAATTTATAATTAATTTATTTAATATATGAAGAAATAAATACTCGGGCTTAGGAACTCTTTACTGATGATTGTTGATCTTCTGAAAAGACCCTTCCAGATTTCTTTAGTTGTGCTATGAGGATCCAAGTATAGAATCTCTATAGTGGTGATCCACATGTGCTCCAATGATCTCCAAACAACACCGCTCGATCTCCGGGTGCTAGCGCGATAAATCAAATGTCTTGCGTTGTTTATTCTTGATCGCTCGTTCTTTAGTATTGAAGAATTTCTCTTATGTTTCACGTTATTGAGAAGGATATAGAAGGAGGAGTTGAGAGAGAATTCATTGTGTAAAAAAATTCTATATTCTAATTTTTTTATGCAATATACAATAGTTATAACCGTCTATTTATAGAGTTAGAATTTAGGTTAAAATATTATTTAATTGCATGTTGGTCATTAAATAACATTTAAAAACTTCAATAAATCTCATGTCACGTAATAATAATATCATTATTATTATTTTGTGGCGCATTCCAACTTGTGCAATAACAAATATTATGTAACAGTATTGTTAATTAATATTTTTCACTAGACTCGGTGTTGGTTCATTAAAACTCTCTTAACATTTATTAAACAATTAGATAAATATTTTATTCATAAATAAATACTTTAGTCACAATCTAGTGAATAAATATTTATTAAAAATATTCAATAAATAAAATAATTATTTTATTCACAATACAACGAATAAATATTTTATATATATTAACGTAATCAAATAAATTATTTATTAATAAATAAATAATTATTTATTACCTTGTAAATATTAGATATCAATAAAACTTGAATAAAATTATTTCTCGATCTTGAGAATAATATTTATTCAAATAATTAAATTCAAATAAAATTTAATCGAGATCAATGGAAACACTTAGTGTGTGATCCTCTAGGATTCTTTCTTATTGGAATTAAGTGGGCTTGCCTAAAGTCCAAGATTACTTTCTAGCAATGGGTCAAGGTACCTAAGAGAAAGAACTTAATGTTGCAACAATGAAAACCACATATGAACATTCACTATGTAATATAATCTCTTTGACTCAATATCTCAACAAGCAGGTTGCACATCTGTGTCACCAACTTATATGCTCGATACTTCTTTCTTTGACTATCTAAAATAAACATGTCATTACACCATGAACATGGAATTTAGAGTGACAATTACATTCCAATCAAAGGGCTGAGATATCGGCTTCCATAAAGATGGAAGAGACAAACCCTTTATCGACTTATCCATTAATGACATGTCACTCATGACACGCCCAACATATCCAACTTCACCATTAATTATTATCATCATGGTTTATGAAATACATCTAAGTACATGAGTTATAACATGCATAATACTAATATTATAAATTCTAAATATCATCACACACACTCATAGATAGGAATATTTGATGACACTAAAACATGAAAAATCCCTATTAGTGGGTCTGTTCTCATAAACTCTCGTCTTGGAGATTACCGAGTGCAAACTTTATGAGAAGAAGCATCATTTGCTTATGAGTACTCACACCTAATAGTTTTTTTACTACGTGTCTCATCATAGTTCGTTATCCAACTGCAGGACATTATTTAAGAATATAGTCATAGCGCATCAAGGTTCTCATCATAGTAGGGATATGAGAACCCTGCTCTTTATTACACATAAATTCATGATTTATTACATAAGATTACACATGATATAACTCAGAAGATTGAGAAGCATAGTGTCACTGAGAATTAGGTACATTACATAAAAACTTAAAATATGGAATACATTATATTTATTGAAAAATTCCTTAACATGCTCTTATTATTAATTCATACTTAAAAATGTATGGAATAACCTGAGGACATACATAAGAAAGGGGTAAGCTATAAATCCCAATAAGGGAATAAACATGGCATAACATGAAAAAAGTAATACATGTTAGACAATAGGCATATCAATGGGGAATAAAAAGAGTGAGAATCATAAACATAAACAATGAGGCATGATATAGCATGATAACATAAATACAACATGGGAAATGTGGAAACAACTTAAAACGCTATATCATAAAATAGGTCAAGTCTAACTATCAAGATATCATGGTGGATAAAGTATTGTGGTGGATTAGGTTCAATCCCTAATTCCTTGCATGATATCTCATGAGACTAAAACATTACCCAATGCATTGGAGTGCTATATAATTCTGGGCACACCCATCACTTTCATTTCATTCTCATACCTAAGCGTGCCACATGGATCATAAAATATGGAATCATTTTTCATCACTTTTTATTCTACGATTAAGGAGTGTGGAATACATACATGTATGTCCCCAATAAAATAAGTATAAGTGCATAAATGTGAAAACCCTTTATAATAATTGGGTATGGGTATTCACTACATATTTTTTGGCATGGAAAATCTAGTGAACTTTTAGTAGCATAATTGTAATGACCCGAACCGTTATAAAAAAAATCCTATTTTGATTTAATTAAATGTATTATTATGTAATATAGTTATAGAAAACACACACACTCCTTTGGTTTTATTATAACCTATTTAAAAGAACATTAAGAATCATTAACATTGATAATATAATCATTTAACAGTGATCACATGATTAGTATAAATATAAGGTTTCATCAAATTCAATTAACACAGACAAAGGAAGTGATGACCTCAACTAGTAGGATCATACCCTATGAAGACCATTTATCAGATCTTACAACAAAGATAACATCACTGTGATTTTCCCTTGACCTAAACCAAGTTGATATCCAACAACTTAATCATGAATGTAACCGTTTATGAGAGAAGTTCAAGTTCATTGAGATCACGACTCAAACCATGTATGTCGAATCACCTCATGAAAGTCTCACTGTCGCGCACCTTACTCTTAGGGAATTTTCTAGTGTATAAAAGGGATATGTATGAAGACCCTGGATATATGAGTATATAAATTATATAATAATTAATATATTTTCATCCTATTATTGTTACTTTATAAATGATTTTTATTTTGATATAATAAAATAAAAATAGTATTTTAGGGTGATATTTAAATTCAATTAAGGAATTTATTTTGATGAATTAATGTATTCTTTAAATAAATAATATTTTAATAAAATATTATTATTAAATAATTTTTATTAAATATTAATGATCATATAATTTTTATGAAGTCAAATATAATTTTTATATGGGTTTAAAAATTGTTATTGTCAAAAAACCCAGCATTTTCAAAAAATGTCGGTTATTATTTTAAAAGTGAAAATTCACATATTTAGAAAATTATTTAGATAAAATGAATATTATTTTTGGAATAAATATATCAAAATTATCCAATGGTGAATTTTTTATAATTTTCTGAGAGAGTCAAATTTTTGGGTAAAAAAATTAAATATCGTATAAATATAATTTGTGTATTATGAAATCATAATAACCCAAAAGTGATGTAATAAATTCTATAAATGGGATCCATGACCAAATATATGTTTTCTATTTAAAATAATGTGATTTTATGTTTATTTTGCTAATTTTTTTAAAGCCTTTATGAATCCTCCAAAACCATTAATATATTTTAAGGTTTTAAAATCATTTCTTTAAGAGTATGACTCACTTCCACATAAACAAGGGTATTGTTTTATTAATTTAGGCCCTTGGAATTATAAAATAATTAAAACCACTCTAATTTGGAATAAACCATGGGAAAAACCATAGTGAGTTCTGTGGTTTTGGTTATTTTATTATACAGAGTCCAAAACCTAAGTTTGAGAAATGATAAAGAATTCCACACTTTTTCCTATATAAACCCATCCAATATCTCATTTATATTAACTAAAAATACTTGTATCATGTCCTTAATCTTCCTTACCCACTCTATAGTCCTCCCAAGGCACCCCTAATCTCTCAATAAACTCATCCCAAGCATTTGGAGTCACACACTCAAGTGAGGGACCTCTCTTTTCTCTTTTCAATTCAAGCATCTTCTTTATTTTATGCCTTTTGTTTCCAATTTCAAATTTTGGTATATATTATTCCATATCTCTCGTATTATAAATTTGATGTAAAAATTATGATAAACCCCTTTCACTCTCATTAATCTATCCCATGAACCTTTATATACACCTGTTACTATGCCAAAATTTAGTAAGGGATCTTCCACTCTCCTCTTTTTATTATGCACCTCTTTTATGTTATGTCTCTTAAATTCAATATGTTCATGTTGGGATATGTTCTTAAATATCCAACTTACTTTACATTTGATTTATATATGATTATATACCTCTTTCACTCTCATTAATCCCTCCCATGAACTGTTATATACACTTATTACCATGCCGAAATTTAGTAAGGGATCCTCACCTTCTCTTCTTCAATCAAGTTTATTTGTTATATTACGCCTTCTATTCACAATTCATAATGTTGTTATATGTCTTCTCATGTCCTTATTACTTCCCATTTTATGTCCAAATGATAAGATACCACTTTAATTCTCATCAACCTATTTTATGAATTTTTAAGTGATGTCGTTATGTTGTTGAAATTTCACCATGATTTTCTATGCCAAAACAATTGTGTAGTGAATACCATACTCATTTTCTATCAAGAGTGTTCGCCTTTACATACTTTTACTTATTTTAATTGGGACTTACATGTATATATTCCACACTCCTTGATCATGGAATAAAATATAATAATGAATGAATTCATTTTGTATGATCTATGTGACACACTTGAGCATGAGAATAGAATGAAATTTACGGGTGTGCCTGAAATTATATAGTGCTCCAATGCATTGGGTAATGTTTTGTCTCATGAGATGTCATATTGGTAAATAGAGTTAACCTGATTCATTTATGATACTTTTTCCATCACGATGTCTTGGGAGTTAGTCTTGACCTATGTTTATGATGTAGTGTTTTAAGTTGTTGTCATATTTCCCATGTTTTCATTATGATTGTCATGTTATATCATGTCTCGTTGTTCATGTTTATGATTACTACTCTTTTTAGGCCCCATTGATATGACTATTGTCTAATATGTATTATTCTCTTCATGTTATGCCATGTTTATTACCTTACTGGGATTTATCGCTCACCCCTTTATTATATATGTCCCCAGGTTATCTAATGCAGTTTTAAGTGAGAGCATGCTAAGAAAGTTTTCAATAAAGATGATGTTTTATTATTTTAAATTGTTATGTAATGTACCTAATTCCCAAAGACACTATAATTCTCAATATTTAATTTTGTATTACGTGTAACCTTATGTAATAAATCATGTATTAATGTGAAATAAAGAGTGGGGTTGTTATAGTTGGTATCATAGGACAAGTTTAGTTATTTTTGGGATTAGAATTAGAAAACTCTTGTAAAATCCTTAGGGATAAGACCACGTATAATAAAACATCCCTAAATTTTGGTAAGTATAGAGTAATTGGTTTATCAATCAAATACATCCATGTATAGATACTATAAGTAGACATGGTTCTGAAAGAGATATACCTAGGGGTAACAACTCTAACAAGGTGTGTCGGGCCTGACTCGGTGTAACCTGGTACACGACAACGGTCCTTAATGCGCACCTAGTTTAAAACTCCTAGGGGATATGATTTGGTAAAATCACAAGCTCATTACAAACCATTATTAGAGGGACAAAAAAATGCCCATAAGAATATATGTTAGGAAATAGATCATGGATAACATATATTAAATCCTAGAAATTCATAAGTTAAGGAAATAAGTATAAGTTATAATTTATCCATTTAATGTTATTAGATTATCATTTATGTGTTTAATAGTTTAAAAATAACCATCCCTAATTTTCCATTTATTCTGTATAATGACCAAAAATAGGAGGAATCAGGTAAATAATAAATGTGACAGGCAATGTGATGAATGCCCCCAATGAGACACTCAACCTGATTGAAGAAGGAATCGTAAACTTTGTGACAATACTCTCTCAGCTAAATCAGGTTCTGAATATAAACCTATATCATAAGGAGTTCCCAAATTCCCCTAGGAAAGAACAAACTACAATTGATTCCTTTATACGACAAAGGCCTCTGACTTTCAATAGATCATTTAATCCTTTAATTGTGGAACAATGGATCAACTACATTGAGAAGATCTTATTCATCCTTCAATGTTTCTAACAAGATAAGGTTCTACTATATGTTTATCGTATGGAGGGATAAGCTAATCAGTGGTGGACATTAATAAAAAATATTAAGCCTAAGGAAGAGATCAAAGCGATTGGGTGGAAGGAATTCTAGAAAATGTTTTTCAATAAATATTTTCCTCACACTCTCTGACTTAAAATAGAAAGGGATTTCCTTTCCCTCAAGAAAAAAAAGACAATGAATCTATTAGAAAATATGAGGAAAACTTCATAATACTTGCACAATATGTCTCTGGATTTTTCATTACCCCCGAATTTTAGGTTGACCGCTTCTTTGGTGGGCTAAAACCTAGTTTACGAAAAGTCTTGGCGATCCTTTACTTTGATAGCTATGAGGAAATTTTTTGATATTCCCTCAAAGTTGAAATGAAGATCAGCGAATCTCAAGGTTATCATGGGGATAATAAATTGAAAGTAGAGTTTAATTCTGGTAGTCTTATGAATAAATATAATGGTGCTAATAAATTTCAACATCTCACTTGCCAAATGTGCAGAAAGAAGCACCTTGAAAATTGGATAAAGGTAATGAGGAAATACTTTAGGTGTGGTAAGGAAGGACACCTAGCTAATGATTGTTGATAGGAGAAACCCACTAATGTGATGGAGGAGAGGAATTCTTCAGTCAACCCTTAGTGCATTTTTCATTGCTTCAAATGCAATAAACTAGGACACTTTTCAAACCAATTCACTAAGCCAGGGGTTTTCAAAGACAACCAACAACCTCCAAGGAAACAAGGGAGAGATTTTTCCATTAAAACTGCTGAGGTAGATCTCGAAAACAAAGTGGTGATAGGTACGCTAGTTATTCATTCAATAATACAAACTTACTTTTTGATTTTGTTTCTACACATTCATTCACAATAGTTTAATAGAACTATTAAAACACCACCACAAATCATGGAAGTAGAGATATTAGTGAAAATGGAAAATGGGGAAATTATTTCATCCCATGTATATAACTCATCCCCTGAAAAACTTTGTGGGCTAAAATTCCAAGTGAACCTTGCCATAATCCCTTTAGTGGAATTTGATGCAATTATGGGTATGGATTGGATTTCCCTATATAGTGCCATCATAAATTTCCGTGATAAGGAAATCACCCATTGTATTTTGAATCTTCCTTTGATTCTATATAAGTTCAAGGAGGAGGATGAATCTTCTTTAGAACCAACATATCAAGCATGGATATTATTTCCCTATGATCAAGCATATCTAGATCAAATGATTGAGTCTAAGGAAAGAATCATCTTTTAAGAAATGCCCATTGTGAGGGAATATGTTGATGTGTTTCCCGAGGAATTGTATGATATTCCTCCTAGACAATAGGTTGAGTTTTAAATTGAGCTTATACTTAGGGTGTTACCATTATCCAAGACTTTGTATAGAATGGTTATTGTGGAACTTTATGAGCTGAAGAAACAACTACAAGAGAATCTGGATAAAGGGTTCATATAGCCAAGTGCTTCACTGTGGGGTGTATTATTCCTCTTCATATAGAAGAAGTATGGGTCATTGCGCCTTTGTATTGATTATCTTGAGCTCAACAAGATCATGATAAAGAACAAGTACCCTCTACCATGGATTGATGACTTGTCCAATCATCTACGTGGAGCATAATACTTCTCCAAGGTGGATTTGCGGTCGAGATATTACCATATTAGGGTGAAGAAGGAGGATATCCTCAAGACTACTTTTTGTACAAGGTATGGGCATTATGAGTTCATAGTAATGTCATTAGGACTCACTAATACTCCAGAAATCTTCATGGACTTGATGAATAGAGTCTTTAGAGATTACCTCAATAAATTTTTGGTAGTATTTATAGATGATATTCTAATATAATCTAAAATTAAGGAGGGTAATGAGAAGCATTTGAGTATTGTGATAAAGACCTTAAGAAAGAAGAATATTTATGCCAAGTACAACAAACATGAGTTATGGTTGAAGAAAGTATCATTCTTGGTGCATATCATCACAAATAATGGGATATCTATGAATCTTTCAAAGACAGAAGTAATTGAAGGATGGTTGAGGACAACATTTGTGACAAATATCCATAGTTTCCTTGGATTAGCTGGGTATTATCGTCGATTTTTGAGAAATTTCTCACAATTTTCAAACCCTTTAACCAAGTTAACTCAGAAGGGGGTCAAGTTTTATTGGGATAATAAATGTGAAGAGATATTTAAGGAGTTGAAAATGAGGTTTATCACTATGTATGTACTCACACTACCCATAAGTGGAGAACTTTTCATGGTAGTTAGTGATGCTTTGAAGAAGGGCTTGGGTTGTTTATTAATGCAGAATGATAAAGTCATAGTCTATGCTTCAAGGCGGTTGAAAGTTCATGAATAGAACTACCCAATGCCTAATCTGGATTTGGTTGTAGTGATATTCACTTTGAAAATATGGATGCATTATCTCTTTGGGGAGAAGTGTGAAATATATACAAATCAAAAAATCCTCAAGTATATATTCACACATAAAGAGTTGAATATGCACCAAAAAAGATGGTTAGAGTTGATCAAGGACTTTGATTGCTCAATTCACTACTATCTTGGGAAAGTGAATAAAGTGGAAGAAATTCTAAGTAGAAAGGATCCAGCAATTATGTCATTTATGAGAATTGAGAAGGATCGAATCTTCTTAGATTTGAAAAGGATGGACATGAGAATCATAAAGTAAGGAGCATCATTAATCCTTTCACAAATGATTGATCAACCATATCTTATGGAGAGGTTAAAGGATTCTAAAAGAGATGACATGGGAATTCAAAAGAAAGTGGAGGCTATAAGGAAAGTAAAATTCTTAGATTTAAATGTTAATGAGTAAGGAGTTGTGATATTTGGGTCAAGACTATGTGTACCATCAAATCCTGAGTTAGAGAAGGAGTTGTTGGATGATACACATAGCTCAACCTTCTCCATACACCCAAGAAGCACAAAGATATATTGAGATATTTGATAACACTATTGATAGAACAATATAAATAATAAGATAGAAGAATATACATCAAGATGTCTTGTATGTTAGCAAGTGAAATCGGAAAGGAAAAAATCCAAGGGGATGATGCAACCATTACCCATATCTACATAGAAATGAGAAAACATCACCATGGACTTTGTCACTGGTCTTACAAAGACATCAAGAGGGACTGATGTTATATGGGTTGTGGTGGATCATCTTAAAAAGATATCTCACTTTATCACAATTCTAGATGACTTCTCACTTGGCTAACTTTCACGGATATACATCAAAGAAGTGGTGTGGCTAAATCGAGTACCAATATCAATTGTATTCGATCGAGATCCGAGATTTACCTCCAAATTCTGGAAAAGTATACAACATGATCTAAACACTAATCTAAACTTCATTATGGCCTATCATCCTCAAAATTATGTTCAATCTAAGCAGACTATTCAGAGACTGGAAGACATATTGAGAGAATGGTCGATTGACTTCAAAAGAGGATGAGACCAACATCTGCCTCTGGTCGAGTTCTCATTCAATAACAGTTTCCACTCTAACATCCAAATAGATACCTATGAATCCTTTTATGGGAATAGGTGAAGAACACCTACATGATGGGATGAAGTTGGGGAATGAAAGATGCTAGGTCTTGAAATGATTGAGGAAATGGTGGAAAAGGTTAAGACTATTCAGCAGCACATCAAGGTTGTTCAGAGTTGAAAGAAGAGCTATGTTGATAATCATCAACGAGGCCCAGAGTTTGATGTTTGAGACATGGTATTCCTCCACATATCTCCATAGAATAAAGTGATGTGATTTGGGAATAAGGTAAAGCTTAGTCCAAGATACATTGACCCCTTTGAGATCCTTGATCACATCGGAGTGGTGGCCTATTGACTAACACTCTCACCAAACCTATCTCAAGTATATGATGTATTCCATGTATCTCTCTTGAGAAAGTACATATCAAACCCCTCACATGTACTCAATCCAGAGGTGGTACCATTGGATAATGACTTTTTCTATGATGAGAAGTCGGTGAAGATATTAGATCATAGAGACAAAGTTCTATGAAATAAGAAAATACACCTTGTAAAAGTGTTGTGGAGAAACCACAAGTTTGAGGAAGCAACGTGGGAACTGGAGGAGGTCATGAAATAGGGTTACCCTCATCTGTTTTAGTGTGGGAAATGAAAATTTTGTGGGTGAAATTTCTTAAGGGGGGAATATTGTAATGACCTGAACTTTTATAAATAAAATTTTCCTTTTCATTTAATTAAATATATAATATGGTTATAGAAAACACATGCACTAATTTGGTTTTATTATATCCTATTTAAAATACTGTTAAGCATCATTACCATGGATAATATAGTTGTTTAACAATTATCACATAATTAGTATAAATATAGGGTTTTAACAAATCAAATTGACACGGATAAAGGAAGTGATTACCTCAACCAGTAGGATCGTACCCTATGAAGCCCATTTATTAGAGCTTCTGAGGGAGATAACATCATTGGGATTTTCCCTTGACCTAGAACAAAATGAGATCCAATAACTTAAGCATGAGTAAAACTGTTGATGGGAGAATTTTAAACTCATAGAGATCACAACCCAAACCATGTACATCGAACCGCCCCATGAAAGTCTCATTGTCACACACCTTATTTTTATGGTGCTTGCTGGTGTATTAAAGGAATATGTATCAAGACCCTAGAAATATTAATATGTACATTATATAATAATGAATATATTTTCATTCTATTATTGTTACTTTATAATTGATTTTTATTTTGATAAAATAAAACCCAAATAGTATTTTGGGGGTAATATTCAAATTCAATTAAGGAATTTATTTTTGATGAATTAATGGATTTTTTAAATAAATAATATTTTAATAAAATATTATTATTAAATAATTTTTTAATAAAAATATTATTATTAAAAAAATTATTAAATATAAATGATCAAATAATTTTTTTGAAGTCAAATGTAATTTTTATAAGGGTTCGAAAACTGTTATTGTCAAAAAACCCAACATTTTCAATAAATGTCGGTTATTATTTTAAAAATAAAAATTCACATATTTAGAAAATTATTTATATAAAATGAATATTATTTTTGTAATTGTAATTTCAAAATTATCCAACAATGAATTTTTTATAATTTTCTAAGACAGTCAAATTTTTGGGTAAAAAAATTAAATACCGCATAAATATACTTTGTGTATTATGACATCATAATATCCCAAAATCGATGTAATAAATACTATAAATGGGATACATGACCAAATATATGTTTTCCCTTTAAAATAATACGACTTTATGTTTATTTGGTTAATTTTTTAAAAGCCTTTATGAATCCTCCAAAACCATTAATATATTTTAAGGTTTTAAAATCATTTATTTAAGAGTATGACTCACTTCCACATAATCAAGGGTATTATTTTATTAAGTTCATACCTTGGCCTTATAAAATAATTAAAACCACTCCCATTTGGTAGAAACCATGGGAAAAACCATAGTAAGGTTTGTGGTTTTGGTCATTTTATTATATAGACTTCAAAACCTAAGTTTGATAAATTATAAAAAAAATCCCCACTATTTTCCTTTATAAACACGTAAAATCTCTCATTTATCTTCACTAAAAATCCTTATAGAATGACCTTACTCAACCCTATACTCTCTAAAGTCCTCCCAAGGTGCCCCAAGCTCTTAAGAAGTTCCTCCCAAGCATTTGGAGTCACACACTCAAGTAAGGGATCTCTCTCTCTTCTTTTCAATTCAAGCATCTTCTTTATTTTATGTCATTTTTTCCAATTTTTAATTTTTATATATATTCTTATATATCCCCCATACTATAAATTTGGTGTGTAAATTATGAGAGACTCATTTAACTCTCATTAATCCCTCCCATGAACCTTTATGTACACTCGTTACCATGTCAAAATTTAGTAAGGGGTCTTCCACTCTCCTCTTTTTATCAGACACATCTTTTATGTTATGTCTATTAAATTTAATTTTTTTATATTGGGATATGTTATTAAATATCAATATTATTGTTCATTTTTTTATATATGATGATATACCCCTTTCACTCTCATTAATCTCTCCCATGAACCGTTATGTACACCTGTTACCATACCGAAATTCGGTAACGGTCCTCACCTTCTCTTCTCTATCCAGGTTTCTTTATTATATTATGCATTATATTACCAATTCCTAATGTTAGGATATGTATTTAAATGTATCTATTACTACTCATTTTATTTCCAAATGATAAGAGACCTCTTTCACTCTCATCAACCCTTTTTATGAATTTTTAAGTGACGTCGTTATGCTGCCGAAATTTCACTGTGATTTTCCATGCCAAAATAATTATGTAGTGAATACCATACCCATTTAATATCAAGGGTGTTCAACTTTATACACTTATAGTTCTTTGATTTGGGACTTACATGTATTTATTTCACACTCCTTGATCATGGAATAAAATATGATGATGAATGAATCTATGTTTCTTGATCAATGTGACACACTTAAGCATGAGAATGAAATGAAAGTGACGGGTGTGCCAGAAATTATATAGTGCTCCAATGAATTGGGTAATTTTTAGTCTCATGAGATGTAATTTTGAGACAGAGAGTGAACCTGATTCCTTTATAGAACTTTTTCCATCATGATGTCTTGGCAGTTAGCCTTGACTTATGTTTATGATGCGGTGTTTTAAGTTGTTGCCGCATTTCTCATGTCGCCTTTATGATTATCATGTTATATAATGTCCCATTGTTCATGTATATGATTAATACTCTTTTTATTCCCCATTGATATGTCTGTTATCTAACATGTATTATTCTCTTAATGTTATGTCATGTTTATTCTCTTACTGGTCTTTATAGCTCACCTCTTTCTTATGTATGTCCCCGGGTTATCCCATTCAATTTTAAGTGTGAGCGTATTAAAGAAGTTTTCAATAAAGATGATATTTTCCTGTTTTAAATTGTTATTTAATATACCTAATTCCCAAATACACTAGACTTTATCAATCTTTAGGGTTGTATTAAGTGTAACCTTACGTAATAAATCATGTATTAATGTGAAATAAAGAGCATGGTTGTTATAATAACAGAAGCGTATAAATATTCATGGAATGTCTTAATGAGAGTGGAAGGGGTATCTCATCATTTATTCATCATAGAGGCAGTAATGGGGGGTATGTAAGAACATATCCCAATATTAGGAATTGGATAAAAATGTCATAAGATAATGAAGATACTTGAATAAAGAGGAAAAAGAAAAGAACTCATACCTTGAGAGTGTGACTCCAAATGTTTGGGAGGAGCTTCTTGAGAGCTCGGGGGCACATTGAGAGGACTATATAGAGGAGAGGATGGAGTAACTATGTGATCGAAGGATTTTTAGTGAAGACAAATGAGATCTTGGGAGGGCTTATATATGAAAAGAGAGGGGAGTTCTTTATTATTTCTCAAACTTAGGTTTTGGACTCTTTATAATAAAATAACCAAAACCACAAAAATTCTCATGGTTTCTTCCAAAGAGGAGTAGTTTTAATTATTTTATTAGTCCAAGGGCTGAAATTATTAAAATATCACCCTTTGTGGTTTGGAAGTGAGTCATGTCCTTAAAGAAATGATTTTAAAACCATAAAATATATTATAGGTTTTGAAGGATTCTTAAGGTCTTTATAAAATTAATCAAATATACTTAATATTAAATTATATTAAAGGGTAAATATATATTTGGTCATGAATATCTTTTATAGTATTTATTACATCATTTTTTTTCATTATGATGTCATATTGCACACCGTACATTTATACTATATTTATTTTTTACCCGAAAATTCGATTGTCTCAGAAAATTATGAAAAATTCACCATTGGATAATTTTGACGTTATGATTCCAAAAATAATATTTATTCTATCCAAATAATTTTCTAAATATTTTAATTTTCACTCTTAAAATAATAATCGACATTTATTAAGAAATGTTGAGTTTTTTTACAATAACGGTTTTCGAACCCTTATAAAAATTACATTTGACATCATAAAAATTATATGATCATTTATATTTGATAAAAATTATTTAATAATAATATTTTATTAAAATATTATTTATTTAAAAAATCCATCAATTAATTAAAATAAATTCCTTAATTGAAATTACATATTACTCAAAAATACAATTTTTATTTTATCGTATCAAAATATATTTTTTATCAAACTGATTACTTAATCATTTATAAAGTAAAAAAAATAAGGAATAAATATAATCATTATTTCAATGAAAATTAAATATAAGTATTCATACTTTTAGGGTAACTTTGTTTTTAGTCTTTGTTAAATTATTTTTACCCTTAATTAACATATTTTCCTATTACCGTGGTAATAAATATTTATTATAGTTATTATTCATATTGTTCAAGAATTAAGTTGAACTTATTATCTAATATTAATTATTATTATTCCAAATATGCAATCCATTTTTTCAAAATCAATTCATAGAGGTGGAAGAATTTAATTTTAAATAAAACCCGCAAGCACAACAAGAAGCGGTTTTCCGAAAAATGCATTTTTCAAGGAAAATATGAATTTACTTCACCTATATAACTGTTAATATCCATTACATGAATTTGAATTCATAAATATAGATATGTAATATAAACATTTCACTTAAATAATTTCTCATTATGGGTTATTTTAGTTAATTATAATGAACAAATATTATGCATTTTAAAACAGTTTTCAGAAGAATGCGTTTTTAATCCTAAAAATAAACTTATACTAAAATTCAGAATAAATATGATTTAAATGTATTTAGTTGAATTAAAGAATACTTATGTTGCCTTGAAATCAAATTAAAATAATAATTTGACTTTTAAATTAATTAATTTATCAAAATAAATGACAAATTTACATAAAACAGTATTTTTCACTATTCCCTGAAAAACCTATATTTTCAGAAAAATCCAAAATTTTCACCATAAGTTAATTTTGATATGTGGATATGAAAAACAGAGTTCATTTTATCAAATACATTTTCTAAATATTCTAGAAAATAATTATAATATTTTTTCACAAAAAAATTGAAAAGTCGTTTATGAAGAAAACATATTTTGAAGAACAAAAAGACATTACCAAAAATTGATTGATTATTTACTTATCATTTATCAATGTAATTAGGAAATATATATATGTTTCATAATGCAGTTCATCCTAATTATATCCGCAAATTTAATGAAAAGGTTAAAATGGTCATATTTAAATAATCCTTGTTTGTTTGGGTTCGGTGTTGTGTATCGCATAAGCTATTGAACATAGTTTTATCTTTAAAAAAACTCAGGGTGTTGCAGGGGAACTGCTGTAACCTTATCATTGCAACGTATACTCTGGAACATTATTACATTAAATTCATGCAAAACAACGATCAATATGTAATAAGAAGTTTTATTAGTATTCAATACATTGAATATACTTGTAATCAAAGTGCAAACATTTGATCCTAGGACACCAACTCCAACATAAGGTACACATTTACAGTCTATGCATGTTTTTTATTTATCCAACGCGGTGATATTGTATTGGGTTTCTTTAATCACTTTCACTGCATCTAACAAGTGTTGTTGCTGTAAACCCAACACTTTCTAGATATAGTCATATATATATGCTTCACGAGACAAACTCTCATCAAAAATCATTTTAACTAAACTTGTTAAAGTTATTGAATAGAGAAATATCAAATAATTGAATAACTTAAAATTCTTGATGAAATAAAATCACCACCAATGATTTTGAAAACAAGTTAACCATGGAAGATTTTATATGAAGCGAGTCGTGGTCATGTGAAAGATATTAATTATGCTAATTTCTTGATGGATGGTTTCTGTTAAAACCATGACTTGGCAGAAAGTATTGATCAAAATAAGGTTTTGATAAAAGATTTTTAACCAAATGAGCATCAATTGAAGAGTTTTATCAAGGTGAGTTTTGATTAAAGTCTTTTCATTGAGCAAACAATTGACGGGTAAATTATAGGTGAGCCAGTTCTTAATGATTATTTTCTAACCAAGTAAGCTCTCTGCATATGGTTTTCCATTGCATGAGCACGTAGTGGATAATTTTCAATATAGAGAGATCTTGACTAATGATTTTCTACTAAACAATATTCAAACTCAAGAAATTTTTTCCTCAAGCAGGAACATGAATGGATATATGAGGGAAATAGATCTTCCATGAAAGGTTTGACTTCAAAAGACTTTGAACCAGAGTCTCCTTTTTGAGAAAAACTACATTAAAAAGGTTTCCTTTGTAAATAATTTTTTATTAAGGACCTTATCTTGAGAGATTTTCCATGGAAAGTTTTTCATTTTATGAAGATAAACTAAAAATTTATATGCATGTGGGATTGCATTAGAGGCATTTGGTTAAAAGATTTTAGAAACTAAAAACTTGTATTATAAAGGTTTTATTAAAGGTTTTTCATTATCAATAATAAAAAATTATTTTACCCTTCACATTATATAAAAATATTAGAAAACAGGTAATGGGTTTTGTTGGGGAGCAGAGCTCGACGCCATAGCAGAAGTAGTCGTTGCAGAAACACACAAGAGTAGAAGATTTCACCCGAAGGGTTTTTATCACTTGAAGGAATTTTACATCTCTCGAAGACCTTTTTAACAACACCCTAAGGCCTTTTACAACTCATCCGAAGGATTTATCACTCGACACACGACACCCATGAACGTACCATTTTTGTTCGTACCGCTGATCATCACAACCGGGACACGCTGCCTGATCTCCACAACCAAGAGGACTTTTGATACATGGCACCGTCATCATCGCCATCTTCAATCATCACCTTCGTTGACACGCCATCATCGTCGACATCATCACCTCTGCTTCATTCATCTTCATCATCTTCGCTTCACACTGGTTACCGCAAACATGACAACCCCTTCCTCGTTTCTATCTTGGCGACTACATCTTTGTCAGCCCACATTCCAAAACATGCTACTGCATCCTCTTATATAGACACACAACCCATATCTCCAGTAAATGCGGTCAACATTCACAATTCCATCATTATTCCATCAATTAATAATGGGAATAACTCTTCATTAATGTTGGGAGAAAATTCTCCATTAATGTTGAGAAAATATCTCCATTAATAATTTTCCCTCTCTTCGTTATTTAAATTTTAAATTAATAAATCCCAACAATCTCCATCTTGATTTAAAATTCAAATAATCCAAAGTCATCTCCACCATCTGGGCCAATTTGATTGTCAACTCCACCAAGCTCTGATACCACTGTTGGGGGGCAGTGCCTGGCGCCGCAACAGAAGTAGTCGTTGCAGAAGCATATAAGAGTAAAAGATTTCACCCGAAGGGTTTTTTTCACCCGAAGGAATTTTACATCACCCGAAGACCTTTTTAACAACACCCTAAGGCCTTTTAGAACTCACCCGAAGGATTTATCACTCGACACACGACACCCATGAATGTACCATTTTTGTTCGTACCGTAGATCATCACAACCGGGACACGCCGCTTGATCTCCGCAACCAATACATGGCACCGTCATCATCACCGTCTTCAATCATCGCCTTCGTTGACACACCATCATCGTCGACATCATCACCTCTGCTTCATTCATCTTCATCATCTTCGCTTGACATCAGTTACCGCAAACATGACAACCCCTTCCTCGTTTTTGTCGGCTACATCTTTGCCAGCCCACATTCCAAAACATGCTACTGCATCCTCTTATATAAACACCCAACCCATATCTCCAGTAAATGCGGTCAACATTCACAATTCCATCATTATTCCATCAATTAATAATGGGAATAACTCTTCATTAGTGTTGGGAGAAAATCCTCCATTAATGTTGAGAAAATCCCTCCATTAATAATTTTCTCTCTCTTCATTATTTAAAATTTAAATCAATAAATCCCAACAGGTTTTTGTGATTATTAAAACAAAGATAATCTAAATTAAATATAAATCAACATTAACCCATTTGTTTTTATATTTTCATGACAAATACTGCGTTTGTACAAAACTATTTAATATTAATTAATATATCAACTAAGACCTTTCCTCCATTTCTAAGATAAAATAAAACATACAAGGCGAGCTGGTAGGCTGTGCGGGCTGGGCCCGGTTGATGGTTTCGGGGAGCCTAGCCTGGGCGGGCCGGGCCGGGAGTGCACCCGTCAGTCGAACGTCAGTTGAAACCGAAGAAAATCAAATCGCAGTATTGTCCCAGTTCTGTTCAATGCGGAGTTCTAAGGACGTGGGCCTCCATGACCTCGAAGCTTCCTCGAAGGGGTTCTGGGCTATGAATCAGAAAGCAATGCCTGTGCAGCCAGTCTTCGTGAATTTCGATCTATCTCACTGCCGTCTCGATTTAGGTCAGTACCTGTCACCAATACAATTTGTTTTTTTTTTTGCCATCTTGGTTCGGTTGACTACTGTTTCTCAAGAATATGTATTATCGTCCTCTAATGGTTCTATGATTCTTTGTTCTTCTTTCGATATCATTCTCTGTAAATTTATATTTTGCTCATTTGTTTTTTCCCTTTCTTCTTCATGTTACCCTATACGCGGAACTCTTTTCCTCAAATTCGTTGTTCCTTCTTGTTTTAACCTGTTGTTTCTTTTGGTGGTTCGATGTTATCCGCAATCCATTATTTGTAATTCTTACTATTTGGGATCATGTGTTATTTCTTTCTTTCTCTATTTCTGGAAACTATGGAAGCAACACAGTTGTTCGAGTCCTCTCGAAGGTTGTTTTCTATGCCCACTGATGGCGCATTCGTTAAGCTGTTTGATTGTTCTGAAATAGTGGTTTTTGCTCGGTTTGAGAAATATCTATCTGGCAACGGTTGGAGTTGGTGCCTTAAAACCAACTATTTTGTACTTTGTGTCTATATTCAAATACTTGAATATTAATTAACATCTTATCGCATATTGATTGTTTTTCTGCATAACAT
This sequence comes from Viscum album, assembly GCA_963277665.1. Lineage (NCBI taxonomy): Eukaryota > Viridiplantae > Streptophyta > Magnoliopsida > Santalales > Viscaceae > Viscum > Viscum album. The sequence continues at coordinate 756,189,674 of OY728129.1, read as the reverse complement.
AATGATCATGTTTTAAAGCATCTGTCGCATTGAAAGGTTATAGTAGTTATTTGCTATGATGAGAGCCTTTAAGTGCCATGGCGATATTCTTAAACTTATGTCTTACGATCAGGATATGTAAGTGGATGAAACTTCACCCCATGAAGTTCATACTTGATAATCTCCAAGACAATAGATTATGAGGACTGACCCGCCATGAAGAATTTAAATTGTCTTTGTGTCATTGAAATTCCTATATGTGAACGTGTGTAATGATCCTTAGAGCCGGGATTATTATTAATGCATATCATGACCTGTGTGTTTTGATGTATTGACCAAAACCATAATAATATATGTTCGTGGGAAGTAGGGTACGTTGGGTGTGTTATGAATGATATGTCATTAATGAATAAGTTAAGAAACGATTTGTCCCTTTCATCTTTATGGAAGATGGTATCTCGACCCTTTAATGGAATGAAATTGTTGAACTAAAATTTCATGGCCATGGTGATTGCCGAGTTCATTTTAGAAAGTCAAATAAAGACATCGAACATATGGATTGATGACACGAGTATGAAACCTACTTGACGAAATATCATGACAAAAAGATTATACTACACAATGAGCGTTCGTATGCGGTTGTTGTCGTTGCGACATTAACTTTTTCCTTTATGAGTGTCTTTACATGTTGCTAGAGATCTTAGACAAGTCTGCCTAATGCCATTGAGGAAGAGGCCTAAAAGGTCACATACTTAAAGTATCTATTGATCTTAGTTAAATTCTATTTGGAATAAAAAATATTATCATGATTGAGTAATAATATTTATTCAGGATATTTTATTTGATCTCTATTACTCCGTCACTAACGTGAGTTGAATAATCAAATAAATATTTATTCGCAAGACTGTTGAATAAAATATTTATTACATCTTAAATGAATATTTACTTAGGATATTTTACACAAGTATTTATCAAATAAATATTTATTTAGTTACACGAATATTAATATTTATTTAGTCACGTGAAGGTTGTTTTCCATGCCCAATGGGTGCACATTTGTTAAGTTGCTTGATTGTTGTGAAATGGTGATTTTGGGCTCAAACGGTTTGAAAAATATCTATTATGGAACAAGTGGCATGTGGCGAATAAAGGTGCACCAAACCCACTAGGATTGGCATGGATGCTCTTGGAAACCTACATGTGAAGGTTTTTGTTGTCATTATCAGGATGGATATTTCATATTAAATATATTAATTTTGGTTAGAAATCCCCAAAAGCTAATCGGTCATAAAAATTAATCGCTTTAGGCTACATCCTCTTATGTAGATTTTGTCCCATGATTTGTAGGAATGTTTTCTCTCAACCTCACCAACGTATGCAACCAATGTAAAAAAGGGAGCTTGAAACAAACAATGATTTTACTTGGTTCACCTCCAATGCGAAAAGTAATTCAATTACTCTATTTCTCTAGGAACACCGACCTCGCTTAATTTTTACGGCTCACCACCATTCACACAATTTGACTCATTGCCATTACAACATAAAGAATACACCCTTAGGAGTTCGGTGTCGCCTCCACACTGACAATGATCAGTTGAACAGTCATCTTCACCGCCAAAGTTTGAATTTGCAAGGAGGGTCAATTTGTCTCATCTTGTAGCAACTTCATATATAGAGTATTAAATATCTCTACTCTTCTCCAAATCTATTTTGACTCTGTCAATAATTTATTCCTTTATCTCTCCTTTTAAATGCATTTTAAATGAATTTTATCTTTTGTTGAAATTTTCTTTAACTTTCTCCTCATATCTCTGGCGATTTGTTTCCATAAACAAACTATCTATGTGCACCATTTAAAGCAACTCGAATAATATGTTTCATTTTCTTCAAATTTCGGAAACATTATTTGATTTTTCACGTCCCAACCCCATTGGTGCCTCGCTTGGGCGGACCAACAATGCCGTTAAATGACCCCCTCAAGCTCGCCTTTACTAGGCCACAAGACATCGACATGCACTAAGGATATCCACGCTCAAAATGGAAGACATTACCCCAATAAATTACCCGTCTCTTGCCATCCATGCAACTCCACCCATAATGCATCAAATAAAACCTCCCACTATATGAAATGTAAAAATGCATGAAAGTCACACATCACCAAAATATAATTCAAGAAGTAGAGTCTACGAACCCCTCAAAATGAATATATATGAATGTGGATCTGAGCTCGGCAAGAGCAATACTGAATGTCCTCTTAGATGTATACTGTAACCCGCCACTGCCAAACTATCTTCCTTCCAAAGCACCTCCCAGTTGCACATGCTGATTCGCATGAACACAAGAGCGAAGATGTGCAAGTGCACATGTAGAGGTAAATAATACTCAATATGGTCATCCCAGACAGTGAGTTGACCTCTTTGTAATCTAATAATTGCGGACATAATCAATACAAAAGTGTAAATCAAACCAACAACCCAATTCCAACAGTATCAACATTCTCGTCCACACTTAACCATACACAACTCACCACAATCACACTCATCAAATAACAATGTGCGTGTGTGTGTAATACATACAATCTAATATCGCAATAAAATCGCCATAAAAAAGACCCCACCCCTGCATTCTACGTTTCGCTAGAGGACACCATAAACCTAAACACGTGACTCCATGCCTCCATACGAATCGCAGTTACCTGGAGAGGGGTAACAGTCATAAGACTAGCCATTTTGAGATGTTTTACAACACGCCTCCCTCAACGAATGTTAGAACTCACCAGCCATGTGTGCGGATGGTAGTTGCGTAATGGGACGCGCCCTCATTGGTCTTTCTCAACAACACCAATATGAAGTGCAATGACGCCACAACACACACATTCTCATAAAATAACCACACACATCTCACAATTCCCACGTTTCTTAAATAACCCTAGATAAGCATGGGGATGCACCTCTATAGCTGGTCTATCTCGAATCTAGTGTAGTGGGTGAAAAAAGGACATGACACCAGAGCACACACCATCAATGAAGTCAGCCCACACAAACCTCCTATGAATTGATTGCCACACCCCAACTTTACCTTCCCTTGCTATTTTATTTATTTAATGATTTTTGGTTTTATTTCTTGATTTGGGTTTATTGGAGGTTACACCGTGGCCCATGGGCATCATGGCGTGATGACTGGAATGATTCTTTTGGGCTGACAATGGATCACGTCGTGGCTTGGGGGCATCATGATGTGATGATACATAAGGATTTGAAATCGCATGCCTTTGTTTTTTTTGTGGGGAGTTACAGGTCATTCTGTGACCTAGGGGTGCCCCATCGTGATGATGTGTAAGGTTTTTGACTTGGTGAGAAATGGGGTGTTGTTGGGTTGATCAAGAGATCATGCCATGGTGGAGGGGCGTCACTGTGTGATGGGTGTCTAGGAAATCAGATTTTTGTCAAAGTCCCACTTGTAAGAGTTTACTCTTACGTATGGACACCCACTTGCGTAAATGTCCCTCCACTATTTGGGGGATAAATTGTCGTTTTCGCTATCATGCGGCGGGACATCGACAATATGTGTGCCCTGCAATTCGTGGTGTAATCTGGTTTAGGTCAACGTCTGTTCTTTCCGGTAGTGTGGTCGGATTTCGGTGGGTAGCCGCCGGTTATGATGAAGTGGGTTTGGTGTGGCCTTGTTCCTTTCATGAGCAACTCTTTGAATGATTTTTGTGATTTTAAATTTAAAGCATTTGTGCAAGGCATGCTCTAACCTTGCTTTTCCTTTGAAACTCATTTTTTTTGTGTGTTTGGGGGGGGGGGTGATTAAACCATAGTCGTTTTCCAAGTTAAAATGGAAGCAAACACATTTTTCATGTTTGCATAAATTCTAAATGGTTTTGAAAATGCATGAGAAGTTTTGAAGAGTTAAAGCTGCGTTCGTTTAAATGCAATTTGATAAACCTACACTCGTTTTGTTGTTGAAAGGATGTTGGGTTACTAAGAGGGTTGAAGTTGTGAGATGGAGTGGTTGATGTTATCCTTCTCCTTTTTGTCATGCTTGAGTCTTTTGAATAGAAAAATACCTGTTTGAGAGGTATCTTGTGCATTAGTTAGATTTTAGGATATCTCTTATTAGTGAAGGGCTTGTGTTGTAAAGTAGTTCTTGAAGGTGTGTGATTAATGGGTGATTCCTTTGAGCGAGGCTGTCCTTAGGATTTAAAGTGTAGTTCTTGTAAGAGGTGTGGTTCTTCATAGGATTTGATGGGCAGATCTTTTGAATGGAGAGGTTCTTGTTTGAGAGGTATCTCCTAGGGTGTTTTGGTTTTGGGGTTGCATTGTTATTTTATGGGTTTGATTTTGATTCTTGAAGATGAGAATCGTTTGAGAGGTATTTAATATAAAAGCCTGAATTTTCCAGAGTCTTTACTTGGCATTCTTCGGGTGTTGGGGGTGTTCGGAGGAAGTTTGGCGGAAGGAGGAAGTTTTAATTGGAATTTCAGGTGGAAGCTTGGATCACGCCATGACCGATGGAGTTGCACCGTGATCAGTTGGCTGGAGAAGAGGGGTTGTTGCAGTCTGGTGAGTTGTGCCGTGATCGAATAGGGTGTGACATGAGGTTTATGTTGCAACATGGTGCTTAGGTTGTGTGAGATTTTGGTGTCATTTTGTCTAGTTGAGGGAAGCCGGTTGTGGCATAGGGTGTTTTGTTGCGGCGTGAAGGGTTTTAGGTTAATCTTATGCAAGGGCCATTGTGCCGTGGGTGTTGTATTGCGCCGTGGGTGTCTTGGTTGTGGGGTTTCGTGGTTCTGCCTTTCTGGGCTAGTTTCGCCGTGGTAATAATAAACATTGCGTCATGGCGGTTGTTTGGGGCTGATCTGATTTGAGGTGGATGGTGGAGGGTTGCCCAGTTATCTTCGGAGGTTCTAGCGTTGCATCGTAGCTGTGTCCGTTGTGTCGTGGCCTTGTTTATATTGAATCGAAACGGTTGACACCCCAAGATTTGGGGTAGACTGCGGCGTGATTTCTTGATTTCTGATCACTTGAATCTTTCATTTTGATGACTAACTATATTTTTTAATAGAGATACAATAAACTGTCCAAAACCTGCTGGACAACGCCTTTGAGTGTTTAAAAATCTTTTTTGAATGTAGCCAAAGAGATTTTAGTTCACCTCCAAACGTGTTCAAGCTTTATATACACATTTTAGATATATTTGTAGGCTCAGATGTCACTCTTTGATGATTTAGTGCCATTGAAACCTCGGTTATGGACTGATACTATTTTTTTGTTCAAAAGTTTTTGACTAGTCTTCAAATAAACTCTTAGCACTTCATTCCTGGTTGAATAACATTGAGTAAACCTCGGAATGTAAGTGCATCTCATGTGCACAAATAATCTCCAATCTTCTTGCATACCTTCTGCCATAATCTTCTGTATCTTCATATAGACTTGGCTCATATTCAATGGTCATGTTGTTAACAAATTCAAAATGAAAGGCCATGATTTATACAACTCAATTCAAGTGTCTTAATCAATGAATTTCATTCTTGATAGAGAAGCTCCATAGCTCACACTTCTTGAAAAAGTTATTGGTACCACATCATAGGGGTGAGTGCTGATTCTAAGTGAACTCCATCTCTCAGCGGCAATCATTCATGTGCTAATGGAATACTTCAATGATCTCACTCAGTGGTCTCTTCAAGTTTTGATCAATTTCTCCACACTGGAGTTTTAGCTTCTTCAAAACCAGATTTAGTCTGGAGTAGTCTGGAGTACCATGCTTATGGCACTTAAGCCTATACAATGCCTTCTTGTCTTCACATAATTTTTTTCCGTCATTGTCAAGCTCAAAACCATTTAACTGCTCTATGTAGACATTTTCTTCCAACAACCCACCAAGGGAGACGATTTTCATACCATTTGGAAGATTTTGAATTGTCCTTGGACGATAGTTGCTGGAAATAGCCTAATCGTCAATCTCGCAACAAGGGCAAAAGTCTTGTTCACACCTATGCTTTTTTGTTTGAGTTCCCCATGGACCCTTGTTTTGCTTTGTTTTAGACCACACCGTCATCTTTTTCTTCCCGGAGGATAGCTCAAATGGTGGTGAATTGAGCTTTTCAAATAAAATGTTACTACCAAGATTCTTTGGATCCGTTTGTTTTTCCATAAAATTGAATTTCCACTATCCCATTCTACTCATCTTTTGCATGATAGTCAAACAACTACGAATATCACAACCAAACCTATTTTCCATGAGTGCAACAACCACATTGAAGCGTACTGCCACTTTCTTTGGTATTTACTTCAAGCAAAAGCATCTCACATTCGACTACATTACCTCAAGAAGTCAATTTCGTGACATTTTCACTAAAGATTACTAAAGATGCTTTGTTGTGATAAGCAAATTGCCACAAAGATCACTGCCATTTCTTTTTTCCACAAATGAACCGAGCATATTGAGGTACACTGTCACTTTTTCTTATATTAGAAAACATTCACATTCTATTACTTTCCCTCAATAAATCAGTTTGCTTGCATTTTTTCCAAAGACGTTCTTGGATTTTGAGTGATATTTCTTTGCACCAAGCCGAGAATGCACAATATTGATGACTCAACTTGAGGGAGAGTTTGTATGTTATTTTTTGCGGGGTTTGTTCCAAGCTTGATATGTCTCAACTTGAGAGGGAGTGTTGGACCCAGTCCCTTAGGGCTGTGGTTTAGAGTCATGTATTTGAGTCCAATATCAGTCTTATTTTTCTATCTATGAATAAAGTGTCTTTCCACTCATTTAAGTACGGGATTTCATCCCACAACAATGATTAAAAATGTTTTTGATGTTTTCAAAATACTTCTCAAAAGCGTTGAGCGCTACTCAATTATATATGTGAAAGATGTTGGAATATTGTAGCCTGATCCGTTTTGAATGAAGTTGGGCCGAATGCTAGTTGCAAGGGGCAACCGCGCCCCTGCTCCGGCGGGGGCTGAAGGCGCCCGACACAAATTTTGGGTAAATGTAACAATGCTGATTCACTGTAGCAGGGTTGAGCGTTGACATCGACAGAGCACTGTAGCAGTGCAGACCTATTGTAGTAGCATGCAACACGACACTACAGTGGTGCGGACTTTGTATACAGTGGTACTGTAGCTCTGCAAACTTCTTGCAACCGACACTGTAGCGACTTGGACTTGGATGGTTGCAGCATTATTGCAGTGCAAATTTTCTGTGCTGTTGGTGACACAATTGCATCTTCCTTCGAGCTAGTGTTTCTGTGTGCTTGAAACTCTGATTGTATCTTGTAATTCTGCTCCCAATCATAGTGAATTTTCTGCCTCCCCGTGGACGTATAGATCATTTCTCAAATCACGTAAATCTCTGTGTCTTGTGATCTTCTCGTTCTTTTGTTTATGTCTTTTCTTCATCTTCAAATCATCCAATCGCTGTGGCTCTTGGCGTTTCCGCACCAACTGGTATGAAAGGGTTTAGTTCGGAAGACCGAGTTTCTGTTTTCTCGAATTAGACGTTGGCTATGGAAGAAGGCAATATGAAGATCAATTGCTTCGACGAAACTGATTTCAGTTATTGGGGATGCAAATCGAAGATTATCTTTATCAGGAAAAGATGCACTTATCGCTTCTGGGTGTAAAACCAAAGGATATGGAGTAGACGGAGTGGGAGCTACTGGATTGACAGGTTCTAGGTGTTGTGCACCTTACGTTAACCAAAAATGCGGCATTCAACAATAGAGGAGAAGATGACAACTGAGTTGATGAAAGCTCTCGCGAATATGTACGAGAAGCCTTCGACGTCTAACAAAGTGTACATGATGCGATGATTATTCTATCTGAAGATGACTGAAGGGGGGATTGTGACAGAGCACATCAACGAATTCAACATCATCACAAGTCAGTTGACATCGGTGAGAATTGCGCTTGACGACAGGACATGTGCATCGGTTTTACTGTATTCATCACAAGTCAGTTGACATCGGTGAGAATTGCGCTTGACGACGAGGTATGTGCACTAATTTTACTGTCTTCATTATCTAACAGTTGGAAAGAGGCTGTAACAGCCTTGAGCAGTTCTTCGAGGAATACGAAACTGGTTCAAAAGGATGTGCAAGACGTGATCCTTAGTGAGGATGTTCGAAGAAGAGAATTTGCAGATTCTCTAGTTCTGCTCTGAACGTGGAAGGAAGAGGAAGATAAGGGATGATCTAAATCAAGAGGAAAGAGCCGATAAAAGGCGAAAGAGCTCGGTCTTACTTACTGGATTTGCGGGAAAGACACATGAAGAAAGAGTACAGAGAAAAACGAAGGATATCTGAAACCAATAAAGCAAACACAGCGACGGAAGGAACTGATGATGTGTTGATGTTGAGCACGGATAACCCTATGTTGGAGAAGAGTTTCCTGGAAAATCATGTTTCTGAAAATTTTTGCACACCCTTGCAGATTGTGGGGAATAGAGATGCATATATTAAACCAACAATGAGAGTTTGCTGGTTCTGAAGAATGTAAGTTATATCCCTAGACTGAGAAGAAATCTTATTTCTGTCAGGTAGCCTGACGATGTAGGTTTTGACACCACCACGTTCACCGGTGGTGCATGGAAGATTATAAAGGGAGCTTTGGTCATAGCTCAGGGAGTAAAGAATGGAACCTTATAAAATATAACAAAAACTTCAATAGACATGTATCAATAAATTCTGTCGGGGATTCACAACTGTGACACTACAGGCTAGGTCACATGATTGCGAAGAGGATGAAGGTGGTGACAACAAAAGGAATGCCACCGGAGCTGAAGTCGGTGGAAGTTGGTTTATGTGAAGATTGTATCCTTGGAAAGCAGAATATTGCATCCTTTGCAAAAGGAGACAGACCAAAGGTCGGGAAGCTGGACTTGTGCACACTGGGGGGCCTGCAACAACACATTCCTTCGGAGGGTTACTATATTTCATGACATTTATCGACGACTCAATTAGGAAGTGTTGGAGTTGGTGTCCTAGGACCAACTGTTTGTACTTTGATTACATGTATATTCAATGTATTGAATATTAATAAAACTTCTTATTACATATTGTTTGTTTTTCTGCATGACTTTAATGTAATAGTCCTAGAGTATAGCCGCATTGATAAGGTCACATCAGTTCTCCGTTATGATGAGAACCTTGATGTGCTATGACGATATTTTCAAATAATGTTCTGCGGTTGGATAACATATTATGATTAGACACATATACACAGATTGTCAGGTGCGAGTACTCTTAAGCAGATGAAACTTCTTCTCATGAAGTTCGTACTTGGTAATCTTCAATACCAGAGACTGAGAATATACCTGTCAGTAGGAATTCCGCATGTTTTGGTGTCATCAGATATTCCTATCTACAAACCTGTGTGATGGTCCTTAGATTAATGCATGTTACAACTCGCGTACTTAGATGTATTTCGTAAACCATGACGAAACAGTTCATTGCGAAGTTGGATACGTTGGGTGCGTTACGAGTGACATGCCATTAATGAATAAGTCGGTGAAAGTTTTGTCCCTTTCATCTTTATGGAAGCTGATATCTCGACCCTTTGATTGGAATAAAACCATCACATTAACTTCTATGGCCATGGTGTAACGGCGTGTTTATTTCAGATAGTCAAAGAAAGACCTATCGAGCATATAGGTTGGTGACACAGATGCGCAATATGTTTGATGAGATATTGTGACAAAGAGATTATATTACACAATGAGCGTTTTTATATGGTTGTCGACGTTTGACATTAAGTTCTTTCTCTTGGGTGCTTTGACCTGTTTCTAGACAGTAATCTTGGACTTTAGCCAAGCCTGTCTAATGCTAACAAGAAAGAATCCTAGAGGGTCACATACTAAGTGTTTTCGTTGATCTCAATTAAATTCTATTTGAGTTTAATTAATTGAATAAATATTATTCTCAAGTTTGAGGAATAATTTTATTTTAGTTATATTAATCGAATAAATTAAATAAATATTTATTCGCCGACTTGTGAATAAAATATTTATTTTATTTATTGAATATTTTAAGAAAGATTTATTCGCAAGATTGTGAATAAAATATTTATTTATGAATAAAATATTTATTCGGTTCAATAAATGCCATAGAAGTTCGAACAGACCAAGATCGAGTCCAGTGACAAATATTAATTAACAAGACCGTTATATAATATTTGTTATTACGCAAGTTGGTGCGCGCCACAAAATAATAATTATATAATTATTATTATGCGGTGTTAAATTTATTAAAGGTATTAAATGTTATTTAATGACCGATATGCAATTAAATAATATTTTAACTTAAATCCCAACTCTATAAATAGGCGACTATGTCTATTGTGTTGACCACCCAAAAATTGAGATTTAGAGAATTGTTGCGCACAACGAATTTTCTCAACTCCTTTTTCCATCTCAAGAACGAGAAGTGCGAGAGAGATTTTTTTGAAGACCAAAGAACGAGCGGTCAAGAATGAACAACGCAAGACATTCGACCCACCACGCTAGCACCCGAAGATCTAGTGGTGTTGCTCGGAGATCATAGGAGCACGTGTGGATCATCGCTAGAGGGATTCTATCATTGGATCCTCACAGCGCAATGAAGGTAATCCAAAAGGGTTTTTTCGGACGATCAACATTCACCAACGAAGAAAGTTCCTAAGTCCAGGTATTTATTTCTTCAAATATTAAATAAATTAATTATAAATTTGATGTGCAAGATCCTCGCTCTTGGTTTCGGGCAACGATCATTAAAAATAAATTTAATATATCGCCTACCTCCCCACGCTTCCGCTGCGCCCAAAACCATCAAGTGTTATCAGAGCGGTCACGTTTAAATTTATAATTATTTATTTTATTGTTGATTTATGCGCAATTGTGGTTAGATTTTCATTTCATGTTATTCGTCCTTTAATTCGATTTGAATTAACTTGTTATCGGCATATTAATCATGTTTGTTTAGTGCTTCATTTTCTTAAGGTTTAAGAAAAAATGAAGAATGACCGGAGATGCCATCGAGAAGTGCTAAATTTTTGGCCGGTAAAACTGGGTTACACAGCTTGCAGTTGGATCACACGCAGTATACCCATGCACATTGTATCTAGATGCACCGAACAATTAATTACTTGCGGTGCTTTTATTGCACACCGCGTGTTGATCGGGCCAACCTGACACACGACAAGCTGATACAGGGTGTTTAGTTGGCATGTACACGCCGTGTAGTCCGACCAAGTTAACACGCCGAAGTCCTAGGTGTGTGACTTGGATATACAACAACTGAGATACATGACGTGTAGCTGCATGTACACACCGTGCAGTCTCTCAATAATGGACAAAATTAAAATTACATTAAATTTGAAAATTGTAGCACTAAAACCTTATTTTATTGATTGACACACCGTTGTGTTTGTGGCAATTTAATAATGGTTTTAAAGAATTTTAAATGCTTAATTAATTTATTGTAATTAATGTTCTGTCGTTTATTTGCCATGAATGTTATTAATGATGAGTATCCCCAAATAAGATCGGATGATCATTAAAGATGAAAGAGAATTAATTAATTAATTAATTAATTAGTTAATGCAAGCGCGTTTATCTTAAATAATAAAAGAACGAATAAAAAAATGAATGCCAACCATTTACTTTTGTGTATTCGTTGCATGTATGATCGTTCACGAGCTTGACCAAGACTTGTGTATGTATTGGATGTTTTAATTTAATTTATTGCATGTTTTGTGATTATTTAATATTAAATTAAATGATGACCTACGAGTCATCCCCCTCCATTATTATGTAGGATATGTGTGTCCAAACATATTTATGTAACCCCCTTTAACCAATCTTTTGGTGCCCTCACTTGTGTGTGAGTAATAAATATTTGTAATTAATGGAGCATCCCAAGGCGCGTGGAGGCGGTTTAAGACGGAACCATAATGATGCCAACCCAGGTGATACACAAGTGGACAATTGGAATGTTGTAACTCATGCAAATACGACAATAAGAGTTATTTTCTCTAGGCCAAAAGTTGATTTAATGTCCGTTCATTAAATCAACCGTTCGTAAAATTCATGAGCGAGTCATTTAATTAATTATTTATTTCCGTCTATGCAATTATTTATTTTATTGATGCAAGGCCGTGATCACATAAATAAATGAATTAATGAGCAAAGATGAAAAGTAAATAAATGAATTATGCGCAAGAGTTTTATCCAACATGATTAATTAATTAACCACAGTTGGCAAGACTGATCATCGCCACTAGAATGTTAAATCAACTAGACATTTCGAGTTTAATGATGAGAGCTATTGAGACTTGATAAAATAGTGAGAGATTTAATAAATAAATAAAAAACATTTAATTTATTATATCTCACTTATTTTGTAATCAAGTAAAATACTAATAATCTGCGCTTTTTAATTGTAGATTTAAATGGCAAGTTTATCATCCACACTATCCCTATGATCAATATTGGAGAAAGATAACCTCCTAATTGGCAGTAACTTTCAGGAGTGGTTTAGACGTCTTCGGGTTGTGCTATGCCATGAACAAAAATCTTACGTGATTGAATGCTCAATGTCTGATCCGCTTGCTAAAGAGGCGAGTGATGAAGAATTTGTTTATGAAAAACATTTGAGTGGCGCGGTCGACGTTCAAAGTTTGATGCTTTCATCAATGTCTAGTGAACTAATGAAGTCTCACGAAAACATGGATGTGTATAACATGCTTGAGCACCTTTGTGGTCTTCACCAGGAGAGAGCTAGACATGAACAATTTGGGATTTCCAAGGCGCTCTTTCAGAGCAACCTTGGAGAGGGTTCTCACGAAAACATGGATGTGTATAACATGCTTGAGCACCTTTGCGGTCTTCACCAGGAGAGAGCTAGACATGAACAATTTGGGATTTCCAAGGCGCTCTTTCAGAGCAACCTTGGAGAGGGTTCCCCAACTGGACCTCACATCGTCATGCTCATTGACTACATTAAGCGCTTAGATGTTTTAGGGTTTAAACTCCTCGATGAACTGGGCATCGACCTCATTATGACATCACTCTCTCAGAGCTTATTTAGCTTTGTTGTGAATTTTAATATGAATAACATTGAGAAGTCTCAGTCAGATCTTTTTACTCTTCTTCGCCAAGTAGATAGGGATGCAAAGCGTGAAAAACCTTCCGTCTTTATGGTGAACAAACGGAAAGAGCAAACAAAGAGCTTTAAGCCCAAGGTTTTTTCACGCCCTTCCAAGAAGTGGAAGCTTAAGGGGCAAGTAAGAGAACATGATGGTGTCTGTTTCGCATGTGGCAAGAAGGGTCACTGGAAGAAAAGCTACACCCAACCAAAGAAGCAAGGGGAAGCTTCAGGTGCGTTTGTTATCGAGTGCAATTTATCAATTTCTTACAAATTGAGTATTAGATACAGCTTGTGGTGCTCACATATATATTCAAACACAGGAATCAAGTAGATTCAGAAAGATTGACCGATGAGAGGTAGATCTTCGAGCAGCCGATAGAGCTAAACTTGTTGCTATCGATTACCACTTCACGTTGCCGACCATAATGATATTGGTTTTAAAGGGTTGTTATTATGCGCCTTCAGTTACCAAAAACATTATTTCTGTATCCAGACTTAATATGAATAGATTTATTTTCAAATTTGGGAATAAATGTTGCTTCTTTTATAAAGATAGCATTTTTTACGGTAAGACACATTTAAATAACGGTCTTTATGTGTTGGATTACACGAACCAAATAATGACAATCAATAACGAAGTTACTTCAATGACTCACACCACACATAACTTTGGCATCACCGGTTAGGCCATGTAAATGAAAAGTGTTTGACTAAATTACATCAAGATTGATATTTAGATTCTTTTGAACTAAAACCACTTGGTGTATGTTACGCATGTTTACAAGGAAAAATGACCAAACCCCCATTTAGTGGGAAAGTTGAAAGGGCTACATAGCTTATTGAATTAGTTCATACCGATGTGTGTGAACCATTTCTTGTCGAAGTAAGGGGTGAGTACTCATATTTCATAACTTTTACTAATGATTTTAGTAGATATGGATATATCTACTTAATGAGGTATAAATCGGACTCTTTTGATAAATTCAAGGAATACAAGAATGAAGTTGAGAACCAGCTTGGTAAGAGGATTAAGAAACTTCGCTCAGACCGTGGTGAAGAATATCTTAATCAAGGGAGTTTGAGATTTTATCTCAACTCACACCTCCTTATACGCCTCAATGGAATGGTGTAAGCGAAAGGAGAAACCGCACCTTATTGGACATGATGAGATCGATGATGAGTCATGCGAGTCTTCCATTATCTTTTTGGGACGCGCGTTACAAACAACTTCATATATACTAAACCGAGTGCCAACTAAAGCAACAAACGTATACCATACCAATTATGGAATGGAAAGAAATTCGCGCTGTCTTATTTACATGTGTGGGGTTGCAAAACATTTGTTAAGGCCTCTTCAAGTAACAAACATGCACATCGTGACACAAAATGTATCTTTATAGGATATCCCAAAGAAACAAAAGGATACTACCTATACAATCCTTCAGACAAAAGGGTTGTGGTTGACAATACGTCCCACATTTATTGAGAATCTTATCTCTAAAAGAGATAGTGAGAGCGAGATAGACTTCGATGAAGTCCAAACTCAAGATACACAAGAGTTGGCACATGAACAAATTTCACAAAGCCCCGTGGAAGAAAAAATCGTTCCAAAGACACAATTACTGCGTAGGAGTACTAGAGAGGTTAGAGAACAAAAAAGGTATGGTTTTCTAGTCACCGAGGATGGTGACTCATTATTAGTTGATAATAATGATTCTCTAACCTACAAGGAAGCAGTAAGTGACATAAATGTTGCAAAGTGGCAAGAAGCCATGAATTTCGAAATGGATTCCATGTACTAAAACCAAGTCTGTATTTTGGTAGACCCTCCAGTAGATGTAAAACCCATTGGATGCAAATGCGTATTCAGGAAGAAACTGAACATGGAAGGACAAATCAATACCTATAAAGCGCGACTAGTTGCAACAAGGAATGCAAGTTGGAACCTTCAGGAAGATGTTTATATGACACAACCCGAAGGATTTGTGACTCCAAGGATGCCAACAAGGAATGCAAGTTGCAAAGATCCATTTATGAATTAAGCAAGCATCCAGGTCATAAAACATTCATTTTGATGTGGCCATAACGGAATTTAGTTTCATAAAAAACGAATGCGATCCATGTGTCTATAAATGGTTTAGTGAGAGTGCATTCGTTTTCTTAATAGTATTTGTTGATGACATATTACTCATTGGAAACGAAATACCAGTCTTACAGTCTGTTAAGACGTGGTTGAATAAATGCTTCTCTACGAAGGACTTGGGTGAGACAACATATATTTTTGGGATCAAGATCCATCGTGATAGATCCAAGAGGTTGCTCGCCCTAAGTCAAAGTACATACATTGACAAGATACTGAAGAGATTTAGTATTGAACAATTCAATAAGGGATTTGATTAGCCACTGTAAGAGGCTAATATTCATTGCTAATATATGTAGTTTTCATGTGCCTTGCTATTCATAAATACCATTTTAGTGCATTTTACATTTTGAACACTCATTCTCATCATTTGTGCACTTCATGCCTAATGTGCACCAATTTAGGCCCAATGTTTCATCTGATTTTAAAGAATGTAACTATCCATGTTTTAATTTGATATTTTTGGAAATGGATATTCACTTAATTATGAACATTTTTTATTCAGGGATCAATGGATTATTAATAAAGTATGATGGAGATATTTGGCGATTAAAGGAAACAATTCTGGAGAAGGCAGATTGTATATCATCCCACTGATCGGACTATGGGGCCCACAATACAAGCCCAATGAAGCCCAAAATTTATGGAAGGGTAGAAGACATATAGGGGAACAAATCATTCTTTTGGAGCCAGTGCTAATTCGTCCTCAATGGTGGTGATTAAGGCGGCCCAAGTTGAAGATTTAATTTTGGGCCAGAGTCTGCGGCCCAGAAAAACAGCCCACCATTTCAATCATATCTCCCGAACCACAAAGTTTTTCGGGCTGAAATTTTACATGATGTTAGGGGACATCCGGGGCTTCATTCAAGTCTTCTAGGGCCCACTCAAATTCGGCCTTCTAGAAGGTCCTTTAGGCGCGTCTTTCCTGTGGATGCAAGCTGGCTGCAACTTCGGGGCAAGAAGTGGAAAAGTCTCTCATCATTAATGTTCCACCCACCTTTTCCCAACATAATTAATTAAAGGCACATGGGATGTTGGGGGCTCGGCCAAGGCTTCATTTTTTCCTATTTAAGGCAGGAGTGGTGGTGGATTTAGGGATGTTGGGTGCTTTCTTTTCATTGTAATGTTATTATGCCAATTTGCCTTTGTAATGTTCTTCCTTCTCATGTAAGTTGTTCGAATCACCTTAGTCTTCAATAAAAGTTCTTTCTCTTCTCTTGTTCTGTTCTTATCCTTATCACCTTGATACCGTTGCCTCAAGGTGTGAATTTATTCACACCAAACCTTGTGATTTTGTTCACACAACGGTGGAGTGATCGTTATTTTTGTTGTTTTTACTTCTTCAATTCCACCATCATAAGTCTACTTTCCGCTTCCGTTGAGAACTTGTCATCAATGGAGGGCTAGCTCTTTTATGGGTTGATCCAAGGGAGTAGCAAGGGGCTGGATTGAATGTTATTTCTCATGCCCTAAATGTTATTAATTTCTTTTAATTGAGTTTCTTTCATTGAATGATTTTTATTCTTTCTCTTCCTTATTGAATTTATTCACCCCACTTTCATGTGCTAATTACATCCTTTACCTTGGAGTGCTCATGAAAATGATCCTACAAGTGTATAGGTGATTATCATATGTTTTGAAGGTGTTTAATCAGTAAGTGATGATGTTAGTTTGAATTAATTGCATGAATCCTTCTCGAGTTAATGAAATTAAAATCGTAAAAAAAGGAATTCATTCAATCCACCCCGAGCAATAACCTAGGATCAACTCATTTTCTCATAATTTGAATTCACATAGATCTTTTAAGTGCTCTTTCAAAACAATCTAAAATCAACCCAAGTTGGCCACTTCATAGCCAAAAATCCATCTCTTTTTATTGAGTGTCTAAAGGTTCTTCTTAGGTCTCTGAGGATTCGACAACCCAAGCTACACTACAAGCGACCGCTTGACCCTTAAAACTTGGGTAAATTTGGGCGAGACCAAATTTTGGCGCCGTTGCCGGGGACCAAGTAAGTACCTTAGATCCAAAAAACATTCTTTCCTCACCTCTATTCTTCTACTCTCACCCAAGATCTCTTATCTTGTCCCTTTCTCGCTTTTTTTTTGGCGCATGTCCGCCTACACCCGCGATTTCTCAAACAGACTAGTTAGGGTGGATAGTCCTAGGATAGGGGAGTCAAGTGCACCTAGGGGATTGTTTAAATCAGATCCAAATATTCTTGAAACCCCAAAGTCAGAACTTGAAACAAGTCCAATGGAGGGTCATCCACAAAATCAAATTGTAAACCCTGGGGGGAATCAAATGGGAAACCAAAACCAAGAAGCTCCAAACTTAGGGAATGTAGTTGATCAAACCATGAACGACTATCTCACTCCAGCTTGGACCAATGCCCCCTCATGCATTAGAAACAATTTCATAGGAGACACCAACTACATATTCAAACCCCATGTCCTAAACCACCTTCCAACCTTTCATGGGATGGAGTCAGAAATGCCATACCTTCATGTCAAAGAGTTCAACGACATTGTTGAAACCATGTGTCCCCCACATCAACTAGAATCTGCTAAGATGAGGCTCTTTCCTTTTTCATTAAAGGATCGAGCTAAAAATTGGCTAAACAACTTGAGACCTGCATCAATCCACTCTTGGGACCAACTGCAAAGAGAATTCTACAAAAAATACTTCCCTCATCACAAAACAATTGCACTTAAAAAGAGCATCCAAAACTTTTTTGAAAAAGAGGGAGTCATTTTATGAAACATGGGAGAGGTTCAAAGACACCCTAAACATGGTTTCACACCATGGTTTTTCTATTCCTGAACAAGTAAGAATTTTCTATGAAGGTTTGGGCCCGGGGAACAAACAATTCATTGACATGATGTGTAATGGGACCTTTAAAAACAAATCCCCAAATGATGCTTACGAGTATCTAAAAATCCTTGCTGAACAAAACCAAACATGGGGAACATTACCTTATTCTGAAAAGCCTCAAAGAACTACTGGAATGCATACACTTAGGGAAGAGGAAAGCCTTAGGGCGAAACTTGCAGCACTCTCTAGGAAGGGTGAAGAGATAGACCATAGGAAAATCAATGAAATCCAAACTGTAGACCTTGTTTGCACAATCTGTGACAAACATGACCACAAAACGGACAACTGCCCAACCATTCCATCCATCAAGGATGTTCTTTTAGGAGGACCACCTGCTGAAGTCAATGCCCTAAACTTTCAAAAGCCTCAATACCCAAACACATTCAACCCAAGGTATAATGACCACCCAGGCTTCCGATGGAAAGATAACCAACAACCTAGCCAACCACAAGGACCAAACCCCTACCCTACACAAAATTTTCAAAACCATAACCAATTCCAACCACAACCAGTCCAATACCAACATCCTCCGGTCCAATACCAACAACCTTTCCAACAACCAAAGTATCCCCCTGGGATAACCCAACCAACACAAACCCCTTCCCAATCTGTCCCTCTCCCAATCCTTGAACAACTGTGCAAACAAATGGAAAGGATGAATTCAGAAGTCTCGTCCCTTAAACAGGAACTTCAAACCATCAAAACTGGAAAGGCACCCATGCCCACATAGGCCATTCCACAACAAACATCAAGGGGGGAGACAAGTTGCACTCAAACAACTCATGAACAACTAAAGGCTGTGACAGTTTTGAGAAGTGGGAAATCAATTGAGAAACCTGAACAAATAGTTCAAAACCCACCTGAAGATTCAAACTCTAATGAAAATTCAATTGAAGCACATGAACAAACTGAAGATACTAATAAAAATGTGAAAGAAACAACTCTTCAAAAAACAACCCCACAACCTGCCCCATTTCCTCAACGCATGAGGGGGAAAACCAAGCCTGAATTGAGTGAAACATTGAGGGAAATATTCTCACAAGTCAAGTTGAACATTCCACTCCTCGATGCCATTCAAACCATTCCTGCATACTCAAAATACCTTAAGGACCTCTGTACATTTAAACGGAAATTCTCACATAAGAACCAAGTCCTTCTGGCAGCAAATGTTAGCACAACAATCCAAGGAACCCTTCCTCCAAAGATGAATGACCCGGGATGCCCTTACATAAATGTTGAACTAGGAGAGAACAAAGTTGTCAAAGCCTTGTGTGATCTCGGAGCCAGTGTGAACCTCATTCCTTATGCTATGTATTGTCAGTTAGGGCTCGAAGAACTCCAACCCACATCTGTCACTCTTCACTTCAACTTGCTGATCGTAGTATTCGAGTTCCAAAGGGGATCTTAAAGGATGTTTTGGTGAAAGTTGAAAATTTCATTTACCCAGCTGACTTCATTGTTCTTGACAATCACCCAAGCTTAGGTCCTAGGGAGCAAACCCCAATCATCCTTGGTCGTCCCTTCCTTGCAACAATCAACTCTGTTATCCGAGTCCGAAATGGGAACATGACCATCACCTTTGGAAACATGAGTCTAGACTTGAACATCTACAATGCAAACTCTCAAATTGGGGATGATGAAGAGATCCATGAGGTTAATTGGATAGGTAGTGTTGATAGTGAACTCAAGGAACATCAAGGAATTACCGAAGGATGTTTAAGTCAAGAAGAGATTGATTTTCTTTGTTCACATGAGGGAAATTTGTCTCCTTGGCTTGAATCTCTTTCAGATTGCTATATTGATGATTTTCTAGAATCACCAATCAATGATACCATGGGTGAAATCAATAACATCGAGTCCATATCCCTTCATGAAACTACTCTAGCTAATTTAGTCGATGAAAATTCTCTTCACAAGGAACCAATTTTGTCAAGAAATGTAAACAAAGAAACTGAGTTCAATACAAAGTCTCATCCTTTCTTGGAAAGTGATAACCACTCTGATCTTGAATTTAAGGTTTTACCTTCATCACTCAAGTATGCGTTCTTAGGGGACAATCAATCCTTTCCTGTTGTCATTTCTTCCTCTCTTGAAGCCAATCATGATAGGATGCTTCTAGATGTCCTTAGGAGATACAAGAAAGCCATTGGATGGACCCTATCAGATATTCCTGGGATTAGCCCACTTATCGGGACTCATAGAATTGTTCTAGAATCCGATTCAAAGCCATGTCGTCAACCTCAGCGACGACTCAATCCTAATCTCATGGAAGTAGTGAGAAAAGAACTTTTGAAATTGTTAAAAGCTGGTATCATCTATCCTATAGCTGAGAGTGAGTGGGTTAGCCCAATCCATGTGGTTCCAAAGAAGGCTGGAATCACAGTAATAACCAATAATGATGGAGAGATGCTTCCAACAAGGGTTAGTAGTGGATGGAGAGTCTGTATTGACTATAGGAAGCTCAACTCTTGTACCAAGAAAGACCATTTCCCCTTGCCCTTTATTGATCAAGTCCTCGAGCGAGTGGCGGGTCATCAATTCTACTGCTTCCTAGATGGATTCTCAGGGTATAATCAAATCGAAGTCTCTTTAGAGGATCAAGGAAAAATGACCTTCACTTGTCCATTCGGCACTTTTGCCTTCAAGCGCATGCCCTTTGGGTTATGTAATGCCCCTGGTACCTTCCAGCGGTGCATGATGGGAATCTTCTCGGACATGGTGGGGGATTGTTTAGAGGTCTTCATGGATGATTTCTCCATCTTTGGGGATACTTTTGAGGGATGCCTTCTAAATGTTGAAAAGGTTTTGTCAAGGTGTGAGGATAAGAATCTCATACTAAATTGGGAAAAATGCCATTTCATGGTAAGGGAAGGACATGTTCTAGGTCATCTAGTATCTGGTAGAGGGATTGAAGTTGATAAAGATGAGGTTGACATCATTCGTCACCTTCCCTCTCCTAAAACTGTTAAGGAGGTGAGGTCCTTCTTAGGACATGCTGGTTTTTATAGAAGGTTCATTAGGAATTTCAGCTCTATTTCTCGACCACTTTGTGCTCTATTGGTAAAAGATGCTCCATTTTTATGGACAGAAAGCTGTGAGGAATCATTCTCTACACTCAAGTCAACTCTTATATCTCCACCTATCATGCAATCTCCAAATTGGAAACTTCCTTTCGAGCTCATGTGTGATGCAAGTGACTTCGCTGTAGGAGCAGTCTTAGGACAACGATGTGAGAAAACTCCATGTGTCATTGCTTATGCAAGCAAATCTTTAAATGATGCACAAATAAACTACACCACCACTGAGAAAGAGCTGCTTGCTGTTGTCTTTGCTTTAGAGAAATTCAGGTCTTATCTCTTAGGATCACCCATCATTGTCTTCACTGACCATTCAGCCCTAAAATACCTTTTCCAAAAACAAGATGCCAAGGCTAGATTGATTAGGTGGGTCCTTCTTCTTCAAGAGTTCGATTTAACCATTAAGGATAAAAAGGGTGTTGAAAATGTTGTAGCTGATCACCTCTCTAGGATGGAATTCAAAGACAACTCACACCACCTCTCTGTGTCTGATTCATTTCCCGATGAGCACCTCTATTCAGTGAGTGATTGCCCTTGGTATGCTGACATAGCAAACCATTTGGTGACGGGTGACATTCCAAAATTCCTGGGGACCCAAGCTAAGAGGAAATTCCTTTCTGATGTCAAACACTACGTGTTTGATGATCCTTACCTCTTCAAGTTCTGTCCTGATCAAATCATCAGGAGATGTGTTCCCGAGTCTGAGCAAGAGTCCATTCTAAAATTTTGTCATGGAGAGGCATGTGGAGGCCACTTTTCTACAAAGAAAACCACTGCAAAGGTCCTCCAAAGTGGTTTATACTGGCCGGACCTCACTAAGGATTCCTTCCAATACTGCAAAAGTTGTCCTCAGTGTCAGCAATTAGGATCCATTTCCAAAAGAAATCAAATGCCCCTCACTCCCATTCTAGTCGTTGAAATCTTTGATTGTTGGGGAATTGATTTCATGAGACCCTTTCCAAACTCTAAGGGATACCTCTACATCCTCTTAGCTGTTGATTACGTCTCAAAATGGGTTGAGGCCATTCCCACCAAGACTAATGATCATCAAGTTGTGATCTGATTCCTAAAAGAGCATATCTTTTCTAGATTTGGAATTCCGAGGGCTATAATCAGTGATCGTGGAACCCATTTCTGTAATTGCCCATTCTCTTCACTCATGTCTAAGTATGGAATTTCTCATAAAGTTTCCACTGCGTACCATCCTCAAACCAATGGTCAAGCTGAGTTAGCAAATAGGGAGATTAAGCAAATTCTTGAAAAAACTGTCAACCCCTCTAGGAAAGATTGGTCTGAGAAACTCTTGGATGCTCTTTGGGCATATCGTACAGCATTCAAAACCATCCTAGGAATGTCACCATATAGGTTGGTTTATGGAAAAGCATGCCATTTACCTGTTGAAATTGAGCATAAGGCATTTTGGGCAATCAAGAAAATGAATTTCGACATTTCTTTAGCCGAAGAAAAGAGGAAATTAGATCTTAATGAACTTGAGGAACTTAGGATGGAGGCGTATGAAAATTCAAGGATAAATAAAGTTAGAGTTCAAGCCTATCAATCTAGGAATATCAAAGTCAAACAATTTGAACTGGGAAAACCTGTGCTCTTGTATAGTTCAAAACTTCATTTACACCCGGGAAAGTTAAGGTCTAGATGGTCAGGTCCATTCATAGTGCATCATGTGTACCCTCATGAGGCTGTAGAGATTCAGGATCCCACAAGTGGTAACATTTTTAAGGTCAATGGTCATAGGTTAAAACCATTCATTGAATCCTTCAATAAACAGGAAATAGAGGTAGAGTTAACAGAGCCAACCTATGAACCAGGAAAAAATTGATAGATTTAGGATCCATGTCGGGCTAGCGACGTTAAACAAAAGCGCTGCACGGGAGGCAACCCGTGGTCTTCATGTTTCTAATCTTTGTGAATCATTTTTCTTCTTCTTTCTTTCCTTCTTCTTCATTTTGTTATTTAAAATATATATATATATATATAGACTGTTGACCTGTTCTTCTTTTATGAGTAAGGATGGGTACGAAAGGGGAGCACCGTATTCATCCGTGTCACGCGGTGTGATCCCTGAGTAATACCTTACCCAGAAAATATAAAGAAGACAATGTATCATCAGTTTATTTTATTTTATTTTATTTTATTTTATTTTATATTTTTGTTGGTATTTAAAAAAAATAGATTGTTGACCTGTTCTTCTTTTATGAGTAAGGATGGGTATGAAAGGGGAGCACTGTATTCATCCGTGTCACGCGGTGTGATCCCTGAGTAATACCTTACCCAGAAAATATAAAGAAGACAATGTATCATCAGTTTATGTTATTTATACTTTTTTTTAGGTTAAAAAAAAATACAAAAAATATATATATTAAATTTTTTTTTTTAAGGCATGTCATAGGTCATTGGGAAAAGCTGGTCACAACCGTCCTAGCCATTGGGAGATAAACCAGAACTGAAGGGAGACATGGGAATGCATTTTCAACATCAACCACCAGGTGACTTTATTCCATAATTTTCATTTTCAATGTCTTCGTTGAACTTCTATCCTGCCACTTCTATGTTTCAATTCTTTAAACACTGGGGACAGTGTATTCCAAGTTGGGGGGGAGATGAAAATGTGTGGAAGGAAAAATGCCATTAACCTTGAACATGATAACACACATTCCAAACTCTGAAATTGGATATCAAATAATTTTGCATGCCTTGATTCTGATTTTAATGCAAGTTTATGTTCATGTGTATAGTTATTGGAAAGTGCGGTTGTCCGATGTGATTTTTCACTGTTATATTTTCATCCATTTAATAAAAAAAAACACAATGCACGTCCTCTAGATTGTGGGGTCTTAGTTTGAGTTCTTGGGGACCCATAATAAATAGCATAGGATTGGCGATCATTTTAATTTTAACATGAGTATTCAAAAAAAAAAAAAAATTGCGCGTAGAGCAATGAATTGACCTAATGTGTGACTTTCGGCACTTGGGGATCGCGACTCCATAGTTGTTTGGCCTAGAGTTGGGCATTTTCTCTCTATTTATGGTAATTTGAATTTGTTTTTGATTGAGTTAACTCGAGATGATGCCCGAGTATGTGAGCTTCACTTGGTGCCCTAAGGTCTTTGAGCCTGGGAGTCATCGGCAAAGTCTTGCTACATGGGTTGACTCGATTGAGTTCAATTTCAATTACCATGGAAAAATTGCAAAAAAAAAAAACCAAAAAAAAAAAGAAAATAAAAAATGAGTACTCATCTTATTATTAAAATTTTATTGCTCCTAGCGCTTCCATCTTTTCTCCCTCGAATGAAAATGAACCCCCATGTCTATTGTGACACACAACACTTCATCATGCTTAATTGAATTTGGATGAAATATGGCAATGAATTTGAACAAAGGAATGGGCTTGGGCTTGAGATATGCCTGTGGACATAGCTTGTTTTAAATGATTTTGATGGGTTTGATAATTGTTTGGTATGTGATCTTTGGGTGAGAAATGTGTATTAAAATGTTTTTGGAAAAGGTCATTTGAATTTCATTTTTGTGAGATATATTTTGCTCGGGACTAGCAAAACTCAAGCTGGGGGGTGTGATTAGCCACTGTAAGAGGCTAATATTCATTGCTAATATATGTAGTTTTCATGTGCCTTGCTATTCATAAATACCATTTTAGTGCATTTTACATTTTGAACACTCATTCTCATCATTTGTGCACTTCATGCCTAATGTGCACCAATTTAGGCCCAATGTTTCATCTGATTTTAAATAATGTAACTATCCATGTTTTAATTTGATATTTTTGGAAATGGATATTCACTTAATTATGAACATTTTTTATTCAGGGATCAATGGATTATTAATAAAGTATGATGGAGATATTTGGCGATTAAAGGAAACAATTCTGGAGAAGGCAGATTGTATATCATCCCACTGATCGGACTATGGGGCCCACAATACAAGCCCAATGAAGCCCAAAATTTATGGAAGGATAGAAGACATATAGGGGAACAAATCATTCTTCTGGAGCTAGTGCTAATTCGTCCTCAATGGTGGTGATTAAGGCGGCCCAAGTTGAAGATTTAATTTTGGGCCAGAGTCTGCGGTCCAGAAAAACAGCCCACCATTTCAATCATATCTCCCGAACCACAAAGTTTTTCGGGCTGAAATTTTACATGATGTTAGGGGACATCCGTGGCTTCATTTAAGTCTTCTAGGGCCCACTCAAATTGGGCCTTCTAGAAGGTCCTTTAGGCGCGTCTTTCCTGTGGATGCAAGCTGGCTGCAACTTCGGGGCAAGAAGTGGAAAAGTCTCTCATCATTAATGTTCCACCCACCTTTTCCCAACATAATTAATTAAAGGCACATGGGATGTTGGGGGCTCGGCCAAGGCTTCATTTTTTCCTATTTAAGGCAGGAGTGGTGGTGGATTTAGGGATGTTGGGTGCTTTCTTTTCATTGTAATGTTATTATGCCAATTTGCCTTTGTAATGTTCTTCCTTCTCATGTAAGTTGTTCGAATCACCTTAGTCTTCAATAAAAGTTCTTTCTCTTCTCTTGTTCTGTTCTTATCCTTATCACCTTGATACCGTTGCCTCAAGGTGTGAATTTATTCACACCAAACCTTGTGATTTTGTTCACACAACGGTGGAGTGATCGTTATTTTTGTTGTTTTTACTTCTTCAATTCCACCCTCATAAGTCTACTTTCCGCTTCCGTTGAGAACTTGTCATCAATGGAGGGCTAGCTCTTTTATGGGTTAATCCAAGGGAGTAGCAAGGGGCTGGATTGAATGTTATTTCTCATGCCCTAAATGTTATTAATTTCTTTTAATTGAGTTTCTTTCATTCAATGATTTTTATTCTTTCTCTTCCTTATTGAATTTATTCACCCCACTTTCATGTGCTAATTACATCCTTTACCTTGGAGTGCTCATGAAAATGATCCTACAAGCGTATAGGTGATTATCATATGTTTTGAAGGTGTTTAATCAGTAAGTGATGAGGTTAGTTTGAATTCATTGCATGAATCCTTCTCGAGTTAATGAAATTAAAATCGTAAAAAAAGGAATTCATTCAATCCACCCCGAGCAATAACCTAGGATCAACTCATTTTCTCATAATTTGAATTCACATAGATCTTTTAAGTGCTCTTTCAAAACAATCTAAAATCAACCCAAGTTGGCCACTTTATAGCCAAAAATCCATCTCTTTTTATTGAGTGTCTAAAGGTTCTTCTTAGGTCTCTGAGGATTCGACAACCCAAGCTACACTACAAGCGACCGCTTGACCCTTAAAACTTGGGTAAATTTGGGCGAGACCAGGATTGTTGCCAACGTCACATGATATTCATCTTTCTAGGAAAATGTGTCCTCAGACACATGAGGAAAGAAACAGAATGACAAGGATTTCATACACATCAACGATTGGGTCAGTCATGTGTGCTATGCTATGTACTAGGTTAGATGTTGCCTATGCATTAAGTGCGGTAGGAAGATGTCAAACTGATCCAGGTGACCGCCATTGGATGACAGTTAAAACGTATCTGAGGTGTACTAAGAATATGTTCCTGATTTATAGAGGGGATTGTTGCCAATGTCACATGACATTCATCTTTCTAGAAAAATGTGTCCTCAGACACATGAGGAAAGAAACATAATGATAAGGATTCTATAAACATCAGCGATTGGGTCAGTCATGTATGCTATGCTATGTACTAGGCTAGATATTGCCTATGCATTAAGTGCGGTATGAAGATATCAAGCTGATCCAGGTGACCACCATTGGATGACAATCAAAACTATCCTTAAGTATTTGAGGCGTACTAAGAATATGTTCCTGGTTTATGGAGGAGATGATGAACTAGTCATCAGAGGATATGCAGGTGCTAGTTTCCAAACCGATCAAGATGACATGAAGTCACAAACGGGATACATCTTAACTTTGAATGGAGGTGCTGTAAGCTGGAAGAGCTCAAAGCAGGCTGTGGTTGCCAATTCTACAACAGAGTCTGAGTATATTGCGGCCTTTGAGACAGTTAAAGAAGCGGTATGGATGCACAACTTTGTCTAAGAGTTTGATGTGGTATCTAGCATTAAAGATCATATCACACTATTGTGATAATAATGCAGCGGTGACTCTTGCAAAAGACTCAAGGTCACATCAACGGATGAAACACATACTTCGGAAGTATCATCTTTGAGGGATTTTTCTCAGAGAGGTGAAGTTGCAGTGAGCAGTATTTCCATGAAAGACAACGTGGCGGACCCCTCGACTAAAACTTTGACTCAGTAGAAACATGACTATCATGCGAGGTCTAGCGAACTGAAGGTTGTAGGTAGTTGGCTCTAGTCCAAGTGGGAGTTTGTTGGAGTTGGTGTTCTAGGACAAACTGTTTGTACTTTGATTACATGTATATTCGATGTATTGAATATTAATAAAACTTCTTATTTGATAATGCCATAGAGTTCCCCGTTCTGATGAGAGCCTTGATGTGCTATGAAAATATTCTCAAATAATGTTCTGCGGTTGGATAACATACTACGATGAGACACATAATACATAAATTGTCAGGTGCGAGTACTCGTAAGCAGATGCTACTTCTTCTCATGAAGTTTGCACTTGATAATCTCCAAGATGAGAGATCATGAAAACAGACCCGCCAGTAGGAATTCCGCATGTTTTGGTGTCATGGGATATTCCTATCTACGAGCGTGTGTGATGGTACTTAGACTTTAAGATTATTAGTAATGAATGTTACAACTCGCATACTTAGATGTGTTTCGTAAACCATGATGATAACAGTTCATGACGAAGTTGGATACGTTTTGTGCGTCAAATGAATAAGTCGAGGAATGATTTTTCCCTTCCATCTTTATGGAAGTTGATATCTCGGCCCTTTGATTGGAATAGAACCGTCGCATTAAATTCAATGACCATGGTGTAACGATGTGTTTATTTTAGATAGTTAAAGAAAGACATATCGAGCATATAGGTTGGTGACATGGATGTGCAACCTGCTTGATAAGATATTGTGACAAAGAGATTATATTATACAGTGAACGTTCGTATGTTGTTGTCGACGTTGCGACATTAAGTCCTTTCTCTTGGGTGCCTTGATTCGTTGCTAGATAGTAATCTTGGACTTTAGGCAAACCTGCCTAATGCCAATGAGAAAGAATCCTAGAGGGTCACACACTGAGTGTTTCTGTTGATCTCAATTAAATTCTATTTATGTTTAATTAATGGAATAAATATTATTCTCAAATCCGAGAAATAATTTTATTCAAGTTATATTGATCGCATAAATTAAATAAATATTTATTCGCAAAATTGTGAATAAAATATTTATTTATGAAGAAAATATTTACTCGGTTCAATAAATGCTAGAGGAGTTTGAACGGATCAAGACCGAGTCCTGTGACAAATTTTAATAAACAAGACCGTTGTATAATATTTGTTATTACACCAGTTGGTGCCAGCCACAAAATAATAATTATATAATTATTATTATGCGACATGAGATTTATTAAAGGTAATAAATGTTATTTAATGACCGGTATGCAATTAAGTATTATTTTAACTTAAATCCCAACTCTATAAATAGGTGGTTATGTCTATTGTGTAGAGCATCCAAAAATTGAGAATAGAGAATTCTTGCGCACAACGAATTCTCTCTCAACTCCTCTCTCCCTCTCATCTCCCTCTCAAGAACGAGAAGTGCAAAAGAGATTTCTTAAAGACCGAAGAACGAGCGATCAAGAACGAACAACACAAAACATTCGACTCGCCGTACTAGCACCCGGAGATCGAGTGGTGTTGCTCGGAGATCACAGGGGCATGTGTGGATCACCGCTAGAGAGATTTTATCCTTGGATCCTCACAATGCAATGAAGGTAATCCGAAAGGGTCTTTTCAGACGATCAACATTCACTAACGAAGACAGTTCCTGAGCCAAGATATTTATTTTTTCAAATATTAAATAAATTAATTATAAATTTGACGTGTAAGATCCTCGCTCTTGGTTTCAGGCAACAATTATTAAAAGTAATTTTAATATACCTCCCACCTTTGCACGCTTCAACTGTGCCCAGAATCATCAGGAAAGGTATGAGTTTACTTTCTGAAAAGAAAATCTGATATATTTAAGGTGTTTCAAAAGTGGAATATCATGGTGGAGAATGAGTCGAGAACAAAGCTGAGATGCTTGAAGTTTGACAACGGTGAAGAATATGATAGTAATTGTAGATGGTGAATCCCCCTTGCCTCCTTACCTCAAAGTGAGGCGGAGGCATTCTTTTATAATGAATGATAAACTCCACATCGGACCACAAGTCCGATGTGGGATACAGACTCCAACACTCCCCCTCAAGCTAGGTGTACCGAGCTTGGACACATAATGAAAAGAAAGCAACAAAACAGACGCTAACACTCCCCCTCAAGCTGGACATGCCCAGCTTGATGACAAAACAAGACAAAGCAAAAATAAAAGATAAAAGCTGCAAGGATGATGCTCCCCCTCACGATCGCAGCTCCTGACCAGGATGATGGATGGATGATGTCGCGGACGCAGCAGATGAACCACACAGAGACCGGGTCGGTTGACGGAACGCTAGGAATGCCGCACTAGTGGGGCCGGTCGATGAAACGCCGGGAAATCCAAACTAGCACCGGGAAAACCGCATTTGCGGGGCCGGCGACGGGAGGCGGGAATTCCGCAGAATTGTTGCGGGGCTGGCGGTGCCAAAAGGCTCGAATCCAAGACGGTCAAGGTGCTGCGCCACGGTGGATGAAGCGTGAGGGTGTGCCTGCGGACAGAGAGGCGGCTGCCTGGAGTAGGTGGGAGATGCCGACGAGGCGGGGATGCCGCAGGAGGTGCCGGAGAGCCGAAACTTGAAGTTGGGTAGCCGCAGGGAGAAACTGGAGCCGGCTGGCTGCCGGAAGAGGAGCGCAGGCATAGCGGGAGGCGGCGCTGGAAGCTGGCCGGGAATGGAGGCCGGCTGGGAAAGGGAGGCCGTCGGCGCATGGAGCCGGCTGGGATGGAGGTCGGCTGGAAGGACCACCCGCACAGGAGGCAGGCTGCCGGAAAGAGCCGTCGACTGTAGCCGGGAAAGCCGCGTGAGGGCGGGGCCGGGACGCATCGCGAAAGGCGGGGCCTGCGAGAGCCGGGAAGCTGCAACGTAAGCGGAGAGCCGGAAAGACCGCCGGGAAGAGCGGAGAGGGGAAACCACCAGGAGGGGGATGCTGGCGGATGGCTGTGCGCAGGGGCTGTGACTCGCCGGGAAGCTTCACAACGAAGGGGAGGAGGGCGGTCGGGAACAGATGAGGGACGCCGGGGAGCCGGGAGCCGCGCCAGGCAGGAGCGGCCGCCGGATAGAGCTGGAGCGGGAGGCTGCCGCGCGGGAGGCTGCCGCGTCGGTAAGGAGAGCTGCCGGGAGAGAGGGCCGCCGGGAGGGAGGGCCGCCGGGAGAGAGGGCCGCCAGGAAGGAAATCCGCCGGGAAGGGATCGCCGGCAGGGCTGGCGCACTGGATCTGGACGGGAGGCGCGTCGCGACGGGATGCTGCCGCGTCGGTAGGGAGAGCTGCCGGGAGAGAGGGCCGCTGGGAGGGAGGGCCGCCGGGAGGCGCGGGACGACGGGGAGCCGGGACGTCGGGGAGCCGGGAGCCGCGGGAGGGCGTCGCGCCAGGAAGGAGGTCGATCTGCGCAGGAGGCGCGCGCACGGCGGGGCTGGCCGGGAGGGGCGCCGCTGGGTCGAGGGCGAGGGCGCCGGGGCGAAGCCGAGGGCGATCCGCGGGGGCGAGGCTGAGGGCGAGGCGCCGCTGGGCGAAGGGAGCCGCGCCGGTAGGGAGAGCCGCCGGGGGGGGGGGGAGCCGCGACGGGGAGGGCCTGCGCGTAGGTGGAGAGATCCGCGACAGGGAGGGATGCCGCGCGCAGGAGGAGCGCGAGCCGGAGGAGACGCCGGGGAAAGAAGCCCGCTGGACTGGAAGGGCTCGCTCGCAGGAGGAGCGCGCGCCGGAGGTGAAGGCGCCGCGTCGGTAGGGAGAGCCGTCGGGGGGGGGGGGGGGCGGCCGACTATATGGATGGGAGCCGCCGCCCCCCGGACGGGGAAAAACCCTAAAGGCTGATGGGAGAAAAAAAATAGGGAGGGAAGGATCGGGTTTCAAAAAACCTCCTCTGATACCATGTAGATGGTGAATCCCCCTTGCCTCCTTACCTCAAAGTGAGGCGGAGACATTCTTTTATAATGAATGATAAACTCCACATCGGACCACAAGTTCGATGTGGGATACAAACTCCAACAGTAATGATTTTAGGTAATTTTGTGTAAATAATGGAATTTGGTGGGAGAAAATTCTTCCAGTACACCACAACATAATGTGTATGTGAAAGGATGAATATGACATTGAATGAATGTTCCATGAGTATGAGGCTCACTCGGGATTACCCAAAACTTTCTGGGGTGAGGTAGTGAACATGGTAGCATCTCTCATCAACAGGATTCCATCTGTACCAATGAGAGAATGTTTACCCGAGTTGAAGATTCTATCTGTATCAAATCATGGTTCTTCATTGACATCGAAACCAGTGGAGCCTACTCCTCAAGTGGAGTTGAGGAGATCAACAAGGGTAAGAAGACCCGTGCAGAGGTATTCACCATCCTTAGATTTTCTGTGATTGACCGACGATATAGTACCAAAATGTTTTGAAGAGGCGATGCAGTAATAGGAGTCGAACAAATGAGAGTTCGCTATGGAGGATATTTCTTTATTACATGACAATAATACTTTAAATGAGTATACCAAGTCAAGGAAGAACATGATGGTAAAATGAGATATAAGGCAATATTGGTGGTGAAAGGGTTTCAACAGAAGGAAGGTGTGAATTTTGCCGAAATCTTCTCACCTGTAGTGAAGTTTACCACCATCTGGGTGATTCTTAGTATTGTTGTATTAGAAGGCTTACATCTTGAGCAACTTGATGTGAAGACCAATTTCCTTCATGGAGATTTGGAGGAGGATCTTTATATGCAACAACCAAAGGGATATATTGAGTTAAGGAAGGAAGACCTGATGTGCAAACTCCATAAGAGCTTATATGGGTTAAAATAGGTACCCAGGCATTGAAACAAAAAGTTTGATGCATTCATAACTGTAGAGGGTGAATTCCACTTACCTCAATGTGAGGTGAGGATGTTCTTTTATAGATGAGTAAAACTAAATACAGAGAGGGTAAGTCCGATGTGGGACTCAGAAATACCCAATTAGATGAAATGGGGTCCAACACTCCCCCTCAAGCTGGACATGCCCAGATTGGATTGAGTCCCACAAAGAAAAAATAGAAGACAAGATAGACAAACTCATACTCCCCCTCAAGCTGGGCTATGGAGGCTGTGAATACCCAGCCGGGAAGTGAGAGAGTCAAGGCGAGCCCCTGGGAGACCTTTGGTGAAGAGATCGACAAGCTGATCTGCCGTCAGTACATGGCCAAAACTGATATGGTGCTGCTCCAGATGGTGGCGGAGGAAGTGACAGTCTACCTCGATATGCTTCGTCCGTTCATGAAAGACGGGATTCGAAGCAATCTTTGTGGTGGCCTGATTATCACACCAGATATGAGCAGGGGTGTGTGCCGGGAAGCCGAGCTCATGTAGGAGATGACGAAGCCAGAGGATCTCAGTGGTGACGGTGACCATGGCGCGGTATTCAGCCTCGGCACTCGATCTGGAGACGACAGTCTGCTTCTTGCTGCGCCAAGAGATGAGGTTACCGACGAAGAACACGGCGAACCCCGAAGTAGACTTGCGGGTCGCGAGGCAACCTGCATAGTCGGCATCACAGAAGGCCTCAACATCCAAGTGA
This sequence comes from Viscum album, assembly GCA_963277665.1. NCBI lineage: Eukaryota > Viridiplantae > Streptophyta > Magnoliopsida > Santalales > Viscaceae > Viscum > Viscum album. The sequence goes on along the minus strand of OY728129.1, from coordinate 756,156,616 downwards.
GCATGACGGGAATACTGAAGACCACGTGCAGGGTCTCGCTTGATGTATTTGGCAATGCGAAGGACAACATCCCACTGAGATTGGGTTGGATGCTCCATGAATTGGCTGACTTTGCCAACGGCGCAGGCAATGTCGGGTCGCGTCATGGTGAGGTAGTTCAGTTTACCCACCAGACGTCGATAGCGCTCGGGATGAGGAAATGGTTCCGAGTCGGAATGGAGAGAACGTTCGCCAGGCTCAAGTAGGGTGTCCACGGCAGTGGCGGTGCTCAGACCGGCATCCTGCAAGATATCAAGAGCATACCTACGCTGGCAGAGAGAGATCGAGTCCTCAGAACGGGAGACCTCGATGCCAAGGAAGTAAGTCAAGGGACCAAGATCTTTGGTATGAAAGTTTTGGTGAAGGTGTGCCTTGAGGCTGGCGATCCCTCTGGAGTCGCTTCTTGTGATGATGATATCATCAACATATACCACGAGCAAGATACAGCCGTGCGGTGTCGTACGGAAGAAGACGGTGTGGTCCTTCAGACTGCGGGAGAGGCCAAAGGCCGTGACGACAGTGCTGAAGCGGCCAAACCAAGCTCGAGGAGACCTGCTTGAGGCCATAGAGGGAACGACGGAGGCGGTAGACATGAGAGTCGGCACCGGAGGCAGAAAAACCAGGGGGCTGCTTCAGGTAGACTTCTTCCTCAAGAACGCCATGGAGAAAGGCATTCTTGACATCCAACTGATGAAGTGGCCAATGATGATGGGTAGCCAGAGAGATGAACATGCGGACAGAGGCCATCTTGGCGATCGGAGAATAGGTCTCAAAGTAGTCGATGCCATATGTCTGAGCAAACCCCTTCGCCACCAGCCGGGCTTTGAGGCGGCAAAGAGAGCCGTCGGGATTGAGACAGATCGTATAAATCCATTTGCTGCCCACTGCCTGTTTGCCTGCTGGAAGGGGGACAAGATCCCAAGTATGGTTGTCCTCTAGAGCCTGCAATTCATCCCGCATTGCAGCTAGCCACCCGGGGTGAGATTTGGCTTCACCAACCGTGCGAGGTATAGAAACTGTCTCCAGAGCGGACAAACCCCGTATGAAGAGACAAATAGAGGAGTACTCTGGCGGGAGCGAGTACCTTCCCGTAGGGCAATGGGCAAGTCCTCGGGTGGCGGAGCAGGAGCAGCGGACGAAGCGAGAGCATCAGTGTCACTGGCCGGAACGGGGGATACAGTCGAAGGACGGCGGGAGTAGACCTGACCAAAATGAGTGTCAACAGGGGTTGATGTCGGTGGAGGAAGGATGATGAGGGGAAGACAATTATCAATAGCAGAGTCAGGAGGAGGAGAGGGAAAGGAGAATGGAGAACTCTCAACAAAGGAGATATCCGCTGAGATGACATACCAGCGAAGGTCCGGGGAGAAGCAGCGGTATCCGCGCTGAGTGCGGGAATAACCAAGGAAAATGCAGCGGAGGGATTTGGGAGAGAGTTTGGTACGGCCAGGGCGAGTGTCATGAACATAACACAAGCAGCCAAACACTCGAAGAGGGAGGGAATGAAGAGGGAGAGTGGGGAAAAGAGCCCGAAAGGGAGTCTCCCCCTGAAGGATAGAAGAAGGAAGGCGATTGATGAGATATGTAGCAGTGAGAATGACATCTCCCCAAAAGAGCAGAGGCACCTGTCGGTGGAAGATGAGAGCACGAACAGTTTCCAGAATATGTCTGTGTTTCCGCTTGGCCACGCCGTTCTGCTGGGGTGTATCAGGACAGGAGGTCTGATGAAGGATACCATTCGTCTAGAGAAACTGCCGAAAGGAAGTGGAGAGATACTCGTGCCCATTATCCGAGCGGAGACATTTGACAGAGATAGAAAAACGGTTCTTAATTTCATTGAAAAAAGTTTGGAAGGTGGAAAACACTTCGGAGCGTTCTCGAAGAAGGTAAAGCCACGTCATTCGCGAATAGTCATCAATGAAAGATATATAGTATTTATATCCCAAGTGACTCGGAATGGTACACGGGCCCCAAACATCTGAATGAACCAGATCAAAGGGGTGGGAGGCCCGTGTATCGGTGCGAGGAATGTAGGAAGAGCGATGATGTTTCGCAAAAGAACAGGACTCACAATGAAAAGTAGGAGTCCGACTGAAGTCTGGAAACATCTGATGAATGGTGGATGCAGGCGGGTGTCCTAATCGGGAATGAAGATCTAGTGCCCGAGAAGAGGTAGACGTGCAAGCAATGAGTGCTGGTCCCTCGAACATGTAGACCCCGTCTCGAAGCCGGCCTCGACCAAGTTCCCGGTTCGTAGTCTGCTCCTGAAACACAACACCAGAAGAGGTAAATATGGCCGCACAGTTATAATCCTTAGTCAGTTTACTGATGGAAAGCAGATTAAAGGGACTGCGGGGCACATGTACCACAGAGGGTAGGTGTATCGATGGAGTTAGGGAGCATGCGCCGAAGCCCGCTATGGGGATAGTGGAGCCATCAGCGATGGTGATGGCTGAAGAACCGGCATATGGGCAGTAAGACGTCAGCATACCAGCATCACTGGTGAGGTGGTCGGAGGCACCGGAGTCCAGCAGCCATGCAGGGGAGCAATCTCCCACAAAGGTAGTGGGGCAAAAAGTACGGGCCAGAGAGGCCGAGGAGGAACCGGGTCGGACAAAGGCCGGAGGATCATGAGGCAGCCTGAGGTCGGCCATAGAAAGGGCCAGAGACGGGGAAAGAGAGGTGACAGTCGAGGACGCGTCCTGGACCGCGGGCTGTCCCTGCCGCGGGTGCTGAGAGGGTCGTCCATGCAGGACCCAACATCGGGCGAGCAGGTGGCCAAACTTGCCACAATGTTGACAGAAGGGACGTGGACGACTTGAAGCACGACCACGTCCCGAAGAGTCTGCCATGGAAACGTCGGGTGGCTGATGCAGCGGGCCGGCGGGATGAGCGTGCGCAGGACGTGCGCGTGCCGGAAGGGCCGCCGGAACGAGGGCGCTCTGCCGGGACGAGGGCGCGCTGCCAGACAAGGGCGCGCGGCCGGGAGGGTCCGTCGGGACGAGGCCGAGGGCGCCTGCTGGGGTGAAGGCGGCGGAAGGGGGGGCCAGGGCGAGAGCAGCGGGAGCGCGCAGCAGGCGCGGGGGCAGCGGGAGGCGTGGGAGCAGCGGGAGGCGCCGGGTGAGGGTTGCCGGGAGCGCGCTAGGCGAAGGTGGCCGGGAGGCGCGGGACGACGGGGAGCCGGGACGCCGGGGAGCCGGGAGCCGTGGGAGGGCGAGGCTTCGGGGCGAGGCCGAGGGCGAGGGCGGGGCGTCGAGGCGAGGCCAAGGGCGGGGCGTCGGGGCGAGGCCGAGGGCGGGGCGCCGGGGCGAGGCCGAGGGCGGGGCGCTGCTGGGCGAGGCCGAGGGCGTAGCGCCGCTGGGCGAGGGGGAGAGCGCCTGGGCGAGGCGCTGGGAGGGAGAGCCGCCGGGAAAGAGGGCCGGGAGGGAGAGCCGCCGGGAGAGAGGGCCGGGAGGGAGAGCCGCCGGGAGAGAGGGCCGCCGGGAGGGAGGGCCGCCGGGAGAGAGAGCCGTCGAGAGGAAGGACCGCCGGGAGAGAGGGCCACCAGGGAGGGCCGCCGGGAGATTAGGGCAGAGCCAGAGGGGAAGAGAGGCGGGGCCGGACAGAACCGGGAAGCCGCTGGGAGGGAGGTTCGGGATTAAGATCCCTCTGATACCATGTATAGGGTGAATTCCACCTACCTCAATGTGAGGTGAGGATGTTCTTTTATAGATGAGTAAAACTAAATACAGAGAGGGTAAGTCCGATGTGGGACTCAGAAATACCCAATTAGATGAAATGGGGTCCAACAATAACTAAACATATATACGAACGGTGTGACATGAATCAATGCTGCTATTTAAAATACCCTTTCAAAAAAATTATAATGATTCCTGTATGTGGGATGACATGCTCATTGCAGGATCATACATGCAAATTATTGATGAGCTGAAAGGGCAATTGGCTGAGGAGTTTGAGATGAAAGTTCTTGAAGAAGCTGACAAGATTTTGGGGATGAAGATCAAGAGAGACCGCGCAACTGGAACTTTGATGTTTTCACGGACTGACTACATTGGAAAGGTTTTGAGAAGACTTAGTATGCTGGAAGCAAAACCGGTCCCTATTCTCTTGACAAGTCATTTCAAATTATCAAAGGAGCAATCACCGAATACAATAGAAGTGGTTGAGTACATGACAAAGGTTCCATGCACATGAAGTCCGATGTATGCCATGGTCTGTACTTGACCCGACATTGCTCATACAGTGAGAGTTGTGAGTAAGTACATGGCTAACCTTGAAAAATAACATTGGGAAGCCGTGAAGTGGATACTGAGGTATCTGAAGGGAAGCAAGGAAGTACCTCTGTGTTCTGGGAAAGGAAAATCATTGTAGGGGGGTATGTGGATGCTAACCTTAGAGGCGATGTCGACAACATGAGTACCACGGGTTATGTATTTATCTGTGGAGGAACCGCAGTGAGCTGAATATCTCAACTACAAGAGGTGGTGGCTCTATTTACCATAGAGGAAAAATACATTGCTGTAATCGAAGCCGGGAAGACGATGATTTCGTTGAAGAACTTCTTAGATGAGGAAAAATATGTTGACAACGCCGACAATAGAAGTCGAGGCGCTGCTCTGCCTCTGTTGGTCTCCACTGATGGATGGAGGATGAGAGGCAGAATATGAGAAAACACTACACGCAAAAGGGAAAACAACTGATATTTCATGATTTATTAGCTTGAAATTGAAGTTGTGTATGGAAAACATGCAGCAGTGAGTAAAGAAGAGGAGCTCGAATTAAGTTCTTTTAAGTCAGTAACATCGAAGCATATCAGCATACCGAATCAGGCTCCATGTGGGAGATTGTTGGAATATTGTGTAGCCTGATCCATTTTGGATGAAGTTAGGCTGAATGCTAGCGGTCCAGACTGCACAGCAGACCACAATTCTCACGGTGGGTTGTTGAGGGTTGTAAGGGGTAGCGCATCCCTGCTTCGGGGGCTTAAGGCTCCCGACCCAATTTTAGAGAATTGTAGCAATGCCGACTCACTGTAGAAGGGGTTGACACGCGATACCGATAGAGCACTGTAGCAGTGTGAACCTACTGTAGCAGCTTGAGACAAAACATTGTAGCGGTGCGGATAGCTCTGTGGACATCTTGCCACTGACACTGTAGCAATTTGGACTTGGGTGGCTGCGACACTTGTGGGTTCTGGGCGCAGCGGAAGTGTGCGATGGGTCGTGCCCAACTTTGCTTTTTATCATGATCGATGATCAATCCGAGATTTACACAACGATAAATATCATGATCTACGGAATTGAATCAAAGAATATAGACAAAAGATAGAATGCAAGAACTGAGTGAGAGGATAATCACATATTATTTATAATTAATTTAATTAAATAAAGAATTGCTTTGGAATTTTTTCTTCGTTGATGGATCTGGCAATAGATTTGCATTGTTCCGTCGTTGCGTTTTAGGAATCAAAGTAGATTCTTTCTAGTGGTGATCCATAAGTGTTCCACAAATCTCCGAACGTCGCCGTATGAATCTCCCGGTGCTAGCACGACAAATCTTATCGCTTGCGTCGTACGCCTTTGATCGCCTCGAGAACCGCTTCCAAAACGTTCTTCTGGATCTCTGCTTGACTCGAGAGTGGGAGGTAGATGAAGATCGCTCTCTGTTCTTGGGAGCATTCTTGGAGAAGAGAGCTCTCTAGGTCTTGAGAGGATTCTCTAAATCTGTTCTGCACAACCAAACAAATGAATTGGCTTATTGAGAAAATAATATAATTGAGTTTATATATCGTTAGGGTTAAAATAAAATAATTGCATAAGTGCCCTTTATTATTTATTTAATCCCTGTGGAATCCCATGTCAAATAATAATAATAATATTATTTCTCGACATGCTTTAACTTGCGAACTAAATTAAATATTATTTAATCAAATGATATTCAATATTTATTATTTCTCACCGGATCATTTAACTCGGTCCGCAATTCCTCCATAATATTTATCGGGCATTGAATAATGACTATTTATTTATTAAATAAATATCACTTCATTATTCGTCAATAAATATATAAATATTATATTCACTAAATAGCAAATAAATATTTATATGCGATCAAACATCTCAGTGGCATTAGACGAAGCAGCCTAAAGTCCATGGTTAGCGTCTAGCAACATGCCAAGATACCTCATACGAACGCTTACTGTGTAATATAATCCCTTTATCACGATATCTCAAATCAAGCAGGTTGCATGCTGGTGCTGTCAACCCATGCGGTCAATGTCTCTTTCTTTGACTTTTCGGAAATTGAACTTGCCTTTTGTACACCATGATCATGGATTTATTTAAGTTATATCATTATTCATCAAAGGGACTAAGATATCAACTTTCGTTAAAGAACCGAACAAATCCCTCCTCGCATTATTCATTAATGCAATATTACTCGTGACACACCCAACGTATCCTACATCGCCACGAACTTCCGTCGTCACGGTTTTCGTTAATACATCAAAGTACGCGGCTCATAATACTTATTAATAATAATCTTAAAGTCTAAGGACCAATACACCCGTTTGCAGATAAGAACATCCAATGACACATATAAATGTGAATTTCCTACCGACGGGTCTCGTTCTCATAATATCCTACTGGATATTACCAAGGGCGTACACCAGGAGAAGGTCCCTCAAAGTCTTATGAGTCTCCACCCTTGATAGCCTATATCATTTGAGACATTCACATACTATATTACACAGAGGAATAATCATGATGTAATAAGAAGTTTGTTGATATTCAAAATTATGAATACAAGTTATCATAAAGTACACAAAAATTGGTTCTAGGGCACCAATTTCAACAGATTCCCACTTGCACTAGAGTCAGCTGTTGACAACTTTCAGTCCATTAGCTCTCATGATACTCATGCTTCTGTTGAGATTGACCTTTAGTTAAGGGATCCGCCACGTTCTCTTCCGTGGGTACTCTGCTTACTGCAACTTCACCCCTCTGATTAAAATTCCTCAAGAGCTGATACTTTTGGAATATGTGTTTTGTCCATTGGTGTGGCCTTGACTCTTTTGCGAGAGCCATCGTTGTAGTATTATCACAATACAATGTGACAGAGTCTTTACTGCTAGGTACCACATCAAGCTCCTGGACAAAATTTCGAATCCAAACGGCTTCCTTGGCTGTATCAAAAGCCGCTATATACTCGGACTCCGCTGTAGAATCAACGACAACTGGCTCATTTGGACTCGTCCAGCTCACGACTCCTTTGTAAGTCTAGTTCAATCATTTTATATGAAGTGGAATATGACTCTGCCTTAGTTTCCAATTTATTGAATGGTCATCTGGATAGTCCTTGGAATATCATTTATCATATCAGGTTGTGTATTTCTTTACTCCATCCATTTACAATGGTTGTTCATAGTTGCCGTGAGGGAAATATGTTGGCGGATCTGCTCACTTCTAAGGGTATCCAAGATGAAAGGATTTTGTTGTTTTCTAATTTTGGATCTATTTCTGTTGATTGTGGCATGATTACCCAATGGGATTCCTTTAGGCTTCATCATTTTTGACCTCCATGATCTTTTTTCTCTCTCTGTTTTTGTACTTTTAAATTATTAATAAAAGATTTCGATTGTTGAGACAGAAAACATATCCTGATTGCGACTTTAGATCATTTTGATCTGTCTGAAAACTAGCGTCAGTATAACCCCTGATGACTAGCTCCTCGTCTCCTTCATATACCAAGAACATATCCTTAGTTCTTCTCGGATACTTAAGGATAGCCTTAAGAGCAGTCCACCGCTGTTCTCCTAGGTCTGCTTCATATCTGCCTACCATGTTCAATGCATAGACAACGTCAAGTCTAGTATATAACATGATACATGATTGATCATATTGCTGAAGCGTATGAGATCTTGCTCATTCTCTCTTTCTCTTGTTGTGTCCGAGGACACATTTTCTTAGAAAGATGTAAACCATGTGACACTGGAACCAATCCCCTCTTGGATTGTTCCATATTAAATTTCTTTAGTATCTGATCAACATATGTACTTTGACTTAGTCTAAGCAGCTTTTTAGATCTATCACGAATAATCTTGATCCCTAGAATATAGGCTGCTTCACTTAAGTACTTCATGGAGAAACACTTGTTTAATCAGTCCTTAACAGACTGTAAGACTGATATGTTGTTTCCAATAAGTAATATGTCATCAACATATACTACTAGGATAATGACCGCATTTCCATTAAACCTTTTGTAAACACACGACTCACATCCATTCTTAATGAAACCAAATTTTTTTATGGCTTCATCAAATCGAATGTTCCATGACCCGGATGCTTGCTTCAATCTATAAATGGATCACGACAACTTGCAAATCTTCTTGGCATCACCTGGAGTTACAAACCCTTCTAGTTGTGTTATATAGACATCTTCCTGAAGGTTCCCATTAAGGAATGCAATTTTGACATTCATATGCCAAATCTCAGTCATGGTAAGCTGCTATAGCTAGTAGAATTCTGATGGATTTAAACATGACAACTGGTGAAAATGTTTCATCGTAGTCAATTCATTGAGGCTGTTTAAACCTTTTGACCACTAGCCTTGCTTTATAGGTATTTACTTTACCTTTCATGTCCTGTTTTCTCTTGAATGCCCATTTACATTCAATGGACTTTACATCAACTGGCGCATCGATCGGAACCCAAACTTGGTTCTAATACATGGAATCCATTTAAGAATTCATAGCTTATTGTCATCTTGCAGTTTCTGAGCTCTTTACTGCCACCTTGTAGGAGAGAGGTTTAGTCAACCAATAATGAGTCACCATCTTCGATGACTAGAAAACTATATCTCTTTAGTTCTCTTACCTCTTTTACGCTCCTACGCAATATTTGTGTTTCAGGAACTACTTCTACGGGGACCTGTGAAATCTGTTCTTGTACCAACTCTTGTGTATCTAGAGCATCAATTTCATCGAAATCAATCTTGCCCCTTCTATCCTTTTTGAGGATGTGCTTCCTCAAGAAAGACGGTTTGTCTGGCGACAATCAATTTCTTGTCCGAGGGGTTGTATAGGTAGTATCAATTTTCCTTGGGATATCCTATAAAAATACACTTTGTGCTCTAGGGTGCTAGTTTGTTTCCTGAGAAGGCCTTAACAAACGCTTGAACTCCATACATGTGTCTGCGACAAAAGGGGTGTCTTTCCACTCCATAGCTCGAAGGGAATTTCATTTGCCGCTTTAGTTGGTACTCGGTTTAATGTATATGCTGCAGTTTGTAATGCATATCCCCAAAAGGATAATGGAAGATCTGCATGACTCATCATTGACCTTACTATGTCTAATAAGGTACGGTTCCTCCTTTTATTAACATCATTCTACTGTGGTGTGTAAAGTGGAGTGAGTTGAGATAAAATCCCAAACTCCCGTAGAAAGTTGATGAACTCTTGGTTAAGATATTCACCACCTCGATCCGATCGAAGCTTCTTTATCTTCTTTTCAAGCTGATTCTCTACTTCATTCTTGAATTCCTTGAATTCCTCAAAGGACTCGGCCTTATATCTCATCAAGTAGACATAACCATATCTACTCAAGTTATTAGTAAAAGTTATGAAATAAGAATACCCACCTCTAGCTTCTTCTGGAAACGGTCCACACATATCAGCGTGTACCAATCCGAGAAGCTTTGTAGCCCTTTCACCCTATCCACCAAATGACTGTTTGGTCATTTTTCTTTGTAAACAAGCATGTCATCTTTTAAGTGGTTTTAGCTCAGATGAGTCTAAATAACCATCCTGACAGAGCTTTGTTAAACGCTTCTCGTTTATATGACCAAGACAGTGATGCCAAAACTGGGTGTTATATGAGTCGCGTGAACATGATTCCTTATCAATTGCCAACACTTGGTTTTCGCAATTTAGTACATAAAGACCGTTGTTTAAATGTGCCATACCATAACATATGTTGTCCTTATAAAAGAAACAACTTTTATTTCCAAACTTGAAAATAAACCCATTTGCATCTAGGCATGATACAAAAATTATGTTCCTGGTAACCGTAGGTACATAATAACAATCTTTTAAAACCAAAATCATTCCCGTTGGCAATGAAAGGTGGTAGTCACCAATGGCCAGAGCAACCAGCCTCGCACCGTTAGCAGCTCTAAGATCTACCTCTTCTTTGGCAATTTTTTTGAATTTACTTGGTTCCTGCATTGGATACAAATGTGAGCACCACAAACTGTATCTAATGCCCAATGTGTAGATATGGAAAAGTTACACTCGATAACGAACACACCTTTAGCTTCTCCTAGCTTTTGGGTGCAGTTCTTCTAGTGGCCTAGCTTGCCACACGCTCAACATACTGCTTCCTTTTCCTTGCTTGCTTCTGGATCTTCCTCTTCTTGGAAGGACGGTGCTCGGGAGCTTTAGACTGTTTCTAGGTCTTAGGCCTCTTTGTCTTATTCTTCCTTTTCTTATTCACCACATGTCCTTATCCCCTTGGCGAATCAAAGTAAGAAGTTCTGAAAGACTCTTCTCATTATTGCTTATGTTGTAATTAACAATAAAACTGGAGAAGGTCTTTGACAATGATGAAAGTATGAGATCGATACACAACTCATCTGAAAATTTAATCTCTAAGATGTCTAAGCGTTCAATGTAGCCAATAAACTTGACTACATGAGGTCCAGGTAGCGCAGACTCTCCAAGATTAGTTGTGAACAAAGCATTTGAGATCTCGTACTTCTCTTGTCTTGCCTTCTCTTGATAGAGATCCCGAATGCGGGACATTGATAAAGATCTCACGCTCAAGGCTGATGAACAAGTATTGTTCTATTAATTTCCACTTTAGAAGAAGCTGAAGCTACAGTCAGAAGGACTTGAAAACGGAGGAGAGAAGTACAATCGGGAATCCTCTCTCTAGGATTATCCCCCCTGCCAACGTGCCACACTTCCCCCTTATAACCAATTTGCCCCCCCTGCTCTAACCGCTTCCCCTTGGTTCATTTCCCCTTTTACCCTTTGGCGCCTCCCCTTTTAACAGAACCTCCCCCTTGTCACGTGAGTAAACCGTATCCCATGCTGCTACTCTTGTTTTCCCACGCCTGGAATACACAATCTAATCAGTAGGGTGATCTCGGGCTCTATCACTGCCCACCCCTGGAGAATCAGGCTTGTCCTCAAGATCGAAATTAGGAAATTAATTTTGGAGGGTGAATTTATCCTCCTAAGTGGCGTCCTCAGGAAGCCGACCAACCCATTGGATTAAATATTGGGGTTGGGAAAAACCATTCTGCATTAGCATACGTTTAGAGAGAACTTTTTTTGGAGTCGGCCAGTCCACTGGATCCCCCAAAAGATCCCGGGGAAGTTGTGTTTGCATTGGGTGTTGCCCTACAACCGGCTTCAACTGAGAGACATGGAAGATTGGATGCACACGGGCAGTGTCAGGCAAGGCCAGCTGATATGCAACGGGGCCAATTTGCTTGATGATGGAGAAATGACCATAATAACAAGGGGATAACTTCATGTTGATACGATGACCCAAAGAATGATGTTTATGGGGCCGCGGTTTCAGATAAACCAAATCACCCACCTGATAGGAAACAGCCCGCCTGTGGGGATCAGTCTGGCGGCGCATTAAATCTTGGGAGCGAAGCAAATGTTGGCGAAGTTGGGCCAAAGCCTCTTGGCGATCAAGGAGAGCCGTGGCAACCGCAACAACCTTAATATCCGATGGAAGGAAGTTGAGGAGGGATGGTGGCGGACGACCATAAACAACCTCAAAGGGAGTGGTGTTGATTGGAGGAATGCCATGAAGTATTATAACAAAGTTCAGCCCATGGTATTCAATAAGTCCAATTTTTGGGCTGCTCCTCCGCAAAATAACGAAGATAGGTCTCCGGACACCGATTAATATCCTTCGTTTGACCATGCGTTTGAGGATGATAGACCGAACTAAACTTTAAAGTGGTGCCTTGCAAGCGAAAAAGTTCCTTCCAAAAGTAACTAAGGAATAGGGGGTCCCGATCACTGACAATAGAAGTTGGAATACCATGTAATCGGACCACCTCACGCATGAAAACGTCCGCCACTGCCTTTGTCATAAAGGGATGCTTGAGGAGAATAAAATGAGCGTATTTAGAAAGCCTATTAACAACCACCAAAATGTCTTCAAACCCATGAGATTTGTGCAAACCCCTAATGAAGTCCATTTAGAGGTCAACCCAAATAATAGAGGGAATGTCCAATGGCTGAAGTAATCCTGCCGCGGAGAGTGTGTAGTACTTATTGCGTTGGCAAATATCACATTGGTGGACAAAGTGTTGAACCTGTTTTTTCATGCCAACCCAATAAAGGTTAGTGGCGAGCCGACGATGAGTTCGATAATAACCCAAGTGGCCACCCTGAGGTGTTGTATGAAATTCGGCCAATAGCCGCGGTATCCAAGGGGAGGTAGCGGGAAGGACGAGGCGATCGTGGTACAGGAGGACACCATGAGTGTAAGAAAAACCAGCAGCAGTGGCCTGGTTTTTCTGTAAGGCAGAAATGACATTGGACAGGTAAGGATCTGTTGTGAGGCCCTCTGTCAGGGTATGCGCGTCTGTCCAAACTGGAGAAGATTGTAGCATACAAAGGTCCGTGGAATCGTGTTGCCGAGATAACACATCAACAACCGAATTCTCCCGTCCAGGTTTATATTTAATATCAAATTGATAGCCAAGAAGTTTGGCTATCTAGCACTGCTGATCATCCGATGTAATGCGCTGCTGGAGTAGATATTTAAGACTTCAGTGATCAGAATATACCGTAAAGGAGCAGCCGAGCAAGTAAGGGCGCCAATGTTGGATGGCCAAGACCAAAGCCATCACCTCCTTCTCATACGTGGACTTGCTAAAAAATGCAAGAGGTCTGTTATACTGAAGAACCGCACCAACCCCGGTGCCAGACACATCACATTCCAGCGCAAAGTAGCTGGAAAAATCGGCAATGCTATGACAGGGGGCAGTGGTTATCAAAGTTTTTAACTGCTGAAAGGAGTGTTGGGCAACAGGTGTCCAACAGAAACCATCCTTCTTTGTGAGAGCAGTGAGTGGTTGAGCCACCGAACCATAGTTCTGAATAAATTTGCAGTAATAGTCAGTCATACCCAAAAAACCGTTAGCGCCCCGTACAGTCTGTCGGGTAGGCCAATCCAAAACAGCTTTAATTTTAGTGGGATCCATGGACACCCCTAGTCGAGAAGTAACATGACGAAGATATTCAATTTTCGATTGGCCAAAATGACACTTGCTGCGATTAACATAGAAATGCCCATCTGCCAAAACTTGGAAAGCAGCCTGCAAATTGAGCATATGAGTGGGCCAATATAGGGGCTGTAAATAATTATGTCATCGAAAAATATAAGGACAAAAGTGCGGAGAAAAGGGCGGAAGTGATCATTCATTGTAGCCTGAAAGGTGGACGGGGCGTTGGTGTGGCCGAAGGGCATGACCGAAATTTCATAGTGGCCGCTATGAGTTTGGAAAGCGGTTTTGTCAATATCCTCCTTGCGCATTCGGATTTGATGGTAACCGGATTTGAGGTCTAATTTAGAAAAATATGTCGCTCTATGGAGCTCATCCAAAAGTTCCTCAACGACGGGAATGGGGAATTTATCCGGGATGGTGACCTTATTCAGTGAACGATAGTCCACGCACATATGCCACGAACCTTCTTTCTTTCTGACAAGAAGAATCGGGCTGGAAAACGCACTGGTACTATTGCGAATTAACCGCAAGTGAAGTAGCTGCTGGACCTGATGTTCAATCTCATTTTTCTGAATGTGGTGGTATCGATAAGGACGAACTGACACAGGGCCGTGATTGGGGTGATTCCGAATGGCATGATCACGTAGATGACTTGGAGGTAGGCCTGAAGAATCCTCAAAAGCCCGTTGGAAAGCAGTGAAAATGGTTTGTAAATCACTGGATTGTGCCTTCGTCAAAGGATGATCACTGCTGGTGGACCGACCCCCAAGAAGGAGGCGGTGCTTGCCTGTGTTGGCTAAACCAAGTGGGCAAACATGGAGCGGGTTGGGAGGAGCCACAATGGAGATAGTCCCTTGAAGGACATGTTGGTGGCCCGAAGCAGAAAAACACTTTATCATGGTTCTCCAATTAATATGCACCTCCCCTAAAGTGCGGAGCCAAGCAATGCCAAGAATAAGATCAAGGCCTCCAATGTCCAAAACATGAACGTCAAGAAGAGAAGTGTAGGCGCCCATTGTTAAAGGAAGATGGCGAGAAACACCCTGGGACCAAAGCTTGTGACCATCACCCAACTTAATGCGCAACCGAGTGGAGGTATCGATGTGAAGGTCCAATAATCTGGTCAGTATTGTGGAGATGTAATTATGAGAAGCACTGCTGTCAATCAAAACCAAAATTGGTATGCCAACAATGGTAACAACGACCTTCATAGAAGTACAGTTAGTGGGTGGAGGAATTGGATCCGAGCAAGAGCTAGCCAAACTGTGATAAGCCATGACTGTATAGTCAACCTCCAAAGAGGGGTCCGGAAGGAGGTCTGTGTCCGGTAGTGGAGACAAATCAACAGAGGGTTCCTCATCCTCACCCAAGAGAAGAACACCCAATTTTGGATTGAAGCATTTGTGCATAGGTGAATAAGGAAGGCCGCAACGAAAACAGAGGCCCTTCTTATGGCGGTCCTCCCATTCTTGAGGCGTCAAACGCTTAATAGTGCGAGTAGGAGGTGGTTGTTGTGTTTGGGGAAAAGTACTGCGTCTGGGAGAAGCAGGAACACCTTTGCGAAATACAAGTTCAATGTGACGAGCGAAACACATTGCCTGTTGTTCGAGTCGAGGGATTATGGATGCGGACCAAATCACGAATATCCTCCTGAAGTCTGTTAAGAAAATAGCCAACATACTGTTGCTCGGGTTGCCGAGGAAAGAGGGAAACGAGGTACTCAAATTGCTCCACATAATCAATAATTGAGCCTAGTTGCTGAATAGAAGCCAACTCTTCATAAGGATTTTGAGTTAGAAGATCACTAAACGCTCCATTAATTCTTCCTTAAAAATTGGCGAAGATAAGTGTGGATGAACCTCAATCAAAATGGAAAACCAATGGATCGCGCGCCCTTCCATACTGAGTTGAGCCAGCTGGATCTTTGATGGTTTCGGTGTATTATGCACCTGAAAATACAGTTCTGCGCGAGAAATCCAACCGCGCGGATCAACACCATCGAACAACGGAAGATCAAGGTGGCGAGGAGCAGTCAACAGAGCTGGTTGGAGAGGACAATCATTAACGGAAGTGGTGTCGCGGAAGTTGCAGGATCAACAGGCGGGACAAATGGTAAAGCTGAATCCATAGTGAGCTGAGCCGAAGCCGCACCATCAGAGAGCGGTTGTTTGTCAAGATGCCGCCAAATTGATGTGAGGTATGCGCGACATTCATCCTGACTCAGTGATAAATTGGTGACTGAAGCAGAGAGGGAGGAGAATTGGTCTGTTACCGAATCAAGGCGCTGCTCCACTGTGTCCAAGCAGGATTGGTGGCGAGTCTCCATGGAGGAAGAGCGGCAGGTCGGACCAAGCTGATAAAGACCTCACGCCCAAGGCTGATGAACAAGTATTGTTCTATTAATTTCCACTTTAGAAGAAGCTGAAGTTACAATCAGAAGGACTTGAAAACAGAGGAGAGAAGTACAATCGAGAATCCTCTCTCTAGGATTATCCTGCCCAAGCCCCTAGGCCGTTCCCAACCGAAAGAAAAAGACCCCCTGCCAACGTGCCCCTCTTCCCCCTTATAACCAATTCGGTCCCCCCCCTCGCTCTAACCGCTTCCCCCTGGTTCATTTCCCCTTTTACCCTTAGGCACCTCCCCTTCTAACAGAATCTCCCCCTTGTCACGTGAGTAAACCGCATCCCCTGCTGCTCCTGTTTTCCCATGCCCGGAATACACAATCCAATCAGTAGGGTGATCTCTGTCTCTATCAGACATCATGCTATACGCATCAATGTTCTCATGTTGCTTCAAAAGCTCATTGGATATGGATAATAGCATGAAACTTTGAACATCTGTGGAATCGTTCAAATGTTTCTCTTAAAATAGTAACTCTTCATCACTTGCCTCATTACCAGGCGCACCAAAAAAAGGTTCTTCAAACACATACAATTTCCTTTCAAGGCAAAGAATAACACGTAGGCATCTTTGCCACTCTTGGAAATTTGTGTCGGTGAGAAGGTTGTCCTTCTCACGTATGGATCGCAATGATATGTTTGATGTCATTTTATTGCTGTTTCTACAAATAAGATAAGCAGAATTTTAGTACTTTATCTGATAAAATTTAGACAAATAAATATTATATTTATTAGTCTCCTACTATTTTATCGAAACGCGATAGCCGTCACCATTGGTTTTAGAATATCTTGTTGCTTGGACATCCTAGTGGTAAGGATCCATATTCCCCTTCTCATTACCCCAACTTTGGTTGGTCAAACAACTTGAATGGTTTTAGGTAAGCATTCCAAATGCCAACTGCATTAACGCACAGTTCCTTGATCCGCTGAGGTGGACTCTCCAATCCTGAAATCCTGAAATTGGATTTCCTCAACCTTTGCCTCTCATTACACTAAGTACTGCTTTGGCAGTCAACCCTTGATGTGAACTAAGTTAAGTCAACTCAAAACTTCAAGTTAGAATTCTCCGATAATTGAAAACACCCTAACTTTGGCATCAAACACTTTGAACTATGGTTCGATTTTAACTAAATTAGTGGAAGACTATATCGACTTAATATATATAATTAGGGATTTTATCCTTTTATGGGTAAATTGTCAATTATTATCTTTATTACATGCTTGTTAATATTAAGTGGATTTATTTAAGTGATTAACCATGTCTTAGATAATATTTACGTATAAGCTAATTTATTTTAGTTCTATCTTGCATGCTCGTTAATTTCATTAAATTATGTAATCGCGACAAAACATCCATAATGAATAACCATGCAACTTGACAGAAATTAAATAATAAAGCGGTATGATCATGAGCATTTACTAATGGTTAGTCCATTTAGCGGTTGATAAACTAGCTGTTGACCTAGGGGAAAAAACACCTTGAACCAATTAATGTTCGTGTTACAACATTCCACCTGTCCACCCATGTATCTCTTTTGGATTGGTTTTGTCTCGGCTCCAAACTTGAATCGTCTCCACTAGCTTGAGAGCTCCATCTATTACATATGCTTTTACTCACACGCAAGTGAGAGAAACAAAGGGTTTACATAAAAGAAACCATGGACACGCAGACCCTTACATAATAAGAGGAGAGAAGACACGCGAATCAACAATTTAATTTAATAATAAATTAAATGAAGCCTATCTCATACAAAGGTCTGGTCTATGCTCATGATCATCCACATGCATGCAACGAATTACGCATTTAATAAAATTATCATTCAATTCTTAATCGTTCTTATTTAAGATAAAAGAAACCATGGGCACGTAGACCCTTACATAATAAGAGGAGAGCAGACACGCGGATCAACAATTTAATTTAATAATAAATTAAATGAAGCCTATCTCATACAAAGGTCTGGTCTATGCTCATGATCATCCACATGCATGCAACGAATTACGCATTTAATAAAATTATCATTCAATTCTTGATCGTTCTTATTTAAGATAAATCGCGCTCGAATCAATTAATTATTATTTTTAATTAATCAATTCTTTAATTCTCATTTGAATTTCCTTGAGGTTCTTATCCATCATAATTTTAAACAAATTTAATAAAATTATTTAAAATTATCCGTGTACATTAAATGTACTTTGGAGGCAACATGGTGAATATCCCTTCCGAATCCACCCAACATGTATTATACCCGTATACAGTTTTACTTTTGTAACATATAGCATACACGACTTATTACGTATTTTCATGACATGTGCTATCAACTTAATGATTACACGAATTACATGATTTTTCGGTCACGTGTTATGCTTTAATGCACGTAGAGTAACAATTGTAATACAACTTATACATGATATAAAGATTTGAACACTACGTAGATTTTAATTAAACATTTATATATATATATATATATATATATATATATATTAAAAACCCATCACATGGCGTGTCCTATCAACTTAATGACCACACACAAGAAGATGTCTCAAGGTTTACACGGTATAATAAATAAATTTTAAATCTGCGTAATTTGTTATAAGTACACGACGTGTACATCTCTCACCGTCTATCCGAGGTACACGCCCAGAGACTCGGCGTGTAAATCGTACCTTGGAAAACATGGAGTACATGACGTGTAAAAGGGACTACATGGTGTGTAGACTCCGAGTTACACGATCACCAGTCAGGTAAGCCGTGTATAAAACACACAGCCCGTCTGTGACTCAAAGGGACTACACGCCATGTATGTGAGCTACATGGCGTGTACTTTGGCTGATCGTGCGCCAGGGTGGCCCGGTCAACATGCGGTGTAAGAATCGACTACACCACGTGTCATCAATGCACACACATTGAATTAATTGCCGAATTAATTCCTGATGCATTGAACACAAGTACACGGCGTGCAACTCCGGTTACACGACGTGTACTTCTGTGTTATCCGGCCAAAATCCTTGGCACATTCGGACGAGTTCTTCGATTTTATTTCGTTCGTAAAATTAATCGCATTGATTAGATCTACGAAAAACGGAGGAAGAAACAGATCTCGCAATTTGGATTAAAAGAACGATTAAACTTGAATTGAAAAACTAAATCACAAATGCGTAAATCATCAACGATCTTTAAATAATTATAAATAATTATGTGACTGCTCTGATACCACTTGTTGGTTCCAGGTGCAGCGGAAGCGTGCGATAGGTCGTGCCTAACTTTGATTTTTGCCATGATCGATGATCAATTTGAGATTTACACAATGATAAACGTCGTGATCTACAGAATTGAATAAAAAATACAGGAAAGAGATAGAATGTCAAAACCAATAGAGAGGATCATCACATATTATTTATAATTAATTTAATTAAATAAAGAGTTACCTTGATGAAATTCTTTTTTCGTTGATGGATATGACAACAAATCTGCGTTGTTTCGTTGTTGCATTGTAGGAATCAAAGTAGATTCCCTCTAGTGGTGATCCATACGTGTTCCATAAATCTCCGAACGCCGCCGTAGGAATCTTCGAGTGCTAGCACAACAGATCCTAGCGCTTGCGTTGTCCACCTTTGATCGCCTCGAGAATCGCTTTCAAAGCGTTCTACTAGATCTCTTCTTGACTCTAGAGTGGGAGGTGGAGGAAGATCGCTCTCCGTTCTTGGGAGCGTTCTTGGAGAAGAGAGATCTCTAGTCTTGAGAGGATTCTCTAAATCCGTTGTGCACAACCAAATAAATGAATTGACTTATTGAGAAAATAATATAATTGAGTTAATATTTATCGCTAGAGTTAAAATAAAATAATTGCATCAGTGCCCTTTATTATTTATTTAATCCCCGCGGAACCCCATGTCAAATAATAATAATAATAATATTATTTCTCGACATGCGCTTAAATTGCGAATTATATTAAATATTATTTAATCAAATAATATTCAATATTTATCATTTCTCATCAGACAATTAAACTTGGTCCTCCATTCCTTTAATAATATTTATCGGGATAAATATTATCTTTACTAAATAACAAATAAATATTTATATACGATCAAACATAAATGAATAATTATTAAACCACATTCGGGAATAATATTTATTATACTTGTTAAATAATAAATAATAATATATTATTTAACTGAGATTCTGGATACACTTATTGACATTACGCGAAACAGTCTTAAAGTCCGTGGTCAGCGTCTAGCAACACGCGAACGCTTACTGTGTAATATAATTCCTTTATCACAATATCTTCGATCAATCCGGTTGCATGTTGGTGCCATCAACCTATGTGCTCGATGTCTCTTTTTTTGATTTCTCAGAAATTAAACTTGCCTATTGTACATCATGACCATGAATTTATTTTGGTTGTATCATTTCCATCAAAGGGCATGAGATATCAACTTCTGTTAAAGAACATAAGAGACAAATCTTTTCTCGCATTATTCATTAATACAATATTACTTGTGACGCACCTAATGTATTCTACTTTGCTGCGAACATCTGTCGTCACGGTTTTTGTCAGTACATCAAAGTATGCGATTTATAATACTCATTAATAATAATCTTAAAGTCTAAGGATCAATACATACATCCGCAGATAGGACATATATTTAAGAATAATGTCATAAAACTTTCGGGTTTTCATCGTAGCGGAGAACTGTTATGACCTTTTAGTGCGACAACTACTGTTGGGACATTATCACATATATGTTACGCAGAAGAACAATCATGATGTGATAAGAAGTTTGTTAATATTCAAAACTATGAATACAAGTTATCATAAAGTACACAAAAGTTGGTTCTAGGGCACTAAATCCAACAACACTGTAGCAGTGCAGACTTTCTGTGCGGTTGGTGGCACAATTACATCATCTTCCTTTATGAGTTCATTCGAGTTAGGGTTTCTGTGTGCTTGAAACTCTGATTGTATCTTGTAGTTTTGCTCCTGATCATAATGAATTTTCTGCCGCTTTGTAGATGTAGTAATCATTTCTCGAACCACGTAAATCTGTCTTATGATTTTCTTCTCGTTCTTTTGTTTTTGCCTTTTCTTCATCTGCAGGCCATTCTGTCGCTGCGGCTCCCAACATTTCCATCACAAAATAATATACAAGTTTTTTAAGTAATTTTACTCACTTAAAAAACAATGCGGCTCAAAGGTACCAACTATCAGGCCGATGCGAGACCATCCCATTTTATGGGGTGAAAAGTCATGCAATGTCATGCAAACATGTCAACAATAACCATAATGACAACACACATACATAAAATCACCAAATGGGTAAGAGACTCATTAATGGAAAGGCTACCTACCTCGACAATCCGAGCTCTCACAAAGCTCTGTCAACTACAATGAGCAGGCATCTCATCGTACTCACCAACAATTTAATCCATGAATCATTTAAAATGAAAAAGCCCATAATGGCATAATGGACACCAGACTCACCGGATGACTTTACGACGCAGAAACCACTAGCGACAGGGTGTGGTCCTATGACACACACCCGAGCCTATGCCTTGTAAAATCTCCATTTTATAAACTTGAATCGATCATTAATTTCATTCCAAATCTCCAAAATTCCAAAATAAATTCGTCGAGCAACGAACCTCAAGATAAACGGTGTGCAATGATGATCCGAGCTTCCCAAGCCTCCTCTACCCACTGCACAAGAAAGCCCCTTCGTATTGAATATTGATGTGATTCCATCATGCACCGGTGAAATCACTCCCAAATCCCTAACCGACATTAGCAAAATAAGAGAAGAGGAAGGAAGAGGAATAAGGGAGAAGGGAGGCGTAGATCTTACCTGTGATTGCTGCGACAAATCGATCCCAACGTACCCAGATGATTGTTACCATCACAGTGTGAGAGTAACATTAATTATTCGCGACCACCCATTGTGGCGTGACCGTGGTTTTCACGGAGCAACCCACCATGTTGCGGCGTGACCCCTCCCTTTTATTCTTACACAGGGCATATTGGCGTGATCATAGGCTTCACGGTGCATCCCCTTCTCGATTCTAGAAACTTATTCTTTTGCAGTCTCTACGCCATGTTGCAATGCCTCCAACTGTGGTGTGATCTGCCACCTGCACCAAAAATTCAAATTTCCTCTAAATTTTACCAACCCGTAACGGCGCTGGTCATTACAAACTCCCTACCATAACATTTCTCGTTCTCGAGAAGCCTCGTCTCCCATGCACCTCGACCCATCTTGGTTGTTAAATCGTCTCGATTTTGCTGCAATCTAACCTTGTATGCAAAACTCGCCTTTGCTGGGCTACTCCAAATACCCAAGCTCACACTATTCACTGAAGCTACCCTGACCGATCACTGAGCTTCTCATTCACCTTTCCACGATCGCCATCACATCACTGACGTCGTTCTACCCCACACAAATGATCTCGCAACCCAAAGCTGATCCTTTGAGCACCCTACTCATGCCGTACCCATCACCAAAACATTGAGACGGTGCACAACTGTGACCGCTGATCCCAAATCCCCAAGACGCCAACAATCCCCGGTCTTATGGCACCATACTATCGAGGACATCTCCAACCCAAAACTCCAAAATTGAGTAAAGGTACTCCAAAATGGGGCATCTACAATGAAAACCTCTCCAACCCATTACTCTATTTTTTACACTAAAGAGAATATTCCTTGGATTATATACCAAAATGAATGCAAATCATTTATTATAACAATAAAATCATAAAAAAACAAATTAGCATTGCTACAGTGTAACACCAAATATGGCATTGCATTTTAGACCCCTCCAGAATGGCATAGGATATAACACCAGTTGGAGAGGGATTTTAACACCAAAATGGTGTTTGAACGCCATTTTGACGCCTCTTTGGAGATGCCTTAAAAGTCAATTCCCTCTATTGGCGCTCCTCACTGTTGGAATAACCCTGCAGAAACCCAATCCACTGGTCTAATCGGCAAAACCACCAACCTCTGAACCCGAATACTCCTGCCCAACACCAACTCTCTTCAATTGAGCCTAACTCACGCGGGTCCTTCTAAGCAATATTGGTACACACGCAAAATCAACCAATTTAGAAATCCAGGGTCACTCGGTCAAAACCCTGGAAAACAGACAACCCGGTTGCCTCTTTGAAAGTTCGGTCAACTCACTTTACACACCAAAACCCACTCAGGTTTTCTCAAAACCACCTTGGCATCCAAAGGTTTTTGTCAAAATTGATAATCCCGAAATCTCTGCCTTGCCAATCTTTTCCTGAAAACCATTCACGTTTTCAAAACCCATTTTGAAATCAAATTGCAAAACCATTTCCTCAAAACCAGGAAATGAGACGTGCGAGCACTCAGGGAACATGGCTGTCCCGATGATGCTTGATGTAATGACAGGACTCATGATTAAAAGGAGAAACAAGGCCCAACTCAGTATATACTTTGTAAAGAATTTACGCAGGAGCATGACCGAGCCGATAGTAAAGCTGGAGGACCGGAATGAAAATTTAACTGACAAAAGAAGAGATCGAGTCAAGCACCACCACGGAGCAAGCAACTATTAAGCACAAGTCGTCAAAAGCTCCTGAAACAAAACCGTAGTAGGTGAGAATGTGGCTTTGGATTGTAAATTTGTAGTAAGCTTACTAATCGACAATAAATTAAAATGGTAGTGTGGAATGGGAGCTAAGGTGAGCGTCAACGTGGGTGTAATCGGACAACTTCCATAACCGGTGATCTAAATCGTGGATCCATTTGCAACAGTGATGAACTCGCCGGTCGAAGTGGACTGGTATGACTGAAGAATATCTCCATTCCCAGTAATACGCCCGAATACAATAAAATCAAGGATGGTAGTGGATTGTTGGGAGGGAAGGGCAGTGGGGCTATTGCCATGAGCCACAATCGTGCCGGAGGATGTAGTGTTGAGACTGGAGGAGCCGATGCTTTGTCGGAAATATAAACTGTATGCTGGATTTCATGCTGTGGCACGAAATCTGGAAGAGCAGTCCGAGCAGAATGAGAGCAACCGGGATTAGAGCGCCGTTGGGGCGACCATGTAGCTGCCAACAGGTATCAATGATGTGATAAACCTTGCCGCAATAAGTACAGTGCTTGTTGTGTGGGGGTTGGTCATGCCCTCCGGAGCCTCTACCCGCTTTGATACCATGTAGAAATTAGCTATTGTAATCAGTCTCTTTAAGTGAGGCTGACAACTTTATTTATAGCAGAACAAATACAAGAGATGAGCTGTAAATACAAAATTCAAAATTTAAAGGGACCAGGAATAGGATAAGCCTATTCAAACAAAAATATATCGAATAGAAAGAAATCTTATGCGACTTACCCTATTGACATCGGTTACGGACTCTGTCTTTTGAGAATTCTAGCTTTGGTAGATTCATGCCTTTGTGACTGTACATTACAATGACCTAGCCATATGTGCTGGAACCACGACTCCATGAAAAACACTCGAACAAGATTGAGAAAGTAAAGAATGCAAAATAAAAAGTATCAACATTCTAATTTCTTATTGCAATGAAAGCCAAGTCATGCTTAGAATTGTAAATTTTGCATGCATCACTTTGAAATTTAACATTGATATCCACTAATGTAAAACAAATTATACTAAAGTCCATGAACTAATAATATTTTGGAAATTAAAACAGAGTTAGAAATACTAACCTGCCAAAGCCTATTATGTTGCCTTTTTCATTATCTTCAAAAATTATATGGCCAGGTTTCACTTTTATGTAACTCTTGAAACTTGAGTATTACCCGTCATATGTGTGGAACATCCACTATCTAGATACCATAAACTTTTTCTGGTGCTCTTCAAGCATGTAACCTATAAAAGATCATATATTTGAATCTTTTGGTACCTAGATTTTCTTGGGTCCAATGAGGTTGACAAACAAAGCTCATGGCACGCAAACTTGCCCAACCTTTTCTGTCAACAGAAAAACTAAAACTCTTAAAGAAGAAAGCTCTCTTATGCCCTTGAGAATTTTGTTATCTTTTTCTAAATTTGTTTTACCTGAATTTTCAGAAATTAAACCTTTTCTTTAACAACCAAAGCATGAGTTTTATCTTTCATTTCATTCATAGTCTTCTCAAACGTGGGACTATATTCCTCTAATTCTTCACTGGTCATGATAGATTCATCAAGAATATCATTTTCAAATGAAATAGAAGTTGAAGTCGAAGTTACCTCAGAAGTAGATGTCATAAAACAGGGGTTGGCAGTCTTGTTGACTCCTTTCTCGTCTTTGAAATTGGATTCATTGGAGTTGTCCTCAGAGACTCCATATAGTGGCCTTCATTGCCTTATTATGGTATTTTTTGTATTTGAGCTTCAAACAATCTGATTATGTACTTTTCTTTTGCATTCATAAAATGGTACTTCTCCAGATTGACCATTATTCTTACATTCTCCTTGTCATATTTTGGCTTGAAGTTTGAGACTCTGGCGTAATCTCTTCTTTCTGCAATGCTTCTTGAATCTTCTAGCTAGACGGGTTATCTCCTCCTCATCACTGTCATCCATACTTTCACCGCCATTTGATCCACTCATCATCTATTTACCTTTTGCAGAAGATTTAAATGGTATAGTATTTTTAGGTTCATTATCTTCCTTGATCTTATCTTTTCTTCCCACATCATCAACCTTACTATCGACTCTTACTTTCAAGGTGTTTATATCGCTGGACTCTGATGACAATGATAATGATTATCCGATTTCATGGCTATAGTCATTGTTTGTCTCCAGAAATAGACTCATCAATTTTCTTTTTAAAATGTATCATAAATGCACAGATCTTCACATAATCTGTCCCTTCACGAAGAACAACATGGGTATCCCATATCTCATATGCAGTAGACAAACAAATATTCTATTAAATTCTTCTTCTCTTAAAGCACATATTATAAACTCATATTTTCAAAATACTTTTTGAAAGTGCCGATTGGAAAATAAACTTGTTTTCCGGGTCAAAAGCTGACCCTAATTCTCTCCACTTGGTAGAAAACCGCTGTCAATGCCCATCACTTCTGACCGATCGACATCGACAGAGCACTGTAGCAGTGCTGACCTTTGACACAACCACTGTAGCTACGTGGACTTCCAGCCGCCTTTCACTGTAGCACTGCGGACTTTATGACAATTGGTGGAATATCAGTTCATCTCATTTATTTGCCCATTTCGGGCTAGGGTTTCTATGTTGTGAGAAACTCAGATATTCCTTGTAAATTGTGCTCTCAAATCATAGTGAATTTCTGTCTCTCTGTGGACGGAGGGATCATTTCCTGAACCATGTAGATCTCTGTGTCCAATCTTCTTTTTTTGTCTTTTTTTTCCCTTTTACTTATCGTTTTACGCTTCGTTCCTCCCGGTGTTTTCGCAACACCTTCATAAATGTTTGTCTGCTTCTCCCACATTGCTGCCTTGGATGATTTACACCCCATGATCTTTGTGTCCAGTGTCGGATAGTGCTCCCAGGGCTGGCGCACCTAAGACCAAGACCGAAGCCTCCACTGCAGCAAAGCTGTAGCCAAGCAAGAATAATATTTGTTCTATTTAATATTCCCTACTAACCCAGCCAGCACAACAAACTAATGGACAATACTGCCCCCGGCTGCCATACCTAGCCACACATTCGGACAGCCACACACGGAAGCTGCACACAAATCTTACACAGCTCCCTTCGGCCCTTTCCTTTCACATATTGACATCCAGCTCCTTGCGATCCTTCTCCGAAAGTGCTCCTAAAATATTTATTTTCTAAAAAAATGCTCTCCATTTACATAATCTAATGCATTTTTAAAAATATAAAATTGTTTTTCAAAACCAAACGCGACCATACATTTTCCTTTTTTGTATTGCAAGATGATAAATTTTGATCCAGTTGTTTCAGATGATGGAATCTGAATCCGGTGAACATAATAAGAAACCAGCACCTGCTGCTGGTTCATGCCGAAAGAAGAAGTTGGATGATGCATCCTTTTTGGAGGATCTGAGGGATCACATGGATGAGTTCATTCATGCTTCCATGGATGAGCACAAAGCTTGCTTTAAGAAAACCATGTTGAAGGTGAGCCACATTAACGTTGTACCCAACTCTCCCGCTGTTGGTTGTTGATGTGACTGCAAGTGATGCATTGTGCAGATGTTTTCAATGGCCAAGATTGTCGGTGATAAGGATTCGGATTCTGGTGGTGTTGAAAGTGTTCTGCCCCTTCAAACCTCTCTGTCAAAGTGATGCTTTGAACCTAAATGTTATTTAAACATATAAAATGTATGTTCTTCCTTCCGGCTAAGCATGTTAGATTAAGGCAATGATAGACGTCTTCTATTTTTAATTTTCGAAGACGTATTTTAAAACATATTATTTGAATAGTAGAAAGATAAAAGCGAAAATGTGATATGCCTTTTATTCTATTTTCTGTTTTACCCCGTAAATCCTTAAAACATAGGCTGTGCTAACATTATTTTTTTAAAAAAACTGTATGAGAAAATGTATTTTATTTTGCAGGATAACTTTTTTTTTTTAAGAAAATGAAAGTGAAAATGTGATACTTTTTATGGGGAAAATAGAAAATTTATTTTAATATATCTTAACAAAAGGCAATGAAAATTATATATTTTACTATTTTCTCTCACCATTCAATATTTTTTTCACATGTTTTAATAAATTTTTTATAGCTCGTGTTTTGTTAAATTTATACATGTTAAGTCTTGGAGTGGGGTACAAAGGATAGAAAGCTGCAGGAGTGGAGGTTCGAAATTAGAACTTGCGCACCATCACAGATACAACATAGACGTAATCACTGAACTTCATGGATGTGTTTTGTTAAATTTAGAAAAATGATAATACAACATGCTTTTTGAAACCAAAAATAACATAAAAGATGTTTAATTGGTGTATGTATAGCAATACAAATTCACTCCTGAGAAAAATAATGTGAACAATAGACCACCATGGGTATGAATTTGAAAGATTAAATTGTCATTTGTCTTGAAACTAGCACATTTTCATACACCATTCTTTGTCATTCATCTATGATTACTCTAGATATCTGTTGTAAAAAGGATGATGAAGTGTATTAGTGATCATGTAAAGAGGTTTATGTATTTATCTATATTATTCAATATATTCAAGAATTGATAAATCATAAGTTAGTTCATATGTGATTGACTTGGTTTATGTCTCATGTGTAATATTGATGTCATGTAAAAATGTTTATGTGCATGACCTCACGACGATCCAAACGATGGTGGTTGATGGAGCCTCGACCGCTTTGTTCCCTTTCTGACCTCACGTTCTATCGCTCCTCTTCAGGTCGGATTTGGGGCAATGGTTACTCAGTGGTTTTGGGATAAGCGGCTTGGCGGTCGTGTGTTTTCCGGCGCTTAGTGTCAGTATGATCTTGGTTTTGGTTTCTGTGGTGGCTTTGGTATTTTTCAGTGGATCTGTTTTGGCTTTTCAATCTTCTTTTTGATGATGTTTTGTGTGTTCCTTCTACGACAGTTGTTTTGTTTGAGGCTTTCTCGGTGATTTTTCGCGGTCGTCTGCGTTGGGGGGCCTGTTGATGAGCTCTGTCACGACCATCGTCCACCCATTTCTCAGCTCTAGCTCCAGACTTCCACCTTTCTCTCTGAGGCGGATTGCGCGGTGGTCTCTTTGGTGCTTTGGGATGTGGGTGCGAGCGATCCTTGGTGGATCGTGTGGTTTCGTATTCGTTGGCTTCGGGCGGGAGACGGTGATAGCTTCATCGGTTCTGCTCGTTGACTGGTGGCGCTTTTGTGTCGGTTGTGCCTCTTGGTGGTCGTCGTTGGCGTTGAGTTCTTTGGGCGGCTCGTCGGCCTTGCGTGGATTGTGCCCTCCTGAGGGTTGTCACGTTGGTGTTGGTGGGTTCCGGTGACGTTCAGACATCGCCAACAGTTTGCCGGTTTGGTGATGATGGTTGGTGTGTCAGGGTGGTTGCTCGTGAAGACTCAATGCTCCTGATGGCCTTTAATGGTGGTGTGGTGACTCGACAACGACGATGGCGTTGGACGTTAGTGACAGTGTTGGTTTTTCTCCGATTTCCTTCTCCAGCAGTGTGGACGGTGTTGTTGATGTGTCTGAGGATGTTGGCAGGTGTGCCCTTTCTAGCTTTCACGGATCGAGGGTGATGGGTGATGTTTCGTGTTCGTGGTGGTTGCGACTCGTGGCTCAAAATGAATGATGGTGGTCGTTTTGATTTTTGAATTTTGAATTGTGCTTTCGAAAAGTGGTGTGTAATGGTTTCCTTGTGGGTATGGATTTCATGTATCATGTGGTTGTATGGTTCTCACTTTACCTAAAAGTGGTTTTTTATAAAAAACAAAAAAATGGATTTTTTTTAATTTGCATGAAGCTTGATATATTATATCCAATCATTCATAAGTATCATTAGCACTATAAATCCTCTCATACATTGATATTGTATATTTTATGTCAAAGTAAATATGCCCTAAAGTCCATATACATATGATGTATTATGGCTATATCGTAGGTGACGATTGAACATATCGTAAGGCATGAAATGGAGATTTCATGCCACTGCTAATGAGAACCATGTTGAAGGCACCGAGTCGATTTCTTGGGTGGAGGAGTTGGATTTGTAAGGCCTGATAACGTGAGTGATTAAAG
Organism: Viscum album; assembly: GCA_963277665.1. Classification (NCBI taxonomy): domain Eukaryota; kingdom Viridiplantae; phylum Streptophyta; class Magnoliopsida; order Santalales; family Viscaceae; genus Viscum; species Viscum album. The sequence goes on along the minus strand of OY728129.1, from coordinate 756,127,231 downwards.
AGGTAAAATGCTACAATGGGTGCCCGTTTCATTTCATTAAAGGCCCAATGGATCTTAGTTTGCTTGGATGAAGCAAATAAGCTTATTATCTCTCTTATTCAAGCCTAAACATGATGTTTAAAGCTTGACCCATATGGTTTCATGAATTTTGGAAGCTCTGTCCACATGACGAATTTAAGAATGACATCTTTGGACACTAAAATCAAATCTGGTGGGCTAGACATTCAAAGTCAAATCTGGTAGGCTATAGTTAGAAAGTTATGTGCTACTTTTCTCAAAAGTCTATTAGACTTTTTATTTTTTTTTGACTTTAAGGGGACAAGGTAGGTTTAGTCTTTATGATTTTAGGGTATTAGACCATTGACTATTGTATCACCCCTTGACTATAAATAACCACCCCCATGACACTTGTAATCCATTGAAGATTATAATAAAGCTTATGCTTTGTTTCTCTCCATTGTGTGGGTATTGTTCCGTTTTATTTCCCTTGCTCTTGTGCATTCTTGCCTTGTCAATCTATAAGTTAGATTGGTGATCTAAGATCATAAAGCCCCCAATTCCGTGCCTCAATCCAAGTGCGTTATTGTGTGGATTGACATCACATCCATCCCTTGAGTGTGTTATCTAAGTAGCAGGTCACGCCCCTTATATCGTTGATTGACTAGTTACATCAACTATCCATACCTATCATCCGCTACTTAGCCCCAAACCGCATCCTTCATCCGCCGCCCTACGTCATGAAGATTGAGCCACCTCGTGCGTCTCACATTCTGTCCCATCCAATCGTATTGTATTATTGAGTGATATCCTATGTAGTATTATGAGTATATTCGTAAGGTACGATATACACCAACATCCTACGGTCTTAGCAGCTGAATGATAAAAGTTATCATTCAGGAGTATTCCATGTTTGACTATCATTAAATGGAGATGTTTCATATGTTGAGATGGGCAGGAGTTCGTTGTATTCATGCAAGGGTTGCATGAATTGACCTAGTGGCATCACTCATGTGTTATAACACATGGGTCAATGCATGAACACTCGAGGAGCATCATCGTTGACTCTATATATAGAGACAACACCCATTTGATGGGGATGTATGTGACTTTTGTATATAGCTGGCCAAAACTCCCTCACCCCATAATTATGTTCTCCTACCTCCTTTACACAAGGCACTGTCACACTGTAGAGGGTGGAAGGATTCCACTCATACGAGTTATTCAACACAACCCATGAACACCTCTGAAAGAGGAATGTCTTTTGGATGCCTCTACTATAATATTCATCAAGCATGGATGAAGAGTGTTGCAGCAATGCTATGGTGTAAGGTACACATTCACAAGTTTCTTCATTTACAGTATTGTTGCGGAAACACTGAGAGTCACACGACAGAGGTCTGCAAATGAAGAAAAGACAGAAACAAAAGAAGAAAATGGATATGAAAATAATGATTTACATAGTTCGGGAATAATCTCTTTCACTACTACAAAACTGGGCTTTAACATCGTTGTTATTTATCAGCGCTAGAAGAAAACGCTGATAAATGACAAATATATTAACGCTAAAGAAAGTGTTGACACATTTAACATTTTATCATCACATTTATTTTAGCGTTGATAAATGAAACCTTTATCAATGTTTTTTTTGCATTGATAAAGGGTATCCTTTATGAGCGCATTATTTTTAGCGCTGATAAAAGATATCCTTTATCAGTGCTTTATTTTTAACATTGATAAAGCGTATCTTTTATGAGCGCTTAAGTTTTAGCGCTGATAAATGGTACACTTATTCAACGCTTTAAGATTAGAGTTGATAAATATTTCTTTCATCAACGCATTTTTAACACTAATAAAATGAAATAATTAAATAAATAAAAAATAAAAAATGTGTTTATTACAAATTTTATTAATTAAATTATCGATAAAAATGAATTGATTGATTATACATTATTAAATATTAAACATTTTATTAATTAGATAATTATGATAATTAATGTTATTAAATTGTATATATTAAATATATAGACATATATTAATGTATATAAATATGATTTATATATTACAAAATATTTATGTGTTTTACATTAAATAGTTATATATTTATTGAAAAATGGGGGTTCAAAACCCATTGGGCGCGAGATACTGTAGATTGGTAGGTACTGTAGCGGCGACATGGCACTGTAGCAGCGGCTGTACTGTGCGGGTACTGTAGCAGGCAGGTTTCTGTTCTGGATTGAGGTTGATCTGCTTGTTGGTTTGTGATTTGGTTTTCGTTTGTTGTTTTGCCTTGTAGTTTCCGGCCTGAGGAACTTCTGTGAGTCTTCAGTGATGCATGGTGTTTTTGGTTGTTATTTAATTTGGGATGATAATGAATGGTTTGTATGAGCGGCGATGTCGTTGATGTTCTGATGAAATCGCTCCGGCGATCTACTTCAGTGGAGGTGCTTGATGGCAGGGTGCTTGGTTCGAGGTGCTGGTGGTGCAGGTGTGCGGCTCGAGGGCAGCTGTCTGGTTGAATTTTGTTTTTGAATTTGAAATTTGAATTTGATCTGGATGTTGTGAAGTGATGAATTGGAAGTGTTGAAGTCGTGTAATGGGTACCGAAAACCCTTCAACCGGCCTTTAGAAAATGAAAAAAATGATTTGTAGCAGTAATTAATGCATTTTTATATACAATATGCACAAAGAACTTATCCATTTTTTCAATATTGTTAAAGTGTACCTATATTCTCAATTTATTCAATTTCACTCATTTTTAACATATATGCATGCACTCAAAATTAGATATTCATTAATAACGTTAAAAATATATTTGTAAAAAAATATTTATAAATAAAAATATTTATAAATGTACACTCACTATATTTATACAATTATATATTTATAATTATAAATAAATAAATATATTTTTAAGTATTTATATAATTATAAATATTAATTATGTATATTTAAATAATTATTAAATTTATAATAAATGAAATTAAATAATGAATATATTTACTATATTTATATTTATATATATATACACTAAATATATATGTATAATTATATAAATATATATTGTGATAAATAATATTTTTTAAAAATATTTCTATAATTAGAAATAAATAATTATAAAATTATAATAAATATATTTAAAAAGGAATATATTTATTATATTGATATATATATATATTTATTAATTATTTATAAATTTTTACTATTTTTTTATTTATATTTATAATTATAAATCCTTTAACAACGCTTCAGTAATAAGCGCTGATAAAAGAATCTTTATCAGTGCTTTTTCCGCGCTGATAAAGATTGGGATTTATCAGCGCTAAATAAAGCGCTGATAAACAGTCTTTCTATCAGTACTTACATTATAAGCACTGATAAAAGGTATATATATTAGTGCTTATTTGTAAGCACTGATAAAAGTGTTCCGATCTATTTTAAAAACTAACCATTTGCGAACCTGCCGCGATATAGAGCTTTCCGCGGAAGCCACCCGCTGCCGGTGCTCCTCCTCAGTGAATCAAAGGTCGAATCACACCATTCGACTGCCTCTGAACATCTCATCCGACATTCGAAGAGGGTCTTTGATTTTCTTCAACCTAGCGAGACAGGCCTTCCGATTTTCTTTGTGTATTTTTTGTTTCATTTTTGATTTCTTCTTCTATGATTTGTTTATGATCTTTTATTTATGATCTGTTGTTTATGATTTGTTTGTTATCCATTGTTTAGAGAATGATTTGTGGCCCGTTGTTTGTATTGACTACCGATGTATGATTGGTTGTTTATACCAACTCATCAATTGGATCTTGATGAAAAATAGGACACTACTTTTGTTGTTATGATGTCCCTTGTTGTACTAATGCATATGAAATTTTAGATACAACAAGACATCTCATTCACTACTTGCAATTAGTGTGCTCCTATCAGCAAATCAGATGGAGGGTTTAATATATCTTTCCATATCATGCGATCCACTAGTTGTTTTATTCATTGGCATTGTTCCAATCATACTTGTATCCAATGATACTACTCATTTGTTGATCAGGGTGGAGGACAGATAAAGGGCACTTTTTCTGTGTGCACCCACTACTGACCTGATGTGTAAATCTGCGATAAGGTAAGGATCAAGCTTTACATCAACTTTGTTTTGCAGCATGATGGCTTGTTCTCCTCTTTTGATGCTTCCTACACTTTTCATCTTCTCATGTTTTTTCTTTAAACTCATTGCTGGTGCAAGTAAATTTCACCTCATGCATCCTATTTGTATTTTTCTTTAATAATTTTAGTGGGTGTGGGTTGGGCAACCAACTCATGCTCAATCTTTCTCAAAAAAATCCACTACTTACAATCATCATTTATAACTTCATAGTATGTCTTAACAAGAATTTTCATATTTTGATGCAATTTTCATCTTTTGGACCTCTTCTTGAAACCTCTTTCAACCTAGTGATCTTCTCTAACCATTCCATGAAATCTATTTCTCAAAAGAATATATTTTTCATTGAGTTCACGTTGGTTCCCTACTTCTATTCTAGTTAAATATCACCTGAGACATCCACTAGAGACACAATTAACATGGAAATAATTATTTGAATAATATCCATAACTTCATTAGTATAATTGGTAACTTTATTTTATAAATCTTCCTTTAAATTCAAAACAGTGAATATATTCCAAAGGGAAAACTAGAAAAACACCCCTACAATCCAAAATAAAATCACAGGTATTTTTACCTTCCTATATAGCTCATCTGGTTGTCCTTACTTTTCATACGGGTCATCTTGAGTGTATTTAAAACATATCCTCTATTTTAACTTTTAATGAGAACTTCTAAATCTCTATTTATAAACCCAATAGGATGGATAGGAACCAAAAATGGATGCACGCTAATCGTTTGACAAACGAATATGAAGATGGAGTTAAAGAGTTCATTAAGTTTGCAAAAGAGCATGTAGATGACCCTTCTAAAATCTTCTGTCAGTGTTTATGTTGTTGTTATTCAAGAAAAATTAGTCTAGAAGAGTTGGAAGAACATTTGATTTGTCAAAGAATAGATCAAAGCTATAAATGTTGGACTAAACATGGGAAAAAACTAAATGTGGACATCGATTGGGATGATACTATGGTTTATGAATCATTTGATATGAATACCTTTGTAAAAGATGATGAAGATTGCATGGAAGAAATGACAATGGCAATTAAAGATGACCTTTGTGATCGTCCAAAGTTGTTTGAGGAGTTAAATAGTTTTTCTGAGAAACCATTGTATACCAGTTGTACTAAATACACAACATTGTCAGCTATATTAAAGTTATATAATGTGAAAGCTGGAAACGAATGAAGTGACACCAGCTTTCCAGAACTACTTGGTCTTCTGAAAGATATGCTACCAGAAGAAAATGAACTACCATGTCGAATATATGACGCTAAACGAATGTTATGTTCAATGGGAATGATCTCTAAAAAAATACATGCTTGTCCAAATGATTGTATATTGTTTTGCAAGGACCATGAATCACTCATGAAATGCCCTATGTGTGGCGTGGATCGATACAATAAAAATGAATCAAGTCCTTCGAAATCTGTATGGTACTTTCCTATCATTCCATGGTTTAGAAGACTATATGGATGTCAGGAAACCACAAGACAATTAACATGGCATGAAAATACAATAATTAAAGATGGGAAGCTACGTCATCCAACAAATTATCCTCAGTGGAAGAAAATTGATTACGAGTTTCCTGAATTTGGATATGAGTCGAGAAAATTTCGTCTTGCATTATCTACAAATGTAATAAATCCTTTTGGTGTATAGAGTAGTACTCACAGTACATGGACCATCATATTGGTAAATTATAACTTTCCGCCACGGTTATGCATGGAGCGCAAATACATTATGTTGTCTCTGCTTATATCTGGACCAAAGAAACCTGGTAATGATATTGATGTCTATTTGGCTCCATTGATTGAATATCTGAAATTGATGTGAGATACATATGTTATAATATTAATGCTCATAGAAGTGAATAATTCACATTGAGGGCCATGTTGTATGGAATGATAAATGACTTCCTTGCTTATGGAATTTTATTAGGCTATAGCATTAAAGTCATGTTGAGATGTCCCATTTGTGAAAAACACACATACTCAGTTCGATTGAAACATTCCTCAAAGATTGTGTCTTAATGAAATTGAATTTTTTTACCTCAATGACATAAATACCGATCCTGGATGACATCATTTGATGGGAATATCGAACAAGGTATAACACCATCTCCAACAACAGACGATCAACTGTACAAAAAAGTAAAAAAGATTAACACTATTTTCGGTAAACCATTTTTGAAAAACCTTACAAAATTAGGTTGGAAGAAGATATCAATTTTCTTTGAATTACCGTATTGGAAATGTTTGTATGTCAGACATTTTCTTGATGTCATGCATGTTGAAAAAAATGTATTTGATAGTGCTATTGGCACGTTACTAAATGTTCCTGAAAAAATGAAATATGGCATCAAGGCTAGGTTGGACTTGATTTAAATGGGGATAAGGGAAGAGTTGGCACTAGTGAAGGGTAAACGACAAACTTTTCTTCCTCCAAAAGCTTACTCTATCAAAAAAGGAAAAATTGCAATTTTACCTTTTCCTTACGAGTGTAAAAGTTCCACAAGGGTATTCATCAAATATCAATAATGTCATGTCAATGACTAATTTGAAGTTAAAAGGACTAAAATCACACGAATGTCATGTTTTGATGCAAGATTTAATGCCTATTGCTTTCTGTTGTATTCTGCCTCAAAATGTATAACATACATTAACCAAACTCTACTTATTTTTCAAAGCCATATGTAGTAAAGTTGTAGACCTGGCGAAGTTTCCCATCATGAATAAGGAGATTTCAATCATATTATATAAATTAGAAATGTTCTTCCCACCATCATTCTTTGATATAATGGTCCACCTGATGGTTTACTTGGTTGTAGAGGTTTAACTATGTGGTCCTGTCCATTACAGATGGATGTACCCCATTGAATTGTATATGAATATTTTGAAAGGGTATGTCAAGAATCGAAGTCGACCAGAAGGTTGTATTTCAAAATGATATATTGTTGAAGAAGCTATGGAATTCTGTATTGATTACCTATCAGATGTTGAAAGCATCAATCTCCCAAAGTCTCATCACAATGAATGCCTTATTGGTGAATGGATTTCCAAAAGAGTTATTGTTACAATTACCTTAATAGAGAAGGAGCAAACACATCTTTACATATTACATAATAGCGAAGATGTTGATCCATACATTGAATCCCACAGAGAAATTCTTAGAGATTTGAATCCATCAAGGGATGAAATATGGATATCAGATATACATAATCAACAATTTATAGGATGGTTTAGAGATCAAATTTATAAGGAGTTATCTGAAAATACGAATTCAATTGCCGAACGACTTTAATGGCTAGCTAGAGGACCGAATGAAAATGTTATATCTTACACTGGGGTTGTAATCAATGGTTATATATTCTATACAAAAGAACACGATGACTTTGGTACGATGAAAAATAATGGTGTTACGCTTGTGGTTAAAGTGATGCACATATCTGGTTCCAAGGATAGAAATCCAATTTATGAAAATATGTCATATTTTGGAATTATCGAATAAATATACAAGTTGGATTATACAACATTTCAAGTGTTGATTTTCTGTTGCAAATGGGTTGAAAATATCAATGGAGTGAAAGTTGATGAGATGGGCTTTGTAAAAGGTAAATTTCAATGTAGAAGGGGAAAAAGATGAGCCATTCATAATGGCATCACAAGCAGTGCAAGTGTTTTATGTCTCTGATCCAACAAATAATAATTGGTCGATTATCCTACCGACGACTAAAAAAAATGTTGAGTTAGATGAAAATTCAATCAAGGATCAAATCCGGGCAGGGGCGAATTTCCAGGGTATTGTAGCAGCGGTAACACTGTAGCGGTGAATACACTGTAGCAGCGCGGGTACTGTAGCAGTACTGTTCACCGAGGGGTCCTTTGGGAAAAAAATGAGCTTTCAAGCCTTGTATTTAGGCCACTTGGCCTTGGGCCTTCAGGCTATGTAATGGGTCTCCCTCTACCCAGTCTAAAGAGGTCTTTGCTTTAAATAATAAATTGAGGCTTCGACCCCAACCTTTAAAAAAAAAATCGAGGATGACCCTTTCACTGGGACATCACAATCAGTTCATGTTGGTCCCAATGTAGAAAATTTCATGTACGTTAGAGGGGACCATAAAGAGGGGATTTGGATTCTCAAAAGAGGAACCAAATCCTTGAAACCTTTAAAAAAAGAAATAGAGTTTAATAAGAAGGTAAGTGTTTTTTAATATATTATGTTTTTCCTCATAATATTATATGTTATCTACTGAATTAACATAATCATTACTCATGCAGACATTGTCTTCTGCACATGATGATGTTACCAATCCCTCGAAAGAACAAACTTTAATGAAGGAAATCCTTTGGAAAGATGTAAAAGTAATGTTACAATATAATTTCTCTATTTTACCGAAAAATTATATAATGGAATGTTGATTTCATTTTCATTATTCCTTGAAGAGTTCTTTTATATTATTACTAACATAAGAATAGTTTTCTTATATAGGTGTTTTCTTTTTCTTGAGCAGGGGGTGGTTTGTTCGGCAATAGCATGAGTCAGTTCAGGATTAAAAGACAAAGAAACATTGATGTTTTTGAATGTATGTAATAATTTGTATTTATGTAATTGTATAAACCAATGTTTGAAATGTCTACAATATAGTGTTTTTTTCGGTATTTGTGTTGTAAATTTCATTTCATTTAAATTCTATATTGGAACTTTTTTTTGTTGATATTATATGTGTTTCTGGTGCTGCAGTGTGCTGTAACATCACACTGCAGTATACCCCTTTATCAGCGCTTATAAAGGTCTACTTTGTCAGCACTTCTATGAGCGCTGATAAAGGCCTTTAATAATGCTTATAAAAGCACTGATAAAGGAATCCTTTAGCGGTGCTAAATTAAAGAATTGATAAATGGACCCTTTATCAGTTCCTTTTCAATGCTGATAAAAGTCCTGGGTTTTTAACATCGCTCAAGTTATCAACGCTTTTCTAGCACTGATAAAGACCATTTCTAGCGCTTTTAAAGGCTAGTTTTATAGTAGTGTTTTTCTATAGAGATACATAATCGCTTAACTAAAAATTCAGGAGCACAATTATAGGGAGATCAGAATTTCACACCACACAAAACCCTAGTTCAAATGAGCTAATAAAGAAGACAAATCATTATGCCACCAACCACATAGTAAGTTCACTGTACTACAGTGAACGATGGATGAAAATATACATTGTTACAATGTTGCGGCCACCCAAGTCCAAGCTGTTACAGTGGCCGGTGACAAGAAGTCTACAGTGTTACAATACCACTGTCTCTAAAGTCTGAGTTGTTACAATAACCATTCCAAAGTTCACATTTCTATAGTGCCATGTTGGTGTCATATGGTCAGCTCTGTTTAGTCGGCCAGAGTTTCTATAGTTCCCCAAAATTTGGGTATGGGACCTTCGACCCCCAGACCCCTAGAGCAGGGGCACGTTGCCCCCTACAACTCCCGATGAGCTCACCATAGAGCTCAACCTGTGAGAGTTGTGGCCTGGTGTTCATTATGAGTCGTACGCATTCGACCCAACATCATCCAAAATGGATCGGGTTACACAAATCCAACAAGTATGTGTGATTTTAGTTTCTTGCACGGTCGATATTATATTTTGGGTTTATTTTATTGTTTTCACTGTGTTTAATAATTGTTGTTTGGTCCTTTGAAACCCAAAAATGGTATTAGATTTATGATATGATTTTTGATTTGTGAAATCATGATGAAAATGATGTTTTTGAAGCCACAATACCTATTTCACCCTCTCTCATAAAATACAATATTAGTATTTTATTCTGCTCGGTTGAGTCGCAACTTATAATATATGATATTGTAGTTAGCGACTCAGTACAAATCCCTCAGTTTTGTTCAGATCGTAGTGTAGGACATCACGATACCATATCCAACAATTACACTGTGTCACAGGTTAAATGGAGCATCATATCACCTTTGTGATATCAATGTTAATAGTTAAATATGATATGATACATAAGGTTTTTACCACTGATATGAAATAGTTATTACCTGATACATAAGGGTAACCCTTTGCGTGATTTACTCTTACATATGGGTGACCCCATATATAAGGGTTTCTCCTTTTCTTAAAAACTAAAGAACCCTTATGTATGCTGAATATCGTAAACAACGATAGGACTATCAGTCATAAAGTATAACTGATAACGCTTAAATAGTTTAAGCACCACAAGCCTATATATATATATATCATATTCTATGATTTTAATCATATAGTTGAATAGATTTAGAAGGGAAAAATGTTTTTTTATTGAAATTCAATTATGAATTGTATTATATAATTTATAAATTTTATATAAATTTTCATACAATTTATTTTAGATATCTATTAATTTATAGCGTTTATAAAAAATTATAAAATGTTTATAATTAATTAATTAAATGTTTATAAAACATTTATTAATAAATATTTCATAATGTTAAATGTTAATATTAAAAATACCCTTTTATACGACATGACTTATAATTTAGATATAAAATGTTTATATGGAAATTATAATCTTAATTTATAAAGGGTTTATAAATTTAAAAAATAAGGCAAAATATAAAGTGTATATTTAAAAATTATGAATTGTTCATAATGTTTATTTTGAAAAGTTCAAACTAAAATAGTTTTATTTGTGATATTATTAGACCCCATCAAAGAGTTAATAATTTATTTGATCCAAGTTTAAATAATGTTAATTATTATATAAAGTTTGTTACATAGTAGAATTGAAATATAAAATGTTTATATTTCATACAATACCATATATTTAAAGTAAAATTCCATATAATGAATAATATTAAAATTTTCATATTGAAATGAATATAAAGTGTTTATATTAAAGATTATTGAATGATCATAATGATTAGCTGAGATTATAGTGTCTATAATTAGCTTTTTTTTATGAATTGTTCATAAATGTTTATCTAATGTTTAAATATATGAGTTTCTCATGTATTTTAAAAGTTATTCTATTGTTTATTATTCATGAATATAATTTTCATATCATGATTGATTGTATGTTTTGGTTTAATTACTTCTAAAATTTATCATACATCTAAGGAGTTACATGATAGGTATGGTAATTGATTTAGTTTTCTTCTAGCTTGAATTTGACTTGTATTGAGTTATGAGCTTGAATTAAGTAGTGAATTATGATTTATACATATTAGATATTAGATTTATGATGAAATTGAGATATTTTTTGATTGAAGTATCCATGGGTAGAGAGACTTTTTATTTGGCTTCCCACTGATATGGATTCTCATATCTTGTTCTAGAAAAGTGGGGGTTGACTATCTGTGAATCTAGACTTAATCATATTGAGATTGATGATTTCATATAATTCTAAACCTTTATATGAAAATATTTTATATACATTACACATAAGATGCATTTGGATATGTGTGAATATAATTGACTTTTTATTTGGGTTAGTAACACAAGTTATGAGTTGTGTAAAGAGTTACACATCAATATGGTTTGTGAAGATGATATGCCCTAAAGCCTTATTTTCATTTGATGAAAGGGGCTATATCTCACTTAACAATTGGGGTTTATGGCAAGACATGTGATGTGATTTCATTCTATTTCCCATTTCAATCATAAGGTTCCATTACCATTGGGCTTGAGGTCATGTTTTCGACTAACATAACCTTAATTAGAGACTTGAGCATATGTTGGTGCCAACTGTAGGATCGAAATAGTGATGTAGATGCTCAATTTACAAGAGGGGGGGGGGGGTGAATTGTACACTTTAAAATTTCCTTAATAAAGGAAAGATCTAAGTTTAACAATGTTAAACTAAGCAGATTCACAACACCTCTAACTCCAATTGGAAATTGGAATAAGGAATGAAGTTACAAACTTCTAATTCTACACACTTACTTGAAACAAGAAAGTGATTCCGAATAATAGGTTCCAGAAATATGGATCTGGAAATTGAAACTTATCCTAAGTTTAAAATATGAGATTCTACCTAAAGCGTATAGAATCTAAATGAATCAGAGTACAAGTGTGAGGAAATATAAGAAGATTATACTTTCCTTACAATACAACATGTAGCGGAAAAACAAGTAGTATAACCACAAGTAACAAACAATAACTCTTTTAACCCAAAGATAAGGGTATCCAACAACCTTGGATAAAGGTCCCTTGATTTATACTTTCAAGAAAGTCTGTCTTACCCACACCAGGGTAAGCCCTCGATACGAAGATCGAAGTCTCTGTATTGCTATCCCCGCAAGCCCTCAACTTCAAGGTAGTTGGAACTTCTGTCTTCCTCAGTAAAGAAGTCCTCAAACTTCAAGGAAGTCGGCACCTCTGTCTTCCTATCCCTGGAAGCCCTTGAATGTAATCACCAACATTCAGAGTTGCACGAAGCAATCTGAACGAGCGATTTAGTACGCACAAAGCATGAAAAGATTCTCTCTCTAGAAATCACCTTAACAGCGTGTGGTCTCTAAATCGATCAACTCGTTTCCTCTTGTCTTAAGCTCTTTCAAATGAGCTCCTATTTATAGGCTCGGTCGGCCTCCTCTCCAACGGTCATATTTTCCTTAGAATTCGGAGGGACCACTACTCGAAAAAATGATTTCTGCGTCTATCGGAACGGGCGACCGCCAAAGGCGGTCGCTACTGCTAAAATGAATTTGGCGGGATTTTTCCCGCCCCACCGTCGCGCTGTCTTCTCTGTAACTCAGTGCTTCCGCCCACCGCCGCCGCCGATGTTGGTGCTTCCGCCCACCGCCGTCACCGATGCTTCCCGTCGCCCCTCTATCACCCTCGTCGCCACCCCCGATGCTTCCCGTCGGCCCTCCCTCACCCGCCGCTGAATCTCACGCCACCCGCGCCCTCACCCACCGCTAAACCCTCACCGGATCCTCCCTCCGGCCACCGTGGATCCTCCATGGCCGGCGGCCACAAGTTCTACACCTTCCTCCGTCAGTACCGCGGCTATACCGCATTACCCCACGCATAAAACTGCGGCTATACCCATGGAACTTTAGCGGCCGCCATTGGCGGTCGCTGTTGGTCATTACCGACGAAGCAACAGCGACCGCCAAAAGCGGTCGCAAGGCGGCCACTAAAGACCTTTAGCGACCGCTTTTGGCGGTCGCTAATGGGGTTAATTCTAGTTGTGTCGACCTGTACACGTGTAACTCAACCAACAGTTAGTTTGAAACAGAATAGACGACATCGTTTAATAACAAACCAAGTATAACTGAATGCACGACATCGTTTTGTAATGGATCATTTGTAATCAAAATCCATACTAAGATAGGAGTGTAGGAAAATTAGAAGTTCAGAGTCTAACCAAAAAAGAAATTCGGAGTCTATATAAAAAAATGATCGGATTCTGTTTTATAGGAATTCAGAACCTTAAATCTGTAGAAGTCCGAAGTCTAAATTTCTAAGGAAATTTAGAGTCTGGTTTCACCAGGGTTCGGAATCTAAACTTGCAGAGTTCAAAGTCGAACTAGTAAAAGTTCAGAGTCAAACTACTTAAGAGTTCAGAGTCAAACTCATGAAAGTTCAGAGTCGAACTTCATAAGAGTTCGGATTCGAACTCATGAAAGTTTGGAGTCGAACTTCATAAGAGTTCGGAGTCGAACTTCTTAAGAGTTCGGAGTCGAACTGCATAAGAGTTCGGAGTCAAAATCCATAAGAGTTCGGAGTCGAACTACTTAAGAGTTTGGAGTCGAACTCATGAAAGTTCGTATCCATAATTCGGAGTGGAACTTCATTATAGTTCACATCCAGAATTCGGATCCTAGAAGCAAAATACTCCAATACTTGTCATTATATGATTCCAGGATTTTGGTTAAGAATCTGGTTTTTGTTCTTAAGGAAAAATATTGCTACGTATAAGAAACTATAGGTTAGGGTAAATTTCCTTATGGAAGAAAATTTTCCTTATGGAGGTAAAACATACATTTGCTTAAGTATAAGGTGTTTGTGATTTTCAAAACAAAAAGGAATGGAAAATTCATAAGGAAAATTTTATTAACTCAACACCAACATAATATGATATACATGCGATAAATATATTGACACTAAATTTCCCTTAACATATCAAGGGATTGCGATTTACCATATCATATGACATGTAATATCATGCCACGATCTTCAATATTATGGGAGACTAAATGATAATTTTTATCATTCAAGGAAGTTTCCCATGCATGATATCATTTAAGAGGTGTTACATTAATTGTAATGCAAGGGAGTGCGATGCATTCGTGCATGAATAACTGAGAGGCATTACCACACCCACGATATCATTTTTAGGTATTATATATATTTTTAGCCTTATTAATTCTTTCCAGGTTTTAGGCATAATATTGGAGGTTCCAGACTCAAACTATAGCAGACCATGTTGTGGGCCAAGGCACCACGATGTGACATGTCACTTTTCTCCTTTTATCTCCCTTAAACCCCAATCTCTCTTCCTTTCATGGTTTCCTTTCTACCCTAAGGTGTTATTTCACCTAGGGCTCATGTTACCTGATTTTATAAGCATGGGTTTTAATGTGTAGGGATTACTCTTTCCATCAAAGGACCCTCACTTCCATTTTTGAGGGGATTCAACCCGATTGCTTGCGATTTCAATGGTAAAGGTAGGTGGTTCCTTATTCTTCAATTGAACCCATTGTGCATGAAGTTTAAAATTAAATCTCTATAATTTTATAAATGATGTTTTATAGTGGTTTGAGGGCTGGTTTAAATATGTTATGAATATTTGATGGTTTACTTATATTCAGAGGCTTTAGATAGTTTTAAATCTTGTTTCAAGTGGTATAAATGATGTTTATAAACTATTTATGTGGTGTTCCTTTTAGAACAATTGATTATAAGGTTAAACCTCATGAGAACCCCTGAGTACTTGGGCAGGAGATCCTAAATAGGGTGAAGGTCCCTCCCCACTAGTTAGGTGTGACATCCTAACTAGTGAAGTAATGTCAAACGCATCCCCACTAGCTAGTGAAGTTATTTTATCCTTTCTGCTATGTGGCTAGTGGAGTTATTCGTTAGGTGATCCTGACCTTAGTAACCACATGATACATTCCCATGTTATGTTTTTTTAAAAATCATGTTATATTCATAATTTTTTCATCTGTTTAATCTTTAAAAGATATGTACGATGTCACTTGTTTTCATTCTTAAAAGTATTTAAAAACAACTTCCACATAATTATCTCATATTTAGCATGCTTTGGATTTCCTAACAAAGGATGCACATGGAATGCTTGGTAGGATCTTACTGGGAATGTTATGCTCACACCCTACATACATCAATGGGTGTATGCAGACCTTGTTTTTTCTGATACAGGAAAGGGAAAGATACTGTTTGAAGACAACATGTATTTATGATCAAATTCCCTTAGGAGTTATGGAGGTGACATAGTGGGACAATTCCCTCATGTCACATGGTGATGGGAAACAATTCATTTTATTTATTTTTGGTTCAAAATGTGTATACCAAACTTTGTATTTCCTATTCGGCTTCCCATCCCACCCCCTCCTTCATTTTGGACTTATGATGCATCTTGTATATTTTGATCTAATGGTATCATTTTCTGTTATTTTTATTTATGCTTTTACTATGGTTGTGTCATGTATTTGAGCTTCCTTTTTATGCTACATAGTTGGGTTCATGAATTTCCAATGTATGGTGAGGGCATGCCAGGTTCCTGATTGGGAATACTTCGATATTATTGTTATTATTTGGGTGAAACCATTTCCAAAGGAGTGTTCCTTAATGCTCAAACACTAGTTGTCAGCCCATGGAGATTGAGAATTCCCCTCAAACCATGCACACAGATCATGTTGTATAGGAGGGGTGGGTTGTTGTGTTCCATTATTTATGATTTACTTAGTTATTTAATGGATGTTTATGAGTTTGATTGATAATTGATTATCTGTTTTGATGGTTTTATTTCTATTTATTGAATTTATGTAGCACCATGCCTCCTCTAAGATCCCCAATGAACACTCCAGAGGGAGTTGTAGACAACTTTCTATGGGAAAACCATCATGTTGATCAAAATTTGATTGAATAAATTGTGTGATAGTCCGATCCATGGAGTAGAGAACAGACACATGCTCATCCTAGCTTCAGGAGTTAGTCTAGGTCTTAATTAGGACAATGATTGAGCTCATGAGTTTCTTTAACACAAGATACTAACTTTTTGAGGTAGTAATGACCCTCAAGAAGCGAAAGACCTATTGAAAAAGATAGCGAGGATTTTCAAAATTTTCAAGACTCCTGAGGGAGTTAAAGTGAAATGTGATTTTTTCATTCTTGAGGATCCCAACAGAAAGTGGTAAGAATCAGTGGTCCAAGCTAAACTAGATGTGAACCTTGAATGGAAAGATTTCAAAGTGATGTACACACAACTATTTTACCTATACACTATGGATCTTTCTAAATACCAGGAGTTTGTAACCCTTCAGCACTGTAATCGGATCATCATGGAATACACTAATCGGTTTGCAAAGCTTTTTCATTTTTCTCAAGATTTTGTTCCTCATTATGAATTGAATTCTCGTTAGTTTGAAATGGGTCTTCAACCAAATATTTAGTCTCAAGTCTTAATCTTGAATCTTAAATCTTATGCGAAGTAGTGGATCAAAATTTGATGGTTTATATTGATCATGTAACAACCCCGACTTCAGTATCTCGAAATAAATGATTAATTTATTACATAAGTACATGATAAAAGTGATCACATCACACAAGATCAAAAAGTTTAGTAGTCTTAGTAGACTAGATACATGATTGTTATATTATATTGGGATCTTAAAAACAAAACTTATAAACTTCTTAAAAACTTTATTATTACTATTTGAAATCATTTAATGATCCCTTTTTGGAAACTTGAGGAAAAGAAACAAAAAAATGGGTGATCTCAAATTCTCAGTAAATGACTTCGTACAATGAAATCTACAAGAATACATAAGACATGAAAAATATGATAGAGTAAATAATCAAAAAATGTTCCATATAATTAATAATTTGAGCACAAAATGATTCCATGTATAATAACAATATAGTAATCACATGAACAATAATAACTGATTTCATAACGGAGGAATGTAATATTCTAGACATCTTTCTCTAACTATTGAGGGTTTGGCCATGAAACTTTCAATAATTAGGTATACATACACTAAATACCCAAATAATAAGTCATGCCAACTTGTTTATCTCATGAGGCCTTACTTGATGCATCAAAGAGCTGTATAATTCTGGGTCCCACCCATTAATAAACATTCCCAATACATTCTTCATATATTTAATGAACATAATCAATATAATAAATAAATATTCGCATTAAATCATGTATATGGAATGTCAATATTCCCCTTCTAATAAAATAATTTTCTTATTAAGATTCCTTCAACTAACACCATATATAGAAATGAATATAATGTTAATACAATATAGAGATGATATTGAATATATCAATGGTACTATAGAACATGGACACAGAGAAGAAAAATAAAGTCAAAAGAAATATAGTGAGTGATGAAGAACATAACTTCAAGGAAATATATGAACACAAAATAAGGGATAAACCATAAATTAATAAGGGATGAAAGGAGACCATAAATTCATTATAAATGAATATTTTGTAGTAATAATAATTCATTTTGGAAATATCTAGGAAAATGGAAGAAAAACTTTGAAAATAAATTTCTTAAGGCTTTTGTAACATAGTTACAAAATGAAGTTAAAAGTTACTTCCAAAACTCTTTTCATGATGTGTATGAGACTTTTAAAACATGACAAGTAAAATAATTTACAATAATTATATCTTGAAAATAAACTATTCTTAAGTAATAAAATGTGGAGTGAAAGGTAAAATATATGACCATGAAAGAAAATACCTTTTTAATATTTTAAAAATACCTTTATTGAAACCCACATCGTAAAAATGATAGTAAAAAATTATTTTGAAAACAGGTAAAGAGAAATAATAAAATAACATGTGATAATTAATATTTGGGTTTTAAAATAATATAGGAAAATATTTTTTTAAAGAAGGATATGAACATTTAGGAGAAATATTCCCTACCAAAAAGAAGCGAGATTGAAAAAGAAGCCTTTATGACTTTGGTAACTTTTGAATCAAAATACCTTGAAAGAGAAAACTTGAAATAGAACTTCAAATAACATGAATAAATATATTCATGGTAAAATATATCAAAGGGGAAGTATATACACTATATAAATGAAAATAGTTTCATAATACAAAACATGTATCAAAGAATGAAATTTGAAATGAAGAACCCTTACCTTTTACTCCCGACTTTCAAAAAAGCTCTTTAATCTCCTGTATAATAAGAATAATAATCTTAATTAGTTATTTATGAACCATATTCATATATATTACCTTTTATGTTATTCAATTATAGTAATTTAATACACATTTATTAGTTAATTAATGTTTATTTTCATCATCA
Organism: Viscum album; assembly: GCA_963277665.1. Taxonomy (NCBI): domain Eukaryota; kingdom Viridiplantae; phylum Streptophyta; class Magnoliopsida; order Santalales; family Viscaceae; genus Viscum; species Viscum album. Next base: position 756,108,576 of record OY728129.1, on the reverse strand, counting down.
TATGTTTGTAATTTCGATTATTTTGTACGTGTTTTGTAATGATGATGTCGAACCTCATTCTTTGATATAAATTTTATAATTTACATATTAGAACATGTGTTTAAATCATTTTGTTTTAATTATTTATGCAACACAATGCTCATTTGATGAAAACTATGAGTATGGTTAGCAAAAATGGAATCCATGACAAACTTGTTTTGGATAATTCATTGATATCAACAGATTAATTTTTTTCCCTTTGTGATTGAATTAAATGCCCTATTATGGTTATAGAAAACACATGCACTTATTTAGTTTTATTATATCTCATCAAATTTAAAAGACCATTAATCATCATAATCATTTATAATATAACCATTTAACAGTGATCTCATGATTAATATAAATATAGGGTTTTGATAAATCCAATTGACACAGAAAAAATAAGCAATGACATCAACCAGTAGGACCACACCCCATGAAGCCCATTTATTGGAGTTTCTGAGGGAGATAGAATCACTGGAATTTTCCCTTGACCAAGACCAAGATGATATCCAACAAATAAATCATGAGAGAAACCATTTATGGGAGAATTTTAATCTCATCAAGATCACGACCCAAACCATGTACGCCGAACCACCCCATGAAAATCTCACCATCACACACCTTACCCTTAGGGCATTTTATGGTTCAATAAAGAGATATGTATCAAGACCCTAATAATATGAATATTTATATTGTATATAATAATGAATATATTTGCTTCTTATTGTTGTTACTTTGTAAATGATTTTGATTTTGATTATGAAATGATAAAACACAAATTGTATTTTTGTTTAATATGCAATTTCAATTAAGATATTTATTTTTGACTAATTATTGAATTGTAAAGATAAATTATTTTTTTATTAAAATAATAAAAATAATTAATTTTTATTAAATATAAATGATAATATAATTTTTATTAAGTCAAATGTAATTTTTTATAAGGGTTCAAAAACCGTTATTGTCAAAAAACCTAACATTTCTCAATAAATATCAATTCTTGTTTTAAAAATAAAAACTCAGATATTTAAAAAATTATTTTGATAAAATAAATATTATTTTTGGAATCAACATGTCGCAATTATTCAACAGTGATCTTTTCATAATTTTTGGAAACTGTCAAATTTTCAGGTAAAAATTAAATACGTTATAAATATACGTTGTATATTATGACATCATAATGACCTAAAAGTGATGTAATAAATTATATAAATGGAATACACGACCAAATATATGTTTCACCTTTAAAATAATGTGATTTTATGTGATTTTATTAATTTTATAAAGCATTTATGAATCATTCAAAACCTATATTATATTTTAATGTTTTAAAATCATTTCTTTATAAACATGACTCACTTCCACATCACCAAGTACACCGAACCACCCCATGAAAATATCACCATCGCGTACCTTAATTTTGGGGAATTTGGTGGTGTAATAAATGGCCATGTATCAAGACCCTAATAATATGAATATGTATATTGTATAGAATATTTAATATATCTACTAATTGTTGTTGTTACTTTGTAAATGTTTTTTATTTTTAAATGATAAAACACAAATTGTATTTTTTTAATATAAAATTTCAATTAAGATAGTAATTTTTTTCTAATTCATGAATTGTAAAAATAAATTATGTTTTAATAAAATAATACAATTAAACTATATTTATTAAATATAAATGATAATATAATTTTTATTAAGTCAAATGTAATTTTTTATAAGGGTTCAAAAACTATGATTGTCAAAAAACCCATCATTTCACAATAAATGTCAATTATTGTTTTAAAATTGAAAATCCACATATTTAGAAAATTATTTTGATAAAATAAATATTATTTTTTGAATCAACATGTTGAAATTATCCAATAGTTATTTTTTCATAATCTTCTAAGATAGTCAATTTTTCGGGTAAAAATTAAATATGGTATAAATCTAGGTGTGTATCATGAAATCCCAATGAACCAAAATTTAAAGGATATACACGACCAAATCTATGTTTCCCTTTAAAAAAAATTTGATTTTGAGTTTATTTTATTAATTTTATAAAGCCTTTATGAATCCTTCAAAACCTATTTTATATTTTAAGGCTATAAAATCATTTCTTTATAAGCATGAATGACTTCCACATCACCAAAGGTAATATTTTAATGAGTTCGAGCCTTGAACTTATAAAATAAAGGAAACCAATCCTCTTTGGAAGAAACTATGGACAATAACCATGAGAAGTTTGGTGGTTTTGATTACTTTATTATATAGAGTCCAAAACCTATGTTTGAGAAATAATAAAGAACTCCCCTCTATTTTCCTATATAAACACACCCAATATCCTCTTAATCTACACTAAAAAATCTTATAGAACATCCTTAATCTATCCTCCCCTATCTATAGTCCTCCCAAGGTTCCCCCAAGCTCTCAAGAAGATCCTCCCAAGCTTTTGGAGTCACCCTCTCAAGGTAAAGGATCCTCTCATTCTCTTATTTATTCAAGCATCTTATCTATTTTATGTCTTTTATTTTTGATTCCTAATGTTGGGATATATTTTTACACATCCCTATTATTTTACATTTTATCTCCAAATGATTATATACCCCTTTATCTCTCATTAATCCATTTTATGAACCTTTATGTACTGCTGTTATGATGCCGAAATTTCACTGCGATTTTTCCATGCCAAACTCTTATGTTGTGAATACCATCACTATTTACACTCAAGGGTATACACCTAGACATACCGATATTTATTTTATTGGGGACTTCCATGTATTTATTTCACAATCCTTAATCATGTAATTAAATGCGATGAAAGATATTCTTATGTTATATGATATATGTGGCACACTTATGCATGTACATGATATGATTATGATGGGTGCACCCATATAGTGCTCAAATACATTGAGTAATGTTTTAGTCTCATGAGATTCCATGTATAGTTCATGAGAGGTTATCCTAATCACATTATTTTATGATGTCTTTATGGTTAACCTTGACTTATTCTTATGATGTCATGTCTAAATTTGTTTCCACATTTCCATGCTGCCTTTATGTTATCATGATACATCATGCCTCATTATTCATGTTTATGATTCTCACCACTTTTATGTCTCATTAAAATACCTATTGTCTAACATGTAATAATTTCTTCATGTTATGATTTTTTTAATTCTTTTATTGGGATTTATATCTCACCCTATTCTTATGTATGTTCCTAGGTTATCCCATGTAGTTTTAAGAACGATGGAATATTATGAGAATGTTAATGAAGTTTTCAATAATGTAGATGTACCAACTATTTTTAAGTTGTAATGGAATGTTCCTAATTACCCAAAGACACTATAATTATCGATCTTATAGGTTGTGATATGTGTGTTCTTTTGTAATAAATCATTAATTAATGTGTAATAAATACAAGAGTTTTCATAGTTGGTATCAGAGGAAAATTTAGTTATTTTTAAGATTAGGATTAGAAATCTATAGAGAAAGTCTTAGGGATAAGTATAGAGTAAGTGGTTTCTAAGAAAATGAATGTCTGTCTGGATACTATAAGTTGATGTAGATCTGACATAGATGTGCATAGGGATAACAATCGAAAACACCGTATTGAGCTAGAATCAATCGGGAACTAGTGCATGACAATGGACCTTACTGCACACCTTGTTTGACACTCCTGAGGGATATAATTTGGTAAATTCACAAGCTTGTTACAAACCATTATTAAGGAAAAAAATTCCCATAAGAGTCTATGTTAAGAAATAGATCATGGATAACATAGATTCAAGTTTAGAAATTCTTATGTTAAGGAAGTACATTTCATTTATAAGTTACCCCTTTAATGTTATTATATTCCCTTTTATATGTTTAATAGTTTAAAAATTATCATCCCTATGTCTATTTTGGATGATGAAACTGGTTAGAACCAGAATAAAAAAGTGAAATGTAGGGTTATCGTCTATGGTTATACGTGTTCCTTCATATCAAGAAAGTTTAGTAGAACTATTAAAACACCACCACAAATCATGGAAGTAGAACTATTGGTAAAAATAATAAATGGGGAAATTATTTCATCCCAAGTATATAACTCCCCCAATCAAAATTTGTGGGATGAACTTCCTAGAGAACTTTGTGATACCCCCTTTAGTGGAATTTGATGCAATTCTGGGTATGGATTTACTTTCCTCACATAGAGCCAATATAAATTTCGGTGAGAAGGAAATAACTCTCCATATCACGAATCTTCCTTCGATTTTTTACAAGTGCAAGGAGGAGGATGATTATTCTTTAGCACCAACATCTTAAGCATGGATATTATTTACCTAATAGCAAGAGTATCTATATCAAATGATTGAGTGTAAGGAAAATACCATCCTTGAAGACATGCCCATTATAAGGGAATACACTGAAGTGTTTTCTGAAGAATTTTTTGGTCATCCTCCTAACCGAGATTTTGAATTTTTAATCAAACTTATACCCAGGGATTTGAAAATATCCAAGACTCCACATAGAATGGATGTTCCAGAACTTGAGGAGATGAATAAACAACTACAAGTGAATCTGGATAAATTTTTCATATGTCCAAGTGCTTCACCATAGGGTGAACCAGTCCTCTTCATCAAGAAGAAGGATGGGTCAATGCCCCTTTGCATTGATTATCATGAGCTCAAAAAGATCACAATAAAAAACAAGTATCATTTTTCATGGGTTGATGACTTGTTTGATCAACTATGTGGAGACCAATACTTCTCCAAGTTGGATCTCAGGTCAGGGTATTATCAAGTAAGGGTGAAGGAGGATATCCTCAAGACTAATTTATATACAAGTTACAGAAACTATGAGTTCATATTAATTCCATTTAGACTTACTAACGCTCCAAAAATATTTATGGAATTGATGAATAGAGTCTTTAGAGATTATCTTGATAAATTTGTGGTCATCTTTATAGACGATATTCTAATATACTCCAAAAGCTTAGAGGAACATGAGGAGAATCTGAGAATTGTTTTGACGACCTTATGAAAGGATAATATTTATGAAAAGTATATAAAATGTGAGTTCTGTTTGAAGAAAGTATCATTATTGGGGTACAATATTAAAAAAATGGGATATTTGTGGACCCTTCAAATATAGAGTCAATTGAATGATGTCCAAGACCAACTACTATGACATAATTTCATAGATTACTTGGTTTAGTGTGGTATTATCATCAATTTGTGAGAAATTTATGACTATTTTTAAATCCACTAACCAAACTAACTTAGAAGGGAGTCAAGTTTTTTTGGAAGAATTAATGTGATGAGAGCTTCAAGGAGTTGAAAAATAGGCTTATCACTGCACCTATAATTAGGCTACCCACAAGTGGGGAACTTTTTTTGTGGTATAAAACAATACTTCAAAGAAGGGATTGAGTTGTGTACTAATGCATAATGACAACGTGATAACCTATGCCTCAAGATAATTGAAAGTTCATGATCAAAACTACCCAAAAAATGATCTAGAGTTGGCTGTAGTAATCTTCGTGTTGAAAATATGGGGTCATTACCAATTTGGGGTGAAGTGTGAAATATATACAGATCATAAGAGATTAAAGTATATATTCACATAGAAAGAGATGAATATGATCTAGTGAAGATGATTAGAGATAATTAAGGACCATGATTGGTCAATCCACTACCATCTCGAGAAAGAAAATAAAATAACAGATGCTCTAAGTAGAAAGGATCTGGTAATTTTATCATTGATGAGAATTGAGAAGGATCTTATCTTCTTATACTAAAAAATGATGGACATGAGAATCATAAAGGAAAGAATATCATCAATACTTTCATAAATGATTTCTCAACCACCCCTTATGGAGAAGATAAATGATACTCAAAGAGATGATGTTGAAAATCAAAATAAAGTGGAATCTATAAGAAAAGGGAAATCCTTAGAGTTCAAAATTAATAAAGGAGTTGTAATATTTGGATCACGACTATGTGTACCTAAAAATCATTAGTTAAATAAGTAATTTTTGGATGATTATCATAGATAAATCTTCTCCATCCATCCAAGGAGAAAAAAGATGTATTAAGATCTCCATGAGCACTATTGGTGAGAGAATATGAATAAGAAGATCATATATTATACATCAAGGTGTCATGTATGTCAGTAAGTGAAGGATGAAAGGAAAAAATCCAAGGGTATGATGCAACCATTACCTATACCTAAATGGAAATGGTAGAACATTACCCTGAACTTTATCACTAGTCTTCTGAAGAAATCAAGAGGAAATAATGCTATATGGGTTTTGGTGAATCGTCTTACAAAGACTAATCACTTCATTTCAATTCAAGAGGACTTATGAATTGATAAAATTGTAAGGATATACATTAGGGAAGTGGTGATATTCATAGAACAACACTATTGATTATATCTTATCAAGGCCCAAGATTTACCTCTAAGTTTTGGAAGAGTCTCCAACATTCTCTAAATACTAAGTTAAATATCAGCATGACTTATCTTCCTCAAACTGATGGTTAATCTGAGTGGACTATCCAGACACTTAAGGAAATGTTGAGATCATGCTTAATGGACTTCAAAGGAGGATGTGATAAATATATTCCTCTTATCAAATTCTTATACAATAATAGTTTCCACTCAAGCATCCAAATGTATCCCTATGAATCCCTTTATGAGAAGAGATACAGAACACTTTCATGTTGGGATAAAGTTGGTGAACGCAAACTACTAGGTCCTAAAATTGTTGAAAAAATGGTGGAAAAGGTCAAGACCATTTAGTAGCACACCATGGCTACTTCGAGTCGACATAAGAGCTATGATGAAAATCATTGATGCGATAAGGAGTTTGAGGTTGGAGATAAGGTATTCCTCCTCATATATCTATGGAATAAAGTCATGATATTTGAGAAAAAGAGAAATATTAGTCCAATATACATTAGTTCCTTTTATATCCTTGATCACATCAAAGAAACGGTCTATCAGATAACACTCCCACCTAACCTATCTCATGTATATGATGTGTTCTACACATACCTCTTTAGGAAATATACTACATTCATCACATGTTCTAAATCCAGAGGTGGTACCATTGGAGAATGATATTTTATATGAGGAGTAGCTGGTGAAGATCTTAGATCATAGAGAAAAGGTTCTACGAAATAAGGCAGTACACCCAGTCAATATTCTATAGAGAAACCACAAGTTTGATTTTTATTTTAAAAGTGAAAATTCAAATATTTATAAAATAATTTTGATAAAATAAATATTATTTTTGGACTTAGAACATCGAAGTTATTCAATAGTGAATTTTCTATATTTTTCTGAAACAATAGGATAAAAATTAAATACAATATAAATATACAGTGTGTATTATGACTTAATAATGACCCAAAAGTGATGTAATAAATGTTATAAAGGGTATACATGACCAAATACATGTTTACTATTTAAAATAATGTAATTTTGAGGTTATTTTATTATTTTTATAAAAATTTTATGAATATTCTAAAACCTATATTATATTTTAAGGTTTTAAAACCATTTCTTTATGAATATGACTCATGAACATGACTCACTTACACATCATCAAGGGTAATATTATAATCATTTTAGCCCTTTAACTTATAAAATAAATAAAATAACTCCTCTTTTTTTCAGAAATCATGAGCAAAAAACATGATAATTTTTATGGTTTTGATTACTTTATTATATATAGCCCAAAACCTAGGTTTGCAAAATAATAAATAACTCCCCTATCTTTTCCTATATAAACCCCCACAATATCCCCTTCATCTTCACTCAAAAACCTTGGATCATGTACCTACTATACCTATACTATCTAGATTCCTCCCAAGGTTCCTGCAAGCTCTCAAGAAGCTCCTTCCAAGATTTTGGAATCACCCACTCAAGGTAAGGGATCCTCTCCTTCTCCTCTTTATCCAATCATCTTCTCCATTTTATACCTTTTATTTAAAATTAATAATATTGGGATATGTTTTTTAACATCCCTATTAATTTTAATTTTATGTCCAATTTATGAGAGACACATTTCTATCTCATTAATCCATTTTAAAAACCTTTATGTACTTCCGTTGTGGTGCCGAAATTCCAATGCGATTTTTCCATGCCAAACCTTTGTGCTATGAATACTATAACTATTTACACTCAAGGTTATTAACCTAGACATACTTATACTTATTTTATTGGAGACTTCCATGTATTTACTCCACACTCCTTGATCATGTAATTAAATGCATTGAAATATGTTCTTATGTTATATGATCTATGTGACACTTATGTATGTACATGATATGATTATGATGGGTGCACCTAGATAGCACTCCAATGATTTGAGTAATGTTTTAGTCTCATGAGATTCCATATATAGTGCACAAGCGGTTATCCTAACCACATTATGTTATGATGTATTTGTGTTTAACCTTTACTTATGCTTATTATGGCATGTTTAATGTTTTTTCCACATTTTCATTTTGTCTTTATGTTATCACGATACATCATGCCTCATTGTTCATGTTTATGATCCTCACCCCTTTTATGTCCCACTGAAATACCTATTGTCTAAAATGTAATACTTTCTTCATTTAATGATTTCTTTATTCCCTTACTTAGATTATATCTCACCCCTTTCTTATATATGTCCCCAGGTTATCCCATAAAGTTTTAAGAATGATGAAATATTATGAGCATGTTAAGGAACTTTTCAACAATGTTGATGTACTTACTATTTTAACTTGTAATGAAATATTCCTAATTACCCAAAGACACTAGAATTATTTATATTATGGGTTTTAATATGTGTTTTCTTATGTAATAAATCACAAATTAATGTGTACTAAAGACAAGGGTTTTCATAGTGAAGAAAAACGAAACATGTCATCCACAGTGGCGGTAGTCCACACGTAACACGATTGAAATTTTCATTTCCAATGGATATGATTATTAATATAATGAATAATTTATTTTTTTGAATCTTAATTATTTCATAAATATCATATTTATTCATTCAATACATTTTTATAACTATCCATGTAATGTGGTGTTGAAAAATGAAATACATCATTCATAGAGGCAGTAGTACACATGTAACATGAGCGATGTTTTCATTTTTTAAAATGGTTAAGAGGAAGTTAGAAAATAAGTATTAAATTAACATAATACAATTTCAATATACCAATGAAAATGATGTAATTATGTTATCATGAGTATAATATATTTAGTGGAGTTAGAATACGAATGAAAAAAATCGAAATGAAAAAGGATTGATTATGAATTCTCACGTTACTACTTAGGAAAACTCCTTGAGTCTTCTTAGATTGGTTTTTTGGTGAGACCAACACCAATAGAACATGAGAAAGATATTTTAAGGGGTTTTGAAATTTTTTGGTTAATCTAAGAGGCTTTAGATGTGTGGAAAAGTGGGGTGGTGAAGAGATCCTTTTATAAGTAAAATGGGTGAAATTTTTATAAATACTCATTACTTTATATTAAAGTTAGGTCACTTTTAAATACAAGAGAATAAAATATTATAAAATAAGAGAGAGGGGGTAAACCTTGGTCTAACTACCTCTTCCTAAATGGCCCGAAGGCCTTCATTTTTATTGATTTTTGATAACCCCCCTTTCAAGGGATGAGGGGAAACCCTTACAAAGCCCGTAGGCTCATAGATTACATGGCCAGTAGGCTTTAGGAGATTACATGACCCGAAGGTCTTTAGGGAATTCAACCAGACTATCTACAAGGAATTGCCCCTCCCCAGCATCTGCATCCTAATAGTAGCTCTCCATCTTTGCATGAGCATCTGGCTAGGCTTCCCGTGAAAGCACAGGCTGGTACCGATGGAATATCCATAACCTCTCATTCTGAAAATCCATTTAGCTCTACTCTGGTGAGTGCACCTACTCTGAATCCTCTTCTGGGGCTACTCCTTTTTTTATAGTGTGTCTGGGGCCTGTAGGACCCGAGGACCAAACTGGTGGCCTGAAAGCCTTGCAGGACCCGAGGACCAAACCGGTGTCCTGAAGGCCCAGATGGATGAATAGTTACGGCTGCTACAGTACTGAATAGTGCCTGCTACAATACTGCTACAGTACCAGAAATATGCCTCCACCCGGATTTGATCTCGGGTCTCTTGGATGCACCTAACAAGTCATCACCAACTGGGTTGAGGCTCATGTGCTGGTCTAACTACCTCTCATCTACACAAATAAGGGTTAAAGTTTGAGATATTTTTAGCCTTTTACCTTTGATTTAACTTTTTACCACAATTTATATTCATCACTATAACACATTTTTTTACCCTAGTAAATTATTTTTAGGAAAAAAAATTAAATGGACCTTATTACCAATTTTAAATATTCTGATTTAAAATATTAAAGACTATTTTTAAAATATTAAAATTATATAGGTGGTAAAAATTAATTATAATAAAAGTATGTTTAGCACAACAAAACAATTTTTTTTAGAAAAAATGACTTTTAAGTATAAAAATGAATTTACATCAAAATCATGTATAATATCAATTCCCATGAATTTATTGGTTTATGTATAAATTAAGGAGAATTATGTGAATTTTAAAGAAATATAAAAATGAACAGATCATTATGAACACTTAATTAAATGAAAATGACCAAAATAATTTTTTTATTAGAATAAAATATAACATAGGTTCCAAAAGGTCAAATACGAGTTTCCAAATTCAACATAATATTTTGAAATGATTTATTTTACTTATTAAATAAATATTTATATTTTAAAAAATCTTTCATATTCTTTCAAGTCATTCTTATATCATGATGATTTCATAAAAGTAACAATATTTGTAAAAATTGTATTTTCACTATTCACTTAAAAATCAACCATTTCAGAAAAATCCTAAAAATACACCATAAGATAATTTTGAAATTATAAATTTAAAATTAAGTTTCATTTAATAAAATTTAAAATTTAAAATTCATTAATTTAGATTTTAAAATAAAAAATAAAATATAAATATAAACTGCTTTTATAGAAAAAAGACCTTTTAAACTTTAAATGTTATTAATCTTATTTAATATTAATTAATAATTAAATAAATGTTAATATTTTTTTTATACATTAAAATATTACATATTATCATAATAAAATTTTAAAGGTGATCATTTTAACTTATTAGGATTAAATACATAACACTTAGAAAAATCATTTGAAAAAATATATTTTTTAGGATTGAATCATATTAATTATTTATCCTTTAAATTTAATAATTTTTAATTGATTAATATATTTTTATTTACTATAGGTTTTATTCTTCTTATAATTTTACTAATATGTCTATTTAATATGTCATGACTCATTTTAGTTTCGGTTTTTCACTTAAAACAAGCTATTCAACATAATATTTATTTAAAGGAGAATTGCATATTAAAATCTGGGGTGTTATATTCTCCCAACTTAAATAAATTATGTGCTCAAAATTTTAATTTTTTCTTACCAAAATTAATGTATATTATCATAGGTATAATCTCAAATGTAGATTGATCATGATATGTAATTTCTAAGTTACTACTATGAAACCTAGAATTTCTTAATTAACTATTTCTAAAACCATATATGTACGATTATAAGAATCATAATGAGTTTCCAAAAATATACCTTAATATCTAAGTGAAATTTTATACACAATACTCGATATATTTATCTTATTTTTTTCGAAGGACTTATCTTACCATCGAAATAGATAATATGATAAAATATACTTACTAGATTTCTTTCCATTCTATAAGCTTAATTTTATCCTTTGGTTGTGTTTTGATCATTTTACACCTCTGCTTTATCTCATTTTCTAAATAATAAATATTCATGATGACTTTTTTGTGCCTAAATATAACAACCCAGTCTTAACGTAATAGACATTATATCATTTTTATAGAAAACTTAATACATTACACAAACAGATTCCAAAAACCATATTAGTCTAGTGCCTTTGGAAACATGGAAACGTAAACAATTGTACATAAGTGAGCTACATTATCTCCCACAAGGTTCTTCATGACTAGAACCCTTATTAGAAGCATCAAAATCAATACATATCTTCATATTCTAGAAAAGGAAACATAAAAAGGGGTGAGATTAGATTCTCAATAAGGGTAAATAATGGAGATAAGTAAGCATAAACATGAACATAAGGGTATGAGAACATGATCATAACATTAAAAGATCATACCCTACATATCAAATATAATAATTGTAAATCATGGAATAAAGATTAGTAGTTCATAAGACATGAATCTTAAGGGAATCAAAAGCATGATCCATGAAAGCATAACATAGGAATAAGACATGGAATTGTGGAATACACATAAACATGTAATATCATTCCCTATAAGTAAAGTTTCATTGCTAGAACTTATTAGGGAACTTCATGGGGACTACACCTACTGGGCGGGATATACCACCATCCCCACTTGAAGTCCTTTCCTTATAATGGATTGGGTTTCCCCATTTTCTATATTCATGGTGAATATACCTATTGGGTGGGACACACCACCTTCCCCAGCCACAATCCATTCCTTGTAAGGGATTGGGTTTCTATATCTTCTTATAGTGGATCAAGCCTATCAACTTTATTCCCATTATTATCTCATGAGATATAAATATTTACCCAATGCATTGGAAGGAGATATAGGTCCCACCCACATCACAATAAAATCATTCATACATATGCCACAAGATAATAAAAATTTCATCATATCATGACCCATAAAAATATATGGGTTTTATAAACATCCTATCATAACCCATGAAATGAAATGGGTGTCATAAATATGTAATCATATCTCAACCTGATGAAAAATATAGGTTTCATAATCATTTCATCAAAGCATAACCCTTGAAAAGGAGCGGGTTTCAAAAGCATATAAACCGTGGGATAGAAATGAGTTTTATAAAACTCATGAAAAGAAATGGGTTTCATAAAAATAATTCCATTAAAAAATAAACCATTCATAGAAATAACATGAATGGAACATTTATATTATTTCCTGTAAAGGCATGAGTAACATCAATGGATGTCATCTTATATGGAAAATAATTTTAAAATATCTCTAAAAAAAAAATTTCTTGAGGAAAAAATTCCTTCTTATTTGAAAAAGTATTTTTAAAACATAAAAAATTTTGAAAACCATTTTCTTTTAAAATAATTTAAAAACTTAGAAAGAAGTCTTGAAATTTTTTTGAAAACCTTTTCCCTTGAAAGATTATAAAATAATCTTGAAAAATTTTTGAAAACAGTTTTCCTTGAAAACTTATAAAATAAGATTGAAAACATTTTGAAACCATTTTTCTTGAAAAAATATAAAAGAATATTGAAAAAATTTTAAAACTATTTTCCTTTAATACATATAAAATAAGCTTGAAAACATTTTGAAAACCATTTTCCTTGAAAACTTATAAAATAAGATTAAAAACATTTTTAATTTTTTTCCTTGAATACATATAAAATAAGCTTGAATTTTTTTGAAAACCCTTTTCTAAAACATGGTTTTGAAAGAACACAAATTTATGACCGAAGAGAAAGGTAAAGTCACACTTTCTTAAAAATAATTTATTGATCATATTATGTACCAAAGAGTGTAAAAATGGTACCAATACATGAATATATCATGAATATATAGAGGATAATAATATTCATGAGTTATCTTAAGATATGGATCATAATATTTCATCAATGAAAGCATAATCATAAACATTCTCAATAAATGATGAGATTGTAGCTATAAACCATTTCCAATTTGGTAACTTTGAATCATAACATAATGGAAAGAATAACATTAAATGAATATTAAAATATCACAAAAATAAGGATATTCCTGATATAACATATAAAAGTCCATATATACACCTCATGAAAAAATATAGGTTCATAACATGACATGTGTCTCAAAGAAGACAAATTGAAACAAAATTACTTTACCGATTTGGTAAATTTTGAAACATAAACCCCATGAAATAAATATCATAAAATGGATATGTAAATAACCATAAATTTAATTATAATAATCATATAATATATCAATGGGTAGTATACACACCACATATAAGAAATATGAGGTGAACATGGCTTATGTCTCACAGAAAATAAAAGTGAGACGAGAAAACCATTACTACTTGAGTAAATTTTAGAATAATGATTACCATGAAATAATAGAATAAATTTAAATCTTTTAATATCATTAAATAAAGTAAATTAATTATATAACATTTCATAGGTCAATATATACACCACATGATTCTCGCTCAAATTTACCCAAGAGATGAAGGTAGAACGGTCCTTGTAGTCTAGCTTGGGTTATCGAATCCACAGAGACCTAAGAAGTAACCTATAGACACAAACATTCTAAGGATTGTTTTTGGATATGAAGTGGAAAACTTTGGGTTGATTTTAGATGGGTTTAAGTGAACTCTAAGAGACTTAAGTGAATTCAAATTAAAAGAATGAGTTGATCCTAGGTTATCGCTCGGGGTGGATTGGACGTATTTTCTTTTTAATGATTTCAATTTCTTAAATTTGAGATGGGTTCATTTAAGGAGATAAAACAACATCATCAATTACTAGTTTAATGCCTAAACCCTTTAATACTAATCACCTATACACTTTAAGGATCAAGGTTTTGATCACTTCAAGGTAAAGGTTCGTATTAGCACTTGAAGTGTGTGGCCTTAAATTCAACAAGGACGATGGAGTTTAAAAACCATCAAATAAAAATATCAATTAAAGAAGTGATTATACATTAATTAGGTGATAAATAACATCCAATCAAGCCCCTTTATACTCCCTTGGATAAACCCATAAGTGAGTTATCCCTCCATTGATCCCATGGTTTCAATGGAAGCGGAAAGTAGACTCATAAGGGAGGAAATGGAAAAGTAAAAAAAACGCAATAAAATAACAATCACTCCACCATTGTGTGATAATCTCACAAGGTTTGGTATGAAAAAGTTCACACCTTGAACCAACGGTATCAAAGTGATAAGAAGAAGAATAAAATAATAAGAGAAGAAGAACTTTTATTAAGAAACAAGGATGATTTAAAACAACTTACACGTGGAAGATAAATTTGAGACAACAAAACCGCAACATAACATTACAATGAAAGGAAGCTCAAATATTCTTCAATACTCCAACACCACTGCCTTAAATAGGAATTTTTGAGCCCTTGTGTCGAGCCTCCAACAGTCCAAGTCTCCTCAATTAATTGTGGTAGGCCATAGGTGGGTGGAAAGTAAGGGAGAGTTGATTTTTCCACCCTTGACCCGAGGTGGCAGCCAGCTTTCCTTCACCGAATAGACGCATCTGAAAAAACTTCTAGATGGCCGAATCAGAGTGGTCCATAGAAGAAGAAAATGGAGCTCCGGATGTATTATAACCTCCTGTAAAATTTGGGCCTATTTTGAGTTTCGGATTCCGAGATATGATAAAATTAGGGGACTGTTTTTCTGGGCCGCAGAATCTGGCCCAGAATTGTATCTCTAACTTGGGCCGCCTTAATGACCATCATAGAGGCCGAATTAGAATTTGATCATGAAGAGTTATTTGTTCCTATGCATGTCTTCTAGCATCCCACAAAATTTGGGATTCATTTGGACTGTATGTTGGTCCCCACAGTCTCATCAGTGGGATAGTGTCCAATCTGCCTTCTCTAGAATTGCTTCCTTTCATCACAAAATATCCCCATATTCTTCCATGAATTCTCCATTGATCCCTGAATGAAACATGTTAATATTGGAGTGTAGATAAATTTACAAAAATATAAAATTAAAATATGTATAATCAGATGAATTATTGGGTACTTCAAATGATGTTAAAAAATGTACCACATAATAGTGCAATTTAAGAAGGTATTACAATCATAATGTGAAATGATGTTCAAAGTGTAAAATGCACTAAAATGGTGTTTATGAATAATAAGGCACATGAATATTATATATATTAACAATGAATATTACCCTCATTTAGTGGCTAATAACACCCCCCAACTTGAGTTTTGCTAGTCCCGAGCAAAATACATCTCAACAATATGAAATTCGAATTCCATTTTCCAAAAACATTTTAATACACAATGATCACCAAAAAACCTTATACCAAACAATCATGAAACCCATCAAAATATTTTAATACAAGATAGTTTCATAAGAAGATCCCAATACTAAGCCCATTCCTTTGTTCAAATTCATTTCCATATTTCATCCAATATCAATTAAGTATGAGGATGTGTTGTGCATCACAATAGACATGGGGGTTCATCTTTATTCAAGGGGGAAATTACAGAAGCGCTAGGTGGAATCACATTTCAATATTAAGATGAGTATTCATTTTTTTGTATAATTTTTTTGTTTTTTTTGTTGTTTTTTTTGTTTTTGCAATTTTGCCATGGTAATTGAAGTTGCACTCAAAAGAGTCAACCCCTGTAGCGAGACTTTGTCGATGACTCCCAGGATCAAAGACCTTAGGGCACCAAGTGAAGCCCACATACTCGGGCATTATCTCAAGTTAACTCAGTCAAAAACAAATTCAAATTACCAAAAATAGAGATAAAATTACTAACTCTGGGCCAGACAACTATGGAGTCACGATCCCCAAGTGCCGAAAGCCACACATTAGGTCATTTCATTGCTCTACGCGCAAAAAAAAATTTAATTTTTTTTTGAATACTCATATTAAACTAAAATGATCACCAAACCTATGCTATTTATTTAGGGGACCCCATGAACTTAAACTAATACCCCACTATCCAAAGGACGTGCATTGTGATCTTTTTTTTGGATGAAAATATAAACGATGAAATATCACATTGGACAGCCACACTTTCCAAAATCTATGCTCATGAAATTATACAAGGATTAAAATCAGAATCAGGGCATGCTAAATTATTTGATATTCAGTTTCAAAGTGTGCAATGTGTATTACCATGTTCAATGTTAAAGGAATTTTTCCTTCCATTTACACTTTTTTTTTCAAATCATTCATTTTTTTTGACACAAAATCTTTTTTTTATTTTATCCCCCCAACTTAAAATAACATTGTCCCTAGTGTTTGAAGAAATGAAAATTTAGAAGGAATAGAGGCAGATAATGGAAGTTCAAAAAGGAAATTGAAACTGAGGATCATGGAATGAAATCACCTGGTGGTTGAAGTTAAAGTTCTTGCTGCTCCAAATTAGTCCTTTGATCTCTTGGGGGATGTAGGCACCTCCTTGATTGAACATGTATCACCCAAAATAGTACCTAAACAAAAAGAAGAACAAACCAGACAAAACAAACAACACACCACCTTATTTAATTCCAAGTATCATCATTTTTATGGTTTTTCCTGTTTTTCTATTTTTTTTAAATCAAACTAATGATACATTATCTTCTTTTTAATTTTCTGGGTAAGGTATTACTCAGGGATCACACCGCGTGACACAGATGAATACGATGCTCCCCTTTCATACCCATCCATACTCATAATAGAAGAACAGGTCAATAGTCTTTTTTTTTAAAATATAAAAATGATTAATTAATCCTATTTAAAATATAAAGTTTATTAAAACAAAAAAATGATAAGAAACTTGAAAACCATGGGTTGCCTCCCATGCAGCGCTTTGTTTAACGTCGTTAGCCCGACATGGACCCTAAATCTATCAATTTTTTCTTTGTTCATAGGTTGGCTCAGTTAAATCAACCTCTATTTCCTGTTTATTGAATGATTCAATGAATGGTTTTAACCTTTGACCATTGACCTTGAAAATGTAACCACTTGTGGGATCTTGAATCTCTACTGCCCCATGGGGGAATACATGATGCACTATGAAAGGTCCTGACCATCTATACCTTAACTTTCCCGGATGTAAATGAAGTTTTGAACTATACAAGAGCACAAGTTTTACCGGTTCAAAATGTTTGAACTTGATATTCCTAGATTGGTAGGCTTGAACTCTATCTTTATTGATCCTTGAATTTTCATAAGCCTCCATCCTTAGTTCCTCCAGTTCATTGAGATCTAATTTCCTTTTTGTTCCGGCCAATGATAGACCATAATCCATTTTCTTAATTGCCCAAAAGGACTTATGTTTAATATCCACTGGCAAATGACATGCTTTAACATAAACCAACCTATATGGGGACATTCCTAAAATGGTTTTATATGCGGTTCTATAGGCCCAAAGAGCATCTAAGAGTTTCTCAGACCAATCTTTCCTAGAGGGGTTGACAGTTTTTTCAAGAATTTACTTAATCTACCTATTCACTAACTCAGCTTGACCATTGGTTTGAGGATGGTATAAAGTGGACACTTTATGAGAAATACCATACTTAGACATGAGTGAAGAGAATGGGCGGTTGCAGAAATGGGTTCCTCGATCACTGATTATAGCCCTAGGAATTCCAAATTTTGAAGATATGTTCTTTTTCAGAAATCGAATCACAACTTGATGATCATTGGACTTAGTGGGAATGGCCTCAACCCATTTTGAGACATAATCAACATCTAAGAGTATGTAGAGGTATCCCCTAGAGTTTGATAAGGGACCCATGAAGTCAATTCCCCAACAGTCAAATATTTCAACCACTAAGATGGGAGTGAGTGGCATTTGATTCCTTTTTGTGATGGAACCTACTTGTTGACACCTAGGACAACTTTGACAAAATGTATTGGAGTCCCTTGAGAGGGTGGGCCAGAAAAGACCACATTGAAGAATCTTAACAGATGTTTTCTTAGAGGAAAAGTGACCTCCACATGCCTCACTGTGACAGAATTTAAGGATGGACTCTTGTTCAGATTCTGGAACACACCTCCTAATGACTTGGTCAGGGCAGAACTTATAGAGGTATGGATCATCAAACACATAGTGTCTAACATCAGAAAGGAATTTCCTTCGAGCTTGAGTCCCTAAGAATTTTGGAATGACTCCTGTCACTAAGAAATTTTCTATGTCAGCATACCAAGGGCAGTCACTCACAGAGTATAGGTGTTCATCAGGAAACGAATCAGAAACAGAAAGATGATTTGAGTTGTCTTTGAATTCCATCCTAGAGAGGTGATCAGCTACAACATTTTCAACACCCTTTTTATCCTTGATTGTGAGGTCAAATTCTTGTAAGAGAAGGACCCACCTAATCAGTCTAGCCTTGGCATCTTGTTTTTGGAAGAGGTATTTTAGTGCAGAATGGTCAGTGAACACAGTGATGGGGGATCCTAATAGGTAGGACCTAAAATTCTCTAAAGAAAACACAATAGAAAGTAACTCCTTTTCAGTAGTGGTGTAGTTGATTTGGGCATCATTTAAGGATTTGCTTGCATAAGCAATGACATAAGGAGTTTTATCACAACATTGTCCTAACACAGCTCCTACAGCAAAGTCACTGGCATCACACATAAGTTCAAAAGGAAGGTTCCAATTTATAGATTTCATAATGGGAGGAGAGGTGAGAGAGGATTTGAGGGTTGAGAATGAACCCTCACAACTTTCCGTCCAAACAAATGGAGCATCCTTTACTAGCAGAGCACAAAGGGGACGAGAGATTGAACTAAAGTCCTTGATGAATCTTATATAGAAACCAGCATGTCCTAAGAAAGACCTCACTTCCTTGACAGTTTTGTGTGATGGAAGGTGATGAATGATGTCAACCTTTTCTTTATCAACTTCAATCCACCTACTCGAGACTAGATGTCCTAGAACAAGTCCCTCTTTAACCATGAAATGACATTTTTCTTAGTTTAGGACCAGATTATTTTCTTCACATCTTGACAAGACTCTCTCCACATTCTGCAGACATCCCTAAAAAGTATCCCCAAACACAGAGAAGTCATCCATGAAGACCTATAGAAAATCCCCTACCATGTCTGAGAAGATTCCCATCATGCACCGTTGGAAGGTTCCAGGGGCATTGCATAACCCGAAGGGCATGCGTTTGAAAGCAAAGGTTCTGAATGGACATGTGAATGTAGTCTTCCCTTGATCCTCTAGGGAGACCTCAATTTTATTGTACACCGAGTACCCATCTAAGAAACAGTAGAAGGCATGACCTGCCACTCTCTCAAGGACTTGGTCAATGAATGGTAAGGGGAAATGGTCCTTCTTGGTGAATGAGTTTAGCTTCCTATAGTCAATGCAGACCCTCTATCCACTACTCACCCTTGTTGGAAGAATCTCTCCATCCTCATTGGTTATCACTGTGATTCCAGCCTTTTTTGGAACCACTTGGATTGGGCTCACCCACTCACTCTCATCTATGGGATATATGATACCAGCTTTTAGCAATTTCAGGAGTTCTTTTCTTACTACATCCATGAGATTAGGATTGAGTCACCGTTGAGGTTGACGACATGGCTTTGAATCAGATTCCAGAACAATCCTATGAGTCCCAACAAGTGGGATAATCCCAGGAATATCAGAAAGGGTCCAACCAATGGCTTTATTATGCTTCCTAAGGACATCTAGAAGCATCCTCTCATGATTGGATTCAAGAGAAGAAGAAATGACAATAGGATGTGTTTTATTGTCCCTTAGGAAAGCATAATTGAGTGTACCGGGAAGTTCCTTCAATTCAAGATCAGGTTGGTTCAGAATTTCAGCAGAATATTGAGACATTGGATCAAGTTCAATTTCTTTTTTTAGAGTTTCAGATAGGATTGATTCCCCACATGTAGAAGTTTCAACTACTATATTGGCTTGATCAGATTTAGGGAAGGAAGTTGGAGTGGTCTCCATGAAAGTGGTTTCTTGAAAGGTTTCACTGATTGTTGGACCTAATACTTCATCATAAGAGGAATTTGAAAATGATTCAAGCCAAGGAGATAAACTTCCTTCATATGAACAAAGGAAATCAATCTCATCCTGACTTAGACATTCATCAAATATTCCTTGATATTCCATAGATTCATTATCAATGCTTCCTATCATGTTTACTTCATGAATGTCCTCGTCATCCCCTATTTGTGAGCTTGCATTATAGATGTTCAAGTCTAGACTCATGTTCCCAAAGGTGATGGTCATGTTCCCATTTCGGACTCGGATAATAGAGTTGATTGTTGCAAGAAAAGGATGGCTAAGGATGATTGGGGTTTGTTCCTTATTTCCTAAGTTTGGATGGTTTTCAAGGACAATGAAGTCATCAGGGTAGATGAAGTTTTCAACCTTTACCAGAATGTCCTTTAAAATCCCCTTTGGAACCCTAATGCTACGATCAACAAGTTGAAGTGTGACAGATGTGGGTTGGAGTTCTTCTAGGCCTAACTGGCAGTACACAACATAGGGGATGAGATTGAAACTAGCACCTAGATCACACAAGGCCTTGACAACTTTGCTTTCTCCTAGTTCAACATTGATGTAAGGGCAACATGGGTCTTTCAACTTAGGAGGAATGGTCCCTTGAATGGTGGTACTCACATTAGCAGCCAAAAGGACTTGGTTTTTATGTGAAAATTTTCTTTTAAAAGTGCACAAGTCCTTAAGGTACTTTGAGTAGGCAGGTATGGTTTGGATTTCATCGAGAAGGGGTATGTTCAACTTGACTTGTGAAAAGATTTCCCTCAACGTTTCACTCAGTTCAGGCTTGGTTTCCCCCCTCATGCGTTGAGGAAATGGTGCAGGTTGTGGGGTTGTTTGTTGAAGAGTTGTTTCCTTGACAATGTTATCAGTTTCCTCAGTTTGATCTTGTAGTTTATTTGAATTTTCATCCAAGTTTGAATCTTCAGGTGGGTTCTGAATTAGTTGTTCAGGTTTTTGAATTTATTTCCCACTTCTTAAAACAGTCACAGCCTTTAGTTGTTCATGAGTTGTTTGAGCACAACTTGACTCTCCCCTTGAAGTTGAGGATGGCAACGCCTGAGTAGGCATGGGTGCCTTTCCGGTTTTGATGGTTTGAAGTTCTTGTTTTAGGGAAGATACCTCCAAGTTCATCCTCTCCATTTGTTTGCATAGTTGTTCTAGTAGGCTTTGTGGAACAGTTTGGGTGGGTGCTTGAGTAGGTTGGTTTATCCCAGGGGGATATTTTGGAGGTGGGATGGTTTGTTGAAAATGGACCGGTGTCTGTTGGTATTGGATAGGTTGGGTTTGGAACTGGTTATGGGTTTGGTAGTTCTGATGGGGGTAAGGATTTTGTCCCTGTGGTTGGGTAGGTTGTTGGTTATCTTTCCAGCGGAAGCCTGAGTGGTCGTTATACCTTGGGTTGAAGTTGTTTTGGTATTGAGGCTTTTGAAAGTTCAAAGAATTTACTTCCGCTGGGGGTCCTCCTAAGAGAACATCCTTGATGGATGGAATGGTTGGGAAGTTGTCTATCTTATGGTCATGTTTGTCACAAATTGTGCAAACAGGGTCAACAGTTTGGATTTCATGGACTTTCCTAAGGTCTATATCTTCAACCTTCCTAGAGAGTACATCGAGTTTAGCCCTAAGGCTTTCCTCTTCTCTAAGTGTATGAATTACAGTAGTTCTTTGTGGATTTTCAGAATAAGGTGAAGTCCCCCATGTTTGGTTTTGTTCAAAAAGGCTTTCTAGATACTCGTAAGCATCATTTGGGGCTTTGTTTTTAAAGGTTCCATTACACATCATGTCAATGAATTGTTTGTTCCCCAGACCCAACCCTTCATAGAAAATTCTCACTTGTTCAGGAATAGAAAATCCATGGTGTGGAACCATGTTTAGAGTGTCTTTGAACCTCTCCCATGTTTCATAGAATGAATCTCCCTCTTTTTCAAAAAAGTTTTGGATACTCTTTTTAAGTGCAATTGTTTTGTGGTGGGGAAAGTGTTTTTTGTAGAATTCTCTTTGTAGTTGGTCCCAAGAGTTGATGGATGATGGTATCAAATTGTTTAGCCAATTTTTAGCTCGATCCTTTAAAGAAAAAGGAAATAGCCTCATCTTAGCTGATTCTAGTTGATGTGGGGGACACATGGTTTCTACAATGTCATTGAACTCCTTAATGTGCAGGTATGGCATCTCGGACTCCATTCCATGGAATGTGGGAAGGTGGTTTAGGACATGGGGTTTAAAGATTTAGTTGGAATATCCTAGGGAATTGTGTCTAATGCATGAGGGGGCATTGGTCCAGGAAGGTGTGAGGTAGTCATTCATGGTTTGATCAATTGCATTCCCCAAGTTTGGGGCTGCCTCATTTGGGTTTCCATTTTGGTTCCCACCCGGGTTTATGAGTTGGTTTCTTTGAAGACCTTCCATTGAAATTGGATCAATTTTGGACTCTAGAGTATTAGGAAGATTAGGATATAATGGAATGAGTTCCCTTGGTGTACTTGACTCCCCAACCCCAGGACTATCCACCCTAACTAGACGGTTTGATTGATCGCGAGTGTAGGCGGACATGCGCCAAAAGAAAAAAAATGAGAAAGGGACAAGATAAGAGAATTTGGATGAGAAAAGAAGAAATGGGGGATAATAGAATGGGTGTTTAGATGACTTACTTGGGTCCCTGGTAACGGCGCCAAAATTTTATTCTCTCTCAAATTTACCCAAGAGATGAAGGTAAAACGGTCCTTGTAGTCTAGCTTGGGTTATCGAATCCACAGAGACCTAAGAAGTAACCTATAGACACGCACATTCTAAGGATTGTTTTTGGATATGAAGTGGAAAAATTTGGGTTGATTTTAGATGGGTTTAAGTGAACTCTAAGAGACTTAAGTGAATTTAAATTAAAAGAATGAGTTGATCCTAGGTTATCGCTTAGGGTGGATTGGACGTATTTTCTTTTTAATGATTTCAATTTCTTAAATTTGAGATGGGTTCATTTAAGGAGATAAAACAACATCATCACTTACTGGTTTAATTCCTAAACCCTTTAATACTAATCACATATACACTTTAAGGATCAAGGTTTTGATCACTTCAAGGTAAAGGTTCGTATTAGCACTTGAAGTGTGTGGCCTTAAATTCAACAAGGACGATGGAGTTTAAAAACCATCAAATAAAAATCTCAATTAAAGAAGTGATTATACATTAATGAGGTGATAAATAACATCCAATACAGCCCCTTGATACTCCCTTGGATCAAACCATAAGTGGGTTAGCCATCCATTGATCCCATGGTTTCAATGGAAGCGGAAAGTAGACTCATAAGGGAGGAAATGGAAAAGTAAAAAAAACGCAATAAAATAACAATCACTCCACCGTTGTGTGATAATCTCACAAGGTTTGGTATGAAAAAGTTCACACCTTGAACCAACGGTATCAAAGTGATAAGTAGAAGAACAAAATAATAAGAGAAGAATAACTTTTATTAAGAAACAAGGATGATTTAAAACAACTTACACGTGGAAGATAAATTTGAGACAACAAAACCGCAGCATAACATTACAATGAAAGGAAGCTCAAATATTCTTCAATACTCTAACACCACTGCCTTAAATAGGAATTTTTGAGCCCTTGGGTCGAGCCTCCAACAGTACAAGTCTCCTTAATTAATTGTGGTAGGCAATAGGTGGGTGGAAAGTAAGGGAGAGTTGATTTTTCCACCCTTGACCCGAGGTGGCAGCCATCTTTCCTTCATCGAATAGACACATCTGAAAGACCTTCTAGATGACCGAATTAGAGTGGTCCATAGAAGAATAAAATGTATCTCTGGATGTCTTCTAACCTCCTGAAAAATTTGGGCCCATATGGAGTTTCGGATTCCGAGATATGATAAAATTATGGGACTGTTTGTCTGGGCCGCAGAATCTGGCCCAGAATTGTATCTCTAACTTGGTCCGCCTTAATGACCACCATAGAGTCCGAATTAGCATTTGATCATGAAGAGTTATTTGTTCCTATGAATGTATTATATAATACCAAAAAATTTGGGATTTATTGGGCCTGTATGTTGGGCCCCACAGTCTCATCAGTGGGCTAGTGTCCAATCTACCTTCTCTAGAATTGCTTCCTTTCATCACAAAATATCCCCATCTTCTTCCATGAATTCTCCATTGATCCCTGAATGAAACATGTTCATATTGGAGTGTAGATAAATTTACAAAAATATAAAATTAAAATATGTATAATCAGATGAATCATTGGGTACTTCAAATGATGTTCAAAAATGTACCACATAATAGTGCAATTTAAGAAAGTATTACAATCATAATGTGAAATGATGTTCAAAGTGTAAAATGCACTAAAATGGTGTTTATGAATAATAAGGAACATGAATATTATATATATTAACAATGAATATTAGCCTCATTTAGTGGCTAATCACCACATAAAAGAAGCGAGTGGTGAATATGGGTGTATCTCACAGAAATAAAACGTGAGATGAAATTACCTTACCTTATGTCTTGAATCTCTTCATACTCGTGAAAACCACCTATATAATAAATATAAGTTTATTATAAATATTTTTCAAAACTATATTATTAAATATAATACCATATATGTTTTAATTATGGATTTATATTACCCACTTATTAACAATTCCAGGTTAAGGTTTCGCTTCAGGTAATATCCGCTTTGTTTTTCGCATGTGTCTTAATTTGTTATGTTTTTGGTCCTCATACTTATATCATGATTTCAATAATGTAAAAAATTATATAAATTTCATGTATATTTATTATATAAGTATTTATAATAATCTATGAATGATGGAAATATGAAACGGAAGACACCGTTCATGGAGATGGTAGGCCGTACGTACGCATGAACGCTGTTTCTATTTAATTATCGTATTGAAAGAAAGAAGGTAAATGACATATATGTAAATATATATAATAATTATAGTAGCATTATAATTTTATATATATCATATAAACTTAGTGAACCCAACCTCAATACGTTCCATGTTGAGTGTGAATGAATCAAATCACTTTGAGTAAGCGGTAGTCCACACTTCCCCAAACAAAATTATCGCAGTTACAAAAAATGGAAATCATAATGGTATATTCTATATAAAAATTAAAGAATCATAAAGAAATTATAAATATCACATATATCATATATAAATAGAATTTTAATCATAATTACCAACCATGAAAGGTGGTAAAGGAAAAACAAACAATATCATTTTGTGAGGCGGTAGTTCGCCATACACAAGAACGAAAAGTTCATTACCCATTATATGGAAGTGTGTGTAAGTTTAGGTTGGACCCTTATCATAATAACATCTCAATATATTGAGGATATTTAGGCTATTATTTATTAATTAAATAAGAATAATTAAGGTAGTTTTGTAACACCCCAAGGTTTTGAAAATACATATTGAATGCATGAAACACTGAGTCCATACAAAACAACACATTTTATAATCTAGCCGTTAAACACAACTTTGTCTCTTCTATATTTTGAATTTTGAAAATTGGTTATCTAGAGTTGTGATCAGTAAGTCATTTGGAGTCTGATAGAACCAACTTGATTTTTGGTGAATAGTAACATACCCTTATGAATAACAATATGAATAGTAATATGAAACTTATGAATAGTAAATAATAATAATATTTTATTTTATTAAGGTTACAAGATAATGAGATTTTGATTAATTTTTCAATGTAATATAAAACGAATTGTAGTTTTAAAATTGTTATTTTTCGAATAAACCATGATTTTATTTAAAAATTAAATTAATCATATTTGGAAAATTATTTTTTAAAAATTGAGTTCATTTTTTAATTCTAAACATTGAAAAATGGTTAGGGTAAATTTTTGGGGTTTTTCTAAAATTCTTGAATTTTTTATGAATAGTGAAATACGGTAAAATACCATATATACAAATTATCAGTTAAATACACTATTTATGACATCATTAGTGATTTAAGACCACTTGGTTTGAACTCACATACACTTATTACTATTATGGGTCACATTAAAAAACACTATTGGTTGTCTTGAGGGAAATAATAAAATAATGAGTAAAATATTCAAAATTCACTCCTCTCCTCCACTATAACCCCCCCATCACTCCCTCTTCTCTTAACTCCTCTAAGCCTTGAAGATCCTCAAATTTCTTCCCAAATACCCATCCATAGTAACTCCCCACATCCAAGAAGCTCTTGGTCTTTACAAAAGACCAAAACCTCTTCCCTTAAAAAGATTCTCAAGGAGGTAGATTCAAGAGGTAAATTCACATTTTATTTCTTTCACTTTCATTTCAAGTTCCTTTCTATTGTTATCATATCCTCAACTACTCTATCAAAATTACCATGATAACTCCAGTATAATCTATATAATGTAATTATATCATGTGAATGGAATAACCATCATCAATATTCTTACTCTCTCCCTATTATTTTATAAACAAAATCATCGTCCGTGAGGTTCCAATTTACAACCTTCGTGGACGGAGAAGTTTCGTTCTTCAATTTATCATCCATTACTGGTCATGAAACCATTTTTATGGTTGAAAAAAATATAATATATTTATTATAACCTATTTAATATTTAGTAACCAGTATACATACATATTATTAAATTATATGACCAAACTAGTTCCTAATAATCAAAATACTGCTAAAATAATCTAAGTGAATGTCATTAATATTTCATCTAATGATTCATCATAGTGACATGTAAATAAATGATATAAATGACCATTAACACCCATGTATGTTCATAAATAATATGTAAATTCAATTATTTAGATTTAAATCTATTCCACATGAACTCCATTACATAAAAACAGGTGAACCGATTATGAAAATCAAGAAAATGAACACTTCAGAAGGATGAAATTCAATCTTATAACTAATAAATAAGGAGATAATTGACTTAATAAAATTATGATAAACTAAATAAATGTCTAATATATTATTAATTAAGTTATTATTAAGTCTAATTTTATATTCCAGGACCTTAAGTTCAAGAGCGGAACACATTCAGACTTAAGGTAAGGGATTTCCACCTGAACCTCTATTTTAATTCGGGTTACTTTTATTGTATAATTACCTCAATGAAATTATTATGTATTATTATGTAATAATCATAAATTTATATGTTATTTTTCTATATATGTCTACCAACCTGAATCATTTCTTATTTTATGGGGAGTTACACGTTTTAAAAGTAACTTTTAAAATTATTTCTGAAATACAAGCCCGATTCAAGGGAATTTCTCAAATTCTTAACTAATTTCAAGGGAACTATAAAATATGTTTTTAGAAACCATTATATTTCTAAAATCACTCATTTTATTATGAAAATACTATCTTACTTCAGTTCTAGTTTTATACAAAGACTTTTTCAAAATAACTATTCTTTTAAAAATAAAAGAGTATTTATCTCAAGAATTACTTAATGATTTTATAAGAGTATTTTAATTTATTTCAACAATCTTATTGATTCTTATGTATTATTGGGATTAATTATTTATGATTTCATATACCATATTTAATTGGATGTTTTATGAATAGTTTGATTGTAGATGTGCTATCCTAAAACTATTCACCAATTTACTCTGAATGGTTAGTGTTTAAGATTAATGTTCGAGGAAAGTTATTTACATTTCATACGTTAGTTTAAATATGAATGTATATGTTGTTTATGTTTATCCCTAATCATATGAGGAATTCATTGGAATTATTATGTGATGGGTGGGGCCCTCTATATCCCCTCGATGCATCGGTAGGTCTCATGAGACAAATAGAAGCAGACTTGGCCGAGGCTTTGACCATTTTGAGATATAGTTTTAGCCGAGGCCTTAATCATTTTTAGAAATCTTAGAAGAGGCCTTAATTGTATGTTTCAGAATGTCCGACATATGCACTTACCTCACTATGAAGCTATAAATTAAAAGTTCAAGTGGTTATTTGACTAGTAGGATACCCATGATTATGTTTTATTATGTCATTGTTTACTCAGCTCATATTCTTGCCACAATGTGATCAAGTTTATTATTTGTAAAGGAATGTGTTTTAAATTATTCACCATGCCTAATGTTTATGTTTATGTTATATTCCACTGTATTTCTTACTCTTACTAAGTTTTTGAGCTCACCTCTTTCTTATGTTTTATTTTCCCAAGATACGAAGAAGTAAGTTATGAGTGACTTGCAGGCATAATCTAGGAGGGTTGGATGTTTCAAATGGAATAATTTAGTGTTGTTTTTCATTTCATGATGTAATGATGAACTTATATAGGTATATTGTTTCCAAATCTACTAAACTATTTTTTTTCCTTCAGGATATGACTTTCTTGTAATCATGCCAATGTAATGTAATAAGGCACCAACTCCGGGCAATTGGGGTCCGATCTTTATAGTTGGTATCAGAGGAAGTTTAGTAGATAACTTGGAAACTATATTTAGAAAACATATATTAGGGAAAAATCCCTAAGATAGTCTTTGAGGATAAACATACAATAACATCTTGGTATATTGGTAATGAATAGATTATGTGGATATTTCTAGCAAATACATCCCTGTCTGGATACCACAAGTAGACGTGGTCCTAGAACAGATGTACCTAGGAGTAAAAACTATGACAAGGAGTTTTGGGCTTGACCCAAGGTATCCTGGTACACGACAATGGGCCTTACTGCGCACTTGGTTTGACACTCCTAAGGGATATGATTGGGATAATTCACATTTTCTTTACAAGCCATTATGAAGGATTTAAATGTAAATTTTTCCTCAAAGAAACCATGTTTGTGATTATGGAAATATCCATGAATAAGATTTCAATTTATTCTTGGTATTTTTCTAAGTTAAGATTATACATTATGATTCATAACCTAATATAGTATATTCCATTATCTAGAAATGGATCCTAGTGGAAGAAATGAAAACCACATGAACACGCGTATCCCATGTAGGTATTTCCCTCTGATGCAAGATAATGATGTTGGCTCTGGTAATGCGATTGGTGTATAGAAAATTATAACTATAATGGGACAAATTACTTAGGTTATGATAAATAATATTACCCATATGGAGCATCTAGATCCACCACGTAGAGGAACTTTGTTAGATCACTTTATGTGATAACAACCTCCATCATTTAATGGGACTAAGAACCCATTTGTAGCTGAGAAGTGGATAAGTTCCCTAGAGAAGATATTTCTTACTTTAGGATGTAAAGAAAGAGAGAAGGTCATCATGGCCGTTTATCATCTATCTGGATATGCGAATCAATGGTGGTCGTTAAACAAAACAAAAAGGAGGAGGAATAGATAGAAGAGATAGAATGAAGGGACTTCAAGGAAATCTTCCTACAGAAATACTTTCCTTGTGAACAGCGAGCAGATATGGAAAGGCAGTTTCTGAATTTGAGGAAAAAGAAAAATTAGAATGTTTCAAATTATAAATATAACTTCACAAGGTTAGAAAGGAATGTTTTAGACTACATACGTAATTCAAGGAGAAAAATTGATCAATTTTTTTGATGTCATAAAGCCATTCCTCCAAAGGGTACTTATCTCCCAAATTTTTTCATCATATAAAGATATAGTTTCATGTTCTATCAAGACAGAGAAGAAATTACCTAATTCTTATGACCTTAAAGGAAATTAAGAGAAGAAGATGGTTTTTGAAAACTCTGGAAAAGGAAATAAGGAAATGGGGAAGAAGGGAAGAGTTTAATTTTCACCCTGTGATAATTGTGGAAGGAAACAACCTGATGCCTGCTTAAAAAGAAAAGGAGTATGCTACAAATGTGGACATAAATGCCATATTGATGGTGATTTAAAGGGGAAGAAAGAAGATATTAATTTTGAATGCTATAATTGTATGGAGATGGGACACTATGCTAATGATTTTCCGAAGTGTCAAGAAAACATGCCACAAAAAAGGACAAGGGAGCAGGGACAATCTTATACAATCAAAACCAATTACGGGTGGGGCCCTATATATCCCCTTGATGCATTGGTAGGTCTAATGAGACAAATAGACATGGAATTGGCTGAGGCCTTGTCCATTTTAAGATATGGTTTTGGCCAAGGCCTTAATCATTTTTAGACTTCATGGCCGAGGACTTGATGGTATGTTTCAAAATTTCCGGAATATGCACTTACCTCATTATGAAGCTATTAATTGAAATTTCATTTGGTTATTAGACCATTAGGATACCAATGATTATGTTTTATTATGGAATTATTTACTTAGATCATATTCCTACCATAATGTGTTGAAGTTTATTATTTGTAAAGGCATGCGTTTTCAATTATTCACCATGCCTAATGTTTATGTTTATGTTATCTTCCACTGTATTTCTTACTCTTACTAAGCGTTTGATATCACCCCTTTATTATGTTTTATTTTCATAGGATATGAATAATTGAGTTATGAGTGACTTGCAGGCATAATCTAGGAGGCTTGAATGTTTCAAATGGAATAATTTAGCATTGTTTTCTATTTCATGATGTAATAATGAACTTATATATGTATCTTGTTTCCAAATATACGAAACTATTTGTTCCTCTGGGATATGAATTTATTGTAATCATGCCAATGTAATTTAATAAGACACTGGATCTAAGAAACTGGGGTCGGGTCTTTACAAGTTTAGAAAGAAAATAAAAGAAAGGATCTTGAGGAAGAGTGTTACCTCTTCTTTGTGAACTCCTTTTGGTTTTCACCAAAGGGATTCCTTGGTTGAATTTATGCCTAAAGGGAGGATTCAATGAGTAAGGGAGGGATTTTGGGAAGTTAATTGGGGAGATATTGGATGAAATTAAGTGTCTTGTGAGGTGTGAATAAGTGGGAGTGGTGGTGGCCTTTTATAAGGGAGGGAGGGGACACACTTAACAAATTTGAAAACAAGTTAGGTGTACCCTTGTTTTTACCTAAAAAAAGTCATAAAAAATAAACAAAACTCAATAATGGAAGTTTTATGGACTAAATATGTCTATAAAATGAGTTTTGGACATGTTTCTAAGTCATCTGGTCCCTTAAGTTTAAGGTTTAG
Source organism: Viscum album (assembly GCA_963277665.1). Taxonomy (NCBI): domain Eukaryota; kingdom Viridiplantae; phylum Streptophyta; class Magnoliopsida; order Santalales; family Viscaceae; genus Viscum; species Viscum album. Next base: position 756,076,697 of record OY728129.1, on the reverse strand, counting down.
TCCATTGTTAATCCTAATTTTACCTTGATCACTATAATTAATTTTAATCACTTTCACTAATATTTTTGGTGAAAAATTAAGTTGATCTTATTATACTATAAATATTATACTAATTAAAATCTTGTATGTATGTTTTTAAAAATTCAAGTGAAAAAATTGAAAAAAATTAAGTTTAATGTTAATCTCTCAGACGTGACGAGAAAGCGAGTTTTTAAAGTGAGAATGTTTAAAAGTTCATTAAGATTTTATATCTAAATTAATCATAAAAATAATTACATTGACCTACATTGGATTAATAGATGTATAACTAATCTATTTTTACTTTAAAACCAACTTAAAATATTATTTAACTATATAAATAAATTAGATAAAAAATCAAATTTAAATTAAAATTTAGTATTTTTCACTATTCACCAAAAAATGAAGTTTCTCAAAAAAATCCCAAAAATACACCCTAAGCTAATTTAAACATTATAAATTCAAAAATTATGTTTATTTTATCAAATTAAATTTCTTAAAGTATCTTAAATTAATTTTATTATTATTCACTAAGGACTTAAAAATCAGTTCTTTTGGGAAAATAGTATTTTCAAACATATGAAGAATTTACCAAAAATTATATATTTTATCATCATTATGTTTTATTTATATAAAACCAATATAAATAATATTTAAAAATTGGTTAGCAATACTTATATAATTATATTTAATGACTATGTTATAACTATCTTGTTTAATTAATTATAATAAAAAAATGTTGTTTTGTAGAAACTCAGTGTTTCATGTAACGCAAGCCAAATCAGTGTTGCATATAATGAAAGCCATGTCGATGTTGAATGTAACACAAAATTATCTTGGGGTATAGTATAATGAAATATTAATATGGTGTAGCGTACAAATCAATAATATCTTGGTGCTTTCATATAATACAAGTTATATTCAGTGTTGCATGAAATGAAAAATATAAAAAAGATTAAATTAATTCGCAAAAAATATTTCACAAAAACTCAGGGTGTTACACTATACCCATATTAAAACTAATTTCACCCTAGAAATTCGTTTGGGTTATCAATGATTTAATATTTTTATGTTCCTTTAATAGAAACCCATATCGTAAAAATGAACACTAAAACTTCCTTTAAAAAAAAATAAAGTCGGAACCATAATGGTTACCCAAAGTAACTCATAGCTAGGTTTCCACATAGGAGAACATAGGTGGAAAGTAAAAACATGGACATGGAAGAGAAATATAACCATCAAGTTCTGAAGGAGAGTGATAGATAACATGGTCAAGACAAAGTTAAAAATCACAAAGCCATAAATCTACGATGATTTAAGAGACCATTTGATTCATTAGAAAAGAAGTTACTAGGATAACCTTTTCAGTTTCAATATTCTTTCCCTAGAGTTGAATAATTTTCTTAAGAATTTATACTTACTTTATTTGATTCCCTTTCATAAGTAAAATATCACCCTTTGGCCATGTCATGTCCAATTTATACTTCACCTATTTCTCTAAAAAGGAAGGCAAAATTTTCATTCCTGAAGCACCAACAGATCATGAGATCCATGATAAGTCATCCCATCACTCTTCAGTTACCATCAACATAAAGTTGTTAGAGCAGGTTATCCAATATGTGTAAATCTTTATATGGTCAAATAATAATTTAATCACACAAACTTCATCCAAAGTTTAACTTTAACATTCCACAAATAGTTAACCTTATCACCCTTCTGAAAGATGAAAATCCAAAACTTTAAAAAGAAATCACTAAATCAGATTAACATTGATCCCCCATATATCATAAAGTGGATCTTAGTTTTCACATTCCAAACATTTGAATACCTTCACCGTATATTCTCTTGAAACATGATAGTAACCTGAATTACAATAAAACCTCTTTGAAAACATGCATGCTTCCTTTTTACAAAGATTACTGGATATATTCCTTAAATCCAAGGGCCTGTAAACTTCATCCATGATAACATAGACTACTTGTTAATAAATACTTTATCAATTCTGAGGTAATTTGTACCATCCAATTTACTTATTCATATCCATCATATCTTTATCTAAACATCATTATCTCAATATCAGGAATAGATTAGGGGTTACCTTACCTTAATCAAAATACCACCTTTCCATGAAATCACTTTTCTACCTCACCAGAACCATTCAACATATCATTTCAAATAATAAATGAAAAAACTATACCGAAAATTATTATATATTTCATGATTCACATAATATAATCTTTGAATTACATAACATATAAAATTTAATCATCCAACTTTATTCTTACAACATTACTCAAGATTCATCAAATTATTCCTTAATACATCATTCATAGAATATAAAATAGGAATTATGTCTTAAAATTTATCAAACTCAATTTAATCATGCTTATTAAAAATACTATTATAACAACACATACCTTTCATATGTTGTTTGTGGTCTCTTTATCATCAGCAGCAAAAACGTTACTTTTACCACCTTGCTGATTATCTTCATGAGACTTACAAATAGGACATTGATTTTCATAATGCCCAAACTTTACAAATTTAAAGCATTCATCAATTGATAATAACTCAGGGAGGCCAAAATTTCCATCCATTGTGTTAACTGAACTTTTTGTTTTCCGTTTGCAGTTACTTGCTCTGTGACCTTGTTTTCCATATTCAAAACATCTTCTGTTCTTCTGATACATTCACTTGGGTGTTTCTTCCCACATTATTGACATGTAGGAAACTGAATTTTATTTCCTTAATGGTCTTCATTATCCAAATTATCAATGATCTTTTTCCTTCTCTTCTTTGGTGAGTCTGAGAGTTGGTTAAGGTACACATTGTTAATCATGTTCCTTGAAAACTGATTAGGCATGATTATAATGTCATTTAATCTAGTGATAATCCCATTTTACTACTCATCAGTAAGTCATTAGTCACATTAATTATTAACCCAGTTCCTTCTAGTTCCCTCCATTTACATAAACCAAAAACCATAGAGTAAGAAACAATTGTCATAGTGAGTAACCACATAATCATGAAAAACCACTTATAGGATGTCTAAATCACGACACATTCTTTAATCTATTATAACTTAGGTTTTTACTCGATTACTCATAGCTAACTTATTTTTAAATCCTTCATGATGGTTTTTAAGGAGTTTGTGAATTCCCAAAGCATATCCCCCAAGAGTTTTAAACTAGGTGCAGGGTAAGGCCTATTGTTGTATACTAGGTTACACTCGAGTTAGGCCCAATGCACCTTTTCTGAGTTGTTACTCCTAGGTACATCTATTATAGAACCATGTACACTTATAATATCCATATATAGATGTATTTATAGGAAACTACTCACTCTATCATTTACCAAAATTATAGGATACTTTCCTATACTCTTCCTTATCCTTAGTCATATAATTAGAGTTATCACTAAGGTTTTATCATCCTAGTTTCCAAAGTTTAACTAAAACTTTCCTATGATACCAAATATAACAAACCGATCTTAATTTACATAGATATTATATAATTTTTGTAGAAAAATTAATACATTATATAGACAGACACCAAAAGACCATATTAGTCTAGTGCCTTTGGAAACATGGAAACATAAAAAATGGTACAGAAGTGAGCTACATTATCTCCCACTAGGATCTTCATGACTATAAACCTTCTTAGACACATCATAATTAATACATATCTTTATATCCTTGGGAAGGAAACATAAAAGGGGTGACCTCAGATGCTTAGTAAGGGTAAACAAGGAAGATAATTAAGCATAAACATGATCATAAAGGTACGATAACATGATCATAACATTAAAAGATCATACCCTACATATTAAAGATCATAAAGGAAAATCATGGAATAAATATCATAAGTACATAATACATGAATCATATGGTAATCAAGATAATTACCCATGAAACATAGGAATATGACATGGAATTGTGGAATACACATAAACATGTAATATCATTCCTTAAAAGTCAATATGCATTACTAGAATTTATCAGGGAACTTCATGTGGACTACACCTACTAGGAGGGACACCACAACATCCCCTGTACCAGTCATTTCCTTATAAGGGATTGGGTTTCCCCATCTTCCTATAGTGGACCAGGTTTCCATATCTTTCATCTTCATGGTGACTAAGCTACTGGGCGGGACACACCACCATCCCCAGTTACAGTCCATTAATTATAATGGATCGGGTTTCCCCATATTCCCATAGTGGATAAAGCCCATCAACTTTATTCCCATAATTATCTCATGAGATATAAATCTTTACCCAATGAATTAGAGGGATATATAGGTCCCACCCATGTCACAATAAAATCATTCATACATGTGCCACAATATTATAAAACTTTCATCATATCACGACTTATAAAAAGATATGGGTTTTATAAACATCCTATGATAGTCCATGAAATGAAATGGGTGTCATAAACATGTAATAATATCTCAACCTGAGGAAAAAGACAAGTTTCATAATCATTTTATCAAAGCATAACCCATGAAAAGAAGTGGGTTTCAAAATCATATAACCTATGGGAGAGAAATGAGTTTCATATAACCCATGAAAAGAAATGAGTTTCATAAATATCATGCCATTAGAACAAAAACTATTTAGATAAGGAATGTGAATGGAACATTTCGATCATTTCCTAGAAAGGCATGAGTAACATCAACAAATATCATCTTAGATGGAAAATAATTTTGAAATATTTTTCAAAAAAACATTTCTTGAGGAAAAAATCATTTATTCTTTGAAAAAGTATTTTTAAAATATAGAAAGTTTTGAAAACTATTCTATTTGAAATTTTTTTGAAAACTTAGAAAGAATGCATGAAATAATTTTGAATTTTTTTTCCTAAAATCTTATTAAATATGATTGAAAACAATTTGAAAATCTTTTTTCTTGAAAACTTATAAAATAATACTGAAATTTTTTTGAAATTTTTTTTCCATGAAAACATATAAAATAATATTTAAAACATTTTGAAAACCATTTTCCTTGAATACATATAAAATAATCTTGAAAACATTTTGTAAACCGTTTTCCTTGAAAACTTATAAAATAAGATTGAAAACATTTTGAAAAAGGTTTTCCTTGAAAACATATAAAAGAATCTTGAAAACATTTTGAAAACCATTTTCCTTGAATAAATATAAAATAATATTGAAAAAAATTTGAAAATGTTTTTATGAAACATGGTTTTGAAAGAAAAAAAATTTCTGACCAAAGAGAGGTAAAGTCAAACTTTCTTAAAAATGCTTTCATGATCATATTATGTAACAAAGAGTGAAAAAATGGTACCAATACGTGAAGATATCATGAAAATATAGAGGATAATAATAGTCACGATTTCTCTTGAGATTTGGATCATAATATTTTATCAATGAAAGCATAATAATAAAAAATCTCAATAAATGGTGAGATTATAACTATAAACCATTACCAATTTTGGTAACTTTAAATCATAAAAAAATCGAAAAAATAAAATTAAAAAAATCTCAAAATATCATGAAAATAAGGAGATTCATGATATAACATGTCAAAGGAAGTATATACACCTCATGGAAAAATATAGTTTCATAACATGACATGTGTTTCTAAGAAGACAAATTGAGACAAAATTACTTTACTGATTTGATAACTTTTAAAAAATAAACCCCATGAAATAAATATCATAAAATGTATATATAAATACCCATAAATTTAATTATAATAATCATATAATACATCTATGGTCAGTATACACACCACATTTAAGAAATACGAGGTGAACATGGCTTGTATCTCAAGGAAATTAAAAGTGAGACGAGAAAGCCCTTACTACTTGAGTAACTTTTAGAATCATGATTATCATGAAATAATAGAATAATTTTAAATATTTTAATATCATTAAATAAATTAAATTAATAATATAACATGTCATAGGGTAGTATATACACCACACAAAATAAGCGAGTGGTTAATATGGCATGTATGTCACAGAAATAAAAAGTGAGATGAAATTCTCTTACCTTATGTATTGAATCTCTTTGTACTCATACAAAAATCATGTATAATAAATATAAGTTTATTATAAATATTTTATATAACCATATTATTATATATAATACCATATCTGGTTTGATTATGACTTTATATTACCCTCTTATTAACAATTCCAAGTTAGGGTTTCGCTTCGGGTAATATCCGCTTTGTTTTTCACTTGTGTCTTAATTTGTTATGTTTTTGGTAATCATACTTATATCATGATTTAAATAATGTAAAAAATGATATAAATTTCATGTATATTAAGTTTATATTTATTTATAATAATCTATGAAATATTTAAATATGAAATGGAAGACACTATTCATAGAGACGGTAGGCCGTACGTACTCATGAATGTTGTTTCTGTTTAATTATCGTATTAAAAAAAGAAAGTAATTGAAATATATGTATATATATATATAATAATTAATGTAGAATTATTATTTCATATATATCATATACATTTAATGAATCCAACCTTAATACATTCCATGTAGAGTGTGAACAAATCACATCACTTTTAGGTGGCGGTAGTCCACACTTCCCCAAACAAAATTATCATAGTTACACAAAATGGAAAACATAAAGGTATGTTCTATATAAAAATACAGAATCATAAAGATATTATAAATATCACATATATCATATATAAATATCTTTTCTATCATAATTGACAACCATGAAAGGTAGTAAAGGAAAAATGAACAACATCGTTTCGTGAGACGGTAATTCACTGTACACAAGAATGATAAGTTTGTTACCCATTAGATAGAAGTGTGTATAAGTGTATGTATAAAACTTATCATAATAACATATAAATATGTTGAGGATAATGAGGATATTATTTACTAATAAAATAATAATAATTGAGGTAGTGGAGAAAGAAAATAAAAGAAAGGAGCTTGAGGAAGTGTGTTACCTCTTCTTTGGGTAACCCCTTTTGGTTTGAACCAAAGGGAATCCTTGGTTGGATTTATTCCCAAAGGGAGGATTAAAGAAGGGAAATATGAATTTTGGGTAATTAATTGGTTATATATTTTACAAAATTAATTTTCTTGAGTAGTTTGAATAAGGGGGAGAGGTGGTGGCCTTTTATAGGGGAGGGAGGGGGCACACTTGGCATTTTTGAAAAAAAGTTAGGTGTGTCCACATTTTTACGTAAAAAAAGTCATAAAAACCATAAAAAATAAATAATAAAAGGTTTATATGCAAAATATTTCCATAAAATTGGGTTTTGAAAAGCTTTTAGGTCATTTGGGCACTTAAGTTTAAGGTTTAGTCCCCTGTTAAGCTTAGTTTTACCTTAATATCTCTAATTAATTTTAATCACTTTTACTAATATTTTTGGTAAAAAAATAAGTTGATATTATTATAATATAAATATTGTACTTATTAAAACCATTTATTTATATTTTTTGAAATTCAATTCACATAAGTGGAAAAATTAAGTTTAATACTAATCTCACAGATGTGGTGAGAAAGCGGGTTTTTAAAGTGAGAATGTTCAAAAGTTCATTAAGTTTTTAAATCTAAATTCAACATAAAAATTATTCCAATGAATTAAATTGGATTAATATATTTATAATTGATATAATTTGACTTTAAAAACAAATTAAAGTAAAATTTAATAGTATAAATAAATTATATGAAAAATCAGTTTTGAATTAACATTCAATATTTTTCACTATTCACCCAAAAACCAAGTTTCTTAGAAAAATATCAAAAAATTTACCCTAAGTTAATTTATAAATTATGAATTAAAAAATTATATTTATTTTATAAAATTAAATTTATAAAGGTGTCTAAAATTAATTTTATTATTTTTTACAGGACTTAAAAATTAGTTCTTTTGAGAAAATAACATTTCCAAACATACAGAATTTACCAAAAAATATGTGTTTTATCATCATTATGTTTTATTTATATAAAACCATTATAAATAATATTTTAAATTTTTTTATTAATATTAATATTATTATTTTTAATGAACATGTTATAACTATCTCATTTTATTAATTATAATAAAAAAAATGTTTCTTAGAAACCCAGTGTTACGTGTAACACAAGCCAAGTTGGTGTTGCATATAACACAATACAAGTCGGTATTTCATGTAGAGAGAACTTATATTGGGTTATAGTATAATGAAATCTTAATATGGTGTAGCATACAAATAAATAATAACTTGGTGTTTTTATATAATACAAGCTATATTCAGTGTTGCGTGAAATGAAAAATATCAAAAAGATTAAATTAATTCATAAAAACCATTTCACAGAAACTTGGTGTGTTACATTCCACCCCAGATAAAATTAATTTCTCCCTTGAAATTATTCTAGGTTTTCAACAGTTTAATAATTTTAAGTTCCTTTAATAGAAGATCAAATTGTAAAAATAAACACTAAAAGTTCCTTTAAAAAAGGAAGTTGGAACCATAACAGTTACTCAATATAACTCATAGCTGGGTTTCCTCATAGGAGAATATAGGTAGAAATTGAAAACATGGACATGGAAGAGAAATATAACTATCAAGTTCTGGAGGAGAGTGATAAAGAACATGGTTAAGAGAAAGTTAACAATCAAAAATCCATAAATCTACGATGATCTAAGGAACCATTTGATTCATTAGAGAATAAGGTACTAGGATAACCTTTTTGGAATCAAGATCCTTTTATTAGAGTTAAAGAATTTTCATGACAATTTATACTTACTTGATTTCATTCCCTTTCATAAGTAAAATCTCGCCCTTCGGTTGTGTCTTGACCAATTTCCACTTCACCTATTTCACCTAAAAAGAATGTGAATTTTTCATTCCTGAAGCACTAACAGATCATGAGATCCATGATAAGCCATCTCATATCTCTTCAGTTACCATAAACTCAAAGTTTTTATAGAAGGTTATCCAATATAAATAAATCCTCATGTGGTGAAATAATACTTTAATCTCAAAAACTTCATCTTAAGTTTAACTTAAAAATCACATAAATGGTTAACCTTATAACCCTTATAAAAGATGAAAATCCAAAAATTTAGAAATAAATCACTAAATCAACTTAAAATTGAACCCCCATATATCATAAAGTGGCTCTTGGTTGTCACATTCCAAACATGAGAATACCTTCATCATATATTCTCTTGAAACATGGTAGTAACCTAAATTAACATAAATACTCTTTGAAAACATGCATGCTTCCTGTTTCCAAAGATTACTGGATATATTCCTTAAATCTAAGGAGTTTTAAACTTCATTAATGATAACATATACTACTTTTTCAACAAATACTTTATCAGTTATAAGGTAATAAGTACCATCCAATTTACTTATTCATATCCAAAATATCTTTATCCAAACATCATTATCTCAACATTAGGAATAAATTAGGGGTTACCTTCCCTTAATCAAAATATCACCTTTCCATGAAATCACTTTTCTACCTCACTAGCACCATTCAATACATCCTTTAAAATACTAAATGAAAACTTATATTTAAAATACTTATATATTTCATGATTCACATAATATAATATTTGAATCTCATAACATATACACTTTAATCATCCAAACTTATTCTTAAACCATTACTCATCCTTCATAAAATTATTCTTTAATACCACATTCCTAGAATATTAAATACGAATCGTGTATTAAAATTTATCAAACTCAAGTTAATAATTCTTATCAACAATACTATTAGAACAAAACATACCTTTCATATGTTATTCATGGTCTCTTCATCATCATTATAAAAACCATTACTTGTACCACCTTTCCGATTCTCTTTATGAGACTTCCACATAGAAAATTAGTTTTAATAATGCCCATAATTTCCATATTTAAAGAAGTCATCAATTTATAATACCTTATTGAGGACAACATTCCCATCCATTGCGTTAACTGCACTTTTTATTTTCCCTTTGCAGTTAGTTTCTTTGTGACCTTCTTTTCCACAGTCAAAACATCCTCCTGTCCCTTTGAGGCATTCAATTGGGTATTTCTTACCACATTATTCACATTTAGTAAATTTAATTTTCTTTCCTTGATGGTATTTATTACTCAAATTCTCAGTGATCTCTTTCCTTCTCTTCTCTAGTGAGTCTGACAGTTGGTTAAGGTACACATTGTTAATCATGTTCCTTAAAAACTGATTAGGCATGATTACAAATTCCTTCACTCTAGTGATCATCCCATTTGACTGATCATTATAAATTTTCATATCACATTCATTGTTAACCTAGTTCCTTCTAGTTCCCTCCATTGACTTATACCAAAAATCATAGAGTAAGAAACATTTTTCTTAGCGAGGAACAACATAATCTTGAAAAAACACTTATAGGAAGTCTAAATTATGAAACATTCTTTAATATATGACACCTTAGGTTTATCATAAGTTATTAATAGAAAAATTATTTTTAAAAACTTCATGATGGTTCGTGAAGAGTTTGTGAATTATCGAAGTATATCCCCTAGGTGTGTCAATCCTAGTGTGTAGTAAGGCCCGTTGTCATGTACTAGGTTACGCCCGAGTTAGGCTCAATGAACCTTGTTAGAGTTGTTACTCCTAGGTACATCTATGTCAGAACCATGTCCACTTGTAGCATCCAAAAAAGATGTATTTCTAAGAAACCACTCACTCTATCATTTACCAAAATTCAAATACATTTTCCTATACTTTTCCTTATCCTTAGATTTATCCTTAGTCATATCCTTAGAGTTATTAATAAGGTTTTATTATCCTATTTTCCAAAGGTTAACTAAAAATTTCCTACGATACAAAATATAACAAACCAGTTTAAATGTACATAGAAATTATATCATTTTTTAGAAAACTTAATATATTAAACATATAGATTCCAAAATAGCATATTAGTTTAGTGTGTTTAGAAACATGGAAAAATAAACACTGGTACATAAGTGAGCTATGTTATCTCCAAATATATTCTTCATGACTAGAACCCTTCTTAGACACATCATACTTAATACATATCTTCATATCCTGGGGAATGAAATATGAAAAGGGGTGAGATTATATAATTAGTAAGGGTAAAAAAGGGAGATAAGTAAGAAAAACCATGAGCATAAGGGTATGAGAATGTGATCATAACATTAGAAGATCATACCCTGCATATCAAAGATCACAAATGTAAATAATGGCATAAATATTAGCAATTTATAATACATGAATAATAAGGGAATCAAGAGCATGATCCATGGAATAATAACATAGGAATAAGGCATAGAATTTTGTTATACACATAAACATGTAATATCATTCCCTGTAAGTCAAGATTCATTGCTATAACTTATCAGGGCACTTCATGGGGACTACACCTACTGGGTGGGACACACCACCATACCCAATAACAGTCCTTTCCTTGTAATAGATCGGGTCTTCCCATCTTCCTATAGTGGATTGGGTTTCCCCATCTTCCCATAGTGGATATGGTTTCACCATATTCCATCTTCATGGTAACTACACCTACTGGGCATGACACACCACCATCCCCAGTCGTAGTTCATTCCTTGTAAGGGATTGAGTTTCCCCATCTTCCCATAGCCGATCAAGCCTGTAGAATTGATTACCATCATTATATCATGAGATATAAATCTTTAACCAATGTATTGGAGGGAGATATAGGTCCCACCCATCTCAAAATAAAATCATTCATACATGTGCCATAATAAAATAAAACTTTCATCATATCATGACCCATAAAAAGATATGGGTTTAATAAACATCCTATAATAACCCATGAAATGAAATGGGTGTCATAAACATGTAATACAATCTCAAAATGAGAAAAAATATAGGTTTCATAATCATTTCATCAAAGCATAACCCATGAAAATAAGTGGGTTTCAAAACATATAACCCGTGGGAGAGAAATGAGTTTTATATAACCCATAAAAATCATGCCATTAAAACATTAAATATTCATAGAAAGAATATGAATGGAACTTTTAGATCATTTCCTGGAAAGGTAGGAGTAACATCAATGGATATCATCTTATATGGAAAATAATTTTGAAATATATTTCAAAAAATTATTTCTTGAGGGAAAAAAATTTAATTCTTTGAAAAAGGATTTTTAAAACGTAAAACCTTTTGAGAACCATTTTCTTTGAAAATAATTTGAAAACTTATAAATAATTATTGAAATAATTCTAAAAACCTTTTTCCTTGAAAGCTTATAAAATTAGCTTGAAAAAATTTTGAAAACCGTTTTCCTTGAAAAATTATAAATTAAGATTAAAAACATTTTGAAAACAATTTTTCTTGAAAAAATATAAAATAATTTTGAAAACATTTTGAATTTTTTTTCCTTTAATACATATAAAAGAATCTTGAAAAAATTTTGAAAACCGTTTTCCTTGAAAACTTATAAAATAATATTGAAAAAATTTTGAAAACTTTTTTCCTTGAAAATATATAAAATAATCTTGAAAACATTTTGAAAAACCATTTTACATGAATAAATATACAAGAATATTGAAAAAAATTTGAAAAACTTTTTAGAAAACATGGTTTTGAAAGAAAAAAAATTCCGGCCAAAGATAGAGGTAAAGTTGGACTTTATTAAAAACGCTTTCTTGATCATGTTATATACCAAAGAGTGAAAAAATGGTACCAATATATTAAGATATCATGAATATATAGATTAAATTAATAGTCATGAGTTATATTGAGATTGAATCGTGAGATTTCATTAATGAAATCATAATCATAAACAATCTTGATAAACAGTGAGATTACAACTATAAACTGTTACCAATTTGGTAACATTGAATCATAACACAATGGAAAGAATAAAATTACATGAATATTAACATATAATGAAAATAATTATATTCATGATATAACATTTCAAATGCATTATATACACCTCATGGAAAAACATAGGTTCATAACATGACATGTGTCTCAAAGAAGGAAAATTGAGAGAAAAATTACTCTACCAATTTGGTAACTTTTGAAATATAAACCATAGGAAATAAATGAAATAAAATTGATAAATAAATACCCATAAATTTAATTATAATAATCATATAATACATACATGGGTAGTATACACACCACAAATAAAAAATACGAGGTGAACATGGATTGTGTCTCACAGAAAATAAAAGTGAGATGAGAAAACACTTACTACTTGAGTACCATTTTGAATCATGATTAACATGAAATAATAGTATGACATCCTACCTTTTTATTACATAAATTTTCATTACATTTTAAAAACAGAGGATATTTAAAGTCTAGTGTCTGGGAAATCAGGGACATAATACATGAAAACAACATAAAACATTCTTCTAATCCACTTGTAAGGCTTAATCACAGGTTCATCCTAAGTAAAATTACTGCATCTCATAACTTGGAGACATACATCAAAGGAAAGGGTGATTAGAAGGTCCAGTAAGGGAAACAAGGGAATCCGTTTACTTGTGATATCAATAAGAACTTGATGAAGAACATAAAGAAAATAGAAATGGAATAAGATACATATCATAATAAAAATAACATGAATCATAACTTGAAAATATGGCTACAACATTTAATTTAGACATTCATGAATATATCACCAAGGTTCATCCCCAAGGTGTCATAAAAATTACTAAGGTTGTTCACCAAGGTATCGTGAAACTTTTCATATCTAGAGATTAAATTATTTACCCAATAAATTGGAGTGCTATTAGGGAAAACCCTTAATATGTACTTATTTTCATGTAATCCACATAGATCATAATCATATATTTCATAAATAACCCAAATAAAATAAAACAAACGGGTTTCATTTCAAAATCGTGACGTTTTTAAAAGTGCTTAAAAATACGATCATTATGTCATCTATAACCCATGGAAAAGGGAGTGAGGGTTATATGTATGTCAATTCTAGAATCAAATAGATAAATTTTATGTCTTGATTAATACCCCTGTAAGTGAAATAGGTTTGGGTATTCACATAAATAAAATGGTATAATTTCTTGAGAAAAATAGATAGAGGTTTCAAGACGAAAATCCTAAAACATAACGGCTATACAACATGGTTTTAGAAAACATTGAAAGGATATGGGAAAAGGGTTACCCACTCATAAATAAGTCAAAATACAGTATGGGGATATAATAAAATGTAAATAAGAACATGGTATGGATTATTTAATGACATACCACATGAAAAGTAATCTTAAAAGAAAAGAGAAGATGTAATTTTTTTTTACAAAAATTCGGTAGCCTAACAGCGTCACTTAAAAATTCATAAAATCTATTGTTGAGAGAAGAAAGGATCTCTTATAAATTGGACATTAAATGGACAGTAATAAGGGTATATAATAACATACCCCCAAATAATAAAATCAAAACTATAAGACATAACATAAAGGAAGTCATGAATTAAAAAAGGAGGGTGAAAGGATCCCTTACCTGGAAGAGTAACCTCAAAAGCTCAAAGGTTGTGTAAGAACTCGGATCTTCGTTTCAGGTATGGTTTTCCTTTTTTTGGAGTTTTTAATAAAAATAAACTTTCTAGAAATTTTCTAAGTACACACCGTGTACTTTGTGAGTACACACCGTGTACTCTTCTTCGGCTCGAAGCCGTGTGCTGGCCATGCCCGACCACACACACGGTGTGTAGGGGTGACATGGAGGCCAATTTTTGTGGAGTACGGAAAAGACCCAGTACACACCGTGTACTTTCTTTTTTTGTTTTCACTAAACAGACCAAGGTCGCGCCTAACACACAGAAACACCTCCTTCTAGGTCTCATTCGTCCGAGAGTGACCCGTACGGCCAGATCTTCGACGAGCTCCCACCTCTTTGTATATTCTCTGATTTGAGCACGGTCGATTGCATTGGAATAGAAGCGGTGAGCTCTCCCTTCTTCTTGAGTCTTGTTTCTTGATTCCTCATGGTTTTCAAGTTATCGTAGGTTGAGAGTTTTGTGCATTTTCTCAGATCTACGTCGTTCTAAGGGGAATCCGTCTTCATCGTTCATGTATATCGATCTCCTAGGATTGAGGTAGGTGGTTTGTGCCTTTCCATAGAAAGTTGATGAATATTTTGTGCAAATTCCACCAATACCCTTGAACAGGGTATTGCGTGTTCCTGTTTTTCCTTTGTTGTATTGCCTGCTTTGCTTGATTTCTAGAGTAGATATTTTTCCTGTGATTATGGTAGCTTTACTGTACTTTGGATGTTTTCTATGCTTTTTCCTCCTGTTTGGCGTTTTGCTAGTTTCCATGCTTAGTCGTAGGACATTGGAACTGCTACCTTGTTATGCTGCTGAGCCTTAGTTGATAGCCAAGTAGTTCTTGAGGTTACTTGGACAATGTACATGCGCGCTGAGCATGTATTAACTTTCACTCAGGACTGTGAGAACCTAGAGTAGTAGACCAAAGGGATAATTGATGGAAGGGCTTCTCGAGAGTGTATTTTAATTACGATACGAGACCACATGGGGAATTGACGTTGAGTGCTTCCTCAGAGAGTCTGTAGTTCCTCGACGTGGGCCACAGGGGGAATAGATGTTGAGTGCTTCCCCAGAGAGCCTTTAGCACGATACGAGACTATAGGGGGAATTGACGGTGAGTGCTTCCCCAGAGAGTCTATTAATTTTATAGCTGAACCGGAGGGGTGAGAATGTGTGTGCCTCCTAGAGGGTTGCTAGTACTTGTAGGTTGAACCATAGGGGTTAGGCTGTGAGAGCTACCCAGAGGGTTACCTATTTTCTTCTTGTTGATAGCTGTTTTCTTGTGTACTTTTGTTGTTAGAATTGTGGTTTGTAGCTGCTTGTGTTTTCCTATTTGCTGCTTCTTGTTTTATTTACTGCCATATATTCATTGACTGTTAGGCACAAATCTTTGGGTGATTGCCTACTGGGATCGTATCTCACACTCTGTTTGGGCCATGCTTTTGGGTCCAAGCAGACTATGTTGTTGCAGGTGTAGATAAGGGAAAGCACCCTTCTACTTTAGGTTCTTGATTGCGCTAGAGCTGGAGGGCATGGGACCGAGCTGGGGCTTGCGATGCTGGGGAGTTTATTTTGTTTTTCCTTTGCACTTTGTTTTCAGTTGTATTCCAGCACATTGTTGTGTTTTCTTCTTTCCATAGATACTTGTACCTACTTCATCATTGTCATCATTGCTATATATATTCATTGCTTCCGCTGTTGACTGTTGTTTTTCCGCTGTATACCTTACCGAATGAGGGCATAGTTTCCCCACCGAATCACCAAGGCCCTCGCTGCTAGTCGGCAGCCTCTGGCGTTTGGGGAAACGCGCTTGAGGTCATGTGGCGAACCGGGTACGGGGCACCAGTGGAGGGGCTCCAGATTCGGGTCGTTACAAAGTGGTATTAGAGGAGTTCTTTTCTCTTGCTTTACTGTTTGGAGACCTTAGCCAGGGATAGGATGGATTCGGTACTTGGTATTAAGCTGTGCTCGGAAGTAGCTAACCCGTGTACAGGGAAAATCCATACTACCACGTTAATTGCAATTTTTTCTGGTTTTGAGATTTTATGGTTGATCTAATTTCACCTAGAATGATTCACTTGACTTGTGCTATTATTGTTTTGATACTTCGGTTCTATTTCTGTCGCAACCCAATGATATGAGGGTATGCCATCTCATGCATCATATAGGCACTTGTAGAAATCACATGCCATGCATTCTTGCCATGCCATCTAGGGTGCATTAGTGATTGCATGCTGTTGTGATAGGCTTTGTGTAGATTATGCATGCTATTGTGATAGATGTTTCATAGTTTCCCTGCTGTTATGTTAGAAAACTGTTGTTTTGTTCTTTACTTAAAATGAACGCCAAATTTTGGTTCTTGAGGTGTTATGGGCCCTCATTAATCAGAAATTGGTGGATCATGGTCCTGTTTTCTCTTGTATATGAATGTGGGAGATGCCAAACCTTGATTCGTGGGGAGTATGGGCCCTCACGGATCGGAATTTGGCACCTCTCTGCCTTGTTTTTAGTGTTTCTGGGAGTATGAGTAGTTTCTGAGCTACTGCCCAGAAAAACCCAGAATACACGACGTGTACTTTTTGGATACACGCCGTGTAGTTTTCAGGCCGTGTCACTGACCGTGTGAGAAGAACATAGTGTCGTGGAAGTAACTTCGGGAACACATCGTGTACGACTGGTACATGCCGTGTAAGTTCGGAGCCGTGTACCCAGCCGTGTCACTAACAACACGGGCTGGGGAAGCTTGGGTAGAACATGTCGTGTCCTTAGGGAACACGCCGTGTGGTCCTGTCCAGGTACCCGACCATGTCACGAACACCACGGTCCAACATTACCTTCTTTTACACATGTCGTGTTTGTTCGAAACACGCCATGTAGTCCTGTTCAGGGACTTGGCCGTGTCACGAACACGCCATGTAGTCCTGTTCAGGGACTCGGCCGTGTCACGAACAACACGGGGCGGTGTCGCATCCGCCTATACACGCTGTGTTTGTTTGGAGAACGCCGTATAAGGTTCAGCCGTGTAGACGACCGTGTGCTTAACAACACGGGCCGCTGAAGCCTTGTCTAGTACACACCGTGTTTTTTTCGAACACGTTGTGTAGTCTCAGGTTGAGTCGGACCGTGTGGGTTAGCCATGTAAAGAGACTCGGGCAGAGGCATAGTTTCAAGTACACACCGTGTGTTGGGGTCAACACGTCATGTAGTTGAGGTGTTACATGACTTGTAGGGCATGAGTACACTCCCATGTCAGTGGTTTAAGAAGACATGCCGTGTAGTTTTTATACACGCCGTGTAGTCGTGTTTTGAAAACTTGTGTGTTTTTCTTCCCCTGATTCTATTTTGTACTCTTGTGTTCTCTGTCCTTGTTTTCCTGATCTAAGGTGTGCTTTTGATCTTTCAGAACTATGCCTCTGAGACGTCCTCCGGTCATACGTCTATCATCAGGCAGTGATCAGACGCCTAATATGGATGATCAGGGACTTCTTGTCGATCCTCCAGTCGGACCAGCCTTGGCACTGGCTGTCATACCAGTTGTAGGCGCGGATGCACAATTTAGGGAAGGTTTCATGAGGATGATGTAGGCATTCCAGGGAGCGCCGCCTCCTTCCACGTCTATGGCAGACTTGACGTGGGTTTTCCAGCAGCAGCATCCTCCTACCTTCTCGAGGGAAGAAGGACCTCAGGCTGCAGAGTCAAGGCTGGAAGCCATGCTGACTATCTTCGAGCATCTAGAGATGCCTCCAGAGAGGTGGGTCAAGCTCACCACCTACATGCTCTGAGACTCCTCCAAGAGGTGGTGGGACATGATCTCACAGGCAGGTCAGCAGTAGGCTATGGCTTGGGAGGAGTTCCAGCGTGTGTTCTATGACTACTTCTACCCGGAGACCCTGAGGGCCGACCAAGCCCGGGAGTTCATGAGCTTAGAGTAGGGTACTCTTTCTGTCATGGAGTATTCCGCTCATTTCACCGAGCTGCAGCACTTCACACCCATCCGGAATGGGAGTGGGGTGTTCTTAGCAAGGAAGTTTGAGGATAGTCTCAGGCGGGAGATCCACTCACAGGTGAATATCTTCCAGCTGACTTCCATTACTTCCATCGTCAACCAGGCACTGATTGCGGAGCGCAATCTGAGAGACTCTGGAGCTGTGAGCTAGGGTGGTTCTGTTTCCAGAGCTAGTTTGCCTCCAGATGATAGCAAGAAGAACCATAGAGAGCCTACATGCGTTGATCCAAGGAAGCGAGATGCATCGTCAGGAAGCCAAGTGATATGCTACCAGTGTGGCCGGTCAGGGCACATGAGGCCGTAGTGCCAGAGGGAACCCATGGAGTGCCGATCATGCGGCAAGATGGGTCACCTTTAGTGTTTCTACCAGCTTTTCTCACCAGCAGCTGGTGACTTGGGTTCTTCCATGACTCCTTGTTCAGGAGCAGCACCACCGGTTTCTCACCAGTCGGGGAACTGGAGTTCTTCCGGCCATTCGGACTGAGGTGGAGGTCGAGGCCATGGCGATAAGCCACTAGTTCCTCAGCACCAGTAGGGGGGTTTAGCTCAGGGTGGTCAGTCAGGGGTGCAGGGCCGTGGTACATGCCAGTCTTTTTCCATGGGGCAGACTTATCAGGACCAGAATCCCGGACCTTTTACTGTCCGAGGTACGATTTTAGTAGCCTTAGTTTTATCTTAAGCCCTTTTCGATACTGGTTCTATGCATAGCTTTATCTCTGTTGCTGTCGTGGAGAGACTTGGACTCTAAATCTTTTCTTCTGTCGACTTGTTGACACTAGACACACCCTTGGGGATGAGGACATCTAGTGTACGACAGTGTAGAGAGTTCCCTCTCGAGGTTGCAGGGTATCACTTCTTATGGGATCTCTATGCCCTAGAGATGACAGGCTATGATTTCATCCTCGACATGGACTGGTTGATTCCATTTCAGGCAGTCATCGACTGCTATCACCACAAAGTGAGTTTCGTTTCACCAGAGGGTGAGTCTTTTCTTCATAAAGGCGAGTGGGACGTTCGGGCGAGTCCGGCAGGACTCAAGCATCTTGGGCTAGGAGGGGTGACAACCCAGATTGCTAGTCTTTATATGGATGACCAGGGGACTCCACAGTTGTACTTTCCTCCAGTGGTGGATCGCTTTAGGGACGTCTTTCCAGAGGACTTTTCAGGTTTGCCTCCAGAGCATGAGGTAGACTTCTCTATTGATCTCGTGCCAGGAGCGTCACTGGTGTCCATTCCTCCCTATAGGATGGCTACACCTAAGTTGTAGGAGCTCAAGAAGCAGTTGGAAGAGCTACATGCTAAGGGTTTCATCTGATCCAGTACTTCTCCCTGGGGTTCGCCTGTCCTGTTTGTGAAGAAGGTAGACGGTACCCTTCGACTTTGTGTGGATTATCGGAAGCTGAACCAGTTGGCGGTCAGGAACCGATATCCCTTTCTGAGGATCTATAAACTCTTTGATCAGCTTCGAGGATCCCGAGTGTTCTCAAAGATTGATTTGAGGTTTGGTTATCATCAATTGCACGTTAGACCATCAGATGTACCTCTGACAGCCTTCAGGAGAAGGTATGGTCTATATAAGTATACAATCATGCCGTTCGGTCTCACGAACACACCTGCAGTTTTCATGGCACTGATGAACCGAGTGTTCCATCCTTACTTGGACTCCTTTGTCGTGGCCTTCGTGGATGATATATTGGTGTACTCTCACACTCGACACGACCATACCACACATCTTGAGATCATTCTGAGTACACTGAGGGAGCATCAACTTTATGCTAAACTCTGGAAGTGCCACTTCTAGATGGATAAATTCACTTCTTGGGTCACATCAGCTCAGAGGAAGGAGTATCTGTGGACCCAGAGAAAGTGAGAGCTGTAGTTTCCTGGGAGCAACCTAAGAACGTCTTTAAGGTATGGAGATTTCTAGGGCTGGCTGGATACTACATACGCTTCATTCAGGACTTTTCTCGTCTAGCAGCACCCTTGACAGGTCTGACCAAGAAGGGGGATAAGTTCTTATGGTCAGATTCTTGTGAGACAGCCTTTCAGGATATGAAAGGGAGGTTGACGTCAGCACCGATACTAGTCTTGCTGGATCCAGGCAAGAACTACACTGTTTACTATGATGCTTCAGGTATCGGGATGGGAGTTGTGCTTATTCAGGGGGATGGAGTCATTGCGTACGGGTCTCGGCAGTTGAGGACACATGAGAGGAACTACCCGACGCACGATCTGGAGTTGGCAGCTATTGTTCATGTCTTACGCTTTTGGAGACACTATCTGCTAGGGGAGCACTTTGTGGTCTTCACTGACCACAAGAGTCTCAAGTATATCTTCACTCAGCATGATCTGAATCTGAGGCAGCGTGGGTGGGTTGAGTATCTACAGTCTTTTGACTTCGAGCTCGCCTATACACCAGGGAAGGGCAATGCAGTGGCAGATGCGCTGAGCAGGAGAACTCAGATTCAGGCAGTTTAGGAGGCCAGCAGTGAGTGGAAGTTGATGGATCTGTTCTCTGAGATGCATCTGGAGGTGCACGATAGACAAGGACAAATTTACCTTTCTTATGTAGCTGTTACCTCTACACTTCTGGATCAGGTACGGATGAGGCAGCTATCAGACTCAGAAGGCTTAGTCCTGCAGAAGAGTGTATCAGGAGAGGACCCTCTTCCTGGATGGATAGTGGGAGAGGATGAGATCTTGCGTTTCCAGGGACACGTATGGGTGCCAGCAGACATATGCGAGGATCTGATGCAGGATTTTCATTCCTCAGTTTGGGCAGTTCATCCTGGTGTCACCAAGATGTATAGGGATCTTCATCGCCAATACTGGTGGCCAGGTATGAAAAAGGATGTTGCTGTTTTTGTCATGAGATGTTCTACTTGTCAGTAGATGAAGGCAGAGCATCAGCTACCAGCAGGCCTTTTACAACAGTTACCCATTCCGGAGTGAAAATGGAACGACGTCGCGATGGACTTCGTGACTGGGTTGCAGAGGTCGCCTCAAGGGAACGATGCTGTTTGGGTTGTCATCGAAAGGCTTATGAAGGTTGATCACTTATTGCCGATCAAGGAGACCTCCAGTGTTGATGACCTGGGATGACTTTACATCCGGGAGATCGTTCGTCTGCATGGAGTTCCACACTCCATCGTTTCAGACAGGGATGCACGCTTTACCTCTCGGTTCTGGAATGGACTTCAGAAGGCCTTGGGTACACAGGTAATTTTGAGTACAACATACCATCCCCAGACTGATGGCCAGTCCGAGCGCATGATCCAGGTGCTTGAGGATATGCTCCGAGCTTGCATCCTAGACTTTGGTGGTTCTTGGGAGAAGCATATCCATCTGGTGGAGTTCTCCTACAACAACCGTTTCTAGGTGACCATTCAGATGGAACCATATGAGGCTTTGTACGGTAGGCCATGATGATCGCCCTTATGCTGGCTGGAGGCAGGAGAGGCAGCTTTGCTGGGACCTCATCTTGTTCAGGAGACCTCAGAGCAGATAGAGATAATTCGGAAGAGGATGGCTACAGCACAGTCTCGACAGAAGTCTGATGCTGATCAGCAGAGACGACCTCTATAGTTTGAGGTCGGTGATTAGGTTTTCCTACGTGTCGCACCGAGGTTGGGACACAAGAGGATTCGGAGACAGGGTAAGATTTCACCGCGGTACGTTGGGCCGTTTGAGGTCTTGGAGAGAGTTGGGCCGGTTGCCTATCGGTTGCAGCTACCTTAGAGGTATCGGGCCATGCACGACGTCTTCCACGTCTCTCAACTTTGACGTTACTTTTCAGACCCATCTCACGTCTTTCAGCCTGAGGAAGTCGAGATAAAAGCGGATGCATCGCTCGAGGAGTATCCTATCCGTATTTTCGATCGCAGTACGAAGGTTCTCCGCGGGCAGTCTGTTCCTTTGGTACGAGTGCTATGGACGAATGGGCGAGTATAGGACGAGACCTGAGAGAGGGAGGCCGATGTATAATCGCAATGGCCGGAGCTGTTCGGGGTTTCTTCTTCTCTGCCTCGTTAGGGAAATTCGGGGAAAAATTTATTTAAGGGGGAAGTTTGTAAGAACCCAGATCTTTATTTCAGGTATGGTTTTCCTTTTTATGGAGTTTTTAAGAAAAATGAACTTTCTGGAAATTTTTTGAGTACACGCCGTGTACTTTGTGAGTACACGCCGTGTACTCTTCTCTGGCACGAAACCGTGTGCTGGACGTGCCCGGGCCACACACACAGTGTATAGGGGTGACGTGGAGGCTGATTTTGGTGGAGTACAGAAAAGACCCAGTACACGCCATGTACTCTAAAAGTACACACCGTGTACTTTTTTCACTAAACAGACCGAGGTCGTTCCTGATGCACAGAAACAACTCCTTCTAGGTCCCGTTTGTCCGAGAGCGACCCGTACGACCGGATATTCGATGAGCTCCCGCCTCTTCGTCCGTTATCCGATTCGAGCGCGGTCGATTGCGTTGGAATTGCAGTGGTGAGCTCTCCCTTCTGCTTGAGTCTTGTTTCTTGATTCATCCTGGTTTTCAAGTTATTGTAGGTTGAGTGTTTTGTGCATTTTCTCATATCTACGTTATTCTAAGGGAAACCCGTCATCATTGTTCACGTATATCGATCTCCTAGGATTGAGGTATGTGGTTTGTGATTTTCCGTAGAAAGTTGATGAATATTTTGTGAAAATTCCACCAATACCCTTGAATGAGGTATTACATGTTCCTGTTTTTCCTTTGTTGTATTGCCTGCTTTTCTTGATTGCTAGAGTAGATATTTTTCCTGTGATTATGGTAGCTTTACTTTACTTTGGATGTTTGATATGCTTGTTCTGCCTATTTGGAATTTTTCCAGTTGCCATGCTTAGTCGTAGGATAGTGGAACTGCTACCTTGTTATGCTGCTGAGCCTTAGTTGATAGCCAAGTAGTTCTTGAGGTTACTTGGACAATGTACACATGTGCTGAGCATGTATTACCTTTCACTCAGGACTGTGAGAACCTAGAGTAGTAGACCAAAGGGAGAATTGACAGAAGGGCTTCTCCAGAGTGTCTTTTAATTATGATGTGAAACCACAGGGGGAATTGACGTTGAGTGCTTCCTCAGAGAATCTGTAGTTCCTCGACACGGGCCACAGGGGGAATAAACGTTGAGTGCTTCCCCAGATAGCCTTTAGCACGATACGAGACTATAGGGGGAATTGACGGTGAGTGCTTCACCAGAGAGTCTATTAATTTCATAGCTGAACTAGAGGGGTAAGACTGTGTGTGCCTCCTATAGGGTTGCTAGTACTTGTAGGTTGAACCATAGGGGTTAGGCTGTGAGAGATACCCATAGGGTTACCTGTTTTCTTCTTGTTGCTGGCTGTTTTATTGTGTACTTTTGTTGTTAGAATTGTGGTTTGTACCTGCTTATGTTTTCCTGTTTACTACTTCCTATTTTATTTACTGCCATATATTCATTGACTGTTAGGAACAAATCTTTGGGTGATTGCCTACTGGGATCGTATCTCACACCCTGTTTGGGCCATGATTTTGGGACCAAGCAGACTATGTTGTTGTAGGTGTAGATAAGGGAAAGCTCCCTTCTACTTCAGGTTCTTGATTGTGCTGGAGCTGGAGAGCATGGGACTGAGCCGGGGCTTGCGATACTGAGGAGTTTATTTTGTTTTTCCTTTGCACTTTGTTTTCAGTTGTATTCCAGCACGTTGTTGTGTTTGCTGCTTTCCATAGATACTTGTACCCGCTGCATCATTGTCATCATTGCTATATATATTTATTGCTTCCGCTGTTGACTGTTGTTTTGCCGCTGTATACCTTACTGAATGAGGGCATAGTTTCCTCACCGACTCACCAAGGCCCTCGCTTCTAGTCGGCAGCCTCTGGCATTTGGGGAAATGAGCTTGAGGTCATGTGGCGAACCGGGTACGGGCCACCAGTGGAGGGGCTCCGGATTCGGGTCGTTATAGTTGGGACCTTGGGGGGGATTGAGAGAACCTTGTAAGGACTCCTTGGGAGGTAAAAATACCAGAGATTCATTGAGGAGGATTTTTTAATGAAAGTAATGAGGGAATGGCTTGGTATTTATAGAAAAAGCGAGGGAATATTTAATTAATTTCCAAGGGACACCTCATCAGTGGTATTTGAAAAACCATGGGCTTTCCCATGGTATTTTCCCATGGTATTGGACACTTGGGACACCTCATAGAATATATTACTATTTATAAGTCTACTAGAGTGATTACATCATTATTACATCATTAATGATGTCATTAAACACCTGAAACTCCAAACAATATTTTCACTATTCACTGAAAAAACATTTTATAAAAATCTCATAAATTCACCTCAACCTAATATCAATGCTTTGAAATAAAAAATTAACTCCATTTTATGAAAATAATTTTCTAAGTATTTTTAATTTAATTTTTAAATAAAATCATTATTTATTAAAAAAAACTCTAAAACTATAACTTGTTTTGTAGCACCTTGAAAAAGTAATCAAGGTCCCATAAAATTATCATATAACCATAAGACAATAAAGTAACTATTTATGACCAAATTTTATCAAAATACATTTCCATTTTAAATTATTAAATTAATTATAAAATTGTAAATAAAATATTTATGACATATAAAAATACCAAAACATATACTATGATTGTTTTTTTACTTTTAAGATGTCTAAATTATATTTATACATTAATGGGTGAAGTTTCTATTTTTTTGGCCGATTTACTATTCATTACTATTCAGTACTATTCATTGCTATTCATAAGGGTATGTTATTATTCATACTTTACTATTCACTAAAAAATAAGTTGATCTTATTAGATTCTAAATTACTTACTGGTCAAAATTGTATAAGACCATTTTTTGAAAATCATTTCACATTATTAATTATTTAAAGTTTACATAAATATTTAAAAATACCCTTTTTTTCTTTCAACATTCACCAATAATATGGAACTTCTATAAATTCACCCTACATTTATCTGGACATTTGAAATTCAAAAATGATGTTTATTTAATCATAAAAATTCTCTAACTATTAGAAATTTTACTTTTAAATATAAAAATAAATAGTTATTAAAAATAATAGTGGATAGAAAATGAATAGTGAAATTACATAGCGAAATTTCTAACATAAAAAAAGTAAAATTATTTTATCATTTAAATTTAAAAAGCGTTGTTTTAATCATACTATTTAATTAAAATAATCATTATTCCATTTACATTAATTTTTTATAATAATTATATCATTTCTAAAAACTACAATTTGGGTCCAAAGTAATTTGATGTGCTTTTATTTTAAAACATAATAAAAATTTATTAGGAGGAAATAAATCCATAAATAAAAGAATTAAATTTTTTCAGGTCGTTACATTCTTCCCCCCTTAAATAAATTACGTCCTCACAATTTTCTATTATTAGAAATTTATTACTATTAGGAAAATTATAATTATAAAGTAATTTCATGTCTTAAAAAAATATTATTCTTTAACAACAATTACATTTTCTATAAATCCTTCATAATGATTCATAAAAAGCTTGTGATTAACAAAACATATCCCCTGGGAGTGTCAAAACTAGAGTGCAACAAGGCCCATTGTCGTGTACCAGTTCTCGTTTGAGTCTAGCTCAAAGCAGCGTTTTTGGGTTTTACCCTTAGGTACATCTGTGCCAGAGCCTTATCTATTTTTTCATATCCAGACAAGGACTTATGTGTTCGAAAACCACTTACTTCATATTTCACCAAAATAATAGGAAGTTTTATTATATGTAAAAATTTATATACAGTTATTCCTAAAGTTTTTAAATCCTAATTTCCACAAATAGCTAAACTATACTTTGATACCAACTATGGCATCTCTCCTTTTTATTACATAACTTTTCATTACATTTTACAAACAAAGGATATTTAAAGTCTAGTGTCTTGGAAATCAGGAACATAATACATAAAAAAACATAAAACATTATTCTAATCCACTTGAAAGGATTCATCATAGGTTCATCCTAAGTACAATTAATGCATCTCATAACCTAGATACATACATCAAAGGAAAGGGTGAGTAGAAGGCCTAGTAAGGGAAGCAAGGCAATCAGTTTACTTATGATATCAATAAGAACTTGATGAAGAACATAATTACAAGATAAATGGAAGAAGAGGAATATAATAATAAAAATAACATGAATCATAACTTTAAAATGTGGCTACAACATTTAATTTATACATTCATTAACATATCTTCAAGGTTCATCCCCAAGGTGTCATAAAAATTACCAAGGTTGTTCACCAAGGTATCGTGAAACTTGTCATCTCTAGAGATTAAATTCTTTACCCAATGAATTGGAGTGCCATCAGGGCGCACCCTTAATATGTATTTATTTTTATGTGAGCCACACATATCATAATCATACATTTCATAAATAACCCAAAGAGAATAAAACAAATGGGTTTCATTTCAAAATCATGA